>CM056054.1:238980358-239612477 GCA_029574335.1 Rana kukunoris
CTCACTGATCACCAATGTAAGTGACATTGTTCTCACTGATCACCAATGTAAGGAGCATTCTTCCCACTGATCACCAATGTAAGGAAAATTCTTCCCACTGATCACCAATGTAAGGGACATTCTTCTCACTGATCACCAATGTAAGGGACATTCTTCTCACTGATCACCAATGTAAGGGACATTCTTCTCACTGATCACCAATGTAAGGGACATTCTTCTCACTGATCACCAATGTAAGGGACATTCTTCTGAGGCGCCGTACACACGGCAGAGAACCTCGACGGGCAGAACACATCGTTCCGCCCGTCGAGGTTCTCTCCCGGCCGTCAAATTCGGCGACCCGCCCGTCGGGAATGGCAACCAGCCATTCTTCCAGGCGGGCCGTCGAGGAAATAGAGAGCGTGCTCTCTATTTCGGCTCGACGGGCTTCCCGACGGGAAGCTCGCCGAGACCGTACACACGGCCGAGGTCCTTGCTGGAATGTGCATTCCAGCAAGGTTCTCGCTGATTTTCAGCGAGAACCTCGGCCGTGTGTACGGCGCCTCACTGATCACCAATGTAAGGGACATTCTTCCCACTGATCACCAATGTAAGGAACATTTTTCTCACTGATCACCAATGTAAGGGACATTCTTCCCACTGATCACCAATGTAAGGGACATTCTTCCCACTGATCACCAATGTAAGGGACATTCTTCCCACTGATCACCAATGTAAGGAACATTCTTCCCACTGATCACCAATGTAAGGAACATTTTTCTCACTGATCACCAATGTAAGGGACATTCTTCCCACTGATCACCAATGTAAGGGACATTCTTCCCACTGATCACCAATGTAAGGGACATTCTTCCCACTGATCACCAATGTAAGGAACATTCTTCTCACTGATCACCAATGTAAGGGACATTCTTCTCACTGATCACCAAAGTAAGGGACATGTCTGTGTTTTTTTTTTTTATGTGTGTATATACTGTATATAAAAATTGGCATTGATAGAGACTATAGACGGCATGTTATATCTAGAAAAAAAAAAGGTGGGAAAGAAGAACTCTGCCTTCAGTTTTTCCAGTGTAACTGTAGTACTTTGTCCCGCGTTCCTACATGCTTTGTTAGCCATATTCAATGTCAGACAAGGCGCACCCCTCCACCCCCTAGCCATCTAACAACGTAGCTATCAAGGAGATGGCTGCTTGATAACTGGCATTTTTTTCAGCACCAAACACTTTCCTAAGACAACTTACCTAAGAAGGATACAAATGGGGCGGGGTGCATCAGCCTCCCATCCCTCTACATTATTCTCACTATTACTTGTCTCAGTGTTACCTGAATCCTCCTTATGGAAATGAAAGCTGCTTGACTCTCATGCTGATCCCGAAATTTCCATCTTTAAAGTGTTTGTTAACCCCCCAATAAAATATACACATCCTGGTTCCTTAAAGCAGATTACACAGCACCGTGCTTGTGCTGTGTAATCTGCCCCCCCCCCCCCCCCAAGTGGCGTCCCCCCAAGGCAGTCACAAAAATAATAAATAGATTAAAAAGGTCCTTAAGTGTTCGGGCGCTGGACACAGTGCTCTATGGGAAGCGCCACGTCTATACAATCATGAGATTGCAGGCAGCATTGGATGGCACAGTGGCAGCATTAGGAAAAAAGGAAAATCAACTGCGCTAATATTTAAACAATGTGTGAAAGGAGCAACTAAATGCACTAAATGGTGAAAAAATAGGGAGCGACTGAACGCTCTATTGAAGCTGCACCTGACTGTACTAACTATAACAGTGTAAAACAAATAATAAAAAACAGAATGCGCTACAAAGGTAAAAGATCAAACTAGGTAAGAACATATTAGTGTCCAAAAAAATTATCCATTTCTGAAGGTAAACAACAGTCTTTATAATGAAAAAAGTGAAATCGATACACCAGTGGAATAAACGTGTGAACACATGTATGAGTGACTTTCTGATAAGGAGTGCTGATAGAAGATCCTTCACCGTGAAGATATGAGATCTGCTTACCAGATATCCGGTGGTCTCTTACTTAAAAGAAGACCCAAAAGAGCGTATAGTTGGTAACTGGTGTGTTGAAATTTGAACCAGGTCAGATGTCAATCCCCATTTTGAACTAGTGCTCGGACCACGCCAGGTACCCGGCTGCGGAAGAGCTGAGTCGGGGGTTCCGTGTGTAGCGTGCTCGCTGTGCCCTGAGTGACCAGACTGGGACCCGAGTGGAGTGGATGTCCCTCCATGCCAACTGCCTTTTGAGTTCCTTACTCCACTGATGCAAAATGGGGATTGACATCTGACCTGGTCCAAATTTCAACACACCAGTTACCAACTATACGCTCTTTTGGGTCTTCTTTTAAGTAAGAGACCACCGGACATCTATCAGCACTCCTTATCAGAAAGTCACTCATACTGTACATGTGTTTCCACGTTTTTTCCACTGGTGTATCGATTTCACTTTTTTCATTATAAAGACTGTTGTTTACCTTCAGAAATGGACACATTTTTTGGACACTAATATGTTCTTACCTAGTTTGATCTTTTACCTTTGTAGCGCATTCTGTTTTTTATTACAGTGGCAGCATTGAATGGCACAGTGGGAGCATTGTATGGCACTGTGGCAGCATTGGGAGCATTGGATGGCACAGCGGGAGAATTTGGTGGCACAGTGACAGCATTGGGAGCATTGGATGGCACAGTGGCAGCATTGGATGGTACAGTGGGAGAATTTGATGGCACAGTGACAGCAATGGGAGCATTGGATGGCACAGTGGGAGAATTTGATGGCACAGTGACAGCATTGGATGGCACAGTGGGAGCATTTGATGGCACAGTGGCAGCATTGGATGGCACAGTGGCAGCATTGGGAGCATTTGATGGCACAGTGGCAGCATTGGATGGCACAGTGGGAGAATTTGATGGCACAGTGACTGCATTGGGAGCATTGGATGGCACAGTGGCAGTATTGGATAGTACAGTGGGAGAATTTGGTGGCACAGTGGCAGCATTGGATGGCACATTGTGAGAATGTGATGGCACAGTGACAGCATTGGATGGCACAGTGGCAGCATTGGGAGCATTTGATGGCACAGTGACAGCATTGGATGGCACAGTGTCAGCATTGGGAGCATTTGAAAGCACAGTGGTGGCAATAGATGGCACAGTGGCAGCATTGGATGGCACAGTGGGAGCTTTTGATGGCACAGTGGCAGCATTGGATGGCACATTGGGAGAATTTGATGGCACAGTGACAGCATTGGATGGCACAGTGGCACTAAGGGGAGCATTTGATGGCACAGTGGCAGCATTGGATGGCACAGTGGGAGAATTTGGTGGCACAGTGGCAGCATTGGATGGCACATTGGGAGAATTTGATGGCACAGTGGCAGCATTGGATGGCACAGTGGCAGCATTGGGAGCATTTGATGGCACAGTGGCAGCATTGGATGGCACAGTGGGAGAATTCGATGGCACAGTGACTGCATTGGGAGCATTGGATGGCACAGTGGCAGTATTTAATGGCACAGTGGGAGAATTTGGTGGCATAGTGGCAGAATTGGATGGCACATTGGGAGAATTTGATGGCACAGTGACAGCATTGGATGGCACAGTGGCAGCATTGGGAGCATTTGATGGCACAGTGACAGCATTGGATGGCACAGTGGCAGCATTGGGAGCATTTGATAGCACAGTGGTGGCAATAGATGGCACAGTGGCAGCATTGGATGGCACAGTGGGAGCATTTGATGGCACAGTGGCAGCATTGAATGGCGCATTGGGAGAATTTAAGGGCACAGTGACAGCATTGAATGGCACAGTGGCACTAAGGGGAGCATTTGATGGCACAGTGGGAGAATTTGGTGGCACAGTGGAAGCATTGGATGGCACATTGGGAGAATTTGGTGGCACAGTGGAAGCATTGGATGGCACATTGGGAGAATTTGATGGCACAGTGACAGCATTGGATGGCACAGTGGCAGCATTGGGAGCATTGGATGGCACAGAGGGAGCATTTGATGGCACAGTGACAGCATTGAATGTCACAGTGGCAGCATTGGATGGCACAGTGGGAGAATTTGGTGGCACAGTGGCAGCATTGGATGGCACATTGGGAGAATTTGATGGCACAGTGGCAGCATTGGATGGCACAGTGGCAGCATTGGGAGCATTTGATGGCACAGTGGCAGCATTGGATGGCACAGTGGGAGAATTTGATGGCACAGTGACTGCATTGGGAGCATTGGATGGCACAGTGGCAGTATTTAATGGCACAGTGGGAGAATTTGGTGGCACAGTGGCAGAATTGGATGGCACATTGGGAGAATTTGATGGCACAGTGACAGCATTGGATGGCACAGTGGCAGCATTGGGAGCATTTGATGGCACAGTGACAGCATTGGATGGCACAGTGGCAGCATTGGGAGCATTTGATAGCACAGTGGTGGCAATAGATGGCACAGTGGCAGCATTGGATGGCACAGTGGGAGCATTTGATGGCACAGTGGCAGCATTGAATGGTGCATTGGGAGAATTTAAGGGCACAGTGACAGCATTGAATGGCACAGTGGCACTAAGGGGAGCATTTGATGGCACAGTGGGAGAATTTGGTGGCACAGTGGAAGCATTGGATGGCACATTGGGAGAATTTGGTGGCACAGTGGAAGCATTGGATGGCACATTGGGAGAATTTGATGGCACAGTGACAGCATTGGATGGCACAGTGGCAGCATTGGGAGCATTGGATGGCACAGAGGGAGCATTTGATGGCACAGTGACAGCATTGAATGTCACAGTGGCAGCGTTTGATGGGCGCAGTGGCTGCAATTGATGGCACAGTGGTGGTGTTTGATGGCATAGTGAGGCTGCAATTGATGCTTTTTTTTTGTTTATAATTTTTCAATTTGTTTATGCTTTCTGTGCAATTTGTACAATAAATATAATGAGCCATGAGACAAAGTGGAATCCCCCCCCCCCCCACTTCCTGCCACAGTACAAAGTATTTGCAGTGGACGCATGTGGTGGGCGATTGGGTCGGAGAGTTATTTTGTACCGGAAACTTCCTCTGCAATATGTTAACATGAACACTGTTTGTTAACACGGCCCTGCCAAAAAGAATTAAAGTGGGTTGTGAATTACTTCCCTGAAGAGTTTGAAAACAAAGTAATTACTTGGCTTAGAAAAAAAAGAGAAATGTACAATTTGTATATTCCGACAGAGCTCGCTGTGCTTTTTTTTAAAGAATACACTATATTACCAAAAGTATTGGGTCACCTGCCTTTACACGCACATGAACTTTAATGACTTCCTAGTCTTAGTCCGTAGGGTTCAATATTGAGTTGGCTCCGCCCTTTTCAGATATAACAGCTTCACCTCTTCTGGGAAGGCCGTCCACAAGGTTTAGGAGTGTGTCTATGGGAATGTTTGACCATTCTTCCAGAAGCACATTTGTGAGGTCAGGCACTGATGTTGGACGAGATGGTCTGGCTCGCAGTCTCCTTGTAAAAGGAATAAAAGTGACCCAATTTTTTTTTTTTTTTTAAACAGTGTCAAAAAAATAAAATAAGGCAAAATAAATACGATTTTCTTTCTTAAAGCGCCCTGTCCCGACGAGCTCGCGTGCAGAAGCGAACATATACTTGATCAGTGCCCGCATATGAAAACAGTGTTCCTACCGCACAGGTATCGCCGCGATCGTTAGAGCGAGAGCAATAATTCTAGCTCTAGACCTCCTCTGTAACTCAAAACACGCAACCTGTAGAATTTTTTAAACACATCACCTATGGAGATTTTTAAGTGTAAAAATGTGTCCGCCATTCCACGAGCGGGCGCAACTTTGAAGCGTGACATGTTGGGTATCAATTTACTCGGCGTAACATTATCTTTCACATTATAAAAAACAATTGGCTAACTTTACTGTTGTCTTATTTTTTTATTTAAAAAAAAAAAGTTTTTTTTTTCCCACAAAGTGCACTTGTAAGACCGCTGAGCAATCACGGTGTGACATAAAGTATTGCAATGCCTGCCGTTTTATTCTCTAGGGTGTTAGAAAAAAATATATATAATGTTTGGGGGTTCTAAGTAATTTTCTAGCAAAAAAAAATGTTTTTAACTTGTAAACACCAAGGGCCAGATTCAGGTAGAAATGCCTATCTATAGGCATGCCTAGCGTCTGGCATTTAAACTAGGCCGCCGCAACTTTTTCAGGCAAGTGTTTTTTTCTCAAAGCACTTGCCTGTAAAGTTGAGGCGGCATAGCGTAAAAGAGCCGGCTGAATTCAAATTTGGCGGGTAGGGGGTGTGTATTATTTAAATGAAGCGCGTCCCCGAGCCGTGAATTGATCCCAGTGCGCATGCTCCAAATCTTGACGTCAATACGACGTGTAAACGACGTGAATGGCACTTACGCAAAGCCCTATTCGCAAACGTTTTACGTAAACGACGGGAAAAAAAGCGTCGCCACGCCGCCCATACTTAACATTGCCTGCGCCTCATATAGCAGGAATAACGTTACGACAAAACTACGCTAACGCAAACAACGTAATAGAATAGCGCCGGCTGGGCGTACGTTCGGGAATCGGCCTATAGGCTCATTTTACATATTTTAGACGGTAACGCCACCTAGCGGCCAGCATGAAATATGAAAATAAGATTAGACAGCGTAAGAGACTTACGCGTGTCTGATCTAAGGAAAATCTATGCTAAACTGATTTTATGAATCAGTGGCATAAATTGGACGCCTAAAACGCAGAGATAAGATGGCTTATCTGGAGATAAGCCGACTTATCTCCTACCTGAATCTAGCCCAAAATCTCAGAAAGAGGCTCAGTCCTTAAAGCGGATCTCCCACGCCAAAATCGTTTTTTTCTTAATGGCTCTTTAAAAGTTAAATGACCTTAATTAGCGCTACTCACATTTCCTGTCCCCCCCTGGCCCCTCCGCTGCTATACAGTGTCAAATAAATACTTATATTCCTTCATCCAGCTCCGTGTCCATTTTAACTGTGGGCAGAAGCCCACAGCGCGGCACTTCCTTGTTTCAGCTCGATCTCGTGCATGTGCACGAGCAACGGGAAACAGCGGCTTTGGCGTCTGTGTTGCCACACGAAGTCGCGCGATGTTTCCTTTCACAGGGATAATTAGGGAGCTATGAGACAAGCTCCCAGAAGACACAGCGCGGCGACAGGAAACAAGAGAAAACCCGACGGAAACCCGAGGGGCTGCTGACCGGAAGACTAAACAGTTCAGATGGTACAGTAATTTTTTTTTATATAAAACTATCGGATGTAGCATTGATTTGTACCATTTAGAATATTGACATTAAGTTAAATTGAGGGTGGAGCTCCGCTTTAAGTGGTTAAAGACGTCATATGACGTTCTTGGGCTGGAGGTGGATAATTTTAATAGTAGGTTTATTTTAGCAGTGAGAGACAGAATAATAACAAAAAAGTCGTCAAAACCTTAATGACTTGGAGAAGATCTGCAAAGAGGAGTGGGACAAAATCCCTCCTGATTTGCAAACCTGGGGACCAATTACAAGAACGTCTGTGATTGCCATCAAGGGTTTTGCCACCAATTACTAAGTCAGGGCTCGACAAAATCCGGGCGCCTGGTCGCAATTGTGACAAGAAATAGTGACCTGGCGCCCAGGGAAGCTTAGGCCTGCAGAAGGCCGCAAAGCCGCGGCCTCAATTACCGGCCTACGTGGGCCCGCGGCGATACCTCACATGTGTGGTTTGAATACCGTTTACATATGCGGGCACTACTCACATTTGCGTTCGCTTCTGCACACAAGCTCAGCGGGACGGGGTACGTTTTCTGGCTCCTAACTTTCTTATCTGGCTCCTAGATTCCAAGCAAAACCCTGTACTAAGTCATGTTTTGCAAAGGGGTTCAAATACTTATTTCACTCATTAAAATGCAAATCAATTTATAACGTTTTTAAATTGCGTTTTTCTGGATATTTTTATTATTCTGTCTCTCACTGATAAAATAAACCGACCATTAAAATTATAGACCAATCATTTCTTTGTCAGTGAGCAAACGTACAAAATCAGCAGCCAATCAAATACTTTTCCCCCCTCACTGTACAATGAAAGACGTTCCCCATCCGGTTATACACATTGTATCGTTATTTTATGGAAAGTATCGGGAACATTTGTTCTTTTTAGGACGTAATCTTCGATCGGGCTCCGTATACGAGTCTATGGCCGCCTTTAGCACATTTTCTAAGAAGCCTCCCCTGCGCATTGCTCAGCACCGGCACTTTGCATAATTGTATGGAACAGAGAAGTACAGTATTAAATTGAACCATAAATTCTCGGAGATAGCGCTGAAACATAAGAGCCGGCCGCGTTATCGGAAGAATTGCTTCTCACATGAGCATAAAAAAGATAAGAATTGTTGTGCGGCGTGTGAATCTGCTGGCTGGGAATGTGTAGATCATCATGATCTGCGGCTGTGTTTGCATCTGTTCCACTTTTGAGGACTTGGCACGTGAGCGCGGCCCCATCTGATTGGATGACTCATGCAGAGCGTGATCATGATTCTCAGGGGGTGCTGAGAGCGAGAGTCTCACCAATAAGGAGAGCAGGTTGTGTCATACGTAGGGTTGCCACCTGTACGGGAATAACCTGGACAGTCCGGGTTTCGACAGTTGTGCCCGGATTTTGGTCCCCCTAATAGAGGTCTCTATGGGGGGAGGAGGCACTGATATAAGGGACTCTGAGCTAATGGTTGCACCCCAGGACACAGAGGAGGTAGGTATAACATGTTTATTTATTTATTTTTAAACAAGACTTTACAATCACTTTACCATGAAAAAATATATCTGATGCTTGTTTTGTGTTTTTCAATGCTTCCATCGATATGTGATAAATTAGGTCTTTGTGGCCTTCGTATGACTAGGGCTGCCACCTTTTCTTCAAGCCAAACCTGAACACTTGGGGGGACAGACTGACCAGGAAGGGATTATACTGGGGGACAGACTTACCTGGGGGGATAATACTGGGGGACAGACTGACCTGGGGGGATAATACTGGGGGACAGACTGACCTGGGGGGATAATACTGGGGGACAGACTGACCTGGGGGGATGTACTGGGGGACAGACTGACCTGGGGGGATTATACTGGGGGACAGACTGACCTAGGGGGATAATACTGGGGGACAGACTGACCTGGGGGGATGTACTGGGGGACAGACTGACCTTGGGGGATGTACTAGGGGACAGACTGACCTGAGGGGACGTACTGGGTGACAGACTGACCTTGGGGAATGTACTGGGAGACAGACTCACCTGGGGGGATTATACTGAAGGACAGACTCACCTGGGGGGGGGAGTGTACTGGGGAACAGACTGTCCAAGAGGATGTACTGGTGGACAGACTGACCTGGGGGATGTACTGGGGGACAGACTGATCTTGGGATGTCCTGAGGGACAGACTGACCAGGGAGGGATTATTTGGGGGATAGACTGATGCTCGTTTTTTTTTTTTAAATGCTTCCATCAATATGTGATTAATGATGTTCTTGTGACCTTCGTATGACTAGGGTTTCCACCTTTTCTTCAAGCCAAACCTGAACACTTTGGGGGACAGGCTGACCTGGGGGATGTACTAGGGGGCAAAATGACCAGGGAGGGATTATACTGGGGGACAGACTAACCTGGGAGGATGTACTGGGGGACATACTGACCTGAGGGTATGTACTGGGGGATAGACTGACCTGGGGGGATTATACTGGGTGACAGACTGACCTGGGGGATGTATTAGGGGATAGGCTGACCTGGAGGGATGTACTAGGGGACTGACTGACCTGGGGGGATGTACTAGGGGACAGACTGACCTGGGGGATTATATTGGGGTACAGACTGACCTAGGGGGATGTACTGGGGGACAGACTGGCCTGGAGGGATGTACCAGGGTACAGACTGACCTGGGGGGATGTACTAGGAGACAGACTGACCTGGGGGGTTGTACTGGGGGACAAACTGACCTGGGGGGATGTACTAGGGGACAGGCTCACCTGGGGGGATTATACTGAAGGACAGACTCACCTGGGGGGGGGGAGTGTACTGGGGAACAGACTGTCCAAGAGGATGTACTGGTGGACAGACTGACCTGGGGGATGTACTGGGGGACAGACTGATCTTGGGATGTCCTGAGGGACAGACTGACCTGGGAGGGATTATACTGGAGGATAGACTGATGCTCATTTTTTTTAAATGCTTCCATCAATATGTGATAAATAATGTTCTTGTGGCCTTCTTATGACTAGGGTTGCAACCTGAACACTGTACTAGGGGACAGACTGACCAGGGAGGATGTACTGGGGGACAGACTGACCTGAAGGGATTATACTGGGGGACAGACTGACCTGAGGGGATGTACTGGGTGACAGACTGACCTGGGGGGATCTACTGGGGGATAGACTGACCTGGGGGGGATTATACAATGGGACAGACTGACCTGGGGGAACAACTTCCGCACCCCCCCTCCCCCAGCCACCCAAGCCCCCTCTCCCTCTTCACTAGCCACTATCCGTTCTACTTTATAAGAGTAGAACGGCTGGTACTGGTACTCTTTTAGGCAGTACCAGTGGGGAAGCTAGACATTATTTCTCCCGGGGGAAAGGATCAGTTTGGTGCTCCCCCCTCCCATGGGACAAGATTAGGCAGAAGTGAGAAACTCCCAGGCCATAGTTGTTGAGTCAGCTGTCTGTCCTCTCTCCCAATGCTCTCCTGTCATCCCCCCTGCTCCTCTGGTCCTCCCTCTGCTTCTTTGTTCCCCCCAGGTGAGCGCTGTGGGGAGGGAGAGACAGTGGAGCGGAGGGGGCGGCAGTCCGCTGTCACTGAAGCCGGCCCACTAAGCCATCGGCCCACCGGGAAACTCCCTGTAGTCCCAATGGCCAGTCTATCCCTGGTGTATACTGCAAAAAAAAATGCTGTTCACCGTTAAAGTGTTCGGGTTTGGCTTGATGAAAAGGTGGGACTCTACTCCCAGTACCTGCTTTATCCTGTAAACTCTAGGGCCAGTCCTTTACTGGAGTGCCGGTAGCAGGAGGAGGGGGTCCATCTCTCCCACACAAAGCATGGCGGAGCTGTGACAGTGACATGAAAGGGTTTTTAAGATGAGTTTGTCGCTAGTAACATTCCATATGTACACAACAGCTTGCAGTAAAGTAAGTGTGAGTAACACATGCTCAGATATAATATTTACAGCTAATTAAAGTCTAAAAATACCTTCGCACAATTACGTTAGCGCTCGGTTAGGAGGGGAGCACAACAAATAATCCCGTCGGATAAAAGAACAAGTTCTGAGAGTGGAGATGTGAAGAGTGTGGGGGGGGGGGGTGAGCAGTCATGTTACGGGGCGACGATACGAGAACATTAGGAGCAATAATAGAGGCAATGACAGCATGGGGCCTATTAAATGACTCAAAAGAGCAATGCTACGCCAAATCATCCAATCAGAACTCAGGCAGTAAAAAGAAAGGTGATTTCCACCGGCTGTTGTGCACAAGTATTCCTTAAAGCTTGTCAATATACAGTAAGCAAATATGTATATATATATATATATATATATATATATATATACAGAGGCGGCTCTAGGCTTTGTGAGGCCTTAAGCAAAACATAGACACAGGGGCCCCACTCATGCCCATAATGGATAAAAAAATTCAAACAAATAAAAATGGCTGCAGAAAGTTGCACAGATCTAGCACACAGTGATTGAACAGAGACAAATGAGGTGGCCGCGAGGCCCCTGTGAGTGCGAGGCCTTAGGCGACCGCCTAATTTGACTAATTAAAGAGCCGCCTCTGTATATATATCTATATATACTCACCGGCTACTTTATTAGGTACACCTGTTCAATTGCTTGGTAACACAAATTGCTAATCAAGCCAATCACACAGCAGCAACTCAATGCATTTAAGCATCTAGGCGTGGTGATGACAAACTGAGCATTAGAATGGGGGAAGAAAGGGGATTTAAGCAACTTTGAACGTGGCATGGTTGTTGGCGCCACACAAGCTGGTCTGAGTATTTCTTGGATTTTCACACACAACCATGTCTTGGGTTTACAGAGAATGGTGGGGAAAAGAGAAAATATCCAGTTGTTTGGAGGAAAATGCCTTGTTGAGGTCAGAGGAGAATGGGTGTAGTAATATTAATATAGATGTGTTGGTATTTAAAATATTGTGTTATACAGTATGTATGGCATGGTATTTAGGTGTTGCATACAGTCATTCAAGGTTACACATCAAAGGAAGTTTGCTGACCAAATCTTGTGGCCAAACGACACGTATCAAAAGATACAGAGGACCCTTTGATGTGTAAATCTTATCTAAGATGACCTAGGCATGTGAGATGGCCTGGTAATTCCTTACATACATAAGGAAGTATTTATTTATGGTAATTAGACTTGAGAGGGTAGTCATTCAATGGGAACATTTGGTTGACCCCCCACCCTCCAGTATGAGACCAATATATGAGAAAGACAGGCTGACATTCAGTTCATCTTGTCACAGAGAATGTACTCCCGGTATTCTCTCTGTATGAGTATGGGGGCGCAGGTAGGAATCTGAATTACTCTGTTGGACTTTGTATCATCTGTGGACTTTGGACTTTATTCTGTATTGAATTCGTTGAATTAAATTTGCGTTCTCTGGAGGACCTGTGTTGCTGCGAGAACAATTTACTGACATCATACTAGACACTATACTATAGACTATACATGCTAAATATCTTAAGACTACACTGGGCAGACTGGTTTTAGAGGTTGGTCCTTCAGGAAGGAACTGTTTGCAACTGGGCAGAGCCCAATACCAGGCACGGTGATCTCATTTCCAGGCACAAGTGAAAGCATGCCTTACCACCCAGCCACACAGTCTTCTAACCCAACATTACCACTTGATCTTATAAATATTGTTTTGGTTAAATGGGCACACATGGTGGGGGTAGGAAACTCATTGATAATTCCTATGGTTTTGGAATGGGTTGTCCAACAAGCTCATATCGATTTGATGGCCATGTGTCTACAGACTTCATGGGTGGGAATTCACTTGAGTTTTTATCATCCACATCACTCTCCAGATCTATGGCCACAAATATGATGTCTGTAAAAGTTTACAGGTACACATGTGTACTGCTGAAACATTTGTTAATTTTCGTTTCATTTGTTTTTTTAGCTTTTTTCAGAAATTCGGAATTCAGGAATTCAGGAATTCGGAAATTCGAAATTTCGGCATTCGGAAATTAAAATTTTGAAATGTCCGATTTTCGAATTTCTGATTTTTGAATTTCTGAATTTCTAATTTTTCAATTTCTGAATTTCAAATTTTCAAATTTTTAAATTCTCGAGTTTTTGAAATTTTGAATTCTCTAAATTTTCTAACTTCCATTATTGCAAATTTCCGACTTTCCAAATTCGCCAAATTTCCGATTTTCAAATATTTCAGAATTTCCGAAATTCCAAATATCCGAAATTCCAAATTTCCGAAATTCAGGATTCAAAAATTCAGGAACTCGGAAATTCGGCTAATTCGCAATTTCAGAATTCCAAAAATTCAGAAGTTAAAAAATTCAGGAATTTGGAAATTTCTGTATTAACTAATTTGTCTAAACTCGTTAAAAAACTAATTCGGAACTTAAACTAATTGCACATGTATAGTTCCAGGACCCTGAACAGTATGCCCTGGAAAACGTGAAGGATTTAAGACTTGGATAGCACAAAACACCATGGAAACCAATATTAATAAATTAAAGATAGTTCAGGACTTTCTACTTTTAAACAATTAATGAATAGCTGCTCATTAGCTTTCTAATAAGGATGGGAAGTCTGCCTGGAACTCATAAATAGTATGAATAGTTTATATGAGTGACAACACTTAATCAGGTGCAACTTTATTAACCGTAATTTGTTAATTTTAGTTTCATATGTTTTTTAGCTTTTTTCTGAAATTCGGAATTCAGAAATTCAAAAATTTGAAATTTCGTCAAATTAGAAAATTAGATTTTTGAAATGTCCGATTTTTGAATTTCTGATTTTTGAATTTCCGAATTTCGCATTTTTCAATTTCTGAATTTCAAATTTTTGAAATTTTTGAATTCTCTAAATTTTCTAACTTCCAATATTGCAAATTTCCGGCTTTCCAAATTCCAAATTTCCGAAATTCAAAATTTCCCGAAATTCTACATTTACGAAATTCGGAATTCAAAAATTCAGGAACTCGGAAATTCGTCTAATTCGGGATTTCAGAAATCCAAAAATTCATAAATTCAAAAATGTGGGAATTTGGAAGTTTCTGTATTAACTAATTTGTCCAGATTCGTTAAAAAACTAATTCGGAACTTAAACTAATTGCACATGTATAGTTCCAGGACCCTGAACAGTATGCCCTCGAAAACGTGAAGGATTTAAGACTTGGATAGCACAAAACACCATGGAAACCAATGGTAATAAATTGAAGATAGTTCAGGACTTTCTACTTTTAAACAATTAATGAATAGCTGCTTATTAGCTTTCTAATAAGGATGGTAAGTCTGCCTGGAACTCATAAATAATATGAATAGTTTATATGAGTGACAACACTTAATGAGGTGCAGATTTAAACTTTATTAACCGTAAGTGCAATGCCAGCAAGATAACAGAATGGAGCCTCAAGCCCTTTGTTTGCACAAATGTACCACGTGGAGAATATAAAACTGTATCCAGTATATACATTTTTGCACTAAACATAATTAACCACTTCAGCCCCGGAGTATTTTGGCTGCCCAAATGACCACAGCACTTTTTGCGATTCGGCACTGCGTCACTTTAACTGACAATTGCGCGGTCATGCGACGTGGCTCCCAAACAAAATTAGCGTCCTTTTTTTCCCTCACAAATAGAGCTTTATTTTTGCGGTATTTGATCACCTCTGCGGTATTTATTTTTGCGCTATAAACAAAAATAGAGCGACAATTTTGAAAAAAAAGCAATATTTTTTACTTTTTGCTATAATAAATATCCCCCAAAAATATATATAAAACATTTTAGGCTGATAAGTATTCTTCTACCTATTTTTAAGCGTTTATCGATTGGTTTGCGCAAACATTTATAACGTTTACAAAATAGGGGATAGTTTTATGGCATTTTTATTACAATTTTTTTTTTTACTACTAATGGCGGCGATCAGCGATTTTTTTTATGACTGCGACATTATGGCGGACACTTCGCACAATTTTGACAAATTTTTGAGACCATTGTCATTTTCACAGCGAAAAGTGCTATAAAAATGCACTGATTACTGTAAAAAATGACAATTGCAGTTTAGGTGTTAACCACTAGGGGGCGCTGTAGGGGTTATGTGTGACCTCATATGTGTTTCTAACTGTGGGGGGGCGGGGCTGGACATGTGACGTCAGTGATCGTCTTTCCCTATATCAGGGAACAGACGATCACTGCCACTGCCACAGTGAAGAACGGGGAACCTGTGTTTACACTCACCTCTCCTCGTTCTTCAGCTTCGGTGACCGATCGTGGGAAACCAGCGGCGATCAGGTCCCGCAGGTGCGGTCACGGAGCTTCGGACCGGGTCGTGTGCGCGCGCCATCCACGGCTGGGCTCTTAAAGGGGACGTATATATACATCCATGTGCCCAGCTGTGCCATTCTGCTGACAAATATCAGCGTTAGGCGGTCTTTAAGTGGTTAAAGACTTTTAAACTATTGAAAGACTTTAAAGATTTTTTGGAGTTTATTGCTAATAATTTTGATTTACTTGCGCTGCACTTATACCCTTATATAGATTGACAGAGGCCGCCTACTGTATCCAAAACATAAAAATAAATAAAAAAATGGGGCTATTCATACTCTGTAAAGACATTCCTTGAGCTTAGCCTGTCTTCAATATTAAATAAAAAAGTTTCCCTTCTACACTTTCATTGAAGGAATTTGATGGTCTATAATTTATATATTTCCTGTAAAAGTATCCGAAGTGTTTCATCCTAAAGTTGAACTTGTCTTGTGTTTTATTTTTAATGAATCGTAAAGTCATTCCTGAAATCTGAGTCTGAATTATTCACCCAGAAACCAAACAAATAAAGCTGAAATATTCCGTCCTACACGCGTAGAGGGGGGAGATCGAGACCGGCGCGTTGCGTCTTTGGCTACAGTTGACTCCATGGGGGAATATCAAACATATTAATGTCTAACCTTTCCTATCATTATATAAAACGTTTTTGTTCTTACAATGACTTTATTTTAATAATAATAATCCTTCTGAGATGTCATCAGCGTCAATTATTTTAACAGCTTCAAGCTATTAGGTGAACAAAAAAAAAGCTATAGAGAATTTAATAGACATGTGCAGACTGGAATATTTCGTTTCGTTTTTTCGTTTTCGTTTGGAAAATACATTTATTTAGTTACTGCCGAAAATCGTTTTGATTTATTTAGTTTTTCGTTGGGGAATAGCTTTCGTCCGAAAATCCAATAATACTTGGTTTCTGTCGAATGGTCAAAAGAATATTCGACGGAACGTCGTATCTTTACGTCGAATCGTACATTTCCGTTCAAATATTCCGCCTACAAGAATTCTAATGTTGTATGACTAGTAATAATGTCGAATCTATTTTCTCATAAATCGAAATCTAATCTCTGTAATGTTGAATCTATTATTTCTATAGTGTCGAATCTTTTCCCTATAATGTCGAATCTTTTCTCTATGATGTCGAATCTTTTCTCTATGATGTCAAATCTTTTCTCTATGATGTCGAATCTCTCTATATCGAATTTTTACCGCAACGAAAACGAAAATAAAGCATTTTTTATGTCGGATCTTTCGGTTTTCATTTCTTGCGCTTTCATTATCGTTTGTTAAAACGATAGTGAAAAAAACAGATTTTCGGACGAAAATGCATTCTAAGGAAAACGAATGCACATGTCTAGAATTCAATGGGGTAGATTCACATAGAGATACGACGGTGTATCTACTGATACACCGTCGTATCTCTGAGATCCGACGCTCGGATCTATGCGGCTGATTCCTCGAATCAGGTTCCGCATAGATCTCCTTTAGAGCCGACAGGTGTAAGTGACTTACACCGTCGGATCTAAGGCTGCAATCTCCCGCCGGCCGCTAGGTGGCGCTTCTGTTATTATACGCAACGAATATGCAAATGAGGAGAACCGCCGATTCAGAAACGAACGCCCGGCCGTCGCTTTTTTTTACGTCGTTTGCGTTCGGCTTTTTCCGGCGGATAGTTACCCCTGCTATATGAGGGGTAAGTGCGGCGTATCCTATGTTAAGTATGGCCGTCGTTCCCACGTCGAGTTTTGAATTCTTTACGTCGTTTACGTAAGTCGTTATACGGCCATACGTAAATTGCGTTAACATCAAAACCAATGACGTCCTTGCGACGTCATTTGGAGCAATGCACGCTGCAAAATTTAGCCGGCGGCACATGCGCAGTACGATCAGCGCGGGGATGCGCCTGATTTAAATAGTAAACTCCCCCTAGCCGCGGAATTTGAATTCCGCAGGGGGATTTACGATCCGCCAGGGCAACTTACGAGGCAAGTGCTTTGTGAATACAGCACTTGCCTCAAAAACTGGCGCTGGCAGATCGTAAATAAGATAGATCACGCGGATCTAAAGATCCGCTGATCTATGTGAATCTACCCCAATAACTTTAAATCTGACCTCCGACCTTCCCTTCAGCCTTGTACAGTCGTACCGACTCCTCTCCTGGACTGAAATGGCTTCCCCTGATTTCACTGCACACTGTGAGCTTCTCACCATGTTTTAATTATCTGAATGAAAACTGCATTGGATTCATTTTCTGTGTGTGGTTGAAGAGTTAAGCTGCCTGTGGATGGTGAAAAGTCAGCAGGTGACCCTACTCTCCACACAGACTGTGCTTCAGTGGCGGTTGGTATTTTTTCTTGGGGGGGGGGGGGCAAACAACCACTAATGAAAGCCATATCTAAACGAATGGAACAAATTAATAATAATAAATAACAATAATAATAATAATAATAATAATAAAAACCTTTTAATATTATTATTTATTAATTAGTTCCCTTCCATTTGATTAGATGCAGCATTCGTTATTTTGGATAATTTGTAACTTCGGATAAATTCGTATTCGATACTTTTACTAACTAGTTATAATTTAATACAGGCAAGGGCGGACTGACCATTCCGGCACTTGGCACTGCCCGAGGGCCCAATGCCACTAGGGGGCCCCATCAGGGTTGCCAGCTTCATTAAAACCAGGGACAGTATGTAAAAATCTGTGTTCTTAAAAAAAATCCCAAGATTATAGCTGCCCCGCCTCTACAGTACCTTTTCAGTGTGTGTATGTGTATTCTGTGTGTATGTTTGTGTGTGTGTATACTGTGTGGCCCCATAATCTATTGCCTGGGGGCCCCATAATCTCCTATTGCCCGAGGGCCCCATAAACTCCTATTGCCCGGGGGCCTTGTAATCTTCCTATTTCCCATGGGGCCCCATAATCTCCTATTGCCCGACGGCCCCATAATCTCCTATTGCCCGACGGCCCCATAATCTCCTATTGCCGAGGGTCCCATAATCTCCTGTTGCCCGCCCATAATCTCCTATTGGGCCCATCATCTCCTATTGCCCGGGGGCCCATAATCTCCTATTTGCGAGGGTCCCATAATCTCCCATTGCCCGGGGGCCCCATAATCTCCTATTGCCAGAGGGCCCCGAAATCTCCTATTGCCCGGGGGCCCCATAATCTCCTATTGCCCGAGGGCCTTATAATCTCCTATTGCCCAGGGGCCCCATGAGTTGTCAGTCCGCCCCGGAATACAGTCATACCCCTATAAAACCGCAAAGGTGATCAAATACCACCAAAAGAAAGCTCTATTTGTGGGGAAAAGGTACACCAATTTTGTTTGGGAGCCACGTCGCACGACCGCGCAATTGTCAGTTAAAATAAAGCAGTGCTGTATCGTAAAAAAAATCCTGGTCATAAAGGGGGGGTACATTTTTTAGGTCTGAAGTGCTTTACGAGGATCTTTGCCAGCTGTTGCGTGCGCTAAATGAACGACGCACAGTCTGGAACTTTGACGTGCATTGGCAGTGACAGCGCCGCAGATTAGGTGTCAAGATGATATCTCTTATTACAGAATCCACATGAGGCGCCTGCTGCTGGAAAATTTGGATCTCAGCAAATTCCGGACAGGAAGACGCCCACATCTCAATAACTGAGGAGGAAGAAAGGACGAGCGCCTAATCTGAGCGCACTGTCTGTCTGTCTGTGCCTCCCCGGCACTTTCATTACACCGACACCGGCACATTGTTGACTGGTTTGCAGAAAAAAGAATGCCTTGTCTTTATTCATTGAGTGAAGCAGATCTGGTAGAAGGAACAGTATGGAATTATATGGTATTAAAGGGATGGCACATTTCATTTATTTGCATTCTTTTATTTTTTTTTTAAATTTTACATTCTTTTATTTTATTTTGTTTTTGGCATCATTTTTGTTTTTTTTGCATTTTTTGGCATTTTTTTTATTTATTTATTTATTTATTTTTTGCGTCATTTTATTTTTTGCATTCTTTTATTTTATAATTTTTTTGCATTCTTTTATTTATTTATTTTGCATTCTTTATTTTGTTATTCTTTTTGCATCATTTTATTTTATTTTTTGCATTCTTTTATCCCATTTATTTTTTGCATTCGTTTATTTTTTATTTTTTTGCATTCTTTTATTTTATTTATTTTATGCCCCCATTTAAGTATTGCAACGACCAACATTTTATGTTAGAATAAAAAATATATATAATGTTTGCGGGTTCTAATTAGAGGGAAGGAGATGGCAGTAAAAACAGTGAAAAACACATTAGAACGGCCACCACAAGATGGCGCCAGATCACATAAGGAAGCTTAGGCCTGCAGAAGGCCGCAAAGCCGCGGGCTCAATTACCGGCGGGGGAGGTGGGGGCGCACGGAGACACAGGATCCTGGGGCGCACCTCCCCCGCCGCCCGGTATTTGAGGCCGCGGCTTTGCGGCTTCTGCAGGCCTAAGCTTCCTTATGTGAAGGCCGCAAAGCCGCGGCCTTAAATACTGGCGGGCGGGCCAACTCAATATTGAACCCTACGGACTAATGCCGCGTACACATGATGGGAATTTCCGACAAGAAAAGTTCCATGTGAGCTTCAGACAACAAAAAATTGAGAGCTGGTTCTCAATTTTTCCTTCAAGAATAGTTCTTGCCGGAAATTCTGATCGTCTGTATGCAATTCCGACGCACAAAAAAACATCACGTCACTTCCAGGTTACTCGGCTGCCAATGGTGCCACATAAAAAAAAATACACAGTATTCAGAATCGCCGTTTTCAGCGATCTGAATACTTTGAAGTGGAAAGGAGGGATTTGGGGTCTTTTAGACCTCCGATCCTTCCATAAAGAGTACCTTTCACCACCTATTACTATCACAAGGGATGTTTACATTCCTTGTGACAGCAATAAAAGTGATACATTTTTATTTATTTTTTGAAAACACAATATTATAAAAATAAATAAAATAAATGTTAATAGATTTTTTTTTTAAAGCGCCCCATTTCCTGCAAGCTCATGCAACAAAGAAAAAGCATATGGAAGTTGCGCTCGCATATATAAACAGTGTTAAAATCACACATGTGAGGTATCGCCACAATCGCCAGAGTGAGAACAATAATTGTAGCAATAGACCTCCTAGGTAACTCTAACCTGGTAACCGTAAAAAAAAAGTTTAAAGCGTCGTCTATGGAGATTTTTAGGTACCGCAGTTTGTCGCCATTCCACGAGTGCACTCAATTATAAAGGGTGACATGTTTGGTATCTATTTACTCGGCGTAACATCATCTTTCACATTATGAAAAAAAAAAAAAAATGTCATCATTTTTTTTTTTTTTTATTCATGAATGTAAATTTTTCCCAAAAAGTTGCGTTTAAAACACCGCCGCACAAATACCGTGTGACATAAAATATTGCAACAATCGCCATTTTATTCTCTAGATTTTCTGCAAAAAATATATATATATATATATATGATATTTTGGGGTTCTAAGTAATTTTCTAGCAAAAAAATATGGATTTTAACTTGTAAACACCGGGGCCCGGATTCACAAACGATTTATGTTGGCGTATCTCCAGATACGCCGACGTAAGTCCAAATGTGCGCCGTCGTATCTTTACGCCGATTCACAGCGCGAGATACGTCAAAAAATAGGCTTCCTTCGCCCGACGTAACTTGCCTACGCCGGCGTATCGTGGTTGCATAGTTACGCTGGACGCATTCGGCGTACCCATTTTTAAATATGCAAATGAGTAAGATACGACAAATTCATGAACGTAGATGCACCCGGCCGCTTTAGCGTAACGCTTACGTCCGGCGTAAAGTTACCCCTCATATAGCAGGCGCAGCTAATGCTAAGGTATGGGCCAGGGAACAACGGCGTCGAATTTTACGTCGCGTACACCGTTTACGTAGTACTACGTGAATAGGGCTGTGCGTAGTTTACGTTCACGTCGTAGGCATTGCGCCGACATATCTTAGGGAGTATATGCAACGTGATTCTCAGCATGCGCGCGCATGCCCAGTTCGACTGGCCATTCATTTGCATGGGGTCACGCTTAGTTTAAATAGATGACGCCCACCTCCTTCCTACTTTGAATTAGGCGGGCTTACGCCGGCCCATTTATGCTACGCCGCCGCAACTTACGGAGCAAGTGCTTTGTGAATACAGCACTTGCCTCTCTAAGTTACGTCGGCGTAGCGTATATGAGATGCGCTACACCGCTCTAAAGACCAAATGTCAGAAATAGGCTTAGGCCTCGTACACACGACCGGGTTTCTCTGCAAAAAAACAGCAAGAAAACTGCTTCTTGCCGAGATTCCCGTTCGTTGTGTACGAGGCTTTCAGGTTTCCTGTCTGGAAATCTGGCCAGAATCTCGACGAGAAAAAAAGACAACCTGCTCTCTTTTTTCTCGTCAAGATTCTCGTTTGCCTGTTTCCAGACGGGAAACCCAAGAGAAACCCGCGTTCTTTCCTTTCAAGAGAACCGCAGGTTCTTTTGAAACAAAAGATTGTACACTCCGGCGGCAAGAGTTTCTTGCCAAGAATCTCGTCAGGGAAAACAATGTTTTTTTCCTGACGAGATTCTCGGACATGTGTACGAGGCCTTAGTCATGGAAGGGTTAAAATGGTTGGTCCTCGTCGGGGGGGGGGGGGCTGTTCACCAATCCCTATGCTTTCCTATTACAGCGTATGAACGTCTTCCCTTCTGACCTCCATATCTTACGGCAAACATTTTACCCGCCATAAAATGAGAACGTTGTCTATTGGACTTGGAGATTTGGGTGTTTGTACTTGGGATCCTGGGAGAATTGATGAAAAACACTGACAATCCTTTATTTCACGCATGCCGCCCTCGCTCCGTCTTCTGAGGACGCCGTATTTTGGCATCAGCACATACTTTTAGTAATGAACATCTCTTTCGGGACCCGGGGCCGACTGGCGTTTTTTATTAATATGCAAATAGTCACGTCAAGGACACCGGCTTAAACAAATGGAATTCTGATGATACAACGGCTCTTTGGTGTAATTTGTCCGGCAGGATGACGGATCCTCCGGATCGCCGCTACACAGGTGCATTGGGAATGAGGATAATAAGAGGTCCAACCTTATCCAGGAAGGGAGGGGGCAGGGGGGAAGGGCACCCAGGGGGGGCAACCCCACCGTAGGGCAAAGGAAACCTGTCAGCTTAAAGTGATTACTGTATATACTCGAGTATAAGCCGAGTTTTTCAGCAAATTTTGTCTGCTGAAAATGCCCCCCCCCCCTGGCTTATACTCGAGTCACCTTTTTGCACCTAATCTCCCGGAAATTTGGGGACCCGGTACTGGTCAGCCGTAGGCACAAACTTGGCACACGTGCAGTCCCACTCTTCCTCTACAAGTGTGCAATGTTTGTTGTCTGGGGGACCTACAGCCGGGGACCACCGATTTTTCAAATCCGTGCACCCATTCCATAGACTCCCATGTTAAACATCAGTCTAGTCATGGGCACATTGAAGCATGGGCACAGTGAGGCATGGACACAGTGAGGCATGGACACAGTGAGGCATGGACACAGTGAGGCATGGACACAGTGAGGCATGGGCACAGTGAGGCCTGGGCACAGTGAGGCATGCACATGGGCACAGTGAGGCATGCACATGGGCACAGTGAGGCATGGGCATAATGAGGCATGCACATGGGCACAGTGAGGCATGCACATGGGCACAGTGAGGCATGGGCATAGTGAGGCATGCACATGGACACAGTGAGGCATGCAGATGGCATATACTCAAGTGCAGAAGGCTTATACTCGAGTCAATACGTTTTCCCATTTTTTTTGTGGTAGAATTAGGTGCCTCAGCTTATATTTAGGTCGGCTTATACTCAGGTATATACGGTTTTTAAAGTGGATCCAGAATACTACAGTACATTGTTTCAACCTTTCTTGTTCCAGTATTGTCAGGTTCCAGTATGGTCAGGTTCCAGTATTGTCAGGTTCCAGTATTGTCAGGTTCCAGTATGGCCAGGTTACAGTATGGCCAGGTTCCAGTATTGTCAGGTTCCAGTATTGTCAGGTTCCGGTATTGTCAGGTTCCATTATTGTCAGGTTCCAGTATTGTCAGGTTCCAGTATTGTCAGGTTCAAGTATGGTCAGGTTCCGGTATTGTCAGGTTCCGGTATTGTCAGGTTCCGGTATTGTCAGGTTCCAGTATTGTCAGGTTCCGGTATGGTCAGGTTCCGGTATTGTCAGGTTCCGGTATTGTCAGGTTCCGGTATTGTCAGGTTCCGGTATTGTCAGGTTCCGGTATTGTCAGGTTCCGGTATTGTCAGGTTCCAGTATTGTCAGGTTCCAGTATTGTCAGGTTCCGGTATTGTCAGGTTCCGGTATTGTCAGGTTCCGGTATTGTCAGGTTCCAGTATTGTCAGGTTCCAGTATTGTCAGGTTGTGATGTGATGCCTTCTGATCATTGCCCAGCCCTCCAGTTCCTCTCCCGGGGTCTCAGTTCAGCCGTCATGTCCTTAAAACCTTCTTGATGAAAGTCAGAACCTCGGCAGGTGGTGCGAGAAGGTGATCTGCTTGCCTCCATAAACACGAGTGAACAGCCGCAGCTGGAAGCTCAAAATAATTATCTTTCGGCAGAGTGCTGAGGAAATGCACGGAAATATCGAAATGTCATCAAACGTACCGGGTTAATTTCAATTACGTTGGCATGTATGAGCACTTTGTGTAGTATAGCGAGTGACAGCTGGAGAGAACTCCCCCGTGGTTATGTACAGTTGGCTCTGGTGTACTTGGTAACATTGGGAGACGGTGACAATGTACGTCAAGGTCTCAAACTCAATTATCTATCATGTGGGCAAAAAACTGGCTTGCAGTTACTGGCACCAAATTTATGTAGCATAAGTCTGAGTATAATACAGGTACCGTATATACTCGAGTATAAGCCGAGTTTTTCAACGCAATTCTTTTGTGCTAAAAATATGCCACCCTCGGCATGCCCCCCGAGACACCTTTTTGCGTCTGATCTCCTGGAATTTGGGGGCCCGGTACCGGCCGGCCCTAGGTTCCCTGGACCTCAAACTTGGCACACATGTAGCCCCACTCTTCTTTTACAAGTGTGCAAAGATTGTCGTCTGGGGGACATACATGCGGGGAGCACCGATTTTTCAAAGCCGGGCACCCCTTCTATAGACTCCCATGTCAAACGGTAATTTCTCATGTGAATTTGTGGACCCGATACCAGCACACATTTGGGGGTCACACTGAGTGAAGAACGACAGTGTATTGGGGCATTCTTACTACCGAACACCAATGTAAGGACAATTTTTCCCAATGACTAACAATGTAAGGGACATTCTTCTCACTGATCACCAATGTAAGGAGCATTCTTCCCACTGATCACCAATGTAAGGGACATTCTTCCCACTGATCACCAATGTAAGGGACATTCTTCTCACTGATCACCAATGTAAGGGGCGTTCTTCCCACTAATCACCAATGTAAGGGACATTCTTCTCACTGATCACCAATGTAAGGGACATTCTTCTCACTGATCACCAATGTAAGGGACATTCTTCCCACTAATCACCAATGTAAGGAACATTCTTCTCACTGATCACCAATGTAAGGGACATTCTTCTCACTGATCACCAATGTAAGGGACATTCTTCTCACTGATCACCAATGTAAGGGACATTCTTCCCACTGATCACCAATGTAAGGCGGCGTACACATGTACGAGAACCTCGACGGGCGGAACACATCGTTCCGCCCGTCGAGGTTCTCGCCCGGCCGTCGAAATCGGCGACCCGCCCATCGGAAATGGCAACCAGCCATTCATCCAGGCGGGCCGTCGAGCAAATAGAGAGCCTGCTCTCTATTCGCTTGACGGGATTCCCGACGGGCGGGGCGAGCCAGGAGCGTACACACGGCCGAGGTTCTCGCTGGAATGCAGCTCCCAGCGAGGTTCTCGCTGGCCTTCGGTCTACGCCGCCTAAGGAACATTCTTCTCACTGATCACCGACCTTCTCACTGATCGGGTGATCACCGTTCTCACTGATCACCAGCGTAAGGTTCTTCGCTGATCAATGTAAGGAACCTTCTCACTGATCACCAATGTAAGGGACATTCTTCTCACTGATCACCAATGTAAGGACATTCTTCTCACTGATCACCAATGTAAGGGGCATTCTTCTCACTGATCACCAATGTAAGGGACATTCTTCTCACTGATCACCAATGTAAGGAACATTCTTCCAACTGATCACCAATGTAAGGAACATTCTTCCCACTGATCACCAATGTAAGGGACATTCTTCTCACTGATCACCAATGTAAGGGATATTCTAACCACCATCCATCAATGTAATGGACATTATATCCACCATAGACCATCAATGTAAGGAGCATTCCTTCCTCTAAACACCAATGTAAAAGGTTGACCACCAATGTAAAGGGGGGGGGGGTGTTCTTTCTGTTGACCACCCATATATGGAGTAATTTTTTTGTCTAAAAATTGAGTGTGGGGGGGCTTCTTCACTGTGGTTTTCTGGCCTTTACTATTTTTTCTTTCTTAATTTTATGTGTATATCGCATTTTTTAGTTACTGTATACAGAAGACAAACTTGGTTTAAAAATGATCTGTTCTGGGTGTTATATATGCCAGGCATGCCACATTCTTTTACTTTTATTTAATATAAGATTTACAACGTATTGATCTTGTCAGTGTACGTGATCTGTAGATGTAATCTTTTAGCAGGCATTCCTTGATACCTGAAATTCATTTCACGGGATCCTCCTGGGTAAAGCAGGTTGAGAAAGCCAACTCTAAAGGACTAAAATATTAAATTCTTGGTCTTTAAAGGGTTTTTCATAAGTTGTAATCTTACCCGTTGCCTACATCGCCAAACTTGTATTAGCGAGATTCAGATGGATCGTACAATTGGCGTAGAGTGTCCTGGGGACTCAACTATCACTCCATCCCTCCAATGTGTAATAACACTTTCTATGGCTCCCTCTCTGCATGATGAAAAAAAAAACAACGTCAACATTATTCTTGGTGTGGATCCAATTATAATGAGGCTGGTACGTTGCCCTGAAATGTTTGGCTCGGGTTAGGTCTTTGGGGAAGGACTCTTGGCACCGCTCACGTCCCCACCTTGTTAACCAGATGTAACTTTATAAAGAACAATAAGAGTAGAAATAAGGACAATACTTACGCCCAATTGGCTTTCTTTTCTTTTTTTTTCTGTACAATTATTATGTCCACGGTGTTGTGTTCCTTCCCATTGTTTTCAGGACCTCATGTCTCAACCAACCCAGGACCTCAACAGCTTCAGACTATTTCCATCATGGTAGCTCCAGTCTGTTGGTTTCTTGTTGTGACTCTTCTGAAACCAAGGACACCTCCCCAGAGCATGTGACCTGCCGAGTCACAGTAAAGTCCTCTGAGTGCTATTGTTTTTTAAGATTTCACCTATTCATTGCCTATTGGGCACCTCAAAAACAAAAACAAATGTTTTTATGACCACATGTGTATTTATTTAAAGCGGAACAGAACTCTCTCAGACTGTGGCGGCACAACTTCGGGGGCGACTCTGCAAGTCGTCCTGAAGACGACTTCAGAGGCGATTAGCAAAATGACTTCTGTATAGAAGTCAATGCAGGTCGCCCCGAGCCGCCCCCGATGCTCTAATAGGTATCCTATTAGAACGGTTCTATTGCATAGAATGGGACTCGACTCGTCAGGCAGCTGAGCCGCCTGACGAGTCGCCCTAGTGTGAACCGGCTCTTAATCAAAATGAAAGTGGTTGTAGAGGCTGATATTTTTTAACCTCCCAAACTCCCCTTATACTTACCTAGGCCCGATCTGGATCTAGCGATGTGCACAAGAGCAAAGGCTCTCTCGGCTCTCTCTCCTTCTCTTCATTGGACAGAGAGGCAGCAGCAGTAGCCTTTGGCCATTGGCTTCTGCTGCTGTCAATCACAGCCAATGAGTGAAGAGAGAGGGGCAGGGCCAAGTTGACTCTGTGTGTCAATGGACACACAGGGGTTTATTAAAGGGGTTCTAAAGCTTTGTGTTTTTTCACCTTAATGCATCCTATGCATTAAGGTGAAAAAACACCTTTCACCCTCCACCCCCCCCCCCCCAAGCCCCCATTTTACTTACCTGAGCCCCGAAAATCCATGGGTGCATTCATGGCTGATTGGCTCCTTATTAGATAGATATATAGCAGTGCAGTCATTGGCTCCCACTACTGTCAATCAAATCCAGTGGCGCGGCCACCAGGGGGTCGGGGCCGAGTTATACACTCGGCGGCTATGAACACCGAGTGTATAACACAGGAGCACGCCCGCAAGGTAACCCCCTCGGGAGAGAGCTTCCCAGAAGGGGGTTAGCTCTTCCGGGAAGGAGCCGAGACAGCCATCGTGGGATCCCAGAAAAGGACATTCGGGGCCACTCTGTGCAAATCTAACTGCACAGTGGAGGTAAGTATGACATGTTTGTTTTTTAAAAGAAAAAAACCTGACCTTTAGTGTCCCTTTAACCCCTTGTGATACCAATCAAAAAAAAAATAGAAAAAAACTTAAACATAAAAAAAAAAAAAATTATAATAAAATATGGTAAAATAATAATATTAAAAAATTGCCGAAACTCCCCCGTTGCCCCGCACACCAGTGTAAGTAAACACAAGTGCAAGCCCGGGGTGTTCCTTCATATGTAAACTATGGTCGAACCACATGCATATTGCTGCGAACGTCAGAGTGAGAACAATAATTCTAGCACAAAAGTTCCTACAGTAGTTACCTCTAAACTGATGAGCTGTAGAGCTTTTTAAAATGTCACCTACGGCAATTCTTTGGACGTCAACGTTTTTGGCGAAAAAACATGGAATGTTTGGTATCTATCTACTCGATGCAACTTCATCTTTTATATTTTAACCCAAAAATGGGTAATTTATTGTGTTTTTGCACTAAAATAAATGTTATTACTTTTTTCCCAAAGATTTGTGTTAAAAAATAACATGTGACATAAAAATTTGCAACGATCACCTTTTTTTTTTTTTTTTTTACAGGGCCTTTGCTTTCAGAAAATATATATTATTCTGGCGGTTTAAGCAATTTTATTGCCAAAAATTACGTTTTTTTTTTCGTGTATGCGACAAATAATAAAAAAAAAAAATGTTCTGGAGCCGAACTGGATATATTGCAAACAAAGTGCAAAAAAAATTAAATAAGAAAATTATCTGCGTAGAAACAAACAGTATAAAGCCAATTACGCAGTCATTGTTGGAGTGGATATTAATATGCATGGATACGGCTCCCTTGGTGGTGTAAAGAGTAACTTTGCAAACAATAAGTCTCTAAATAAAATAAGATTTAAATAAATACCGTAAAGCATTTAAATAGGAAAACTCATCTGACTTCACAAACCTTTAAGCGGCAAGAATGGGCTGACTTAATGCGGCGCACATTAAAGCAGAACTACCCGGCATCTGAGCACCACAAACCAAAAACTATTAGCTATTTAATTTCGTTTTTAATATTCAAAGCAGGCTTCCCCCATCCATCTATGTCTCCATGCTTTGTTTTGTTGAGAAACTACCCCCTCCCCCTGGCGTTTCTAGCTGTGGCCATCTTGGGTTAGGGCAGATAAGTTATGTAGCATTTACCTCCTGGAATCCATCTGCCCTTTTATGTTTTTTACTTAGTTTCTGTCAGTAAATTCTGTAACCAAGCAATGTTTCGACTTCCCTAATGTGCGCTGATAGGCACTGATAGGGTAAACTGGTTGGCACTAATGAGGTGGCACGTATGGGTACTGATGAGGTGGCACTGATGAGGAGGCACTAATATGCCGCACTTATGGGCACTGATAGGTGGCACTGATGAGGTGGTACTTATAGGCACTGATTAGGTGGCACTGATGAGGAGGCACTAATATGCCACACTTATGGGCACTGATAGGTGGCGCTGATGAGGTGGCACTTATGGGCGCTGATGAGGTGGCACTTATGAGCACTGATAAGGTGGCACTGATGAGGAGGTGCTAATATGCTGCACTTATGGGCACTCATAGGTGGCACTGATTTGTGGCATTGATAAGCACTAATAGGCGGCACTGGTGGGCACCAATAGGCGGCACAGGTGGGCACTAATAGGCGGCACTGGTGGGCTCTAATAGGCTGCATGGATAGGCGGTACTGATGGGCATTGATGGGTGGCACTGATGCGCATTGATAGGTGGCACTGATGGGCATTGATCGACAGCAGTGATGGGCATTGATGGGCATTGATGGGCAGCAGTGATAGGCTGCACTGATTGACAGCACTGACTGGCACTGATTGGTGGCACTTGTGGGCAGAGTGGTCCTTTCCACCGGGGTCAGCAGTGTGCTGTACTAAAGGAAGGGTAGTCCTTTCCACCGATGTCAGTGGTGTGCTGTACCAAAGGAAGGGTAGTCCTTTTGTCAGTACCAAAGGAAGGGTAGTCCTTTCCACTGATGTCATCGGTTTGCTGTACCAAAGGAAGGGTAGTCCTTTCCACCGATGTCAGTGGTGTGCTGTACCAAAGGAAGGGTAGTCCTTTCCACCGATGTCAGTGGTGTGCTGTACCAAAGGAAGGGTAGTCCTTTCCACCGATGTCAGTGGTGTGCTGTACCAAAGGAAGGGTAGTCCTTTCCACTGATGTCATCGGTTTGCTGTACCAAAGGAAGGGTAGTCCTTTCCACCGATGTCAGTGGTGTGCTGTACCAAAGGAAGGGTAGTCCTTTCCACCAGGGTCAGAGGTGTGCTGTACCAAAGGAAGGGTAGTCCTTTCCACCAGGGTCAGAGGTGTGCTGTACCAAAGGAAGGGTAGTCCTTTCCACCGGGGTCAGTGGTTTGCTGTACCAAAGGAAGGGTAGTCCTTTCCACCGCTGTCAGTGATTTGCTGTACCAAAGGAAGTTGAATGGGGAAATGGGAGGGGTAACAAACCCCGGGACTTTAGAGGTGTCACAATCTACTGACAATAAATCAAAAATAAATATGTAAAAGACAACGTTTATTGTTTTAACATATACAAATTCATTTACAAATCTCAACAACACCAGCTTGTAGTCCCAAAGGACCTAACACGGCTGAGATAGGAGCCACCATGAACCTATATAAAAGATGCCCAACATGTTTCGCTCGATTGGAGCTTCATCAGGAGCATATACAGGAAATACTAACAGCCTGGCCTGTATATTCTCACATATATACACTAAAAACAGAAATTTGATGACAAATTCAGATAAAGCCACTGCTCGCCCTAAACAGAGCCATGCACGCCAAGTCCATCAATATCATGATTGGCAACTTAGTTGAATAGATGTGATGTCCAGATTTGACCCTCTGTGCCTCACCAATTCTGTTGTACCAAAGGAAGGGTAATCCTTTCCACCGCTGTCAGTGATTTTCTGTACCAAAGGAAGGGTAGTCCTTTCCACTGGGGTCAGTAATATGCTTTACCACAGAGCAGGGCCGGACTGGCCCACCGGAATACTGGGATAATTCCGGTAGGCTGCCTGTCCTGGGGCTGCTTTGAGCTGCGGCTGAATGCAGCGCTCCCTTCCCACACTCTCTGAGATTCTTTCCACCAGGAGCCGCTGTACCAAAAGAGAGGGCAGTTTTTTCCAAAATTTGGACAAACAATTACAACATCATGCCTTCGTTATGCCTCTTACTAAACACCTTGGACTGTCTACTTTCCAAAAAAGGTAATTTGGGGGATATTTGTACTGTCCTGGCATTTTCGGGCCTCAAGAAATCAGATTGGCTGTCAGTACCTCAGGATTGATAAATTTTCATATATATACCATAGTTTCAACTTTCCTATGGACTAAATATATACACAGATTTGGGTTATTTTCACCAAAGAAATGTAGCAGAATACACTTTGGACTAAATTGATGAAGAAATATTATTTATTTGCAAAATGTTATAACAGAAGCAAAGAAAAACACGTTTTTTTTTAATTTTTTTTTTTTTTTGGTATATTTAGCAATAAATAAAAAACAGCGGTGATTAACCACTTAAGGACCCCCTACCGACGATATACGTCGGGCAGAATGGCACGGCTGGGCATAATCATGTACCTGAACATGTCTCTTTAAGCCCAGCCGTGGGCTCACGACCCGGTCCGAAGCTCCGTGACCGCACCCACGGGACCCGCGAACCCGATCGCGGCTGATGTCCCGCGATTGGTCACCGGAGCTGAAGAACGGGGAGAGGTGAGGGTAATGTCAATGTGAGTGTTGTGGCAATGTCAGTGATCGTCTGTTCCCTGATATAGGGAATATATAGGGATAGGGATATAGGGATATATGGAGAGGCGATCACTGACGTCACATGTCCAGCCCCACCCCCCACAGCGCCCCCTAGTGGTTAACTCCTAAACTGCAATTGTAATTTTTAAAGTAAACAATGCATTTGTTTAGCACTGTTCGCTGTGAAAATGACAATGGTCCCAAAAATGTGTCAAAAGTGTCCGATGTGTCCGCCATAATGTCACAGTCACAAAAAAAAAATCGCTGATCACCGCCATTAGTAGTAAAGACATAATTGTTAATAAAAATGATAAACGTTAAACGATAAACGCTCATTGCGATTTTTTTTTTTACCAAAAATAGGTAGAAGAATACGTATCGGCCTAAACTGAGGAAAAAAAATGTTTTTTTTTTTATATATTTTTTGGGGGTATTTATTATAGCAAAAAGTAAAAAATATTAATTTATTTTCAAAATTGTCGCTCTATTTTTGTTTATAGCGCAAAAAATAAAAACCGCAGAGGTGATCAAATACCACCAAAAGAAAGCTCTATTTGTGGAAAAAAATGGACGCCAATTTTGTTTGGGAGCCACGTCGCACGGCCGCGCAATTGTCAGTTAAAGCGGCGCAGTGCCGCATTGCAAAAAAGGGCCAGGTCCTTAACCTGCATAATGGTCCAGGGATTAAGTAGTTAAATACCACTAAAAGAAATCTCTATTTGTGTGAATAAAAATGATACACATTTCATTTGAGTACAGTGTTGTATGACCGCGCAATTGTCATTCAAAGTGTGAGAGCGCTGAAGGCTGAAAACTGGGGTAAAAGTACCCGGTATTGAAGCGAGTAATATTGGAATTGTTGGCACGGATGTATAAGGCTTTTCTTCTTCTACTTTGTTTCTCTCGGATGATGTGTTTTTATCTGTTGCTTGCTACGTTTTTGTTCTTCCGTTGGAAATATGAGGCCACGAAAGTCATCTCCCTGCGTGGTGCCGGTTCTGGGGGAAGAGTATGAAATGTGAGATTGGAAAGTTCTTAAAATATTTCAGGATCACAGATTGAAGTCTGAGCAGCCTGGATCCCGCAGATGGTGTTTTTTTTCCCGAGCTGCCAGTCAATATGAGCTTTTCAGATACAGAGAAATGAGAAGGATGATCCGGGTTTCCAGGCAGGTTTTGCTGTAATAAAAAAAGAAAAAAAAAATCGTATTTGTTACTATTATTTCCTCTGGAGATTTTGTTTGAGCAATGGGGATTCCTTCACTGGATTTGTCACACTGCAATATATATAGATTGTGGAAAGCCATTCAGAGATATACGCTATGGGCCAGATTCTCATATCCTGTCGTATCTGGCAGCGGGTCGTAGCGTATCCTATTTACGCTAGGCTGCCACAAGTTTGGACGCATGTGCCGTATTCTCAAAGCACTTGCGTCCGAAGTTACGGCGGCGTAGCGTAAATGGCCCGGGGTAAGCCCGGGTAATTTAAATGTGGAAGAGGTGGGCGTGTTTTATGTCAATGTGTTGTAATGTCATGCGCCGTACGTGGACGTATCCCAGTGCGCATGCGCGAAATCACGTCGCAAATAGTCAATGCTTTCGACGTGAACGTAACTTACGCAAATCCCTATTCGCGAACGACTTAGGCAAATGGCGTAAACGACGTAAAAATCGGCGGTGTCCCGACGTCCATACTTAACATGGGCTGCTCCTCATATAGCAGGGGTAACTTTACACCGGACTTACGTGTACGCAAACGGCGTAAAAAATGCGACCGGGCGCAAGTACGTTCGTGAATCGGCGTATCTAGCTCATTTTCATATTCGACGTGTAAATCGATAAAAAAGCGCCACCTAGCGGCCAGAGTAAATATGCAACTAAGATACGACGGCGTAAGAGACTTACGCCGGTTGGATCTTAGCAAAATTCCGGCTTATCTTGCTTTCTGAATACAGAAAAAAGATACGCCGGCGCATGCTAGAAGTTACGCGGCATATCTCGAGAATCTGGCCCTATATTACCAAAAGCATTGGGACGCCGGCCTTTACACACACGTGAACTTTAATGGCCTCCCAGTCTTAGTCTGTAGGGTTCAATATTGAGTTGGCCCCGCCCTTTGCAGATATAACACCTTCAACTCTTCTGGGAAGGACGTCCAAAAGATTTAGGAGGGTGTCTATGGGAATGTTTGAACATTCTTCCAGAAGCGCATTTGTGAGGTCAAGCACTGATGTTGGACGAGAAGGTCAAGTTCCTCAACCCCAAACTCGCTCATCCATGTCTTTATGGACCTTGCTTTGTGAACTTATTCCACATAATTTGGTGGAGGGGGAATTATGGTGTGGGGTTGGGTTTGGCCCCTTAGTTCCAGTGAAGGGAATTCTTAAGGCGTCAGCATACCAAGACATTTTGGACAATTGGTACGTCCCCTTTAAATCGCGGCATTGTGAGCGCGTGCGCCATTTGCTCTATGACCGCGCCCGCGGGACCTGCAGACTCGATGTCCGCCAGTGTCCTGCGATCGTGTCACGGAACGGCATGAGGGGGATGCCTTTATAACCAAGGCATTTCCCTGTTCCGCCTAGCGACAGGACAGTGATCGTTTGCTCCGTGTCATCAGGAGCAGTGATCAGTGTCATGTCACTTGTAGCCCATCCCCCTGCAGTTTAAAATACTCCCAAGAACAGTGTGTACCCCTTCCTCGCTCCCTATTGGTTAAGCTCTTTCCTGTCAGTGTCATTTACACAGTAATTTGTGCATTTTTATAGCACTGATCGCTGTATAAATGACAATAGTCACAAAATGGTGTCAAAAGTGTCCGATGTGTATGCCATAATGTCGCAGTCACGATAAAGTATAAGCCTAGGGTGTCCATGTGCATGCCTCACTGTGCCCATGCCTCACTGTGCCCATGCCTTACTGTGTCCATGCCTCACTGTGCCCATGCCTCACTGTGCCCATGCCTCACTGTGCCCATGCCTTACTGTGTCCATGCCTCACTGTGTCCATGTCCATGCCTCACTGTGTCCATGTCCATGCCTCACTGTGCCCATGTCCATGTCTCACTGTGCCCATGACTAGACTGACGTTTAACATGGGAGTCTACGAAAGGGGTGCCCAGCTTTGCAAAATCGGTGCTCCCCAGATGTAGGTCGCCCAGACAATAAACTTTGCACAATTGTAGAGGAGAAATAGGGCTACATGTGTGCCAAGTTCTGGGTCCAGGGGAACTACGACCGTCTGGTACCGGGTCCCAAAATTCACCAGAGAAATGACCATTGAACATGGGAGTCTGTGGAAGGGGTGCCCGGTTTGAAAAATCAGTGCTCCCCGGCCGTAGGTTCCCCAGACAACAACATTTAAACACTTGTAGTGGAAGACTGGGGCTACATGTGTGGCAAGTTTGGGGTCCGGGGGACCTATGGCCAGCTGATATTGGGTCCCCAAATTCCGGGAGATCAGGTGCAAAAAAGTGACTCGAGTATAAGCCGAGAGGGGGGATTTTCAGCACAAAAAAATGTGCTGAAAAACTCGGCATATACGGTAACTTGGTTTGAGAGCGTTTTGCAATACAAGCAAAATGTTTTAATACATTTTGCCTTGATATACAAGCGATGACTTCATATAAGAGTAGCGTCATGTCACAACTGAGTATAAAAAAGAAGAGAGGAGCCTCTAAGTGTAGCAATATGGTTACATTTATTGAAAGTACAATATTTGGCAACAATATTGCTACACTTAGAGGCGCCTCTCTTCTCTTTTATACCCTATAAAAAAAATGCTTTGATATACACGTGCTTTGTATTACAAGCATGTTTCTGGAATGAATTATACTCGCAAACCAAGGTTTTCCTGTAATCAGGGCCATCTTAATGAGAGGGCACACCTGGGCCCCTGCACTTTCCCCAAAGAAGCTGCTTCTTTTTTTTTTTTAAAGTGCATTTTTTTTGTGCATGTACTTGAGAGAGGAGCCGGACTGCAGGAGTTGGGACCTCCCCCAGAGGCAATCTGCCATCTTTCTCCATGCCCCTGGGTGGCAATGGCGGGTGTGAGGGGGTCCTCCCACACAACCCACCCTACCTGCTCTGCTTTGAAGCCCAACGGGGCAGAGGGACTCCCCTATGAGGGAGTGAGAGGATCTAGCCCGCCCAGCCAGCCCTATTAGTCCTTTGCCTCTCTTTTTTAGAGACCGCGTGGCCAAAGTGCATGCATGTTAACCCAATTTCGAGTGCATGTAAGTGTGGTGGTTTTTGTGTGAGGGGGGTGGGCGTGCTAAGCGCAGGCTAACCTCGCAAAGCACACCCACCGGGAGCCGGGCTGAGACCACCAAACTCAATTCACATGCAGCCGAGACCGGGATCCGAACCCTTAGCTGCAGAGGTGAACGGCTTATCAGCGCAGTGCCAATCGCGTTGAGCCACCGCAGCTGCTTCTTGAGCCCTTGCTGCCCAGAAGTTGGGGGCTCCCATGATGGCACTGAGAAGTGATGGATACACAGGGGAGGCAGGCTGGCAGCGGTGTGCCGTGCAGAACTATACCTATTTCACAGCCACCAGGAAGGGGCGAGGCCAGAGCGCCAGTGATGCTCTGACCCAAAAGGGGAAGCTCTGCTCGTCTGCTTCCTACCTACTTGATGTCTGTTTACCTGCGCTGTTTCTATTGTAGGGGCCCCAGGACATTACCTGACCTCCCTGGGGCCCTAAGTAAAATGACGTCACATTAAAGTTGAGAAGCGGAGGGTGCTGACTTCTTGCCTCTTCTCCCATGCAGTGTGAAGTCATGAAAATGACTTCTCACCAGACGGGGGCCTCTAGTAATTTGGGGGGCCCTCCGAAGCTTTCCGGGGCTATTAAGACGGCCCTGGCTGTAATCATAGATCTGGATGGCTAGAATCTCTCTGCCCCGGCTGTACTTGCCTATAAACTGCGTCAGGAAAAAAATTGTCCTATTTTTGAAGAGGTCTCCGTCTGCCTGAAGAGGTCAAGCCAACAATGAAAATGAGAGAATTAAGCTGCACAAGTAGTTTTGCGGCTCAGTCGGGATTTCAGAAAACACACAGACTTTTGCTCTGCAATTTTAACCATGGGAACTTATTTTTTCCTTCCCTTTCAAATCTCTCGGCGAGCCGGGAATCGTCGATTGTGCCGGACTAAGCCGTCCAGAAGCAGTGGGAAATTAAAAGAATGAATGTGTTGAAGTATGATTTGATTTTATGTTTAGGTGGAAGAGATTCTTACCACCGACATTTCCGAGGACTGCGGGAGAAACGGCATTCGGTATAAACAGACTTTCCTTGCATCAAGGACATGGACCACCACCGAGCAATACTTGATTATTTTTTTACTTTTCAGTAACTTTAGAGGTGTCCTTGAATAAATTCCCGACATCACAACATATAAGAATAGTATAATTGTTCAAATAAGTTTCATAGTTACACAGTAGGTGAGTTTGAAAAAAGTCCATCAAGTCCAACCTATGTGTGTGTAGATATGTCAGTATTACATTGTATATCCCTGTATGTTGTGGTCGTTCAGATGCTTATCATATATACTCGAGTATAAGCCAAGTTTTTCGGCACATTTTTTTTCTGCTGAAAATGCCCCTCTTGGCTTATACTCGGGTCACCTTTTTGCACCTGATCTACCGGATTTTGGCGACCCGGTACTAGCCGACTGTAGGTCCTCTGGACCCCAAACTTGGCGCACATATAGCCCCACTCTTCCTCTACAAGTGTGCAAAGTTTGTTGTGCGGAAGACCTACGGCCGGGGAGCACCGATTTTTCAAACCCGGGCACCCCTTCCATAGACTCCTATGTTAAATGGTAATTTCTCCAGTAATTTCTCCTGTGATTTTGGGGACCCGGTACTGGCCGGTCGGAGGTTCTCTGGACCCCGAACTTTGCATACATGTAGCCCCATTTCTCTTCTACACGTGTGCGAAGTTTGTTGTCCAGGGGACCTACGGTCGGGGAGCACAGATTTTTCAAACCTGGGCACCCCTTCCATAGACTCCCATGTTAAATGGTAATTTCTCCAGTAATTTCTCCAGTGATTTTGGGGACCCGGTACGGTCGGAGGTTCTTTGGACCCCAAACTTTGCATACATGTAGCCCCATTTCTTATCTACAAGTTTGCGAAGTTTGTTGTCCAGGGGACCTACGGTCGGGGAGCACAGATTTTTCAAACCCGGGCACCCCTTCCATAGACTCCCATGTTAAATGGTAATTTCTCCAGTGATTTTGGGGACCCGGTACTGGCCGGTCAGAGGTTCTTTGGACCCCAAACTTTGCATACATGTAGCCCCATTTCTCTTCTACAAGTGTGCAAAGTTTGTTGTCTGGGGGACCTACAGCTGGGGAGCACCAATTTTTTAAATCCAGGCACCCCTTCCATAGACTCCCATGTTAAACATCGGTCTAGTTATGGACACAGTGAGGCATGGGCACAATGAGGCATGGACACAGTGAGGCATGGGCACAATGAAGCATGGACACAGTGAGGCATGGGCACAGTGAGGCATGGGCACAGTGAGGCATGCACATGGACACAGTGAGGCAAAGTGAGGCACAGTGAGGCATGCAGATGGACACCCTAGGCTTATACTCGAGTCAATACGTTTTCCCATTTTTTTTGTGGTAAAATTAGGTGCCTCGGCTTATATTCGGGTCGGCTTACACTCGAGTATATACGGTATCTAATAGTTTCTTGAAACTATCGATGCTCCCTGCTGAGACCACTGCCTGTGGAAGGGAATTCCACATCCTTGTCGCTCTTAGGCCCTGTACACACGATCGGTTCAAACCGATGAGAATGGTCCGAAGGTTGGTTCACCGCTGAAGTGGCCTGATGGTCTGATGTGCGTACACACCATCAGTCCAAAATCCGATCGGGTCAGAACGCGGTGACGTAGAACACAGCGACATGCTGAAAAAACGAAGTTCAATGGTTCCAAGCATGTGTCGACTGGAGTCTGAGCATGCAAGAGTTTTTGGACCGATGCTTTTGCGTACTAACCATCGGTTTGGACCGATGGTCAGGCATCCATCGGTCCGATTTTAAAGCAAGTTTTAAAACTTTGGTCTGACGGACGACGGTCCGATGGGCCGTACACACAATCGGATTTGGACCAATGAAACTGGCCTTAAGGCCAGTTTCATCGTTCCAAACCGATCGTGTGTACGCGGCCTTACAGTAAAGAACCCTCTACGTAGTTTAAATGTTAAACCACTTCTCTTCTAATTTTAACCGCCTGACGGCCACCCGCATTTCCAAATCGCACTGGTATTGCAGCAAAATGCACAACGCACATGTGGGTTTTTTCCCCACAATGCCATGATTGTTGGGTGACAAAACTTTGCGTAAATCTAACCTTCCCTCAGGACCGAAATTTGCTCCTAGCCCTTCTTTTCCACGAAAAAACTCACATATAAGTTAATGAGCTTGACACGCAGAAACGCGTCGAAAGCGCTCTCTCAAGACTTACCTGTGGGAACACGCGTTCCATATGCGAATGGGGCCTAAATATTTAGGGTAACAGACTCTTTATTACCATCTCTTGTAACTTTTGCAGAATAGGCCACATGATTAAATAATGTAGCGAGAGACGGATGGGCTCTGGCGTGACAGTAATCGAAACAAACCCGAGGCTCAGCCGTACGCAGAGATGGCCGCCATTGAACACAATATCTATCACAGGACATTTGCATACATTCCGGAGACGATGAATGGATCGGACCGCCAAGCTTTGTGACTCATCTTCTCCGCGAAGCTTCAAGATGCAAATAAATGAGACTTTTCTTCTTGGAAGAAGATCCTTCATTCATGAGGATCCCCGGAGCACGGGACGAGTCGGAGTTATTTTCCTCGCGCGTTGTGCGCCGCTCGATTCGCAGAGGTGTATTGTACCGCTGACAAATAGTGTTTTGTATCAGACATCTACATATTGCTGATTCTGATATTAAAACACAAGAGTAGAGCTGGGGCTGGAGGAGACGCTCGGCTGGAAACCGCGGCTTTGTTCTGAATAAAAGGGAAACAATGGAACAGAATTCAAAGCCTTGGATACATTGTATAAGTAATGTGTCAATGTAACACCTCCAGATATTCATTACCTCTCAGAGATCACAGTACTCCTCCTTCACAATGTCTTCATCAGAGCCGGACTTACCATTGGGCTTGACTGGGCTTAAGCCCATGGGCCCCGCCCAATAGGGGGCCCCGGGCTCAATTGCGGCAATCCCCGTTTGCAGCAATCGCGGCAACCCCTCCCGCAATTTTGTGGCAATCCCCCATCCGCGGAAATCGAGGCAACCCGCAATTTGGCGGCATCCCCCTCCCACAATTTTATGGCAATACCCTGTTTGCGGAAATCACAGCAACCCCTGCCCGCAATTTCGTGGCAATCCTCTGTCCGCAGCAATCGCGACACCCCTCCCAAAATTTCACAGGAACCCCCTCCTGCAATTCCATGGTAATCCCCTGTTTGCGGCAATAGCAGCAAACCCCTCCCGCAATTTCGTGGCAATGCCCCGTCCGCGGCAATCGCGGCAACCCCCTCCGGCAATTTTGCAGCAATCGCGGCAATCTCCTCCTGCAATTTTGTGCCAAACCCCCCGTTCGCGGCAATCAGGGCAACCCCTCCCGCAATTTTGCGGCAATCGCGCCAACCACCTCCCGCAATTTCGCAGCAATCCCCTCCCTCAATTTCGTGCCAATTCCCCTGTTTGCGGCAATCGCGGCAACCCCCTCCGGCAATTTTGAGGTAATCGCGCCAACCCCCTCCTGCAATTTCATAGCAATTTACGGCAATCCCCTCCTGCAATTTCGTGGCAATCTCCTCTCGCAATTTCATCCTAATCCCCCGTTTGCAGCAATCATGGCAACCCCCTCCCGCAATTTGTCAGCAATCGCGGCAACCCCCTCCCGCAATTTTGCGGCAATTGCGGCAATCCCCTCCCGCAATTTTGCAGCAATCGTGGCAATCCCCTCCCGAAATGATGTGCCATTGCCCATTCGCGGCAATCGTGGCAACCCCCTCCCGCTGTTTCGCGGCAATCGCAGCAATTTCGGCACGCCCCCCCCCCCCCCCGCGTATGGATGTAGTACTCGGCACTTAACCCCCTCAACAATTTTGGCGGATGGATGTAATTCTCGGCAGTCCGCGAAGTACAACTTCGATGCTCCAGGGGGCCCCAAAATGACTGAAGAAGTCCGTCTTTGGTTTGATCGAACGGCAGACCCCCTCCGCTCAACAACTTCGGCCGGCGGATCCAGAACCCCCACCACCCCCCCAACAACTATGAGCAGTCGGCGGTAACAACCCAACCCCCCCTGTTTCTCTGCTTCAGGGGGCCCCTTCGATTATTAAGCCCAGGGGCCCCCACCACCCTAAGTCCTGCCCTGGTCGGCGCCAATTTGTTCAGGCATTATTCAGGGTCACCATTAGGGATGAGCCGAACACCCCTCCGGTTCGGTTCGCATGCAGAACTTGCAAACAGGCAAAACATTTGTTTGAACACACAAACACCCTTAAAGTCTATGGGGCACGAACATGAAAAATCAAAAGTGCCGCAAACAATTTGGGGTGTGCGCGGCAAATTCGAAAAGCAGCGGAACACCCTGTAAAAGTCTATGGGAGAAATCAAAAGTGTTAATTTTAAAGGTTAATATGCAAGTTATTGTCCTAAAAAGTGTTTGGGGACCCGGGTCCTGCCCAGGGAACATGTATCAATGCAAAAAAAAAATCATTTAAAACTATTTGCGGCTATTCATGGGGTCCCGGCAATACAGACCAAAGTCATTGAAAGTCATTGAAAAAAAAATGCATGGGGGTCCCCCCAGAATTCCATTACCAGGCCCCTCAGGTCTGGTATGGATATTAAGGGGAACCCTGTGCCAAATAACAAAAGAAATGGCGTGGGGTTCCCCCCAGAAATCTACACCAGACCCTTACTTGAGCATGCAACCTGGCAGGCCGCAGGAAAAGAGGGGGGGATGAGAGCGTGCCCTCCTCTTGAACTGTACCAGGCCACATGCCCTTAACATGGGCAGGATGCTTTGGGGGTCTGTGACCCCCAAAGCACCTTTGTTCCCATGTTGATGGGGACAAGGGCCTCATCCCCACAACCCTTGCCCGGTGGTTGTGGGGGTCTGCGGGCGGGGGCCTTATCGGATTATGGAAGCCCCCTTTAACAAAGGGGACCCCAGATCCGGCCCCCCCTATGTGAATTGGTAAGGGGCTTGGGACAAGTCCTTTATTAAAAATAAAAACATAAAAAAGAGATTCCAGCGATGTAATCCAATAAATCCATCCTTAATCTCCAGTGATGTAATCCAATTCTCGGTATCCAGTGATGGATGATCTCCAGCGACTCCAAATATTATAATATCAACAATAATAATAATAATAACAATAATAATAATAATAATAATAATAATAATATTATTAATATTATTATTATTTGTATTATTAATGTTATTATTTGTATTATTATTATTATTATTATTTGTATTATTAATGTTATTATTTGTATTATTATTATTATTATTATTATTGTTGTCCTTTTTTTGTATTATTATTATTATTATTATTATTATTATTATTATTATTAATATTTGTATTATTAATATTTGTATTATTATTATTGTTTGAATTATTTTTATCATTGGTTGTATTATTATTTATATTATTATTATTGTGGTCATTTTTTTGTTGTGTTACTATTATTATTATTATTATTATTATTGTTTGAATTATTATTATTATTATTATTATTATTATTATTGTTATTATTATTATTAACAATAATAACAATAATAATAATAATAATAATAATACAAAAATAAAACAACAATAATAATAATACAAACAATAATAAAAATAAAGACAACAATAATAATAATACAAATAATAATAATAATAATAATAATAATAATACAAAAAATAACAATAATAATAATAATAATACAAACAATAATAATAATAATAATAGTAATACAAAAATGACCACAATAATGATAATAATATAAATAATAATACAACCAATAATAAAAATAAAGATAACAATAATAATAATACAAATATTAATAATAATAATAATAATAATAATAATAATAATAATACAAACAATAATAATATTAATAATAATACAAAAAAGGACAACAATAATAATAATAATAATACAAATAATAATACAAACAATAATAAAAATAAAGATAATAATAATAATAATACAAATAATAACATTAATAATACTAATAATAATAATAATAATGATGATACTTTCCTAATCATACATAAATCCTCTTTTAAATGTAAAGAAAAATAATATGAAGCCGTCTAATGGAGGATAAAACATAATGGCATCCGTTTCTCACCCCGCCGCCCCAGACTCAAGCACACAAGTGCTTTAATGTAACCACCGCCACATTGATACTTAGCGTGGAGATGAACAAGAGCGGCAATAAAGTCCATTAATTTGGTAAATTGCTGCTTTCTCTGCCATAGAGAATGGCTGTTTTCACACGCCGAGTTAATGACGCAGAGAGAGGATCAATTGAACTGGAACTAAAAGAAAAAAAAAAGAAAAATCTGACTCCCAACAACCCGGCAAAAGGTACTTACGTTTATATTTATTCTTGCGGCGATGATAAATAGCCGAGATGCACAGATTTATGTGCCGTCGCGGTGATACCTGTCAGCGCCGGGCTCCTCTGCCAACTAATGAATCATTCTTGTTAGTGCGTCGCATTGGCGTGGGTTTTAAGGTGACAATTTGATACAATTTATCAAACGATCGTATGGATAGTTTTTCTTTTTTCGCTTCTATTATTGGCAAGATGATATTTATTGCTGTAAAAATACCTTGTGTGTCAGTGATACACTGCTTGATGTTAACTACTTCAGCCTCGGATGGATTTACCCCCTTAATGACTAGGCCAGTTTTGTAATACGGCACTGCGTCGATTTAACAATTGCGTGGTTGTGTGACGCTGTACCCCAAAATAAATTTTAAAAAATTACGCCTTTTTTCCCACAAATAGAGCTTTCTTCTGGTGGTATTTGATCTCCTCTGCGGTTTTTATTTTTTGTGCTATAAACAAAAGAACAGCGGCAATTTTTTTAAAAAAAACACTGTATTTATTTTTTTTAAACATATTTTTTCCTCCGTTTAGGCCAATTTATATTCTTCTACTGTACATATTTTTTGGGGAAAAAAAATCGCAAAAAGCGTATATTTATTGGTATGCGCAAAAGTTCTAGCAAAAGATATAGCGTCTACAAAATAGGGAATACATTTTTGCCATTTTTATCATTTAGTATTGCCAGTGATCTACAATTTTTAGCGGCACTGCGACATTGTGGTGGACAGATCGCACACCTTTGACACTTCTTTGGGACCATGGACATTTATACAGCGATCAGTACTATAAAAATGCACTGATTACTGTGTAAATGTCACTGGCAGGGAAAGGGTTTAACACTAGGGGGCGATCAAGGGGTTAACAGACAGACATTCCTGCACATGCAGATGTGGCGCCTTGCTGGGTGCCCTTTCCTGCAGGGCTGTCCTGTAGAAGTCTCAAGCCCCGTACACACGGCCGAGGTTCTCGGCAGAAACCAGCGAGAAGCTCGCTGGGATAATCATTCTGCCGAGAACCTCGGCCGTGTGTACACTCTCGGCGAGCATACCGTCGGGAAAGCCGCCGAGAGAAAATAGAGAGCAGGTTCACTATTTTCTCGGCGGCCCGTCGGGATTAATAGCTGGTCGCCTTTCCCGACAGGATGGTAGCCGATTCTGACGGCCGGCCGGGAACCTCGACGGGCGGAACGATGTGTTCCACCCGTCGAGGTTCTCGTACGTGTGTACGAGGCTTCAGAGTCTGCCAATTAACATTGCAACTGCTTAAGGGTGTCCTGGCCCTAACCCTCTCTCCCACAGTTCTGAGAAATAAAAGTAAACACACAAATCCTCGTTCTGACAGGAGAGAAGAGACAGATCTGCTGTTTGTAGTAATTAGGAACAGCGATATGTCTCCTCCCCCAGTCAGCCCCATCACCTCCCACAGTTATAAACACTCCCTAGGGCAGTGATGGTGAACCTTGGAGCCCCAAATGTTTTGGAACTACATTTCCCATAATGCTTTACTACAGAGTGCAGGGGAATCATGGGAAATGTAGTTTCAAAACATCTGGGGTGCCAAGGTTCACCATCACTGCCCTAGGGAGTGTTTATAACTGTGGAGGGTGATGGGGTTGACTGGGGGGAGGAGACATATCGCTGTTCCTAATTAGTAGGAACCGCAGATCTATCTCTTCTCTCCTGTCAGAATGAGGGTTTGTGTGAGCGAACGTGCCTGCCGTCCACGCGCATCGGGTCCAAAGTTTTAGCGGTGCTTTACCAGCGTTTTTCAGGCGCCGGCAGTGTGAAAGGGCTCTAACAATGAGCCAAAGTTGTTATACCTGGCAGATAAATTTAGGAGCAACCCTTCCTAATCACCAGGGTGCTACAAAAAAAAAAATTGCCCTCAGACAGCAAGTGGTTAAACATTCTGTCCCAAATTCACAAAGCACTTACGCCGACGTATCTCCAGATACGCCGTGTAAGTACAAATATGCGCCGTCGTATCTGTGCGCCGAACCCACAAACTTAGATACGCCTAAAAACTGACTTCATCCCACCGACGTAACTTGCCTACGCCGGCGTAGAGTGGACGCATATTTACGCTGGACGCGTGTGACGCTCCCATTGATTTTCTATTCAAATATGCAAATGAGGGAGATACGCCGATTCACAAACGTACTTGCGCCCTGCACATGATTTAAGCGGTTTGCGTAAGTTTTACGTCCGGCGTAAAGTTATTCCCCATAGATGAGGCGCAACCCATGCAAAGGTATGGACCAGGGAACACAAGCCTACGTATTGTACGTTGGATGTCTGTGAATATGGGCCGACGTGGGTCTGGCTGGGCGTAGGTTACGTTTGCGGCGTACACAGTGATCCGGCGTATCTTAGGCAGTTTTTCCGACATAGTTGTGCACATGGGCACGGGCATACGTCCATGTCCCGACACATGCGCAGTTCATTTTAAGTACTTGTCTGGCGCCCGGCACATCATTTGCATGGGGTCACGCTTCATTAACATGGATCACGCCCACTTCCACCTACTTCCACTTACGCAGGCTTACGCCTACGAAATGTACGCTACGCCGGCGCAGAGTTGGGAGCATTTGTTTGTGAATTCCATGCTTGCCTCTCCACGCTGCGCCGGCGTAGCGTAAAAGAGATATGCTACGGCGGCATATACTGTATATGCGCCGATGTATGTGAATCCGGGCCTCTGACTTTAGCGCAATATTTGCCAAACGGCTATGTTTATTATTTGAATCTTTTCATAAAAAGTCAATAGAACTATTTCAGCGAGCGATCGGAGGTCACGGCCATCTTCTACAGTCAACGGGCTCTGTACATTTCTGCGGCGTAAATGTCTTTTGTGTAGCGGCAGAAATCTCGTAAAGCCGAAACTTCTGAGCAATGTTTACATTCCGGAGCAGATTAACTAGGAAATGGCCCGCAAAGCTGTATACTATGCATATATATAGGTGCCGGAACACTGCCATCTATATAATAAACCATCTTCTCACTCAGACTGCAGTACAGACGACTCTTCCCGGGAAGGAAATAAAATCCGGCAATATTTCTATCACACCCGGCTTTAACTGCATCCCGGCAGCAAGCCACGACTTTTCTGAATTCCCCCGGTGAAAATGTTTCATGGAAACAGAATAACATCTTTTCCTATTACTTATTGCAATGTTTTGTTTTTTTTTGCTTTATTTCCCAAAGGAACTAAAAAAAAAGAAAATCTGCTTTGTTCAGGCATTGGCTAGAATACAGGCGCAACTCGTAGAATTAGAATATCATCAACAATTTATTTATTTCAGAAATTCAATTCAAAAAGTGAAACTCGCATATTTTATTTAGATACTTTACACGCAGAGTGATATATTCCAAGCATTTCTCGCTTTTAATTTTGATGATTTTGGCTTTGACAACCCAAGATTCAGTATCTCAGAAAATTTGAATATTGTATAAGCAGTAGTGACTGGTGCTCAAAATTTTTGGGGGGCGCAAACAAACTAAAAAAAAAAAAACAATTGCAGGTACTGTGCCCACCAAAGGCAGCCACTATGCCCATCAAATGCCCATCAATTGCTGACACTGTGCCCATCAATTTCTGCCAGTGAGCCAATCAATTGCCGCTACTGTGCCCCATCAGATGCTGGCAGTGAGCCAATCAATTGCTGTTACTGTGCCCCGTCAGATGCTGCCAGTGTGCCCATCAATTGCTGCTACTGTGCCCCATCGGATGCTGCCAGTGTGCCCATTAATTGCCACTACTGTGCCCCATAAAATGCTGCCAGTGTGCCCATCAATTGCTGCTACTGTGCCCCATCGGATGCTGCCAGTGTGCCCATTAATTGCCACTACTGTGCCCCATAAAATGCTGCCAGTGTGCCCATCAATTGCCACTACTGTGCCCCATAAAATGCTGCCAGTGTGCCCATCAATTGCCACTACTGTGCCAGTGAGCCAATCAATTGCTGTTACTGTGCCCCATCAGATGCTGCCAGTGTGCCCATCAATTTCTGCTACTGTGCCCCATCGGATGCTACCAGTGTGCCCATTAATTGCCACTACTGTGCCCCATAAAATGCTGCCAGTGTGCCCATCAATTGCCGCTACTGTGCCCCATTGGATGCTACCAGTGTGCCCATCAATTGCCACTACTGTGCCCCATAAAATGCTGCCAGTGTGCCCATCAATTGCCACTACTGTGCCCCATAAAATGCTGCCAGTGTGCCCATCAATTGCCACTACTGTGCCCCATAAAATGCTGCCAGTGTGCCCATCAATTGCTGACACTGTGCCCATCAATTTATGCAAGTGAGCCAATCAATTGCCACTACTGTGCCCCATCAAATCCTGCCAGTGTGCCCATCAATTGCCACTACTGTACCCACCAAAGGCAGCCACTATGCCCATCAGATGCAGCCACTGTGCCCATCAATTGCTGACACTGTGCCCATCAATTTCTGCAAGTGAGCCAACCAATTGCCGCTACTGTGCCCCATCAAATGCTGCCAGTGTGCCCATCAATTGCCACTACTGTGCTCCATAAGATGCTACCAGTTTGCCCATCAATTGCCGCTACTGTGCCCCATCGGATGCTGCCAGTGTGCCCATCAATTGCCACAACTGTGCCCCATCGAATGCTGCCATTGTGCCCATCAATTGCCACAACTATGCCCCATCAGATGCTGCCCGGCACTTACCTGTCTCGGAGCAGGTCAGTGGCGGTCTCCTGCACGTCCTCCGGGTCTTCTTCCGTCCTTTCTCAGGCGTCCAATCACAGCGCTTGATGTTTCAGCCTCTAATCAGGTGCTTCCAAAAAACACCCCCTCCACTATGACTCAGGTGCCCGAAGAGGGGCAAGACACAAACTTCCTGTCACAGCGTTAGTCTTTACACCCCATCATCTTGAATTGCACCAGGCATCACTCTGAACAATCCCGGGCTGTTGCTGAACTTGCTGAATTCTGATAGGCCAGGAGCCTAGTTACTTTAGCAGAAATAAATGGTTGATGGACTACAGATCCCTGACAGTCCGACTTGCAAATCCAGCGCCCTCAGACCACAATGATTTGTCACAGAACCCCACAGTCTCTCCTCTGGCCTTGCACCCAGCTCCCCTGGCATGCCTCTTCCAGATATCCACTGTGCCTCACTCACCAAACTTCTCTTTCCCTAAGTTCTTCTTGAAGAATTTACCCGGATCGTGGGTACCGACTGCTTTTCCACATCCTTTTCCAGGACACCTCTCCATGACTGTGTAAGGAGAGGCTCTCTCCCAGCTCCCGAGCTCCTCTGCCGAGGCCAGCAACCCCCCTCCAGATGGGGGTGAGCCTCCTGCTGCAGTCTAACACTCCATTCTTTAAATCACCTAGCCGACAACTCCCCTCTAGTGAGCTGGAACTGAGTTTATTTAGGAGGCCTGCCCCCTGCCAATCCTAGGTGGGGATTGGTCAGGGCTCCTCACATGAACTCCATTTCACTCCAATTTCCAGTCCTGCCCCTCTTCCAGAACATTCTCCCTGTAAACAGGGGAGGCACTCAAGAACTGAAAGACAGGTAGTCACACCCACTGCTACACTAACCACTCCCTGACCCCAAAAAACAAGCAGGCCTAGCATGCAGCATAGGCCTGCCTAAATGTACCTGCCTGGCAGCTATCACCCAAACACCTTACCGTCTATAGGTTCACAGCTGGGGATCATGAAGTCACATGCCTGGCGAAGGGGTCCTGCGTGCACTTTCCTTGTGTTGTGATCATGCAATAAATTATCTGTTTGGACACAATTCATGTTGTTACAAGGTGTGATGGCAAATATCTTCATCATGAAATAGGTTTGAACACAAGTAAAGTTAGACTGGAACACTCTATGGGCCAGATTCAGGTAGTCCAGAGCATCTTTGCTCTGGAGTAACGCTTCTCATTTGCGTTGCGCTGCAGAAATTTTAGGAGCAAGTGCTGTCATTCACGAAGCACTTGCTCCTAAAGTTGCGGCAGCGCATCACAAATGAGCCGGCGGAATTCAAATTTGGCGGGTATGGGGCGTGTAGTATGCTAACTACGCGCGATCCCGCCGCCAACGTACTGCGCATGCGTCGAGTGTCAAAACATCCCCGTGCGCATGCTCCAAAATCTGTGAATGAACGTCAATGACGTCACATTCCCATTCATGACCGTTTTACGCAAGCGACGTTTTTTTTTTTTTTCCCGACGCGATGACGACGCCTATACCTAACATAGGATACTCCAACCCCATGTAGGTATATCTATGCGCCGCGTATCCCGTCCGGAAACGTCGTACCGTCATTGCGTCGCGCCGGAATTCGATCGTGAATTGCCAATTTCCGCTCATTAACATATTTTTTGAGCGTAAATCGGCGGGAACGCCCCCGGCGCCATTTTTAAGTTGAAGTAACGATGCGATGGCGAAACTCAGTTACGCTGCTCGCATCGGAACTTCAACCCGGCGTTTCTTGTTTTCTGGTTACAGAAAACAGAAACGCCGGCTCAAAGTCACAGTTAGGCTGGCGGATCACTCGATCCGCCAGCCTAACTGTTCCTGAATCTGGCCCTATAGGTTTATGGCTGGGGACCATGAATTAGGCTTGAACATCAGTAAAGGTAGATTTGTGCCCCACTGTTGGTGTCAGTGGAAGGAATTGTGCCCCACTGTTGGGATCAGTGGAAGGAATTGTGGCCCACTGTTGGGATCAGTGTAAGGAATTGTGCCCCACTGCTGGGATGACTGGAAGGAATTGTGCCCCCCTGTTGGGATCACTGGAAGGAATTGTGGCCCACTGCTGGGATCACTGGAAGTAATTGTGCCCCCGTGTTGGGATCACTGGAAGTAATTGTGGCCCACTGCTGGGATCACTGGAAGGAATTGTGCCCCCTGTTGGGATCACTGGAAGGAATTGTGCCCCACTGCTGGGATCAGTGGAAGGAATTGTGCCCCACTGTTGGTGTCAGTGAAAGGAATTGTGGCCCACTGTGGGTGTCAGTGAAAGGAATGATATTCCATTGTTGGAGTCAATGGGTGGAATAATGCCCAAAGGGCCAAAAAAAGCAGGCAAAAGGCTACATCCCAAGGCCACAGTTTAGAGACTCCTGCTATAGAACAATAGCCCACGCAGGAAATGGTGTCAGTGGAAGGAATTGTGGCCCACTGCTGGTGTCAGTGGAAGGAATTGTGGCCCACTGTTGGGATCAGTGGAAGGAATTGTGGCCCATTGTTGGGATCAGTGGAAGGAATTGTGCCCCACTGTCATGATCAGTGGAAGAAATTGTGCCCCACTGTTGGGATCAGTGGAAGGAATTGTGCCCCACTGTTGGGATCACTGAAAGAAATGATGCCCCACTGCTGGGATCAGTGGAAGCAATTGTGGCCCACTTTCGGCATCAGTGAAAGGAATTGTGGCCCACTTTGGGCATCAGTGGAAGCAATTGTGGCCCACTTTAGGCGTCAGTGGAAGGAATTGTGGCCCACTTTAGGCGTTAGTGGAAGGAATTGTGGCCCACTTTAGGCGTTAGTGGAAGGAATTGTGGCCCACTTTAGGCGTCAGTGGAAGGAATTGTGGCGCACTGTTGGTGTCAGTGGAAGGGATTGTGGCCCACTGCTGGGATCACTGGAAGGAATTGTGCCCCCCTGTTGGGATCACTGGAAGGAATGGTGCCCCACTGTTGGGATCAGTGGAAGGAATTGTGCCCCACTGTTGGGATCAGTGGAAGGAATTGTGCCCCCCCTGTTGGGATCACTGGAAGGAATGGTGCCCCACTGTTGGGATCAGTGGAAGGAATTGTGGCCCACTGTTGGGATCAGTGGAAGGAATTGTGCCCCACTGTTGGGATCAGTGGAAGGAATTGTGCCCCACTGTTGGGATCACTGGAAGGAATTGTGCCCCACTGTTGGGATCACTGGAAGGAATTGTGCCCCACTGTTGGGATCACTGGAAGGAATTGTGCCCCACTGTTAGGATCACTGGAAGGAATGGTGCCCCACTGTTGGGATCAGTGGAAGGAATTGTGCCCCACTGTTGGGATCAGTGGAAGGAATTGTGCTCCACTGTTGGGTTCAGTGGAAGGAATTGTGCCCCACTGTTGGGATCAGTGAAAGGAATTGTGGCCCACTGTTGGGATCAGTGGAAGGAATTGTGCCCCCCCTGTTGGGATCACTTGAAGGAATTGTGGCCCACTGTTGGGATCAGTGAAAGAAATGTACAGCAATGTAAATGATGGTGTTTTCTATATCTGGAACATTCATATACATGGAAATGTTTTTAGATGCTCCTTTGTTTCTCGCCGGCTCCTTCCGCACAAAGGAAAAACAAAATATTTCAGGCTTGCTGGTCCTCTAAGAAGATGATCCTCGCCGCTCGCGATGAACAGCTGGGAATATTGTTTCTGATGTTGAGAATCCCGTTGATTACTCTCAAAATGAAACCACCATATTTCCAGAAGTCTGCAAACAGAATCAGTCAACAAAAAAAAAAGGCAAAATAAAGGTTTTATGGCTTCTGAAAGCGTCTTTACTGCCTCCCAGATGCCTCTGGCTGCAAATAACCAGCTCAGTGATTGCCGAGCGCCGCGGATTAAATGTGTGTTCTTTACAGCGGTAAACAGCTACAACGCCCCTCCAACTTCCCGAGTTCAGGTGTATCCAGTGAGGAGGACTGATGAGCCACGTACACACGATCAGTCTGAAGGACCGTTGTCATCGGTTAACCGATGAAATGAGAGAAAAAGTTAACCCCTCAGAGGTCCCAAGGAGCTAAAGCTGAAAGGTAGGATCCAACCCCTGGGTGCAGGCACTGCAATAGCATGCAAAATTGTGTGGAGAAAAACCGGGACGGCCGCACTCCAAAAAATGTTCCTTTTTAATAAAAAAGATCACAACATCAACATGTCACAGCAAAAAAACAGAAAAGTCTGACGCGTTTCACACCAAAATACAGTGCTTATTCATAGCTCTGTTTTTTTGCTGTGACATGTTGATGTTGTGATCTGTTTTATTAAAAAGGAACATTTTTTGGAGTGCGGCCGTCCCGGTTTTTCTCCACACAATTTTGGTCAACCGATAAGGCTGACTGATGGTCCGTCGCGCCCACACACCCTCGGTTAAATAAACTATCGTGTCAGAACGCGGTGACGTAAAACACAACAACGTGCTGAAAAAAAATGAAGTTCAATGTGTCCAAGCATGCGTCAACTTGATTCTGAGCATGCGTGGATTTTTAACCGATGGTCGTGCCTACTAGTGTTGCTCACGAATATTTGCATTGCGAATATTCGTAACGAATATTGCATATTCGAGTATTCGCGAATAAATCGAATATCGCGGTGAAAAATGTATTTTTAAAACAGATCACATCCTAGTGATCTCCATCGACGTCTAAAAGCATTGCTGGTATGATTAGAGACCCTGGGCCGAGTAGCTGAGGCGATCCTTTTATGTTGCCGAATATTCCCAATGCGAATATTCGTATTATGAATATTCGCGAATACTTTCTCTGCCCTTCTGTGTTTTGTGTATAAAAAAAAAAAAATTAGCTTTAGTTTAGTCATATAAGTTTGTGTAAGTAGAGTTAGTGTTTAGTGCATATTAGTTTAGTAATCCAGGAAATGATCTCCGTTTTCGCGTGTTGACGAGAATTTCGCAATCAATTTTGCATTCGCATTAGCGAAATTTCGCAAAATTATTTTTTTGATAAAATATCACAAATATTCGATATTAACGAATATTTCACGAATATTGTTCTATATATTCGTGAAATATCGCGAAATCGAATATGGCGTATTCCGCTCAACACTAGTGCCTACTAACGCCTTATCAGGTACGAATCCATCGGTTAAATTTAAAGCAAGTTGGCTTTTTTTTTAACCGATGGTTAAATAACCGATGGGGTCCACACACGATCGGTTTTGACCGATGAAAACGGTCCATCAGACCGTTGTCCTCTGTTTAACCTATCGTGTGTACGCAGCCTAATGCCGCGTACACACGGTCGTTTTTTGTCTTGTAAAAACCGTTGTTTTTCCTCAAGAAAAAAAAAAGACGTTTTTCAAACTTCATTTTAAAAAACGACGTTGCCCACACACCATCGTTTTCTGAAAATGCTCTTGCAAAGCGCGGTTACGTACAACACTTACGACGGCACTCTGTTCCATTCAAGCTCGCGTCATAACTTGCTTCTGCGCATGCGCGGGTTTAAAAACGTTGTTTTAAACGTCGTTTTAGCGTACACACGATCATTTTTTACGACACAAAAAAAGACATTTCGAAAAACGACATAAAAAATTGAAGCATTTTTTTTTAAAACGTCGTTTTATTTCATCACAAAAAACGACCGTGTGTACGCGGCATTAGAGTTCACATTTGAAAAAAAAAAAATGCGCACACAATATATTGTCAAAAGTATTGGTAATGGCATCCCAGTCCCTTCGAAATCTCAATGATGTTTAACACTTCCGGTGTCACCCGTCAGATCACCACTTTGCGCAAAAGTTATAGGGCCAGATTCAGAGAGCCATTACGCCTGTGTAACTGGTGTTAGATTGGAGTAATTTCAAATTACGCGCGTTTTTTAGCTAGTCGGAAACCTCAAACCATGAATAGACGGCTGCGGGCTTCAATTCGACTGGATTAAGTGTTTGTACGCCTTCGGATCTATGCTGCAATAAAATTGCGGCCACTGGGTGGACTTCCCGTCGTTTTCCGCGTCGGGGTATGCAAATGAGCTTTTGCCGGCGATCCCCGAAATTACGATCTTCAATCGCAATCTCTTACGCCACCTTTAGTCATCTTTTATTTGCGTAACACTATACCAGCTTTTTGCTGCTCTAATATTAGAAAGCCCATGTTAAGTATGGCCGTCATTCCCGCGTCGAATTTCTACGTTTTCCGACGTCTTTTATTATTTTTTACGTAAGTCGTCCGGGAATAGGAATGTTCGTAAACGCCGCTACTCAAACAACGAATGACGTAACCACGTGATTTCGTGCAATGCACGGCAGGAAATTTCTGAACGGAGCATGCGCAGTTCGATCGCCGCGGGGACGCGCTTAATTTAAATGCTTCACGCCCCCTAATCGCGTATTTCGATTACGCGGCGAGAAATAGACTACGCCGCCGTAGCGTAAGGGCAAAAATCTACCAGGATTCGGTGTAGAGCCTGGTAAAATACGGCAGCGTAGAGTATTTCGATTACGCAGCGCAAGATTAAGTGTATGTGAATCTGGCCCATAGCGTCTACAAAATAGGGGATAGTTTTATGCCATTTTTATTAATATTTTTTTTTACTAGTAATGGTGGCGATCAGCGATTTTTTTTATCGGGACTGCAACATTATGGCGGACACATCGGACACTTTTGAAACTATTTTGGGACCATTGTCATTTATACAGCAATCAGTGCTATAAATAGCCACTGATTACTGTATAAATAACAATGGCAGGGAAGGGGTTAAACACTAGGGTGCGATGATGGGGTTAAGTGTGTCCTAGGGAGTGATTCTAACTGTGAGGGGGTTGGTCTACCAGCGATCACTGCTCCTGATCACAGGGAACAGTAGATCTCTGTCCTGTCACTAGGCAGAACTGGAAAATGCCTTGTTTACATAGACATCCCCCCATTCTACCTCTCCTCACCACATTCGCTTGCCGCATCGAACATCAGGTTCAAGGGACCCGCCAGCACACTCCCAAGGTATGCGACGGGCACCCGCACACGCCCGCCAGGTGACAAATTCAAATGCCTGCCTGTGCCATTCTGCCGACGTATATCGGCACGTGCCGGTTGGGAAGTGGTTAAGATTTGAGATTTTTCCACATTGGTCATAAACCCTGGAGCCCCTCACCATGTATAGGCGAGAAACCTAGGTGACGCCTACACACCATCCGCAAACCTGCCAGCCGGTGCCTCACTTACCTCCCCCTTCTGCTCATATCCTGTAATTCCGCGTACACACGATCGGAATTACCGACAAGAAAACTTTGATGTGAGCTTTTGGTCGGAAATTCCGACCGTGTGTAGGCCCCCATCGGACATTTTCTGTCGGAATCTCCGATAGCAAAAATTTGAGAGCTGGTTTTCAAATTTTCCAACGGGAAAAGTTCTTGTCGGAAATTCCGACCGTTTTTTGTGCCGAGTTAGGCCCCGTACACACGGCAGAGAACCTCGACGGGCAGAACACATTGTTCCGCCCGTCGAGGTTCTCTGCCGGCCGTCAGAATCGGCGACCCGCCCATCGGGAAAGGCAACCAGCCATTCATCCCGACGGGCCGTCGAGCAAATAGAGAACCTGTTCTCTATTTGCTCGACGGGTTTCCCGACGGGCGGGGCTCACCGAGAGCGTACACACGGCCGAGGTTCTCGGCAGAATGCGGACCCCAGCGAGGTTCTCGCTGGTTTCTGCCGAGAACCTCGGCCGTGTGTACGGGCTTCACAGTGTAAAGCCTCGTACACACGATCGGACTTCAAACAAACTTCTCCGTGGATTTTTGTCCAAAGTGAGTTGGCCGGACTTTTGAAACCTGAAAAAGTTTGTCCAATGAGCGTACACACGGTCGGATTTTTTGGAAAACGCTAATTTTGAAGCTTGTTGGCAAAAAGTCTGACCGTGTGTACGGGGCTTAACCACTTCAGCCCCGGACCATGTTGCTGGTCAATGACCGGGCCACTTTTTTCAATTCGGCACTGCGTTGCTTTACCTGACAATTGCACGTGTGACGTGGCTCCCAAACAAAATTGGCGTCCTTTTTTTTCCCCACAAATAGAGCTTTCTTTTGGTGGTACAGTATTTGATCACCTCTGTGGTTTTTATTTTTTGCGCTATAAACAAAAGTAAAATGCTAATTTTGAAAAAAAAATAGATTTTTTACTCTTTTCTGTAACAAATATCCCCGAAAAAGATATAAAAAAAATAGTTTTTTCCTCAGTTTAGGCTGATACGTATTCTACCTATTTTTCTTTAAAAAAAAATATAGCAATAAGCGTTTATTGATTAGTTTGCGCAAAAGTTATAGCGTCTACAAAATAGGGGGTCGTTTTATGGCATTTTTATTAATATTTTTTTTTTACTAGTAATGGCGGCGATCAGCGTTTTTTTTCGGTACTGCGACCTTATGGCGGACACTTTGGACACTTTTGACACATTTTTGGAACCATTGGCATTTTTATAGCGATCAGTGATATAAAAATGCATTGATTACTATGAAAATGCCACTGGCAGGGAAGAGGTTAAACACTAGGGGGTGATGAAGAGGTTGAATGTATCCTAGGGAGTGATTCTAACTGTGAGGGGGTTGGGCTACCAGTGACATAACAGCGATCACTGCTCCCGATCACAGGGAACAGTAGATCTCTGTCCTGTCACTAGGTAGAACTGGGAAATGCCTTGTTTACATAGAAATCCCCCCGTTCTACCTCAATGGTCCCAAAAATGTTCGACACATTTTTGGGACCATTGGCATTTTTATAGCGATCAGTGCTATAAAAATGCATTGATCACTATAAAAAAGCCAATGGCAGGGAAGGGGTTAACACTAGGGGACGAGGAAGGGGTTAATTATGTTCCCTGTGTGTGTTCTAACTCAATTGGGTGGGACTGACTGGGGCAAATGATTGATCGCTATTCATACATTGTATGAACAGACGATCAGGCATTTCTCCCCCTGACAGAACTCTCGCTCTGTAACGAGCGATCGCGGGTGCCCCGGTGGTGATCGCGCCTGCCGGGCACGCTCCCCTATTGGCTGAATCGCGAGATCGCGTATAGCTACGCGATCTCGCGCTGCCGAGCTGACCTGCCACCGTATAACTGCGGCGGCTGGTTCGGCAAGCGGTTAAGAGAAAGTTTATCTTAATATGGATTAGCCGCGTGTTGACAATGAAACTAAAATACGAGATTGCGAATGACCGCGCCGCGATGTGTTTACGAAAGTCCAAAATTACGAATCCATTAAACTAACAAAATTACGAATTTCAAATCAACGAAAATAAATTAGACAGATCTACGAATCGTTCAGTATGAATGAAAATAAAACTGTTAAGAAAATACAAACAAGTCCGAATAGGAAAACGTGCGTCTTACAAAGTTACGAATCTTTACTGTAATGGTCAACACCGTTTACGATTTTCCATTCCACCAACCCAAGACAGCTTATCCAACACTCCAACAATCCAGCAGAGACAACCTATTCCATTTCCCAGAATAAACTAGACACAAGCTCTGTTCTCTGGTTCCAAAACGAATGAATACTTCAATGGTAAAATTCAGGCTTTATACAGTAGAAACTAAGTGAACAATGAATCAACTCCACCCACCACATTACACAAGGAGCTTCAATACACATTCTTTTAGATAATGACATTGCACATCTATCATCAATAGAATTCACACCAAACAGTATTAGCATCACACAATGAGTTCCTAACGAGTCCCCCTCAATCCACATCTTAGACAGACGTTCTGACTCCGAATCTACAGGAGTTAATTACTACAGCTGACAAGTCACATTCCACATCTATTATCAATAGACTTTCACACAATACAGTGTCATTAGCATCACACAATAGACAATGAAATATCTTAGGAGCCCGACTCAATTAACACCTCACAGTATGTGTCCCCACATGAATGAATACTGTCCTATTGACCTGTTGGGGTCAAAATAAACAACTTGTAACATTTCAACATATCCTGCAATACATGAATTATCATTACTGTCCCATCTCATGTAATCCGAGATATAATTTCTCAGTCATCCTATGCCCCTATCGCAGGGCTCAAACTTTCAAGTCCTGAGCTACTAGCCAGGTCTCAAGAGTTACTCGCCACCAGTTGCCCCACCTAATTCATACACTGCCCTGCGCCTAATTGCACCCGTTAACACGCCCTCGTAGATTATCTCATAGAATGACACTGTTAAATGTTTTATGCAGAATCAAGTTACACAATTAAATATTACCAACAACAACATTAACAAAATGGAACAGGGCACTGGGGGCAGACCAGAGGGACAGGGTACGGGTGGCAGACCAGAGGGACAGGGCACTAGAACTGGGTCTCTTCCCCATTCTCTTGCTGTCTCCTCTGCAACTCCCATCCATCCTCTCTCTCTCTCTCTCTCCCTCTCCTATTCAGCTCATCATCAGGTGCCTGTGTGTGCGGCTCCACGCTTGCATGTCCCCACTTCCCCCTTTTATTCAGGCTGGCAGTGAGGAGAGGAGCTGCAGCACATCGGGAGGGAATACAATCCAGCGCTGAGATCCACACAACTGCACAGCCATTGACACCATAGCACAGCGCACACTGACACTGCACAGCACACATTGAGACCAGTCTGTTCACAGTGCTCAGGCTGAACTGCTGGACACTTACATAGAGCACAAGGAGAAGAAAACTGCACAAACTGGAAGGCTGCCGCTCTCATGTCAGGACAACTTTCAGTGAGCGCTGCACCGGAGTGGTAATTTTCACAATCCTCCACCTCACTCATTACTTCCTGCTCCCTGCTCTCCAGCTACATTGGTCGGGGGGAGGGGGGCAGGCTCAGAGAGGTCATACTGTTAGGTCCCATGGCTTAATGAGGATTGTAAGGAGAGCACCTGTGTACTGCTCTGCCTGTGCGCGGCTCACCAGACTACTTTTCCGAGCATGCACCTTTCCTCTTCGGCCGCCAATCTCATCGGGACTCTAAGTGTAGGCACAGATTGGAGGTCATGCATCCCTGTCATCACTGGCCCCCAGCTTAAATCCACTCGCCAAATGCTAGTAGGCGAGTGGAAATTTTAAGGGCTGCCCTATCGGACATAGGATGACTCTAGACCCAAGAGTTATTGGTGAAGCTGGCACAGGAGTACCCCGCATCCTTCAAACGTCTCTGGTTCCCACGGGCCATACCATTACATTTACGAACCTACGGAACGAGACGAAACTAAACAAAAAAAAAAAAAGTTGCACATGTCTAGTCTGGAGTTCTCATTCTTTGCCTGGTCTGTAAAAAAAAAAGTCTGCTTTTCATTTAATACAGAAACGCTTTCATTTCTCCGGCATCTTTTCTAATATTATCCCCCGAATGCTATAACTGTAGAATGTTGCTTTCAAACAAGCACTGATGAGATAAGATGGGATTTTTCTATAACCTCCCGAATGGCTTGTTGGTTTCTACAAATACGTTCACATTTCAGACTTTACTTATGGGGAAAGAAATGCACTAAATGGACTCAGATGAGGAGAACTGACGGAACATCCTTCACAATTGCCTGAAACGACGAACCTTCGGTGAGTTCTCACCTAGTTAGTCAGGTTGACACAAGTCCATCGCGTTCATCTAATGGAAAAAAAATACATAAAAAATAGAGAAAAATAGAAAACTCAAAATACAGAAATCTATATCCACGGAGGATCCGGAGGAAGGAAACCCTCTTTCTAAAGCATCATCTGATACTCCAACCGGGTAAAAAAATCCTTACTGGTCCCCCAGAAACCAATTAGATATTCCGATCAACAATCTCTGGTGTTATTACTTGTAAATGTTAAACTCAAGTTATGTTCTGTGCAGTGGAATGTATCCAGCTTTTTTTTTTTTAAAAACAATCAATTGAGCTGGCCAGAACTAGTTTTTAATGGATTTTATTCCACATTCTCAGGCCGCGTACACACGATGAGACATGTCCGCTCAAACATGTCCGACGGACCGTTTGCAGCGGACATGTCTCATCGGATTTTGGTCCGATGGCGTGTACACACCATTGGACGAAAATCCCCTCGATCTGAGGACGCGGTGACGTGGCGGTGACGTTGACGCCGCCACGTCACCAAACCTGGAAATAAAATGCTTCCGCGCATGCGTCGAATCCATTCGACGCATGCACGGACAATTCTGTCCGCTGGTTAGTGTACTAACCAGTGGACAGATCCGACGGACAAATTTCAAAGCATGCTTTGAAATTTGTCCGCTGGGAAAACATGTCCGATAGCCCGTACACACGATCGGATATTTTTTCGATGAAACGGTCCGTCGGACCAGTTTCAGCAGATAAATTCGATCGTGTGTACGCGGCCTCATAGTTCTTACCATGAAGACCAGTGGCGACTGGTGCTCAAATTTTTTTGGGGGGGCGCAAACAAGCTGAAAAAAAGACCCATCAATTGCAGCCACTGTGCCCATCAATTGCAGCCACTGTGCCATCAAACACAGCTTACCATGATTTTTGGGGGGGCGCAAACATTTTTTTTGGGGGGGCGCAAACAAACTGAAAAAAAGACCCATCAATTGCAGCCACTGTGCCCATCAAACGCAGCCACTTTGCCATCAATTGCAGCCACTGTGCCCATCAAACGCAGCCAATGTGCCATCAATTGCAGCCACTGTGCCCATCAAACGCAGCCACTGTGCCATCAATTGCAGCCACTGTGCCCATCAAACGCAGCCACTGTGCCATCAAACGCAGCCACTGTGCTATTAATTGCGGCAACTGTGCCATCAATTGCAGCCACTGTGCCCATCAAACACAGCTTACCATGATGACCAGTGTCGACTGATGCTCAAATTTTTTTTGGGGGGGCGCAAACAAACTGAAAAAAAGACCCATCAATTGCAGCCACTGTGCTCATCAAACGCAGCCACTGTGCCATCAATTGCAGCCACTGTGCCCATCAAACGCAGCCACTGTGCCATCAATTGCAGCCACTGTGCCCATCAAACGCAGCCACTGTGCCATCAAACGCAGCCACTGTGCTATTAATTGCGGCAACTGTGCCATCAATTGCAGCCACTGTGCCCATCAAACGCAGCCACTGTGCCCATCAAAAACAGCTACTGTGCCCATCAATTGCAGCCACTGTGACATCAAACGCAGCCACTGTGACATCAAACGCAGCCACCGTGTCCATCAAACGCAGCCACTGTGTCCATCAAACGCAGCCACTGTGCCCATCAAACACAGCCACTGTGCCCATTAAACACAGCCACTGTGCCCATCAATTGCAGCCACTGTGCCCATCAAAAGTAGCCACTGTGCCATCAAATGCAGCCACTGTGCCCATCAAACGCAGCCACTGTGCCCATCAAACGTAGCTACTGTGCCCATTAAACGCAGCCACTGTGCCATACCCATAAATTGCCTGCACTGTGCCATAAAACGCAGCTACTGTACCCATCAATTGCTGCCAGTGTGCCCATCAATTGCTGCTACTGTGCCCATCAAATGCTGCCAGTGTGCATTCCCCACATGCCCGGCATGTGGGGGATGACTAAGCACTAGTTAAGTGCGAAACGCGTCGGATGTCCTGTTTTGTGGTTGCGGTGACTGTACATGTTCCAGTTTGGCAATAAAGATAACTTTATTTTAAAGTCTTCTCGGAGTGCGGCTGTCTATCTTCCTCCTCTTGTTGCTAACGCCTGCCACTTACTTGTCTCGGTGGGGCAGCAGTTCACGGCAGCGATGTCCTCCACGCTCCTTGATGTCTTCCCAGGTCCTTTCTTCCTGTGCTCTGCTATGATTGGACGTCTGATAGGCATCCAATCACAGCGCCTGTCGTTTCAGCCAATCAGGTTACAGGTAACAGACCTGAGCATCTGATTAGCTGAGGAAAGGGGTTAAAGTGTATATATCAGCCATTCTCAACCAGGGTTCCTCCAGAGGTGGCTAGGGGTTCCTTGAGCTGTGGCTGATTTTCCTCCTGTTTGATGGTGCCTACATAGTTCTGAGCCAATTCCACTTGGAGGAGCCAGTGGTATTACACCAATGATCTTCATAGTTCTCTGTAAGGGGGGAATTCTTACCACTACTGTAAAAAAGGGCATTCTTCTCACTGACCACCAAAGTAAAGGGCATTGTTCCCACTGACCCCCAATGAATGTGTTTTATCAGGGGTTCCCTGAGACCTGAAAATTATTGTTAGGGTTCCCCAGCGGTAAAAAGGTTGAGAAAGGCTGGTATATATAGTCAAAAACCCTGGGGGGGGGGGGGGTATCCGGAAAGGGAAGCCCCTCTGGTGGAGAAGACAACAATTTCACAATTTTGACAAGAAATGTGGTGAAAACGTCCAATGGGGAAACCCATTTTGGTGACTACTAAGTGGGCAAGATATTTTCTCATTTCTTGTTGCACCTTTTAGACAAGAAATGAAAGAAATCCTTCCCATCATGAAAATAATCTGACATGAGTTTTTACTATCCCTATCCATCCAAAAACAAAAAAATATATAAAAAAAAATGTTTTACATTCCCACCAAACTGATGGGAAAATATTGTCTACATGCAAGACTTGTGTATTCTTCCTTGAATCTCGGTGAGCTTTGTGTATTTCTTCCAGATCTGTGCAGTAATCCAGTGTGAGACTTCCTGTAATAAAGACCGCTCACTGCTGCTCTCTCTCCTTGTGCAGGGTGACTGGTCTTGTCTCCGCCCCTCCTGTAGTTTTTTTGCAGGCAGGATGTAGTGGGTGTAGCCTGTTAGGCCCCTCCCACATCACTGTTCTCTCTACAAAAGTAGTAGCAGCACAGTGATGATGTCAATGCTGTTTTTACAAGGTAATACCTGGGGTTATAAAGTCATTTGGTGCACACAAAGTGGATTTATATTCTTTATGGCTATTGGGAAATCAAAAATAGGGGACCCAAAGGGTAACCCCAGGTCAGACTTTGACGGCACAGTAAACAATATGGATGTAGAAAAATAATCTTTAATAAAACATAGACACATACATGGTATAGAAAAGGACACAAAAACCATATGCATGGAAATGCAAAGTATATGATATGAGCCCCAGTGCATCAACGCGTTTTGCCATTAAGCTTCATCGGGACGCATTCAGGATTCATTAGTTGCAAGAACAAGGAAAGCGGGTCTCACTATCTTGCAGGAGAGTAAATCTTGGTCAACATATAGTTAAACACTTAAGGACCCATTCACGCCGATATACGTCGGCAGAAGGGCACAAGCAGGTACCTGTACGTGTCTCTTTAAGGCCCAGCCGTGGGCAAGCTCACGACCTGGTCTGAAGCTCCGTGACCGCGCCCGCGGGACCCGTGGACCCGATCACCCCTGGTCTCTCGCGATCGTCCAGGAGCTGTTCATTGTGGCAATGTCATTGATCATCTGTTCCCTGATATAGGGAAAGGCGATCAGTGACGTCACACATCTAGCCCCGCCCCCCTACAGTTACAAACACATATGAGGTCACACTTAATCCCTACAGCGCCCCCTAGTGGTTAACTCCTAAACTGCCATTGTCATTTTCACAGTAATCAGTGGATTTTTTTAGCACTTTTCGCTGTGAAAATGACAATGGTCCCAAAAATGTGTCAAAAGTGTCCGACGTGTCTGCCATAATGTCGCAGTCATGAAAAAAAATCGCTGATCGCCGCCATTAATATTTAAAAAAAAATATTAATAAAAATGCCATAAAACTATCCCCTATGTTGTATACGCTATAACTTTTGCGCAAACCAATCAATAAACGCTTATTGCAATTTTTTTAAATCAAAAATATGTAGAAGAATACGTATCGTCCTAAACTGAGGAAAAAAAATATATATATTTTTTGGGGATATTTATTATAGCAAAAAGTAAAAAATATTACATTTTTTTCAAAATTGTCGCTCTATTTTTGTTAATAGCGCAAAAAATAAAAACCACAGAGGTGATCAAATACCACCAAAATAAATCTCTATTTGTGGGAAAAGGACGCCAATTTTGTTTGGGAGCCACGTCGCACGACTGTGCAATTGTCAGTTAAAGCACCACAGTGCCGAATCGCAAAAAGTGCTCTGGTCAGGAAGGGGGTAAATTCTTCCGAGGCTGAAGTGGTCAAATTAACTTTTTTTGGTCCACTTTAAAACTGTAAGGCAGTTTTTAAACCTTGTCCTGTGTCTTACCATTGCCATTAAAAAGCCCCAGCCCCCATCTCTAGTAAAGTCTTTGGACTACGTGCCAAACCGGGCTGTTAGCTTGAGAGAATTGAAATGAGCTATGAGCTTAATTTCTTCCTGACTTTGGACACCTTTGAGCACCTTTCAGCTGCGGCGTATCTCTCACACAGGATGCTGCTGGCCCATAATGCCTCGGCCTATAATGTACTCCAAGCGTTGTGGTCTACAGCCTCCCATCCTGGCTTACCATCAGATAATCAAGCCGGATCAGAATGGAAAATGAAGCTGATGTTTGTCGTAATGATACCTATGAAGAAGATACTGAGAGTGCTGAATGCACGGGTTATGGCAGTCATTATAACCTGGCATTCCGGGAATTAATTAGCATTAAAAGTCGCAAAAACCATGGCTGCTGACTGATTGGAAATGATGAGAATCACCCCCAGTGTATTGGGTGTGCTTGTGTTTTTTAAAAGGCTGTTTGACCTTGGTGGCAAGAGCAGAATTAACACTAAATGATGGCGGTGACTGATAAATACACCTCATGAGCTCATATACTCTATTTATTAAGTGTTCTTACTTACTGTTATCTCACATATATATTATTCTTATTATAGCCAAATTTACCACCCTAACTCCTCCCACAGCTTTTACACTACATAGACAGTAATATATCGAAACTTGTGGAACGTTTCACCGAATGGTTCACAAAATATCATATTTTTTGCTGCAAAATTGGTCCCATAGGAATGGCGAAATGTTCAAAACTAGAGTGACAAAAGCTGAAAAAATTAGGACATTTCTAAACTGCCACCACTCCCTCATTTTCAAGCTCACCTACACATAATCAAAATGTTCAGCTATCCACTGCTGCCACTACACATGTCCACGGCTAAGCCATAGTCCTGATAGTTTTCACAATATGACCATTGGTTTGCAACTCACTCCATCCATTGACATTCATTGAAACTCCACTGTAGCCACTCAATAAGGGTACTCTGCCCAGTCCAACCTTTCCACAGTTACTCCAGCCACTCCAACGACACAACAGTTACTCAAATTACTCCACCCAGTTACTCCGCCCACTCCAGTTGTAGACTACTGGTGAAGGCAAGAACACTTTTGTAGCTTTTCTAGTTATTTATTATATGTGGCCAATGTGGTATCAGAAACAAGAGAGACAATAAAGCCATCTCTAAACTTAAAGGGGAGGTTCACCTAAAAATAAACTTTTAACATTGTCATTAATGTCATAAATGCAATTAGAATCGGCCGTTTTAAAAAAAAAAAATACGTCCGTACATACCGATTCCTATATGCCTTCTCACCGCTGTTCCCGGGTATGTTCGTCGAGGCTGGGCGTGCCTAATTGATTGACAGGCATCCGACCGATGCATACAGCGCGTCACGAGATGCCGAAAGAAGCCGAACGTCGGTGCGGCTCTATACGGCGCCTGTGCACCGACGTTCGGCTTTTTTTTACAATTGTTTTGTAAAATATGAAAGATGATGTTACGCCGAGTAAATAGATACCTAACATGTCACACTTTAAAATTGCGCACACTCATGGAATGGCGCCAAAAATTTGTTACTTAAAAATATCCATAGGCGACGCTTTAAATTTCTTACAGGTTACCAGTTTAGAGTTAAAGAGAAGGTCTAGTGCTAGAATTGTTGCACACGCTCTAACGCATGCGGCGACACCTCACATGTGTGGTTTGAACGACGTTTACATATGTGGACGGGACTTACGTGTGCGTTTGCTTCTGAGTGCAAGCTACTGGGGACAGGGACGTTTTAATTGTATTTATTTATTTATTTTTTATTTGACTTTTTTACACTTTTTTTACATTTTTTTTTCCGATCGTTTTTATTCCTATTACAAGGAATGTAAACGTCCCTTGTAATAGGAATAGTGTGTGACAGGTCCTCTTTAAGGAGAGATGCGGGGTCATTAAGACCTCCACATCTCTCCTCCAGGCTGGAAAGAATGAGATTGTGAAAAAAAAACACAGATTTCATTCAAACTAGCTGCAATTGCGGTTTGTTTACTTACAGGTACCCGGGTGTGACGTCATCACATTGCGCCCGGTCCTCCGACGGTCATAGAGATGACTGGTGACCATCTGGTTACCAGTCATCTCTATGCTGCACATCCGGCGGACGGCGATCATCTCTCCGGGCCCCCGATGGGACGGGAGAGCCCGGAGAAGCACCGGATGGCGGCGGGAGGGGGGATTTCCCCTCCCGCCGCCTGTAAGAACGATCAATCGGCAGAACCGACGCTATGATTGTTCTTACGGTGCGCAGGATCGCCCCCAGGAAAAAAATGATATCTGAATGATGCCTCTAGGTGCCCCAATCATTCAGATAGCCCCCGGCAAAGTACAGGATGTCATATGACGTCCACCCGGGCTAACAGATCCCATTTTTGGACGTCATATGACGGCGTGCGGGTCTTAAGTGGTTAATCTAACATAATTGCTTTACCTCAACATACCTCTACATACAACAGAACAATGGAATACAACCACACCCAAAGTCACTCCTGTCACAGTGACACTTGGCGCAAACACTTGTCTGGCTGGTGCTGGGTAACAGTAGGGCAATCAGGGAAAGTAGGGCCCCTGTGACAACCCCTCCCCCCTCCACCTCAACAGGCTACCCTAGAGGCACTTATGTGTTGCTGGGCTTTACTGGCAATCTTGTTGATGGGAGAGTCCATCTGCACTTTGGTGTTGGCTCCCCCTTCAGCACTGAATAGTGAAGTTGCAAGGTTGTAAGGCCAAACTCCACCTTAGCAGGAGGCCGTAATCCCCTGAGACCCGATTCAGCCAGATGAGGTGGTCTGTGAGAATGGTGAACTTCCTGCCGTTAGGGTGGCCACATTTCCAAACTGCCATTCAGGGACACCCCACCTCGCTCACCTTCTCCCAAAAAAGATGCAGGGGGGGAGGGGGGAAATGTAGTCTCGGGGGTTGATGGGGAATTGGCGCCGGGTTATTTGTCAGGTGAATTAAAAAAATTCATACACTTAAGCCTCGTACACACGACCGGTTTTCCTGGCAGAAAAACTGCCAGTAGAGCATTTGGCTGGGAATCCAGGCCGTGTGGATGCTCCCTAGCAGTTTTCCCGTCAGGAAAACAGCCAGGAATCCCGACGGGAAAATTGAGAACCCTGCTCTCTATTTTGTCGTTGTGTTTCTCGGCAGAGTGTTTCCTGCCGAGAAAACCAGTCATCTGTATGCTTACCTGTCCCACGCATGCTCGAAAAGACTCTGACGAATGCGCGGTAGCATTCAAGAGCAGTGTAGGGTGTAGCAAGATGGCGGTGACGGCATTGAAGGTGACGAGCGCAGTTGGTGACGTTCTTGCCATTCAAAAGGAATGGTCGTGTGTACAAAGGGCTTGCCAGAAATTCCAATGGGATTCACGCTCATGTGTACGGGGCTTTAGACTCATAGGGCCAGATTCAGGTAGATGGGCGCTTCTTTACTGTGGAGTAACGTTTCTCATTTACGTTACTCCGGCAAAACTTTAGCAGTAAGTACTGTTATTCACATAGCACTTGCTCCTAAAGTTGCGGCGGCGTATCGAAAATGAGCCGGCGGAATTAAAATTGGGCGGGTAGGGGGCGTGTATTATTATAACTAGGCGCGATCCCGCTGCGAACGTATTGGGAACGTACTCGACTGTCAGTGCGCATGCTCCAAATTCTGTCAGTGAACGTCAATGACGTCAATCCCCATTCACGGACGTTTTACGCAAACGACTCAAATTTTATTTTTTCGACGCGATAACGACGCCCATACTTAACATAGGATACTCCACTAGGGGGCTGCTTTATCTTTACGCCGCGTATCTCTTACGGAAACGTCGGAAAGTCACTGCGTCGCTCCCGAATACGATCGTGAATTTCCGATTCCCGCTGATTAACATATTCAGGGGCGGACTGACTATTGAGGAACTCAGGCACTGCCCGAGGGCCCCATGCCACTAGGGGGCCCCATCAGGGTTGCCAGGCTCATTAAAACCAGGGACAGTATGGAAAAATCTGTGTTTTTTTTTACATCTGTCCCTGATATGTCCAAAACCTACATGCTTTTGATGTAAAAATCCAGAGATTTTAGCTGCCCCGCCTCTGTACTGCCACCTGGCTTGGTGACCATCTGTAAGCCTGGGGGCCTCATAATCTTCTATTGCCCGGGGGCCCCATGAGTTGTCAGTCCGCCCCTGAACATATTCTCGGCGTTAATCAGTGGGAACGCCCTGCGCGCCATTTTTAAAATTGAAGTTACGATACGACGGCGAAATACAATTACGCGCTCGTATAGGAACTCCAACCCGGCGTTTCTTGTTTTCTGACTAAAGAAAACAGAAACGCCGGCTCAAAGTGAAAGTTAGGCTGGAGTATCACTGATACTCCAGCCTAAGGCCGTGTACACACGGCAGAGAACCTCGACGGGCAGAACACATGGTTCCGCCCGTCCAGGTTCTCTGCCGGCCGTCGAAATCGGCGACCCGCCCGTCGGGAATGGCAACCAGCCATTCATCCAGGCGGGCCGTCGAGCAAATAGAGAACATACTCTCTATTTCTGCTCGACGGCATTCCCGACGGGAAGCTCGCCGAGAGCGTACACACGGCCGAGGTCCTCGCTGGAATGCAGCTTCCAGCGAGGTTCTCGCTGGTTTCCAGCGAGAACCTCGGTCGTGTGTACGCCGCCTCACTCTACCTGAATCTGGCCCATAGACGTTTCCTTGACTGTAATGCCGCGTACACACGGTCGTTTTTTGCGATGAAAAAAAAACGACGTTTTTTAAAACGTCATTTAAATTGATCGTGTGTGGGCAAAACGTCGTTTTTTGTCTTAAAAAAAACGACCAAAAAAAAATTCCAACATGCTTGAATTTTTTGTGTCGTTTTTCAAAACGTCGTTTTTTGTTTCACAAAAAGTCACCGTGTGTAGCAAAAACGTCTTTTAAAACGACGTTTTTCAACCCGCGCATGCCCAGAAGCTAGTTATGAAGCGAGCTTCAATAGAAAAGAGTGGTGAACGTAACCTCGCTTTTTGTGAAAAAACGATGGTGTGTATGCAAAATTGTCTTTGAAAAGTGACGTTTCAAAAACGTCGTTTTTTACTTCACAGAAAACGTCGTTTTTTTTCATCGCAAAAAACGACCGTGTGTACGCGGCATTATAAATAGATTTTTTTTTCCACGCTGTGCATTCAAGCTAAGCCATACCGGAAAAATACGTTGTATAGAACATTTCATAAGATTACAGTCTGCTGGCATTTTAGGCTTTTAAGAAAATCATAGTGATGTAAAAAAAATAATTTGCATACATTCATTGCTTTCCTTTTGTTGCTGAAAACGTGTTCTGTTCGGCACATTTACTTCCAGGTCGGAAAGAATACATCATTCAGCGTGTCTGGCGGTGAATAGGCGGTGAGAGGGGGAGGGGAGGGGGGGGTACATTGTAGTCTGGTGCTTGTTAATAAAAATAGAGGCTAAAAAAGACTTCACAGAAGTTCAGGCAATCTAAAAATTGCGACTGTCTGGATATGTTCACCTCGTTCTGCAGCTCCCCGCAGGGAAGTAAACTTCATAAGCCGCAGTGTTTTCACCTCCGCAAGTAGAGAGGCTGTTAAAGTATTAAAAAAAATCTTTAGAAAGTAATTTAACCTGAAAGAACTATAATGGCCGCCATGGATTCTAAAACACTAGCTGCTTGGCTGTAGAGCCTGTAGTCTTCTTCCTTTTATAAAGGGTCACTAAATTCAGGGATTTAAAAAAAAAAAAATAACAAACATGTGATACTTACTAGTGTTGCTCACGAATATTCGCATTGCGAATATTCGCTACGAATATTGCATATTCGAGTATTCGCGAATAACGCGAATATCGCGGCGAATATTCGCTATTTCGAATATATGAATGTTTTAATTTTTTTTTTAGAACAGATCACATCCTAGAGATCCCCATCGACGTCTAAAAGCATTGCTGGTATGATTAGAGACCTTGGGCCGAGTAGCTGCAGCGCTCATTTTATATTGCCGAAAAATCGCAATGCGATTATTCGGCAAATAGAGATATCGCGCGATTATTTTATATTGTAATATATCACGAATATTCTGAGCCAATCAGAGTACTCCATTCCGCATTTCTCGAAATTTCGAAATTATTTTGTATTGTAATATATCACGAATATTCTGAGCCAATCAGAGTGCTCCATTCTGCATTTCTCGAATATTCGCAATTATTGTGTATTGTAATATATCACGAATATTCTGAGCCAATCAGAGTGCTCCTTCCGCATTTCTCGAATATTCGCAATTATTGTGTATTGTAATATATCACGAATATTCTGAGCCAATCAGAGTGCTCCTTCCGCATTTGCCGAATATTCGCAATTATTTTATATTGTAATATATCACGAATATTCTGTGCCAATCAGAGTGCTCCTTCCGCATTTCTCGAATATTCGCAATTATTTTATATTGTAATATATCACGAATATTCTGTGCCAATCAGAGTGCTCCATTCCGCATTTCTCGAATATTCGCAATCTCAATTCGCAATTCGCAATCGCATTCGCATTCGCGATAGCGAAAATTCGCAATCATTTCATTTCGAAAATATATCACGAATATTCGTATTTAGCGAATATCTGTCGAATATTCGACTATATATTCGAGATATATCGCGAATTCGAATATGGCATATTCTGCTCAACACTAATACTTACCTCCACTGTGCAGTTTGTTTTGCACAGAGTGGCCCGGAAAGCTGTCTTCTGGGGTCCCTCGGCGGCTGTCTGGGCTCCTCCTCGCAAAAGCTTTCCTTCTTCATGCGAGGGCGCTCGCATGGAGGAAAGCTTTTGCGAGCGCGCTCCCGTGATACAGCGGCGGCCATAGCCGCCGACTGTATCACTCGGCTCCGTCCCCCAGCGCACCGCGTCATCCGCCCTGATTGACAGCAGCGCTAGCCAATGGCTGCGCTGCTATCAATCCGCCCAGCCTAGCCAATCAACGGCCAGGCTGGGAACCGAAGAGGACGACGTGGACGTGCCCGGGAGATTCGAACGGTCAGGTAAGTACAACGGGGGCTCGGGGGGGGGGGGGCGGTGCTGCTGCTCGTACCTTTACAACCCCTTTAAGACACATATAAACTCCATCAGAATAAACATTTCAATGTGTATTGACCACTTCAGCCCCGGAGGATTTGGCTGCCCAATGACCGGGCCATTTTTTGCCTTGTGGCACTGCATCGCTTTAACCACTTGAGGACCGCCTAACGCTGATATACATCGGCAAAATGGCACGACTGGGCACAATCGCGTACCTGTACATCACATTTAAGAGCCCAGCCATGGGTCGCGTGCACGTCGCCGGCGGCACACTCGTGACCCAGTCCGAAGCTCCGTGACCACGCCCGACTGCTGACCTGTGCTGTGAGTGGTGTATAGAGTCTATAGCTACATATATTCCAGTATATACTGGTGACTTTATTAGGTCCCCTTGCTAGTCCCGGGTTGGACCCCTTTTGGCCGTCATTCTTGGTGGAATAGATACAACAAGGTGTTGGAAACGATCCTCAGAGATTTTGCTCCATAGTGACATGATGACGTCACACAGCTGCTACAGATTTTTTGGCTGCACATCCAGGATGTGAACCTCCCATTCCACCACATCACAAAGGGTCTCTATTGGATGAGATCTGATGAGTGTGGAGGCCATTCGAGGACAGTGACCTCATTGTCCAGTGGGGAGATGATTGGATCTTTGTGACACGGTGACATTATCCTGCTGGAAGGAGCCATCAGAAGATGGGGACACTATAGTCATAAAGGGATGGACATGGTCAGCAACAATATTTAGGAAGGCCGTGGGGTTAAAACCATGATCAATTGGTAATAAGGGGCCCAAAGTGTGCCAAGAAAATATCCCCCCCCCCACACCATTACACCCCCACCACCAACCTGAACAGGTGATACAAGGCAGGATGGATCCATGTGCCAAATTCTGACCCCACCATCTGAAATCCAGACTCATCAGACCAGGCAACGTTTTTCCAATCTAGTGTTGGGGAAAAAATCAATTTGAATCTTAAATTGAGTTGCGACGGCAAATCGATTCAGATTTTGACCAAATCAATTTTTTTAGATATTTTTTTCCATAAGAGCGGCGCTCCGTGGACTAGGCCGAAGCCGCGGCCTTGCCTTAAAAATCCTGCCCGCAGCTCGCCACGATCCTGGGAAAAGGCCGCGAGGCCGGACGCCGCTCGCAGCCTTTTCCCAGGATCGCAGCAAGCTGCGGGCAGGATTTTTTAGGCAAGACCATGGCTTCAGCCTAGTCCGCGGCCTTTTCCCAGGATTGAGCCAAGCTGCGGGCAGGATTTTTTAGGCAAGGCCGCGGCTTCGGCCTAGTCCGTGGCCTTTTCCCAGGATCGAGGCGGACTAGGCCGAAGCCGCGGCCTCACCTAATATTGGGGGATTTTGGGGGATTTATGTTGGGGGTGGTGGGGGAAGAGGATTTGTGCTAGGAGGGGGAATATTGGGGGATTTATGTTGGGGGGAAGAGGATTTGTGCTAGGAGGGGGATTTATGTTGGGGGGGTGGGGGAAGAGGATTTGTTCTAAGAGTGGTGGTTATGGGGGATTTATGTTAGGTGGGGGAAGAAATGTTGTGCTAGGAATGGTGATTTTGGGGGATTTATGTTGGGGGGGGAGAAATTTTGTGCTAGAAGTGGTGATTTTGGGGGATTTATGTTGGGTGGGGGGATGGGGGGGTAAGATTTGTTCTAGAAGTGGTCATTGTGGGGGATTTATGTTGGAAGGGGGATGGGGGAAGAAATGTTGTGCTAGGCATGGTGATTTTGGGGGATTTGTGTTGGGTGGGGGGATGGGGAAGAGGATTTGATTTTGGGGGATTCATGTTGGGAGGGGGGTGGGGGATAAGATTTGTTCTAGGAGAGCTAATTTTTGGGGATTTATGTTGGGGGGGGGGGGCTTGGGGAAGAGAATTTGTGCTAGGAGGGGGATTTCGAGGGGTGGGGTTGTGCTACTGAGGATGATTGGGGGTTGGGGGATTTGTGCTGGGAGAAGTGATTTGGAGTGGGGGGGATGTGTATTCAGAGGGGGAATTTTAGGGGTAGAGGATTTCTGTTAGAAGTAATTTTTTTTCTTGGGGAGGGGTTGCTGACACACAATTCTCATACATCTCGAATCTTGGTATGTTCCTCCTGGGCCCTAGATGACCTTCTCCCAGCACTGATAGCAAGGTTCCGTTGCCCAACCCCCACGGGGGTTCCAGTTCCTCCACCAACCCCCATCAGACACGACACACTTATTCTGAAGGCCACGGGGCCCACGCCTGTTTAGAATTTCATTCCAGTAATTAAACGATCGCTACTAATTGAATCCTTGGAAGGGATGGGTTGATGCCACCTTTGCAACGTCTGGCACTGGGGAGCCCCGCGAGTCGCCGGGGTAAGTTTTGTATTTGCATGACAAATTAGGGTGACATGCAGGTGACATTCTCTGGCACCCGATGGAAAAACTGTTGCGAATTGATCGCAGAATCTGCAGCGTGTGCGGCTGTACTCCTCCGATCACTTTGTCTGCATCCAATGAATATTAATCAGGTCCTTGTTGAGTTTTGTGTCTTCCTGATGATGAAAGTGCTTTTTACTGCTTGCCGCTGTCTGGTGTGGTGTTCTGTTTATCTGCAGCACTCAGGTATTAATCTGATAAATTAATCATGTGGATACATCAGGAGGCGATGAGTGTAATATTATATGTATTTTTTTTTTCCGAAATCAGGATAATCTTTAACAAGCTGTCAGTATAGTGAGATGCTAATACACAGGCCTTTGGGTGCCGACATTTCACACTGCCCAAAGCCAGCACTTACAACCCCCCCCCCCTAAAAAACAGACAGGAAAGGAGAGAGGGCTCAATCTGCTCTTCTTCCTATAACCCCTACCCCGTACCCAATCCCAGGCACTGTGCCTCAGAAAAAGAAAGTGGGGTAGGAGCAGAAGGAGCGGGGCTGCTGAGTCAGTGCTGGAAGGCGGGAGCAGGAGGAGCTAACCTCCTAAGTCAGTGCTGGCAGGTGGGAGCAGGAGGAGTTGAGCTGCTGAGTCAGTGCTGGGAGGTGGGAGTAGGAGGGTCTGAGCTGCTAAGTCAGTGCTAGGAGGCGGGAGCAGGAGGAGCTAACCTGCTAAGTCAGTGCTGGGAGGCGGGAGCAGGAGGAGTTGAGCTGCTGAGTCAGTGCTGGGAGGCGGGAGCAGGAGGAGTTGAGCTTCTAAGTCAGTGCTGGGAGGCGGAAGTAGTAGGGGCTGAGCTGCTAAGTCATTGCTGGGAGGCGGGAGCAGGAGGAGCTGAGCTGCTGAGTCAGTGCTGGGAGGCGGGAGCAGGAGGAGCTGAGCTGGTAAGTCAGTACTGGGAGGTGGGAGCAGGAGGAGCTGAGCTGGTAAGTCAGTGCTGTGAAGCGGGAGCAGGAGGGGCTGGGCTGCTGAGTCAGTGCTGGGAGGTGGGATCAGGAGGAGCTGCTGAGTCAGTGCTGGGAGACGGAAGCAGGAGGAGCTGAGCTGCTGAGTCAGTGCTGGGAGGTGGAAGTAAAAGGGGCTGAGCTGCTAAGTCATTGCTGGGAGGCGGGAGCAGGAGGAGCTGAGCTGCTGAGTCAGTGCTGGGAGGTGGGAGCAGGAGGAGCTGAGCTGGTAAGTCAGTACTGGGAGGTGGGAGCAGGAGGAGCTGAGCTGGTAAGTCAGTGCTGGGAGGCGGGAGCAGGAGGGGCTGGGCTGCTTAGTTAGTGCTGGGAGGTGGGATCAGGAGGAGCTGCTGAGTCAGTGCTGGGAGACGGAAGCAGGAGGAGCTGAGCTGCTGAGTCAGTGCTGGGAGGCGGAAGTAAAAGGAGCTGAGCTGCTAAGTCATTGCTGGGAGGCGGGAGCAGGAGGAGTCAAGCTGTTGAGTCGGTGCTGGGAGGCAGGAGCAGGAGGAGTTAAGCTTCTAAGTCAGTGCTGGGAGGCGGAAGTAGTAGGGGCTGAGCTGCTAAGTCATTGCTGGGAGGTGGGAGCAGGAGGAGCTGAGCTGCTGAGTCAGTGCTGGGAGGCGGGAGCAGGAGGAGCTGAGCTGGTATGTCAGTACTGGGAGGCGGGAGCAGGAGGAGCTGAGCTGCTGAGTCAGTGCTGGGAGGCGGGAGCAGGAGGAGCTGATTTGCTGAGTCAGTGCTGGAAGGCGGGAGCAGGAGAAGCTGAGCTGCTGAGTCAGTGCTGGGAGTCAGGAGCAGGAGGAGCTGAGCTGGTAAATCAGTGCTGGGAAGCGGGAGCAGGAAGGGGCTGAGCTGCTGAGTCAGTGCTGGGAGGTGGGAGCAGGAGGAGCTGAGCTGGTATGTCAGTACTGGGAGGCGGGAGCAGGAGGAGCTGAGCTGCTGAAAGAAAGACTTAAAACAATGTAATACTCGCTGTGAACTTTGAAAATGAATCACTCCACAGTGCCTGCAGTGCTGGGAAGCGGGAGCAGGAAGGGGCTGAGCTGCTGAGTCAGTGCTGGGAGGTGGGAGCAGGAGGAGCTGAGCTGGTATGTCAGTACTGGGAGGCGGGAGCAGGAGGAGCTGAGCTGCTGAGTCAGTGCTGGGAGCCGGGGGCAGGAGGAGCTGATTTGCTGTGTCAGTGCTGGGAGGCGGGAGCAGGAGGAGCTGAGCTGCTGAGTCAGTGCTGGGAGTCAGGAGCAGGAGGAGCTGAGCTGGTAAATCAGTGCTGGGAAGCGGGAGCAGGAGGGGCTGGGCTGCTGAGTCAGTGCTGGGAGGTGGGATCAGGAGGAGTTGCTGAGTCAGTGCTGGGAAATGGGAGCAGGAGGAGCTGAGCTGCTAAATCAGTGCTGGGAGGTGGGAGCAGGAGGAGCTGAGCTGCTGAAAGAAAGACTTAAAACAATGTAATACTCGCTGTGAACTTTGAAAATGAATCACTCCACAGTGCCTGCAGCTAAATAGGTCAGTGAGGGCTTGTTTTGAAGCTCATTTGCCCCTTCTTATAATTTGTTATTATTAAATAACCAAAGCCTGGCCACAGTGCTACCTAAAATCACCGTAATAAAATGTATGTAAAATGTTTATATACAGTATATATATATATATATATATATATATATATATATATATATATATATGACATAAATAAATATATCACTGTATTTCAAACTGTCCACCTATTTCAAGCTATCCCAGGGTACAACATTGTAGTCTTAATGGGATAGCTGTTTCTATATTCAGAATATTTTTGGGAAAATAAAGTCGATGTTGGATCGTTAGTGTGTTGCTGACGATTTTCCTGTCTTTTCCATCTTTCGCAGATAATTGCAATGATCCCTTGGTATCCCAGCTGCCGCATTCGGCGTTTGACAGCTCCTCGCAACTGTTCAGCCACGGCAACGCGAAGCTCAACAGCCACAATGGTAAGATCGGTGTTTTGAAGAATCTGTCACTGTCTAGAGGACTGCCATGAATAATTCATCAGGCTGCGAGTGTCTAACCAGAATCAGCTCCTCGTTTGAGAATTATTACAAGCAAACTGATTTTTTTTTTTCCCCCTGAAATATCTTTAGCAAAATAAACAAGGAGTAAAGAAGAAGCATCTCAATGTGGAGTCCATCTGGTGCTTTCATTAAAGCTGATCTCCAAGGGGGGGTGGGGGGGGGTTGGGTTCAACCAAACCAAGCCTGCCAGGGCCATTCACATTTGTGTGTTGTTTAAGCACTTAAGACCCGGAACAATATGCAGGTAAAGGACCTTGCCCCTTTTTGCGATTCGGCACTGCGCTGCTTTAACTGACAATTGCGCGGTCCTGCGACGTGGCTCCCAAGCAAAATTGGCGTCCCTTTTTCCCCACAAATAGAGCTTTCTTTTGGTGGTATTTGATCACCTCTGCGTTTTTTTTTTTACACTAGAAACAAAAATAGAGCGACAATTTTGAAAAAAATTCAATATTTTTTTACTTTTTGCTATAATAAATATCCCCAAAAAATATATAAAAAACGTTGTTTTCCCCTTAGTTTAGGCCGATACGTATTCTACATATTTTTGGTTAAAAAAATCGCAATAAGCGTTTTTTGATTGGTTTGCGCAAAATTTATAGCGTTTACAAAATAGGGGATAGTTTTATTGCATTTTTATTAATATTTATTTTTACCACTAATGGCGGTGATCAGCGATTTTTTTTCATGACTGCGACATTTTTGGCGGACACATCGGACAATTTTGACACATTTTTGAGACCATTGTCATTTTCACAGCAAAAAGTGCTATAAAAATGCACTGATTACTGTGAAAATGACAATTGCAGTTTGGGAGTTAACCACTAGGTGACACTGTAGGGGTTAAGTGTGACCTCATATGTGTTTCTAACTGTAGGGGGCGGGGCTGGACGTGTGACGTCATTGATCGCCTTTCCCTATATCAGGGAACAGACGATCAATGACACTGCCACTGTGAAGAACGGGGAAGGTGTGTTCGCGGGACACCGGCGGCGATCCCACGGCCGCAGTCACGGAGCTTTGGACCGGGTCGCGGGCGCACACCCATGACCCATGGCTGGGCATTTAACAATCACCTACAGGTACGTGATTGTGCCCAACCGTGCCATCCTGTCCATGTATATCGGCGTTAGGCGGTCCTTAAGTGGTTAATGCATGCTAACACGCCACAATGCGTCACAATGCGCCTGTTCTGTGTGGTGTATAGCATTGACATCTATTGTGATTGCCACTAGGGATGAGCTTCGCGCTCGAAACGAACGTATGTTCGACTCGAACATTGCCTGTTCGTAAATTCGAACAAAAGCGTTTGTTTGCGCCAAATTCCAGTGACGCAAAACAGCCCATAATTCACTGCGGCATTGCACGCTGATGATTGGCCAAGCATGCTGTATGTCCCTCATGCTTGGCCAATCACAGCGCGCAAAAAACGAAGAGCCATAATTGCCCAAAGCATGGGTAGCTTTGGCCAATTATGGCTCAGGGCTTTAGCACACGCCCCACACTATAAAAGGCCGCCTGCTGGGCTGCGTCGTGTAGTGTGTTCCGGCTTGTTAATGAGATCAGTCAGAGAGACAGAGAGATTATCTTTTTATATAGCTAGAAAGAGCAGGCAGGCTAGTCAGTTTAGCTTAATTTACAGTGTGTAGAGGATATATATACATCCCAGGTGTTGTACATATATTTATACACTGTATAGCTTAGATAGATCAGTTCTTCCTAATTTACTGGCAGGCAGGTGATTGTGCTATTTAAAGACGTTATCACAGGTATAGACACCCAGCAGGTACAATATTTAAAGGATTTTTTTTTTTTTTTTTTTAATTTAAGCATCATTAAAATCACTGCTCCTGGAGCAGTGATTTTAATAATGTTTAAAAATAAAGAAATGAAAGATTCCTTTAAATATTGTACCTGCTGGGTGTCTATAGTTTGCCTGTGAAAACGTCTTTGAGAACCCGGGTCTTGCCCGAGGGAAAATGTATCAATGGAAAAAAAAGTTTTATAAACGGTGGTTTTTCAGGAGTCCTGCTCCATTGATACATGTTCCCTGGGGCAAGACCCGGGTTCTCAAAGACGTTTTACGACAATAACTTGAATATTGGTCTTTAAAATGACTGTTTTTGAATTTGAACGTTCGAGTCTCATAGACTTCAATGGGGTTCTAAATGTTCGCGCGAACGGTCGGTCTGTTCGACGGTTCTGGTGCGAACCGAACGCGGGTATGTTCGGCTCATCCCTAATTGCCACCTCCACGCATTACACTGTGGAACACTTAGAGCATTGAAGCACATCACAGCATGTATACCATTGGGTTGTGGTGCACTGAATTTTCAAAAAAAGGATTGTTTCCCTTTAAGAGCCGCCAGTAGGTGAGCGCGCCCGCTGCTCGTGTAGGGTTGCCATTTTTTCTCCAAGCCAAACCCAAACACTTTAGAGTCGCACAGCAATTTTTTTTTTTCTTAAATATACACTACAGGATTGTAATAGACCTGGGATACCTTTTGGGCGCCCCGTGGAGAATTTTAATGTGGCGCACATAGTGCCCCCTCACCCTCCTTTTAGGCCCTGTTACGGGGTCACATTCCTCTCTGAATTTTGTGTCTGGATTTCAGGTGGACTTATTCAAAATCCAGACATTTAGCAACTCTATGCGCGTGGCCGGCGGTCGCGATCGGCGCAGGTCGCGCGCGATCGTGTGCACGAGAAACACACAAATCCCTATCCTGTAAGAGGAGACAGATTGTGCGTTCCTACTAAGTACGAACAATGATCTGTCTCCTCTCCTAGTCAGTCCTATCCCCATACAGTTAGAACACAGTGAGGGAACACATAGTGAACCCCTTGATTGCCCCCTAATGTTAACTTCTTCCCTTGCCAGTGACATTTACACAGTAATCCGTGCATTTTAATAGCACTGATCGCTGCATAAATGGCAGTGGTCCCTGAAATGTGTCAAAAGTGTCCGATCTGTGCGCCTCAATGTCACATTTCCAATAAAAATTGCAGATCACCGCCATTACTAGTTTAAAAAAAAAAAAAATGCCACAAAGCCACAATTACCAAAAATATGTAGAAGAATATATATTGGCCTAAACCAGGGATCCTCAAACTACGGCCCTCCAGCTGTTGTAGAACTACAAATCCAATGAGGCTTTTTAACACACTGACATTCACAGACATGACTAGGCATGATGGGAATTGTAGTTCCTGAACAACTGGAGGGCCGTAGTTTGAAGACCCATGGCCTAAACTGATAAGGAAATCACAGTAAACTGATGGATGAAAAAGCGGACTTACGTTCCGCAGGTGTGAAAGGGGCCTTAAGAGTTCTCTTCACTGGAACTAAGGGGCCAAGCCCAACCCCTGAAGAACAACCCCACATCATAATCCCACCCCCACCAAATGATTTGGAACAGGGCACAAAGCAAGGTCCATAAAGACATGGGGAGTTTGGGGTGGTGGAACATGACTGACCTGCACAGGGTCCTGACCTCAACCTGATAGAACACCTTTGGGATGAAATAGAGCGGAGACTGCGAACCAGGCCTTCTTGTCCACATTAGTGCCTGACCTCACAAATGTGCTTTTGGAAGAATGGTCAAACATTCCTATAGACAAACCTTGTGGACTGCCTTCCAGGGCCATCTTAATAGCATCATGGGCCCCTAGGCAAAGTAATGCTCTGGGGCCCCTACAATGGAGTCAGTGCAGGTAAACAGAAATCACATAGGTAGGAGGTAGGGATTATCTAGGGTGTAGAGGGGTCAGCGTTCTGGGGGGATATCTGCAGAGGCTACTCTTTAATTTGGCAAATTAGGCAGTCACCTAAGGCCTCGCACTCACAGGGGCCTCATGACCGCCTAACTTACCCAATGCATTACCCCAGTTTTGAGGGACAGGGGACCTTAATGCTGCTGTGCTCAGGCATGGTTAAGACCCCCGATTTAGAAGAGGGGCCGCCAGCGCCCTTAACAACCAGTGAATATCGGTGACACCACCCCTTGTGACGACCCAGCATGCCCTCAGTCCGGGTTCACCAGGTAATGTCACCCCACCCCTTACTTATTAAAAAGCAGGATCTGGGGGCCGCCTTGTTAAAGGGGGCTTCCAGATTCAAAAAAAAACCCTGCCCGCAGACCCCCCCAACCACCGGCCAGGGTTGTGCGGAAGAGGCTCTTGTTCTTGAATTATTTTACCCATCATGGGCGTGAGTGGGGCCCCATGTCAAGTTTTGCCTATGGCCTCACAAAGCCTAGAGCTGCCTTTGGATAACTGGGATGTAGAGGGGCAGCCCGGGCTCAAGGACCAGCTGCTTTGAAAAAAGGGCAGGGGCCCCCCATGCAGCTGGGGCCCCTGGGCAGTGCCCAGGTGTGCCCTCTCATTAAGACAGCCCTGCAGCCTTCCTAGAAGAGTTGAAGCTGTTATAGCTGTAAAGGGCGGGGCCAACTCAATATTGAACCCTACGGACTAAGACTGGGGTGCCCTTAAAGTTCATGTGGGTGTAAAGACAGGCGTCCCATTTTTTTGGTAATATAGTGGGCCAGATTCAGGTAGATGGGCGCTTCTTTATTTTGGAGTAACGTTTCTCATTTACGTTACTCCGGCGAAACTTTAGCAGCAAGTACTGTTATTCACAAAGCACTTGCTCCTAAAGTTGCGGCGGCGTATCGAAAATGAGCCGGCGGAATTCAAATTGGGCGGGTAGGGGGCGTGTATTATAACTAGGCGCGATCCCGCGGCGAACGTACTGCGCATGCGTCGACTGTCAGTGCGCATGCTCCAAATTCTGTCAGTGAACGTCAATGACGTCAATCCCCATTCACGGACGTTTTACGCAAACGACTCAAATTTTTTTTTTTTCGACGCGATGACGACGGCCATACTTAACATAGGATACTCCACTAGGGGGCTGCTTTATCTTTACGCCGCGTATCTCTTACGGAAACGTCGGAAAGTCACTGCGTCGCGCCTGAATACGATCGTGAATTTCCGATTCCCGCTGATTAACATATTCTCGGCGTTAATCAGCGGGAACGCCCCGCGCGTCATTTTTAAAATTGAACTTACGATACGACGGCGAAATACAATTACGCCGCTCGTATAGGAACTCCAACCCGGCGTTTCTTGTTTTCTGACTAAAGAAAACAGAAACGCCGGCTCAAAGTGAGAGTTAGGCTGGAGTATCACTGATACTCCAACCTAACTCTACCTGAATCTGGCCCATAGTGTGTGTGTATATATATATATATGTTCTGATCTTTCCAGATACTCTGTATTCATGCCAGCCGATAGACATCTATATTTTATTAGTGGTTCAGACAGCTGGTGACACTCCTTGAAGTTGTCAGTCAGATGTCATTTCATTTCATCCAGAACTACTTTATTGCTCACGATCCTCCAATTATTTCATGACATCAGCCGGCGCTGTATGTAGAGCTTTGCTGTGAAGTGTTGGAGAATTCCGGGACGGAGAAGCAGATTGTCGGAAGCATGCAGAGAATGATGAGCAGGACTCCCCTATCAGTCATTTCTAGCACAGCTTTATGTGTGTGCTACTCAGAGTCTTCTGACTTTCGATATTATGTTGACCTAAAATTGCATTTCAATGAGGAATATAAGAGAGCGGAGCTGACTATTGTTGGAGCCATCTGTGCTTTCAGAACTGGGACCTTCTGTGCTCTGGCTGCTCCTTCCTGTACCCTAGACATTAAAATATGGAATAATGAGACCTATTATTCTTTCCTTTTTTTGGCAACATTTTTATTATTCTTTCTTTTTTCTTAGAACACAGTGGGAGGCTGTACTGTGGGAAACCTTTTGGGCCAGATTCAGGTAGATGGGCAAATCTTTAATTTGGAGTAACGTTTCTCATTTACGTTACTCCGCCGAAACTTTATGAGCAAGTACTGTTATTCACATAGCACTTGCTCCTAAAGTTGCGGCGGCGTAGCGAAAATGAGCCGGCGGAATACAAATTGGGCGGGTAGGGGGCGTGTATTATTTAAACTAGGCGCGATCCCGCGGCGAACGTACTGCGCATGCGTCGACTGTCAGTGCGCATGCTCCAAATTCTGTCAGTGAACGTCAATGACGTCAATCCCCATTCACGGACGTTTTACGCAAACGACCCTAAACTTTTTAAATTTGACGCGATGACGACGGCCATACTTAACATAGGATACTCCACCTAGGGGGCATGTTTTTCTTTACGCCGCGTATCGCTTACGGAAACGTCGGAAAGTCACTGCGTCGGGCCCGCGTACGATCGTGAATTGCCGTCTCTCGCTGATTTACATATTCTCGGCGTAAATCAGCGGGAACGGCCATTTTAAAATTGCAGTTCCGATACGACGGCGAAATACAATTACGCCGCTCGTATCTGAACTCAATCCCGGCGTATCTTGTTTTCTGACTACAGAAAACAGATAAGCCGGCTCAAAGTGTGAGTTATGCTGGCGAATCACTGATACTCCAGCGTAACTCTACCTGAATCTGGCCTTTTGTGGATATCGGGCATTATACATCGGGATGCGCAAACTGATTTGGAAACAGGGCCGATCCTAGGGTCACAGGCGCCTGGGTGCAGAAATTATTCTGGCGGCCCCACATGGGCATTGTCATTTTACTAACTCCTACCCTTTACATTTCATTATACACCACGGGCCAGATTCAGATACAAAGATGTATCTTTCCGGCGGCGTAGCGTTTCCTCTTTACGCCATGCTGCCGCAAATATTATGGGCAAGTGCCTTATTCAGAAAGCACTTGCTCCATAATATGCGGCGGCGTAGCGTAAAGTGCCCGGCGTAAGGCTGCGCAATTCAAATTACTGAAGTGGGGGCGTGACGTTCCCAGTGCGCATGCGCAAAATCACGTCGCTATTTCTCAATGTAAACGGCGTGATCGTAACTTACGTCGAGCCCCATTCCCGAGTAATTTACGCAAACGACGTAACCGACGTAAAATTCGACGCGGTCACAACATCCATACTTAACATTGGCTGCTCATGCTATAGCAGGGGTAACTTTACGCCGGTCTAAAGCTAACACAAACAACGTAAAATATGACGTGCCGCCGCAAGTACGTTCGTGAATCAGCGTAAATAGCTCATTTGCATATTTTACGCGAAAAACGTAAGCGAATTACGCCGCTCGTATCTTAGAAGAAAGCCGGCGTATCTTGTTTTATGAATAGCAAAAAAAGATACGCCGGCTATTCTTAGTATTTACGTGGCGTATCTATAGATACGCCAACGTAAATACTATCTGAATCTGGCCCCACATCTGTAGATGGACTAGGCGCAGGAATGGGCAGGAGCTGTGTATCCTATGCAATCTATCATGCCATAAAACATCTAGAGCAGGGGCAGCCCAGAGCATGTGTAAAGAGATGCTGGGGATGCCATCCCCCAGCAACAGCACACTGAACACTGTGGCTCACTTTGATTCTCTCTCTGTGCAGCCTGAGATAGAGATAGGAGTGGGAGGCATTCCAACTGGAGTTGGTGGAGGCAGTGTGAGATCCAAGACTCCCAGTGTTAGGAATTCATTCCTGCACATCAGCAGCCACTGAAAACTAGAACTCTCATGTCAGGAAGAGGAGCGGCCCCTCCCCCAAGCACTGCCAGGCTGGACGGGCTGCCCTATGCTCACACATCAGTTCTGGACAGACACATACCTATGCTCAGAACACTAGTTTTGGACGGACACAAACAAGGGGAGAAAGAGGGAAAGGGGGAAATCTGGCACTTCGGTGCCCCCAACTCTGCAGGCGCCTGGGTGCAATGCACCCTGTGCACCCTGCCTAGGATCGGCCCTGTTTGAAAATTAGTTAAAAGAGAACCCCAAAGAGGTTATATAATATTGGTAGGAAAGCAGATGATAAATGCCCCAGGTGTCAAAACACAGGAGATCTTATACACATGTTGTGGAAATGCCCGAAACTATATAGATACTGGGTAAAAGTATTAGAGATTATAAATACAACCTTTGAGATCGACCTGGAACTGGAGGCCAGGGTTTGCATATTGGGGTGTATAGAGGAAAGGTCTGGGCAAAGAGGCAGCATGGTAGCAGCTACACGAAACAAGCCCAGTTGACGGGGAAAGGCCTGTGGGGAAGAGAGAGAAAACGACGGGAGAGAGAGAAACTTTGTAGAGAGAATATGCTGAAAATCACGCAAAAAAATATGAGAAAAAGCGAATACTATAGTAAAGTGTGCACGTTAGAGGAACAGATAAGAAGGGTAGGGGTAAGGGGTAGGGGGATAAGGGGCACAACGAAGGTTTAAGGATGTGATTTACGGTATTTATAATGATGGTTGCAATATAAACAAATACATGTTTTTGTACTGAAGAAAATCAATAAAGAATATTTGAATCAAAAAAAAAAAGAGAACTTCCAACTTTTTCTTTTTTTTTTTTTTTTTTTTTTTTTTTAAAGTGTATTTTTTGTGCGTGAACTCGAGAGAGAGGAGCCGGACTGCAGGAGTTGGGAGTAGGCAGACCCTCCCCCCGGAGGCAATCGCCATCCTTCTCCATGCCCCTGGTGGCAATGGCGGGTGTGAAGGGGGGCCTCCCACTCACCCCGCCCTACCTGCTCCTCTTGGGAGCCCAACTGGGGCCCAACGGGACCCCAATGGGGCAGAGGGACTCCCCCTATGAGGGAGTGAGGGGGCCTAGCCCACCCAGCCAGCCCCGTAGGTCCTTTGCCTCTCTTTATTTTAGGAGACCGCATGGCCAAAGTGCGTGTGTTTTAAACCAATTTCGTGTGCGTGCAAGTGTGGTGGTTTTTGTGGAGGGGGGGTGGGTGTACTGAGCACAGGCGTACCTTGCATAGCACACCCACCGGGAGCCGGGCTGAGACCACCAAACTCAATTCACATGTAGCCGAGACCGGGATCCGAACCCTTGGCTGCAGAGGTGAATGGCTTGTCAGCGCAGGGCCAATCACGTTGAGCCACCACACCTCCCTTCAACTTCCAACTTTTTCCACACTCAACTAAATGATTTCTGTTCTTACCTGAATATGTGGTCAAAGTTATCAGTAATCTTTTTTTCTGAAATGAAGTGTGGGAGGATTCTTCTGCAGATGCCTAGTTACTGCCTCCTGGTCTCTCAGTGGGGAGCGAGAAGGAAGAGGATGTGAACGGCGGCGGCTGATACTGAAGTTACCCGCTTCATCAACGCCTTCCATGGAAGTGGCCCTTTTGGGTGACGGCAATCGAAAATCGCTGTACCCAGGGCCAGAGGCGGCTCTAAGCTTTGTGAGGCCTTAGGCAAAACTTGATATGGGGCCCAACTCTCACCCATGATGGGAAAAATAATTCAAGGACAAGTTCCTCTTCCCCACAAACCTGGCCGGTGGTTGTGGGGGTCTGCGGACAGGGTCTTATCGGAATCTGGAAGCCCCCTTTAACAAGGTGGCCCCCAGATACTGCTCTTTAATAATTAAGGGGCGGGGGCCACCCAGTGATGTCCCTTGGTGAACCCGCCCTCTTGCGGATCTCACCATCTGCTGCGCCTACTACGCAGACTTATTCCTTTCATTCCTAAAGAAGACGTAGCAGTCGTGGTGGGAACAATTGTTAACTCCAGACTGGACTATGCAAATGCCCTCTACCTCGGACTCCCGAAGTACCAAATCGCTCGTCTGCAAGTCGTTCAAAATACGGCCGCCAGACTTGTGACTGGGAAAAAACCCTGGGAATCCATCTCATCTTCACTGAGAGCCCTTCACTGGTTGCCAGTGAAAGACAGAATTGCTTTTAAAGCACTCTGTCTAACGCATAGATGTATCCATGGGAATGCTCCCCGATATCTGTGCGAAAAAAAAAAATTCATAATCCCAATCGCATCTTGCGATCCACCAACCAAAATCTACTCCAGATACCGAAAGCCAGCTACAAGTCCAAAGGAGATAGAAGATTCGCGGTCCAAGGTCCCAGACTATGGAACGCTTTACCAACCAGCATTCGGTTGGAGGAGAACCACCTAGCATTCAGGAGAAAGATCAAGACTCATCTCTTTTGATTCCAAAGGAGACAGGAACAACAAGCGCCCAGAGGCGATTTAATTCGCATGTGCCGCGCTATATAAGTTTTTCATTCATTCATTCATTGTGACATCACGACTGATGTCACAGGGGGTGGTGTCACCAATATTTTCTGGTTGCTAGGGACGGTGGTGGTCCCGCTACTGAGTCAGTGCTCTTAACGCTGTCTGAGCACATCAGCATTAAGGTCCCCTGTCCCTTAAAACTGGGGTAATGTATTGGGTAAGTTAGGCGGCCACGAGGCCACTGTGAATGTGAGGCCTTAGGCAACCGCCTAATTTGCCTAATTAAAGAGCCGCCTCTGCCCAGGGCCGTCTTAATAGCATCATGGGCCCCTGGGCAAAAAAATGCTCTGGGGCCCCTACAATGGAGACAGTGCAGGAAAACAGGAGGTAGGAGGCAGACAAGCGGAGCTTCCCCCTATGGGTGGAGCTCTGCATAAACCCTTACAGACCACTTTATGCTACTGGTAAGTCTATAATAAGGCTTACCTGTAGCTACCCAGGATATCTCCTAAACCTGGACAGTTAAGGAGATATCCCCTGCATGTGCCGATGTCATCGGCACATGCGCACTGGGGCAAACTGAAGCAATGGCACGTATGTGCATGCTTGGGAGTGACATCATCGTGGCTCCGGCCAATCACAGTGCCGGAGCCGCGATACCTGGAAGTAACCCCCGGGAGAGATGTCGGCCGCCGGAGCGGTGTAAGGGAATGGCTGCAGGGGCTTCAATCTCAGGTAAGTAATTCATAATGAGCTAGTATGCTATTTTCGAGGGCAGCGTGGGCTCAAGGACCAGCTGTTTGGGCAAAGTGTAGGGGCCCCACATGCAGATGGGGCCCCTGGGCAGTGCCCAGGTGTGCCCTCTCATTAAGACCGGTCCAGCACATCAATTAGAGGAACAGAAAATATATGGACAGCCGCACTCCAAAAAACCTTGATGGTTGTCTTTATTTGAAAGGATAAAAGAGCACTACAAATCACAGCAAAAATTAAGGGATGAACAGCCCTTAATTTTTGCTGTGATTTGTAGTGCTCTTTTATCCTTTTAGAGTTGAAAATATTTTTATTGGTATTTTAGCAAATGGAAAAAACAACAGGAGAAGACACCATCCGAAAACAGTCAAAAGTACAATGGGGTAAGGAGTCGGTCCAGCGGCTATCGCCCACAACAGGACTCCCACCGACATATAATGCAATCAAAACAGGAGTGACTTCAACATGGAACAATAATTAAATGCAACCACAAGGATCCTACCGTAGACGGCAGAATTACAGCCAGGGTTGCTAGTAAGAGAACAATAAGACAACAAGAAAAACAAGAAAAGCATAAAAAATAAAAAAAATGGAAATAATAAAAAAAAAAAAAAAAAATCAAATTCAAATGGGAAGACAAGAAACTGGGGCGTCAGAAGGTAGGGAGAGAAGAGGGGGGGAGAAGGAAGAGGAGGGGAGCAGAGGGAAGGAAAAAGGGAGAAGGCTAGAGAGAGATCAGAGCAAGGAGTTCGAGTTGCCGAAAGGTCAGTCAGGGGGGACAATATAGAGCGTGCGGGGAACGAGGGACCCATCACGCCCTAAGGTAGTGAAATATCAGAAAGTGCTCATGACTGGGATGACAACATGTTAGCCAGAGTGTCAGAGGAGGAGAAGTGGAGCCAGATGAGCCACAGTAATTTATAGGTATCAAAAGTATCGTTGTCGAGAGCCAACATCTCCTCCATTCTCATAGTGTCGTTCATAATTGATATCCAGCGTGACAAGGGCGGGATTGTGGTCGACTTCCAATAGGAAGGTATGAGCTGTCTCGCTGAGGACATGAAGAAACGGAGGAGACTTCGCTTCTGTGACGTAACTGATCCCGGTAGTATAGAGAGAAGAGCAATCTTAGGAGAGGGAACCAGTGATTCAACGTACATTTTGTTGTAACACTCAAATACCTGTGTCCAGAAGGGGCGGATCCTCTCACATTCCCACCAAACATGAAGGTAGGTCCCAGTAGCAGTAGAGCATCTCCAGCATATATCCGGAGTGGATGGAAATATTTTGTGCAACGTAGAGGGGTCCCTGTACCATCTCGACAGAATCTTGTAGTTCTTCTCCTGTGAGTAGCAGGAGATTGTGGACTTGTGAGTAAAATAAAAAGATGTCTGCCATTCCGGTTGCAGGATGTCCTCACCTAAGTCTGCAGACCACGTCCTCGTGTAAGAGGGTAGCTCGGTGTGTGTGCGTGCTTGTAAGAGGCCATATACGGCCGATAGAAGGTGTCTGGGGGTCTCCGGCAGGGAGCACAACCGTTCAAATTCCGTATTGGGACGATGTATTTGGGAGGATGAATGTAAGTGTTTTGTGAACGTGGATAAATGTAGTTCAGTGAGCCAATCGTGTGTTCCCGTCGGAGTCACCGGTGACCCTTGCGTAGGATGTATGAAGGAGTGTGCCTGCGGCCAATCAGACCGTTTAAAAGGGCCTAGTGTCGATATACCGATACCCTGAGGAAAGGAGGGATTGTCAAATAGAGGGGATAATGGGGAAGGATCAGAGGATAGGAGGGAACATAACCCCCTATTATACCAAAGTCTGAGAGAGGCCAGTGTAAGCGGGGAGGGAGGGGGCATACGCACTAAATCAGATCTGTAACCCCATAGAAGTGCACGGAGGTCCACGTGGGCCAGATCCTGCTCTATGGTGACAGAGGCCTTTAAAAAGGGACGCGGGAACCATTCCAAGATACGCGCTATATGAGAGGCCTTATAATATGTCTCGAAGTCAGGGACGCCAGCACCGCCCTGTAGCTTCGAGCGAGTGAGTAAATTGAATTGCACCCTAGGCATCCCTCGATTCCACAGGAATCTAATGGCGAGAGAGCGTAGCGAGTTAAAGAAGGGTTTAGGGATTGTAATGGGGACCGTTTGGAGGAGGTACAGGAGTTTGGGAAGAGTGTCCATCTTCAGGGTGTTGATTCGTCCGAACCACGGTAAAGAAGACCCTCCCCACTCCTCCAAGTCCTTCCGTAGGCGGGAGAGCAAGGGGACATAATTCAGAGAAAAGAGATTGGAGAGATTACAAGGGATAACGACCCCAAGGTATGAAATTCCCTTCGTCTGCCACTGAAAGGAGAAATTTGCTTTAAGCAAGGACATCGTATTGGGAGGGAGGGAGACATTGAGAGCCTCCGTCTTGGACATGTTAAGTTTAAAGTTACTAAACGAACTAAAGCGGCGGAATTCAGCAAAGAGGGATGGCAGAGAAATATGGGGGTCTTGCATGTACACCAGGAGGTCGTCGGCATAGAGAGATAGTTTGTAATGAGAGGAGGGAGTTTGGATACCGCGAATCGAGACGTTTTGTCTAATGGCGCAGGCTAAATGTTCGATCACTATGACGAACAAGAGGGGGGACAGGGGGCAGCCCTGCCGAGTGCCATTAAAGATATCAAATGGTGCGGAGGCAGAGCCATTAACTAAGACTGAAGCCGAAGGATGGGAGTAAAGGGACATCACCTTGGAGATATATGGTAATCCTAGACCTAACTGTTCCAGCGAGAGCCGAAGAAATCTCCAATTAACTCGATCAAACGCTTTTTCAGCGTCAAAGGAGAGGAGACAAGCCCTAAGCCCCTTACGTTGGATAAAGGAGATTAAATGAATCGTCTTGGTGGTGTTGTCCCTAGCTTCACGGCCCGGGACAAATCCCACCTGATCGTTGTGGATTACACCCGGGAGTAGAGGGGACAAACGACTGGCCAGAACCTTAGCAAACAACTTTAAATCAATGTTGAGCAGAGATATGGGCCGATAACTGCTGCATTGGGAGGGATCCTTCCCTGGTTTGGGTAATACGGAGATATTAGCGGACAACAGTTCCTTGGGCGGAGCGGGGGAGTCCTCCATAGCATTAAATGCCTTAGCCATCAAGGGGGACAAAAGCGGGGCAAAGGTTTTGTAGAAACGAGGGGTGTATCCATCCGGGCCGGGGCATTTGCCCACCTTCAGGCCTTTAATGGCGCCAAGAAATTCAGACGAGTGCAAGGGTCTATCTAGTTCAACCACGGCCGACGCGTCAATGGGGGGCAATGCCGTTTCAATAACATAATCTCGCATGTCATCAACCAAGGGTGCGGCGCGTGTGGTCGGACCATTGGGGCGTAAGTTATAGAGTTGGGAATAGTACTCCCGGAAGGCGGAGGATATACCGCTCGTGTTGTATGATCTAGATTGGTCAGGATGTGAGATAAAGGGAATAGAGCATCGTGGCGGTCTAGGATGCAAAACCCGTGCAAGGTGTTTACCGCATTTATTGGCGAGCGAGTAGTGGAAATTGCGAGCCCTATCCCGCGCTATTAAGGAGTGCGAGTCGAGAAGCTGGAGGAGATCTCTACGGGCATTCGACAAACGAACAAAAATGGCAGGGTCTAGGTTACGCTTATGTATAGGTTCGAGCTCCGCTATGGTGGAGAGAAGACGGCGAATATCTCCCGAACGCATTTTTTTGAGACGCGAGCCATGTTGAATAAATACGCCCCTGACCACACACTTCAGGGCCTCCCATTGTGTGAGAGGAGAGGTGGTGTCAGCGGAGTGATCTGAAATAAAGTGTCGAATGGCGGCGGAAACTTCAGCTACACAGACGGGGTCTCGCAGTAAGTTGTCGTTGAGTCTCCAATGTGTGCCCCTACGTGACGTGACGGTCAAGTAAACCGGTGCGTGGTCAGACCAGAGTAATTGACCCAAGGATGCCTGAACTGGGGTATCTAACAGTGACTGGGAAATCAGGAAGTAATCCAATCTACTATAAGAATTGTGTGCTGCTGAATAATGGCTGTAGTCCTTTTCTGAGGGATGCTGGACACGCCAAACATCCACCAGGTGTGAGGAGTGTAGGAGAGCTTTGATGCGTGTCAATGTAGAGTGCGGAACAGAGGACTTACCCGAGGACGTGTCTGCGGGTGGGGACATGACGACATTGAGGTCTCCGCCAACGATGCAGCAGGGACCCCCGAAGGAGGACAGTCTGGTGAGAACCGATGAGAGGAACCGAGCCTGACCCACATTAGGTACGTATATGTTGGCCACTGTGAAGAGAAAGCCGTTAAGTTTCAGTTTAAGAAATATGAAGCGCCCATTAATATCAACAAGGGTGTCTAGGACCTCAGGTTTAAAAGATTTATGGAAAGCGATTAGTACTGTGAAACCATTGTGGATAATACCTGTTGCGCATTGTCGGAATGGAATCCGAACGGAAATGTGTTTCCTGGAGTAACAATATATCAGAACGTTTTTTATGAAAGTGGTAAAGGATCTGGCTCCGCTTCTCAGGAGTGTTGAACCCCCTACAGTTAAAAGAAGCTAAGGTTATCGGGCAAACAGAGGCCATGACAGCTGTAGGAGTAGAGGGTAGGGGGAGGGGGGGAAAGCCTGTGTGGCAATAGTATCATAATTCAGCAACTCTCGAAGATGGAAGCAGCACGAAGTAGGGTCCAGAAAAAGAGAAGAAGAAGAGGGGAGGAGGAGGGCATAGGAGAGGAAGAGTAGGAATAGATAGGTGGGAGGACAACGGGGTGAGACAAAAAAGCACGTAAAACATCTAAAGGCATGGTTTGACGGTAGACTCCGTCCGCACCACCCCAGTCGAGGAACAGAGATGGTAAGGAACGATCAGGGCGGAGTGGCGAGGAGGGAGCCCAGCACAACCTAGTAAATGACAAAAAAAAAGTAGCAATAACAAAAAAGGCCACTAGGTGGCTCCAAAATACTACAAATAAAAAAGAAAAAAAACTTACAGTATGGCATACAGCCATAAACCACACAGCGTCCATGGAGACGCTGTATAGAAAAAAAAAAAACCCTCTGAGGGGGGGGGGGGGTACGGTGGGAACCCGCCGGGCAAGGCAGACCCCCCGACCCCAGCTCCACGGAAAAACAATCATGGAACAAAACCAACACACAACCTTCATGATCAAAAAAAAAAAAAAAAACATTATTGCCGAGAAAAAGGGGTTGGTCAAAAACATGCGACAGGGAACAAAAACAAAAACAGTCCAGTAGATCTATACTTCAATGAGGTGCAGATACAGTGAGAAAAAACACAGTAATGGTTAAGCTGTAGAATATGGACAAACCGTCTGAAGCTATAGGGGAGAAAGTATTCGTGTACAGTCTGCGGACAATTCTCGGCATGGGACCCGGAGCCCGAGTAACCTAGGAGGAAAACCAGTGGATTAACAACAATAACAGCATTAGAGCAGTCTAGAGCTCAGGGGGGATAAACCCTTCAAAAGAAACAATGGCCGAGGTGACCTTCAGGCCGATCCCATGGAAAAAATATAAAATACAAAAAATAAAAATTTAAAAATCAAAAATATAAGAGAAACCATGGAGAGTGACGGCTGTGAAAGTAACCTAGACGCATGAGGGGGGGGGAGCCCTTAAAGCAAAAAGGTAAAAAATAAAGCTAAATAAAGATAAGGTATGGAGGCTCCCACCCCAACACGTCCCAGGGAAGAACCCCTATAAAGGGAAAACAAGTAATGCGACTGATCCATCCAGGGCAAGTTCAGTCCTCAGCATCACGACGAGGCACGGACTTGGAGTGGCGCTTACGACCCTGCGTCTGCCACGTGGAGGCAAAGGGCAAGCCGGGGGTAGTAGGCGTGAATGGCCAGTCCGGGATAGACACCTGTGAAAGTCCTAGTGTACCGAGGAAGGTCGGCAGGTCTCCCAGTGTGCGGAAAATGGCGGTCTTGCCTTCATGGTGCACTCGCAGGTGGAACGGGAATCTCCATTGGTACTTCATCTGTTTGGACTGCAAAAGTTGGGTAAGCGGCTTCAGTGCTTTTCTCATCATCAGCGTCTGGCGTGAAAGATCTGGGAGGAGCATCACAGGTGTATCAATGAGTAGTATAGTCTCTTGCGAGCTAGCAGCTTTCATGATAGATTCCTTGACCTTATAAAAATGGACCCGACACAGGGTATCGCGAACGAAGGAGGGGTCTTGGCTTCGCGGACCGGAGGTTCTGTGGACCCGGTCTAGCTCGATCGGGTCATCTTTGGGGCGCTGCAGCAGTTGGTTAAAAATGGCAGTCACAGCTCCAGGTAGGGCTTTGCCGTCAACTGATTCAGGAATTCCGCGAATGCGGATATTGTTGCGACGGTTACGGTTTTCGATATCGTCTTGCTGGTACGCCAACTGCTGCAGCATGACAGTGTGGGAGTTCAGAATCTTGTCATGAGACTGTACCGTATTGTTTAGACTGTCTGTGGTGGCATCCAGGTCTTCAAAGCGAGCGCCCACATCCTTCTTGAACTCAAAGATCTCTTTCTTATAGGCCTTTTCAATTCTGTGGACACATTGTTCAAAGTCAGCCTTAGTGGGCAGGGATCTGATGTAGCTGTGGAGGGAACGAATCTGTGCCTCCAAATCCCATCCATCACCGGAACCCAGGGAGACATTAGAGCGACTCCTGGTGAGCACAAAGTCGGCCTGTGAATGGAGGGATGACTCAGAACGAGACGGTGACGGAGGAGCCAGCGCCATCTTGGTTTCAGATCGGCGCTGCGATGCTGCGCGGGATCGGGCGAAATACTCCTCTAAATCTCCTCCCTGTCGGTCCCCGTTGGTTCCCTTCTGTGCCCGTTGCTTGTCTTTCCCCATGTGTCAGTCTTGAGCTGGTTCCTAGTAGTTATGTGGTCCGTGGAGGTGGGGGATCAGGGGGCCGGGGTAAAGCACATCCTACTGCTCCATACTTCCAGCCATGGCCCGTTAGCTGCTGTTAGGCAGGAGGTAGGGGAGAGGTGCAGGTAGACTAGAGGGTCCTAGTGGTTTGAGAAGGGTAGAATTAGGGAAGGGAGAGGAGTGGGACCCGCTGGGTGAAGCAAGATGGTGGTTACTCACTATCTGGGCGCAGGGGCCTTCCATAGGCCGGATGAAGATGCGCTTCTGCGGGGGCTGCAGGTGGCAAATAGAGTCCCAAGGGCCCTCCGATGTTTGTGAGGAGGGAGCCAGTCACCCGGTCGGGGAGGATTGTGCAGGCTGGTATGGATCCCAGTTCGCCGACTTCCGGGACTAGGCCGAAGCCGCGGTCTTTCCTGGAACGGACGCCGGACGGCAGCAGTTTTCTATCCGCCCCCAATCGCCGCACACCCGGGCCGTCCCCTCCGGAGATGATGCTGGAGGTGGACGAAGATGCGGAGGCCGTCTACCCCCGTGGGCGAACGCGGAGGATCCGTAGGCCTCAATATGGCGGCGGGACTCGGCAGCGCCGAGCTGGCTGTGCCTGAAGGCAAGAGAGCCAGCCAAACTCCGCAAATTCGGCAGGGGTCGGAGCGGCAGGGATCCGGCAACAGGTACCGCAGCCTTGGCGTGTCACTGGGGTCAATTTTGCAGGGGATGGCAGCAGATTGCTCCGAGTCTCATGGAGCTTAGCAAGAACACGTCTTCCCCGGCGAACTTCCGGACACGCCTCTTTTATCCTTTTAAATAAGGACAACCATCACGGTTTTTTGGAGTGTGGCTGTCCATACATTTTCTGTTCCACTAGTTGCCTTGTGCATTGCTGGCACCCTTGATTTCCTAAGAGGACACTGATCATTTAAGCATATCCACCTGGAGCGGTAACTCCCTTTCCCACATCAATTAGAGGCATGTCAAGGGTGGTGCAGAAATGCTCCAGGTCCTCCAGCACTTTAAGGTTGGCTGTGCGGCCATGATGCGTTGCTGATAAGCAGAAGGGGAACTTCCAGCAGTAGACTATAGATCTGGCTCTCAGGGTATCCAGTAGGGTCGTAACATCTTGTCTGCGCTGTAGGGTGATGTTCGATAGATCTTGGAAGATATTTATCGCTGACCCGCGGTAGGATAATTGATTGCGGCTTCTGGCTTTGCAAAGTATTTCCTCCTTTAGTGGGAAATCCATGAGGCAGCAGACTGTGTCTCTGGGAGGATCTGTGCCCCTACCCCCTCGGGCGCAACGCTCTGTGAAGTCGCTCAAAAGCAATCAGTGTGTCAAGGGGCCTCTCAAGGAGGTCATTGAAGATATTGGTGACCGATGAGGAGAGCTGGATGGGATCAATAGATTGCAGGATTCCCCTCACGGAGGTTACGGTGTCTCCAGCGGTTGTCCAGATCCTCCATGTGACGATTAATCTCCCTGAGGTGGACAGCATGGGATTCCGTTATCTGCTGTACATGGCATATAGCTGTTTCATGGAGGGCTTGTGTAGTTTCCACCTCCTCCACTCTTAGGGTCATGGCCTGGATGTCTGATCTCATGTCGGAGAATGCTGCCTTAAGAGTGCTTTTGATAGGCTTTAAAAATTATATTCCCATCAAATTCTGCCGGGTGACAGAAAGAGATGTAGGAAGCCTGCTACCGAAAGCCAGTTCCCGTTTAGGAAGACCCCCTGTCCTTAAGACTCCTATTGCAGCAGGATAACATCATGACCAGCTGTCAGGTACCTGATAGGAGACTGAGTTGACGAGGTCGGCCTCTCTTATATCTCCTGTCCTGACTCCGCTGAGCATGAAACAGAGGAGACCAAAGGACAAGAGGGACACGAGTGCCTGATGTGTAAGGTCCCGGATCAGCAGCTTGTCAGGATTCTGCAGACTGGAGTAGGCTGCGGTATGCAGAGCAGGAACAGGAGACAGCCAGACAGCAGTCAGGATCAAAGACAGTAGCAGAGTCAGGAATAGCCGTGTTCATCAACAGGCGGGCAGGAAGATACCAAATAGTAAACAGAGCCAGAGTCAGTAATAGAGCCTGGTCCGAGATGGGTATAACACAGGAACAGAATACAGAGTCAAGGCCAAGAACAAGCCAGATCATAAACTAGGAGAGCACACAGGATCAGATCAGGATACAGGACACAGCTGAAGATCAGTCAGCAAAGAATAGGAGACTAGACTTCCTTTAAAAAGGTGGTCTGGTGCCAAGAGGAATTAGGCCTGTGTGTGTGAGCGGGCGCACACACGATTGCGGACTCCTGCGTGCATGTGTACGCCTGTTAGCCATTCTATGGGCAAACCTATGCGCTTGCTCACATCTATGGGTCAGATGTCTCATGGGGATTCCCTGACACCAGCAGCGGCAACAGGACCAGTTGGCTGCGGGACCAGGCTACAACAATAGATCACTGGTCCTCGTCCCCCAGAAAAGAAGCCATGGGGGTGTCTTGTACGAGTGGACTCCAATGCCCACACCTAAGTAGGGGGACCTACAATGGACTCTGCAAGTGAGGAGTGAACCAGCAAAGTCTACTTTGGACCTCTTCACCAGCAAACTTGAGTGAATTGGGTGCTCCATTGAAGTGAATCTCCACTGTTCAGTCAATACTGGCTCAGTGTCCTGGCCGGATTCACTCATGCCTAATCATTTGGAGTAGAACGTTCCTGGAACATTTAGAGCCCTAGGAAAACAGACAGATGGGGAATGCAATTAAATTATTCAGCAACTTATGCTGGGGAAAAAAAAGCAAGGCTTTATTAGTTATCAAAATATTCAGCATTGTCAGGTCAGCACCAGAGGATTTGGTATAAAACACAGCAAATAAAAATAATTGTATTTTCAAAGTCATCTGTCACGCACCAAAGGGAGGCTTTTATCTGCACATTAAAGGTGCCGCAACAGATGGCATCTATTTATTTCATGCTCTCAAATAAACCGATGCAAAGAGAAGAAGAAAAACGTCTTGCATATCCTAGAGGGAAAGGGGCACATAGTCTGGGTATAGAACTTAGTCAAGAGCAAGTAATGAAATTTTTTTACGGAAATAGCAAGCCTGCTTATTGGAAATCAGCTTGATATATCTGACATTTATTATTAGAGCTAAACTCCAGCCTAAAGTTCTCCTTTAGTTTTTCATAGTGCGGGGAAGGACTGCCATGTTTTTCATTGCTGCCTGCTGCCATATTGGGGAGACTTTACCTCACTTCCTGTTTGGTCAACAGTGATTGCTGCGCACTTGGTGTTGTGGCACAGGACTAATATTGCTAGGGTAGTAGTACTTCAAGGTCTTATCCACAGTCAGACCTCCTTGAAAGTGGTTGCTAGACCAGTGTTTTTCAATTCCAGTCCTCAAGGCACACCAACAGGTCATGTTGTCATGCTTTCCATTATTTTGCACAGGTGATTTGATCAGTTTCACTGCCTTAGTAATCACCACAGCCATTTCATCTGAGGGAAATCCTGAAAACTTGACCTGTTGGTGTGCCTTGAGGACTGGAGTTGAAAAACACTGTGCTAGACAATAAAAGGGAAATGTACAGTAGACCTTGTTCTTGTCTTGGGCTGCTGCCACTCTGAGGGTCTGAAAAGAAGACGTAGAGTAGATATCCAGCTATGGGTTGAGTGTTGAGGAGTGTGCAGTACAAGTAAAACTTCACAACACTTAGGTTTGAGTTCCTAACTTTATTGATAAAGAGAATACAACACATTTTGGGGGAACTGCCTTCCCCTTTCTTTACGGCTGTCAGATTGGATGCCTTTCAAACCATTGCACCTTGTTTTTGTCTTGGGCTGCTTCCTCTCCGAGGGTCTGAAAGGAAGACGTACAGTAGTTATCCAGCTGTGGGCTGAGTGTTGAGGAGCACCGGGTATGAATGTTAACTACACTAAAGTCTGAGCCCAAATCCTTATTGAACAAGAGAAACCAATGCATTTTTAAGGCTGTCAGATTGGATGCCTTTTTAAGCCATTGCACCAACAGGTCAAGTTTTCAGGATTTCCCTCAGATGAAATGGCTGTGGTGATTACTAAGGCAGTGAAACTGATCAAATCACCTGTGCAAAATAATGGAAAGCCTGAAAACATGACCTGTTGGTGTGCCTTGCCCTTGAGGACTGCAGTTGAAAAACACTGCTGTAGATATTCAGCTATGGGTTGAGTGTGGAGGAGCAACCAGTACAAAAGTTCAAAACACTTAGCTTTGAGTCCAAATCTTTATTGATCAAGAGAATCCAATTAGTTTCGGGGGAATTACCTCCCCCTTCCCTCAGGGCTGGCAGTTTGGATGCTTTTCAAGCCATTGCACCTTGTTCTTGTCTTGGGCTGCTGGCTCTCTGATGGTCTCAAAAGAAGACGTACAGTAAATATCCAGCTATGGGTTGAGTGTTGAGGAGTGCCCGGTACAAGAAAAAACTTCACAACACTTAGGTTTGTGTCCCTAACTATATTGATCAAGAGAATCCAACGCATTTTGGGGGAACTGCCTTCCCCTTTCTTTAGGGCTGTCAGATTGGATGCCTTTCAAACCATTGAACCTTGTTTTTGTCTCGGGCTGCTTCCTTTCCATGGGTCTGAAAACAAGACGTACAGTAGGTATCCAGCTGTGGGTTGAGTGTTGAGGAGCACTGGCTATGAAAGTTAACTACACTAAAGTTTAAGCCCAAATCCTTATTGATCAAGAGAAACCAATGCGTTTCAGGGCAGTCAGATTAGATGCCTTTCAAGCCATCGCCTTTCAAGCGATTGTCTTGGGCTGCTGCCTTTCTGATGGTCTCAAAAGAAGACACACAGTAGATATCCAGCTATGAGTCTGGATGCCTTTCAAGCCATTGCACCTTACAGTTGATATCCAGATGTGGGTTGAGTGTTGAGGAGTGCCCGGTACAAGTAAAACTTCACAACACTTAGATTTGAGTACCTAACTTTATTGATCAAGAGAATCCAACACATTTCAGGGGAACTGCCTTCCCCCTTCTTTAGGGCTGTCAGATCGGATGCTTTTCAAACCATTGCACCTTGTTTTTGTCTTGGGCTGCTTCCTCTCCGAGGGTCTGAAAAGAAGACGTACAGTAGGTATCCAGCTGTGCGTTGAGTTCTGAGGAGCATCGGGTATGAAAGTGAACTACACTAAAGTCTGAGCCCAAATCCTTATTGATCAAGAGAACCCAACATGTTTCAGAGCTGTCAGATTAGATGCCTTTCAAGCCATCACCTTTCAAGCGATTGTCTTGGGCAGCTGCCTTTCTGATGGTCTCAAAAGAAGACACACAGTAGATATCCAGCTATGAGTGGAGTGTGGAGGAGTGCCCAGTACAAAAGTTCACAACACTTAGGCCGCGTACACACGATCGGTTAAACAGAGGACAATGGTCTGATGGACCGCTTTCATTGGTCAAAACAGATCGTATGTGGGCTCCATAGGTTATTTAACCAATAACGGGAAGGACTCTTGGGGGGGGGGGGGGGGGGGGTATGGAAAGGGCTGCTCACCCCTAGTAATATATAATAGAGAGAATTCCCCTAGTGGGGTTTTTCAGGCAGCCAGGTAGAATTATTTTAATGAAAGTTATAAAAGTGAACTCTGGTATTACATATTAAAATCACAGCAGTATGTACATTCAAAGTAAGCACCAAAAACATGACACATATGAAAACATGAATGGAGAAGAAGTGAGTCAAGAACAGTTCTTGATGCGTTTCGACCCTCAGAGGGGTCTTCTTCAGAGGAAACTGAGAGGTGCTGACTGTAACGAAAAATAAAATAATTCAACATGTATGTAGTAACTGCCATGGGTAGCAAGGCAAGAAACCATTTGCAATAGTATCATTGTTACTTATTTGAATGTTTTACTTACTGTATGTCTGTGTAGTTATGTTAAGACCAGAGAGTACTAAAACAGTTTTTCAGTCTCTTCCTCTACGATGTATCGATCACTGAATCCTCCACATGGGGGGCAGAGCACCAAGGAGAGCTCACCGACCGCCAGTGGCGGCTGGTGCTCAAAATTTTTGGGGGGGCGCAAAGGAAAAAAAAATTGCAGTCTCACTGTGCCCAAACGCAGCCACTGTGCCATCAATTTTCACCACGGTGCCATGCCATTAAACCAGCCACTGTGCCATCAATTGCCACCACTTTGCCCTTTAATGGTCGCCGCTGTGCCAATTGTCCCCACTGTGCCCTGTAAATTGCTCTCTCCCCCCCCCCCGGAACTTACCTTTACTGGAGTCAGGCATCCACGTCCCATGATGTCTTCTCCCGCCCTCGATGACTGACAGGCGTCTCAGCCAATCAGGTTACCGGTAGCCAGAACGGGCCAACCTGATTGGCTGAGATGCCTGTCATCTTATCCAAGGGGCGTACAGTCTGCGCGCTCCGAGAATAAGCTTCCGGGACCCGAGGGCTGTACTGGGAAAGCCTATCAGAGCTGTTGGCTCTGATTGACATTTCCGTACAGCCAACCAGCTGGCGTTATTCAGATGACCGGACATGAGCGCCGACCATCTGAATAACAGCGGCAGCGGCGATAATAACATAGATTCGTGCAATGCATGAATCTATGTTATTAGACTCAGTGGCGGTGAGAGCCAGAGGGGGCGGCGCTCCAGCGCCCTCTATGGACGAACCGCCACTGCCGACCGCGTATTCCTGCAAATTGTGGCTTACAGCAGATCACAGTTGGGCATGGGAGAAAAGGACTACCTAGCTCGAACTGAAGCGGAGAGACACCTCAACAAGGTTATTTAACCATCGGTTAAAAAAAGCCAGCTTGCTTTAAATATAACCGATGGATTCCTAACCGATAGGTCAAAACCGATCATTAGTAGGCACCACCATCGAATAAAAATCCACGCATGCTCAGAATCAAGTCGACTCATGCTTGGAAGCATTGAAATTCATTTTTTTCAGCACGTTGTGTTTTACGTCACCGCGTTCTGACACGATCGGTTATTTAACCGATTGTGTGTGGGCACGACAGACCATCAGTCAGCTTCATCGGTTAACCGATGACAACGGTCCTTCAGACCGTTCTCATAGGATGGACTGATCGTGTGTACGCGGCTTTATGCCAAACGGACCGATGGATTTTTTCATCAAATATCCGATGAAGCTGACTTTCATCAGTCTTGCCTACACACCATCAGTTTAAAATCAGATCGTGTCCAACGCGGTGACGTCTTTCTATCTGTTTTTTAACCATCAGAAAATTTTAAAACAGGTTCTATTTTTTTTCACCGATGGGAAAAAAACGATGGGGCCCACACACGATCAGTTCATCCGATGAAAATGGTCCATCAGACCGTTTTCATTAGACGAACCAATCGTGTGTACATGGCATTAGGTTTGAGTTCAAATCTTTATTGATTTAGAGAATCAAATGCGTTTTGAGGGAACTACATCCCCCTTTCCTCGGGGGCTGGCAGATCGGTTGCCTTTCAAACCATTGTACCTTGTTCTTGTCTTGAGCTGCTGCCTCTCCGATGGTCTCAAAAGAAGGCATACAGTAGATATCTAGCTATGAGTTGCGTGTTGAGGATCACCAAGTACAGAAGTTCACAAAACTTAAGTTAGAGTCCAAAACTTTATTGATCAAGAGAGTCCAAGGTGTTTTGGGAGAACTGCCTCCCACTTTCCTCAGGGCTGTGTCAGAAACCATAAATCAGACCAAGACAGAAGTACAGTTAAATCACACTTGTTAAATAATAATAATAAAAAGATAAACAGAGTAAGCATAGTCAAAACATAGCCAGAGTTCAGGAAATGGTTAGGATAGTCAGACAAGCCAAATGTCAGAGAGCCAGAGATATACGTAGTAGAACAGCAAGCAGGATCACGAACCAGAAGGAATGTCAGCCGGGCAAAGTCTTCGACAGGAACGCAGGAGAAAGTCTCTGTGATGTTGACCAAGGTGAAGGCAGAGAGCAAATGAGCTGGGCAGCTTAAGTAGGCAGGACTGACAAGCAGGATCATCAACAGGTGAGTCAACATGGAGAGATAGGAGCTGGCAATTAGCAGGCAGCTGAGCGGCCAGCTTAGAGAAGAAAGGGCTGAGCTGGATGCCTTTCAAACCATTGCACCTTGTTCTTGTCTTGGGCTGCTTCCTCTATGTTGGTCTCAAAATAAGAATTTTCGTAGATATCCAGCTATGAATTGAGTGTTGAGGAGTTGCCAGTACAAAAGCTCCATAATTTGCAGAGATTTACTCTCACTTCCTGTTTTGGCAATAGGACAAGTGAGGGGAAATCTGCCCAATGGGACACAGATGGCAAAAACAGCCAGGGGTTATAACCCTCCAATAAAAAAAATTCATATAGTTCTACTGTAACTGCTTCCTGCCCGCCGTATAGCGAAATTATGTCACTCGTTCTAGGAAGACGTCCTCCCATTCTTGCTCATGAGCATACGGGGGTGTGTGAACCGGGGCAATCGGTGGTGCCTTGGACACAGCGCATCACGCGCTATGATGTACAGTAGGCTCTTTACCATGTGATGAGCACTGACAGCATGTGAGGAGAGGAGAACCAGTAAGCTGCATTCCTCAGTGGGGACATATGCACTGACAATCAGTGATGCCTGTCAATGCCCATCAGTGATGCCTGTCAGTGGCCATCAGTGTTGCCTAACAGTGGCCATCCGTTATACCTTTCAGTGTCTATCAGTAATGCCTTTCAGTGATGCCTATCAGTGGTCATTAGTGATGCCTGTAAGTGTCAACCTGCTGGCCCCTCTCTCCTGCCAAGTGCCCCCAGAGTGAGCACCTTGCAATGGGGGCACCCGAGCAGTCTCCGTCCCGAGCCGCTGCTGTGCGTGTCCATTCACACACAGAGGCGTGGCTCAACCCCGTTCCCCCTCTCTCTCCTCATTGGCTCACTGGCTGTGGTTGACAGCAGCGGGAGCCAATGAGGAGGGAGAGTCTCTGGAATGCCAAGACTCTCGTGCCCATCGCTGGATCGTGACGGGACTCAGGTATTTGGGGCGATGGGACTCAGGTATTTGCCATGGCTCAGGCCCATGCCCTCTCTCTCTGGCTGTGATTGACAGCAGGCGGGAGCCAGTGGCTCAGCCAATGAGGATGGAATGTCTCGGGAAAGCCAAGACTCTCGTGCCCATCGCTGGATTATGATGGGACTCTTTGGGGGGGCTTCTGTACAGAGAAGGTTATTTTCCTTCATGCATAAATGGCATGAAGGAAAAAAAAAAAGAGCTTTTAGAACGCCTTTAACAGTACTTATTGTCTAGATTACATAACGATTTTATAACTTTCTAACTTGTCTTCAGCCCAACTGTGTGTGATCTCATGTGAACAGTAGCGTTGCTCACGAATATTCGCATTGCGAATTTTCGCTACGAATATTGCATATTCGAGTATTCGTGAATAACTCGAATATTGCGGCGAATATTCGCTATGGCGAATTTTCGTATTTTTTCAAATTAATTTTTAAAACAATTTCTCCATCGACGTCTAAAAGCATTGCTGGTATGATTAGAGAGAGACCCTGGGCCGAGTAGCTGATGCGATTCTTTTATGTTGCCGAAAAATCGCATTGCGAATTTTCGGCAACATAAAAGAATCGCATCAGCTACTCGGCCCTTCTTTTGCATCAGAGCCAATCAGAATAACTCGAATATTCGGCAAAAGGATGCAAAAGAAGGGCGGAGAAGATAATCGCGCAATATTCCTTTTGCCGAATATTCAAGTTATTCTGATTGGCTCTGATGCGCCCTTCTTTTGCATCAGAGCCAATCAGAATAACTCGAATATTCGGCAAACGGAATATTGCGCGATTATCTTCTCCGCCCTTCTTTTGCATCAGAGCCAATCAGAATAACTCGAATATTCGGCAAAAGGAATATTGCGCGATATTCCTTTTGCCGAATATTTGAGTTATTCTGATTGGCTCTGATGCAAAAGAAGGGCGGAGAAGATAATCGCGCAATAGGAATATTGCGCGATTATCTTCTCCGCCCTTCTTTTCCCCCTTATTCTCCTTTCTTTTAAGTAGAGTTAGTGTAGAGTTAGTGTTTAGTAATACAGGAAATGATCTCCGTTTATGAGAATTTCACAATCATTTTCGCATTAGCGAAATTTCGCATTAGCGAAATCTCTCAAAAAATTTTTTGGATAAAATATCACGAATATTCGATATTAGCGAATATTCGCGAATATTCTTCTATATATTCGCGCAATATCGCAAAATCGAATATGGCGTATTTCGCTCAACACTAGTGAACAGCTTTGTTAAAGGGATACTAAAGGCTCCTCTTTTATTTTTTTAAATAACAAACATGTCCTACTTACCTCCACTGTGCAGTTTGTTTTGCACAGAGTGGCCCCCAAACATCCTCTTCTGGGGTCCCTTGGTGGCTCTGGCGGCTCCTCCCCACATTGGATAACCCCCTTGATGATGAGCTCTCCCGAGGGGGGTTAACTTGTGGGGCGCGCTGTATGACTCGGCCCTGCTCCTCCTAGCACCCGCGTCGTTGGATTTGATTGACAGCAGCGGGAGCCAATGGCTGCTATCAATCTATCCAATCAACGCCAGGACTCTGTGGAGAAGAGGACATCGGGGACACACTGAGCAGGTGATATGGCTCAGGTAAGTAAAACGGGGGGCTGGGGAGCTGGTGATTGTATGCATAGGATGCATTAAGGTGAAAAAACACAAACCTTTACAACCCCGCTAACACTGTGCGCCTGCTTGAAAAAAAAATACACCATTACTTTCCTCGCTCGCCTGATTTAACCCCGTGCATGTCGCTACCTAATTTGCATAGTGGTAAAATCGTTTTCCTGCAAATGAGGCTCCATCATGGGATTAGCGTTGCTCATTTAGTTTAGCCCTTAATCCGGAGATTACGATGTATCGGCGGATATAATTTGATGAGTGTTTCTTCTGAAGCCAATTACAGGACAATACAGAAATTACATTTCGGATAAAACGTGTTTATGTATTTATGTATTTCTTCTCGTTACAGGAGTCGGTGGCTGGACGCCGCTGGAATCTAATGGGAAGCAATGGCTGCAGGTCGATCTAGGAGAAAGATTCAACATTACGGGGGCGGCGACACAGGGAAGATACGGGAGTTCTGATTGGGTGACGCGATTTAGCGTGATGTTCAGTGACACGGGACGCAACTGGAGGCCGTACCACCACGACAACACCATCTGGGTAGGTCTTGTCATTGCATTACCTTTTTTTTTATTTTAACAGAAGGTTTCTGTAAATTGGTCATTTTTGTTTTAGTTGATCTTTTTCAGAGATTTAATACTAAGGTGTCTAAGTATAAACCATTCAATGTGCGGATATCGTAAACACCACGAATGTTTGCCATATTGTTTGAAATTATGATTATTTTCTGTGATTTTTAGCTCCATCTAGTGGCCACTTTGCACTTTTGAAAAACAATATCCAGCTATGAATTGAGTGTTGAGAAGTTCCCAGTACAACAGTTCACAACACTTAGTTTTTCAGTCCAAAACCTGATTGATCAAAAGAATCCAACACGTTTGGGGGAATAGCTTCCCAATTTCCTCAGGGCTGTCAGATTAGATGCCTTTTTAACTATTGCACCTTGTTCTTGTCTTGGGCTGCTTCATCTCTGAGGGACTCAAAAGAAGACGTTCTGTAGATATCTAGCTTTGGGCTGAGCGTTGAGGAGCTCCTGGTACGGAAGTTTACGGTACTTAAATTTGACCCCCATATTCTTTATTGATCAAGAGAATCCAACACGTTTGGGGGAACTGCTTCGATGTATTACCTTTTTTTTATTTTAACTGTAAATTGGTCATTTTTGTTTTAGCCAATCTTTTTTCAGAGATGTTTTAATACTATGGTGTCTAAGTATAAACCATTCAATGTGCGGATATCTTACCACGAATGTTTGCCATATTGTTTGAAATTATGATTATTTCCTGTGATCGTCAGCTCCATCTAGTGGCTACTTTGCACTTTTGAAAAATATACCACACTATGGCCACTAGATGGAGCTGACAATAAGAGGAGATAATCCTGTGTAGCACCCTCTGCTTAGGTAGGTGCCAGCATAGGATTTTTGTTTTGAAGAGTAGGTAAATTTAGCTAGGGCTGTTTCTTTTGGTTTGTGTGGGCTGGAATTGGCTCAGAGTTAGCAGCTGGTGACTCACAGGCAGCGTTACTGAGACCTCCCTCTTTCTTCTAGCGGATTCTAGAAGGAGAGGAGAGGTGGAGCTGCCTGGGGTGTTCTAAGGAGCCCTGATCAATCCCCAACCTTGATTGACAGGGGGCAGGCCTCCTTAAATACCCAGGGTCAGCCCAGCTGGGGAGGTGTTGTCGGGTTAAAGAACTGGAGTACTAGGCTGTCTGGGCCTTTGAGGGAGATGCCCAGTCTAGGGGCGGGGGGGTGACCTTGGGCCTGGGACTCCGGTGCAGGATAGAGCCTTTTAAGAAAACATGAAGGTTATTGGCAGGAGGCCCTGATAATCACAGGGGGTGTTATGCCTCGACCACACGGCTGGTGACTCACAGACAGCGTTACTGAGACCTCCCTCTTTCTTCTAGCAAGTTCTAGAAGGAGAGGAGAGGTGGAGCTGCCTGGGGTGTTCTAAGGAGCCCTGATCAATCCCCAACCTTGATTGACAGGGGGCAGGCCTCCTTAAATACCCAGGGTCAGCCCAGCTGGGGAGGTGTTGTCGGGTTAAAGAACTGGAGTACTAGGCTGTCTGGGCCTTTGAGGGAGATGCCCAGTCTAGGGGCGGGGGGTGACCTTGGGCCTGGGACTCCGGTGCAGGATAGAGCCTTTTAAGAAAACATGAAGGTTATTGGCAGGAGGCCCTGATAATCACAGGGGGTGTTATGCCTCGACCACACGGCCGGACTTTCTGAGAAAAAAGTCAGACTGGCTTTTTTTCTCGGAAAGTCCGGCCGTGTATAGCCTCCATCGTAATTTTTTTGTCGGAAGTCCGACGGACCTTAGATAGAGAATCTGTTTTCTTTATTTCCGTCAGACTTCCGACGGACTCACGGCAGACTTTTGCACGGTACCTGGCTACCCCCCTGGTGGTAGTGTACCATGGCCAAAAAGGTTGTGGAGCACTTACAGAGGGACTTGATGGATAGATGCATTTCCATTTCTCTAAGTTAGACACAATGAGGTTGACATTTCTTCTATGGTTAAGCTTTCTTCATCAGAAAAAAAAATACAAAAGTTTTATTTATCTTCAGAGAGCTTTTGCTAAAAGGCGCTAAATGTGTTTTCTTTCTCATTGTATCGGTGACATTAATGCAAATGGAGCCCAGACGAGTCGATGGTGCGGTCTTCCCTAAAAGCTGCACTTTCTTCTCTTTTAGTCAAAGGAAGCAAACTAAAAAGGAATTTTCCTCGCAGCTATATGTCTCGGGGAATATTAAAGTCGGTGCCGCTTACAGCGCCTCTGGATTGAAATGGATGGCGAAGGAGTGCGCCATCAATTATGCAGCATTAGGAGTTTTCAAGATGCTTTATTGTACAGGACCTCCTACGATGCGGCTCTTAATAATGCCACACATTTAGCTGCCTTCGTGAGCTGCACTTACTTTCATCCTCTTGCAATATGTGGAATTTCCATTTAGATGCTTGGTGTGGGTTTCTTTTTTTTTTGTTCTCATGATTCAGCCAAGAAACCTGAAAAGTTTGAAAGTTTTTATCTACGTTAAACGAGTCCGTCGGGGTAGAAGTATGAAAGGTAAATCATGTAATGGAATGTGGCTCACGTGTCCTCAATAGAGCTGACACCTCATCCCAAATAATTGTTAGAGCAAAAAAGGGGGATAGGGAATTGGGATTATGACGGTGCCTAAGCAATAGAGATTACAATTAGTACCTAAAAACATATATTATTTTATTACAAAAATATTTCTGACATACAATACATTCATAGGTGCATTAGAAAATCAGAGCGATAGTATACATTTAATGTAGGCCAAGGTATTGACGGCCTACCAAGGTTACAAGTCAATGATCCCTACATGTTTCGCCAAACATTGTCTTTTTCAGGGGGAATAGTGGTAACCAGTATTGTATAAATGGCTCCAGGTACCTCCAAGAAACTGATCCGGCACCAGGACCACCCCATGGCCGCAATCCAGCACCCCGTACGAATATGGCTGCAGGGGGCAAACAAGGACAATTATATAATTAAAACTTAGTTCAGGTACAGGCCGATAATGACCAAGAATAGCAAAACTAGCAAATGTACTGTATATACTCGTGTATAAGCGACCCGAATATAAGCCGAGGTACCTAATTTTACCATAAAAAACTGGGAAAGCGTATTAACTCGAGTATAATCCTAGGGTGTCCATCTGCATGCCTCACTGTGCCTCACTGTGCCCATGCCTCACTGTGTCCATGACTAGACTGATGTTTAACATGGGAGTCTATGGAAGGGGTGCCCGGCTTTGAAAAATCAGTGCTCCCCAGCCGTAGATCCCCGTGCAGGTGCAAAAAGGTGACTCGAGTATAAGCCGAGGGGGGAATTTTCAGCATGAAAAAATGTGCCGAAAAACTCGGTTTATACTCGAGTATATACAGTACATAAAAAACGTAAATTATTTTAATACAAAAATATTTCTGACATACAATACATTCATAGGTGCATTAAAAAAGCAGAGCAATAGTATACATTTAATCCTGGCCAAGGTATTGACGGCCTACTATCGGCGCTAGTGCAAGGCAACATGGGAACTTGCCTTACAATGCCAGGGAACAGGGCGGAAAATTGACAGTGTCACTGTGTCAGTGTCTCTCTCGTCTCTGCGAGTCCCAGGATTACACACAGCAGGCATCTCCCGCTGTGTGTATTGGAGCTTAGTGTGTTAACTTTGGCCGCGCTGTGAGAAAAAGTCCGTCCTCCTCTTAGATCAGCTTGTGTGATAGGCAGAACAATGCGTCTATCACACAAGCTGATCTAGGAGGAGGGCGGGACTTTTCTCACAGCGCGGCCAAAGTTTTCACAATAAGCTCTGATACACACAGCGGGAGATGCTTGCTGTGTGTGAAGTGTAGAGGAGGAGGGAGGGAGGGGAGCGCTGCAGCCACACTGGCAGTGTGTGTGATAAGTTCTCTCTCATGTCACGCTGCCCCGTGGCCCCTAAACTCTTCTTGTCCACCCCCATTTGCTTGTGACATCATCTGGGATGGACAAGAAGAGAGGAGAGGCCGCCGGGGCAGCGTGACATGAGAGAGAACTTATTACAGATGCTTCCTGCATACTGGCTTCCAGGTAAACGCTGTGCCCCAATGTGCTCCAATATGCCCCAGTGTGCTCCAATATGCCCCGATGTGTGCCAATATGCCCTGATGTGCGCCAAGTGCCCTGTGCCCTGATGTGCCATGTGTCCTGATGTCCCGTGCCCTAATGTCCTGTGCCCCAGTCTGCTGTGCCTCAATGTCGTGTGCCCTGATGTGCTGTGCCCTGATGTAATGTGATCTGGGCCCTGATGTGCTGTGCCCTTTACCTTGATGTTGCCTGGTGTGCTGTACCCTGATGTGCTATGCCCTGATGTTCACTGTGCCATCATGTGCCCTGACGTGCTGTGCCCTGTGCCCTGTTGTGCACTGTACCCTGATGTGTTTTGCCCTGTGCGTGCGTGCGCACCGGGGGGGCGGCGGCAAAATGCACCTTCGCCGGAGTTGGCAAAAATCCTTGCACCGGCCCTGGTTACAAGTCAATGATCTCTACATGTTTCGCCAAAATTGTCTTCTTCAGGGAAAATAGTAGTCACCAGTATTGTGTAAATAGCTCCAGGTACCTCCAAGAAACCGATCCCCCACCAGGACCGCCCCATGGCCGCAATCCAGCACCGCAAGAATATGGCTGCAGGGGGAAAACGAGGGCAATTATATCATTAAAACTTAGTTCAGGTACAGGGGCGCCAATAATGACCAAAAATAGCAAAACTAGCAAATGTAGATGAAATGGAAACAAATCCTGTTTGGATAAGCCTGTGTCTGAGTATGTAACCGAGCTATGGGGATACGAGTGGTATGGCAAATCCCCATGCAGGTGTTAAATGCCAGACAAACAGCCAAGTAGATGAGTGGATAAAGCAATGGTGCCCCAACCACTGGTATCCCCATAGCTTGGTTACATACTCAGACCAGGCCACTTGGTCCGGGGCTGAAGTGGTTAAGGTAAAAACACGTTAGACGTCTTGGCTTTTCCCTACTCTATCCTAAAAAAGGCAAACATAAAAGTTGGCTGGAGTTGGGATTTAAACCAACCACTTTCTTGAAACCGTATTGAAAAACTTGTAAGTAAGCTATAATTTCCCTCTAAGTACCCAGAATTACAAACACGGGCTATTTCTCTTCGACAACTCACGCCCATCCGCCATCTGTCAACAGATCCACAATACTAATTAAACATGCAATTTCCAAACTTGGCACCTCCACCGCAAATAAACTATTTCTGATTGAGAAGTGTGCTGATTGGGTCCGGATGTTGGGGAAGACGGGGGGGGGGGGGGTTGTAAAGCTTTTCTCTAAACAAACGGATCATTAGTTTGCTCTCGGCAAACATTTGGCGCAGATTAGCCAAGTTAGTTCACAGAGATAAACAGTTTGTAAACAGCGGAACATGGCGCGGTGCGCCCTCCGTGACCGCGTGATGGCAAGAATAATATTTAATTTTTCTTTCCAAATTCATTCTCCTTCTTCATCTTTAAGGCTACGTTCAAAATTTGTGCGTCGGGAATGTCAACAAAAATTGTGCGCTTTCCCGTCAGGCAGAGAAATGCGCAGTATGCGCAGTGGTGCCATTAATTCTTAACCACTTGACATCCGAAACATCTACCCCACTTTATGACGAGGCAATTTTTTGCGATATGGCACTGCGTTACTGACAATTGCGCGGTTGTGCGACGCTGTACCCAAATAAAATGACCTTTTTTCCCCATAAGTAGAGATTTCTTTTGGTGGTATTTGATCACCTCTCCATTTTTTTTTTGTTTTTTTGCGCTATAAACAAAAAAATACAATTTGACCCAGACCTGGAAGTGTCAGACCACGTACTAGGTACATGATCTGGCACAGAGCTGCCACCCTGTCGCAGTATATTGTGACAGGAAGTCAGGTAAATCTGTGTGTGTTGTCACAGACAGGAGATACATTTCTGCCTTGTTTAGACAATTCACCAATTTCTATCAGGTGTCGGCTGCAGAGATAGCCAGAAAGGTTTAGGGCGTTGGAAAACTTCAGCTGTTCAGAATGAGGTAATTAAGGCCTCTATAAATCATCCAAAAGGATGACTACTGATTGCTGAATCCTGAGGCTTTTAGAGTGAAGGAGAGCAGTGACTTCTGAAGAGGTGAGGTGATTTTTGATATTTCTGTGTGATAAATATCAAAGAAAATTTTTGTTTTCTGCTGTAGGACCAGCAGTGTCTGCCCAGCAGTAGGCTGTGCCAGACTCCATAGGTAGGCTCCTGTGTTGGGAAGGTAGACACCCCAAGTGGCCAGGTTTTATTTTATGTTTTGTTTATGCTGTTTTGATGCTTGCACTTGTATCCAGCAATATGGAAAAATAAACCATATCCTTTGTTTTCAACCATCCTCAACTGCCTTTCTGTACAGTTCAGCGTGTAGTGAACCCATCCAGGGGGTCACACACACCCGCTACCGAGCTAATTCCTCACAATATGTACAATGTGCGGTACACAAGTGGTTAAAAGCACCCCATGCATCTGCTAACATGAATCAGTGAATCGGAGGGGACAATGTATGGCGTAATATGGCTTTCCTTCCCTCTGCACCAATACTAAATTGGCGGATAAGGTACATGGGCACAGTGAGGCTGCTTATGGGCACAGTGAGGCTTGCAATGGGCACAGTGAGGCTTGCAATGGGCTCAGTGAGGCTGAAAATGGCCACAGTGAAGCATGCAATGGGCACAGTGAGGCTGAAAATGGGCACAGAGAGGTGGCAAATGAGCACAGTGAGGCTGCAGATGGGCATTGTTGACCCTCTTTTCCACTTACAGTAGCTGCTGCATTTCTCACCCTAGGCTTATACTCGAGTCAAAAAGTTTTCACAGTTTTAGTGGTAAAATTAAGTGCCTAGGATCATATTCGGGTCGGCTTATACCGGAGTATATACAGTACTTTCTACACAGCCCTCATATAGGTATTTATGGTGGTATATGTATTTACTAATGCTGATGTAAGTTTTTAAAAAAGTACCGATCAGCCAAAATAAAACCAATCACATTTTAAATCTTTTAACTGTGCTGATCCATCAGTCAACTGAGATAGACCAAGTTTTTAGGAATGGCTTGGTATGCTGCAGTCGAGATAAACAACTGCCGGTGCGGACTTGTACATCTGAAATCATGAATTATAAGACACGGTTTGTCATTCTTCACCTTTTGACTTGGCATTAAGCTATTGAACTCATCTAATGTGGAGAATTCCGATAAGTGGAAACAATGGATTTTTCCCTCCCTGAATTATAGTTTCAGCACTTTTATGGGCCACTGGGACACACAGGACAAACACGGCAAAATAATTGGACGGCAAAAAGTCAGTACGCTACTGCAAATCTGGCATTTTATAAATAACACTAGACCTGTATACATTTCTCACTGCACTGACTCCACCGGAAATGGTAACTGGCCCCAAAATATTTGCAGTGGATAAAGGGGTTTTGTTCCTTTCAATGAGAGGGTTTTCTGTTATCTTATTTTAAGTTTGTGAAAAAAAAAAAAAGAATATTCATGTAGCACCCTCCTAGTTAGGTAGCTAGTAGTATTGAGGTAAATTTTGTTTGTGGTTCCTGTGTAGCCACTGGAGCGAAGTTTGATTGGTTTGGTTGTTCTGGGTTCTGCTGGTTGCAGGTTCGATTGGTTACCCCTGGTTTCTTATAAGCTCCTGAATTTTATTGGGTTGGAAAAGACCCATAACTTTCATATTTAAAGAACCTCAGCCAATCTCTGGTAGGAGGAATGGCCAGTAGGGGGCTGAGGTGTGTATAAATAAGCTAGGGCCTAGAACAGCTGTCCTATGTGGAGAAGACTCCTATGTGGAGAAGACCCAGCCCTCTGGGTCATTGAGCTCAATCTTGCTGGAGGCTTTTGGGGTCCCAGCTCAGAGAGAGTCGGAGGAGCCATGTCTGAAGTTGCTAGGAGCAGTTTGGGGAAAGTCTACAGAGGATTTGGCCTGGAGGCCCACAGCACAGAAGCTGGCTGGTAACTGAAGGAAAGCATTTAAGTACACAGGGCACAGTGATACAGGTCCGAAAAAAAGATCCTAGAGACTGTTGTTTTTAACCCTTGGAGAGACTGTTCTAGATTTGTTGGCTCAGGTTTGTCCTTGCGGTGGAGTCTACTGAGCCGTAGTTCACAAATTACAAGTCTCAGGAGGGGTTTCACCCCAAAGAGTCAGTCATAGCTAGAGCGTGTCTTCTATTATATCTTGCACACAATTTGGAGTATCACAAGGTCTACCACATACCCTACCCAAGTTCTTCAAGCAATATATCTAAAAAAAAACTTCCTGTCTGGTTCATGTGTGGAGAGCTTGGGTAGCCTGGCTACTTGTGCCCACTCGGAAATAGAACTTGGGACAAACAGCGGGACCCGCTACTTTCAGTTTTGTACAATTGGCTCCAGTTGCATGACATCTCTTTCCCAATAACTTGGTCACCAGCTACAGTCATTACAAAGACAAAGGTTGGCTTTGACCTTATTGGAGGGATCACTTACAACTTACATGACCTTAGCTTCAAAGTCTAGAAAAGTGACAACACACAGTTAAGTAGGAAGGAACATCATTTATCAATTACAGGCTAATGGAGAGATTCAGCTAGACTGTGATACGATTTGAAATTATAAAATATGTAATTGTTACAACTTCAAGTATAAATTGGTAATATGCCTTCTTTAAATGCCAACATGATTGATCAGTATTAGGAGCGCAGTCACCCAATCACAGGATGCCAGGGACCAGCCTGAGTATTAACATGGTGACCGCAGCACAGGTACACAGGAGATCAAAATTAGGATGGAGCTGGAGGTGACACACACTGGTGCAAGGAATTAGCCCCCAAATGTTGTGCCCGGGGGCCCCGGTCCCCCTCGTACCCCCCATGCTATGCCACTGTTAGGAGGCTTGCATGGATGGACAAGAATCACTTAGGGGCACGTGGGAGAAGAGACTTGTCTAAGGTTTGGTGCAGTGGTAGAGCCAGATTTATGACACAAGTGAGTGGACCAGCAATTGAATAGAGACACTATTCCTCCTAAAGTGGTTGGTGGACCTCTTGTGACCTTAGTTTTGTCCTCAGTTTTGTCCCTAGGACCTGGTTTAGGTAAAGTAAGGGGTTGGGCTGGTCCAGTTTGGCCGAAGCTAGATATATTGTAGAGAGGTTGGTTCCAAATGTTAAAAAACGTAGGCTCCATTTTGGGGAACCTGCTGGGTTGTTGCTAGGCGGTAATGCCAGATGATTTTGTTGGGAGTATGTCTATATTATTGAATATGAGTGTTGGGAGTAAATTTGCTCCTCTTGTTTTTTTCAGGGAGATAGTTTTTTTTTGCGTCCTCCTTGCAGTATCAGCTTCTGTGGTTTTGGGCTCTCCCCAATTTTTTATACTTTAGGGCAGTGAACCTTGGCACCCCAGATGTTTTGGAACTACATTTCCCATGATGCTCAACTACGATGCAGAGTGCATGAGCAACACAGGAAATGTAGTTTCAAAACATCTGGGATGCCGAGGTTCGCCATCACCGCTTTAGGGTTTCTACATTACGTCATTTTAATTTCCTCTACTGGTGCCATCTGCCCTGAAAACTATTGGCTCTTCGTTTAGATCTTCTATTATCTGCCATATCTTAAGATCATACGAGAAAGTGGATCCTGAGGAAGCAACAATGTATGTGAAACATGTTGATCCACTGGATTCTATATAATATATATTGTACATTTAATAAGGTGACTGTAAGGTTATGGCATTTTAATGTATTTTAATTTATCAATTTATGAATTTATATATTTTTGACTCTATTTTTGTATTGATACATTTAAATCCCATTTTTGAGTCTCCCTTTTGGTTATAATTTACACAGTTGGTTCAAAGGATAGATCCCATGAAGCTGCACATCAATGTAGACACACTGGTATTGAAATGAATGGCAGTCTCAGCCTGGGCTTCAGCCAGGCCATGCCTCCAACGCATTTCACTCCACCCCTCGGAGCTTACAGCGGAGTTCCACCCAAAAGTGGAACTTCCTCTTTAAGCACTCCTTGCCCCCTTACATGCCACATTTGGCATGTCATTTTTTTGGGTGGGGGGGGGGGGGTGTGGGGGCTTTGTTTTGAAGGGGAATTCTTGTCCCACTTCCTCCTTCCACCTACGGGCCGCCTAGGCGACTCCTCCTCTCCACCTAGGCGACCCCTCCCTTTTAGCGATCTTCTGGGACACGTGACAGCTCCCAGAATATTGCCTGTCCACTGGGAGAGTGCAGCCGGTGCGGGTGCCCACAGTGTCAATGGAGGCACTGGCGCAGAGGAGGTGGAGAGTCGCAACGCTCCGGGGGGCCAGATCACTGGACCGTGGAACAGGCAAGTGTCTGCATATTAAAAGTCAGGAGCTACACTTTTTGTAGCTGCTGACTTTAAATAAATGTAAATAGCCTGGAACTCCTCTTTAATCCTCACATGGTCTGTAACAGACCTGTACCTCGTCGCTGACCCAATGAGGCTCATTTCCGGTATGGCATTGTGGTTTGTACCAGACCCAGACCTGACGGACCTGCACCTCGTTGCTGACCTAATGGGGACCAAGTCTGGTATGGGAGTATGTTCTGTACCAGGCATGGGCCCTCCTGCTGACCCAGTGGGATCTGGGTCCGGTATCAGAGTATGGTTTAGGCTTGGACCTGCTTGCTGACATAATGGGGCTCATTTCCGGTATGGCATTGTGGTTTGTACCAGACCCAGACCTGACGGACCTGCACCTCGTTGCTGACCTAATGGGGACCAAGTCTGGTATGGAAGTATGTTCTGTACCAGGCATGGACCCTCCTGCTGACCCAGTGGGACCTGGGTCTGGTATCAGAGTATGGTTTAGGCTTGGACCTGCTTGCTGACATAATGGGGCTAATTTCCGGTATGGCATTGTGGTTTGTACCAGACCCAGACCTGACGGATCTGCACCTCGTTGCTGACCTAATGGGGACCAAGTCTGGTATGGAAGTATGTTCTGTACCAGGCATGGACCCTACTGCTGACCCAGTGGGACCTGGGTCCGGTATCAGAGTATGGTCTAGTCTTGAACCTGCTTGCTGACCCAATGGGGCCCGGGTCCAGTATGGGAGTATGGTCTGTATTCCCCCATCAATGGCCCTGGTCCTGAACAGACAGATTTTTTCAGTGCTGGACTTGAGATGCAAAAAAACATATTTTTTTCCTGGCAGAATACATAATAAATCCAGTTTTGGGCTCGTTACTTGTTTGCGTGCTTGAGTCACATATATCACTACTTACCTGCACAGAAGAGGCAGCCGGATAACAATCTTCTCCTGATCTCCAGAGAGAAAATAGCAATTTCTAGTATCTCCTAAATGGGACACAGGAGGGAAGAGAAAGTGGCTATTTATAGGACAATAAATTTGGTTCCTGTAATAAAATCAATTCTGCCCGATCCCATGCTGAACTTGGTGATAATAATATGACAAAATACCAGCTTTGGGTTTCCGGCTTGAAAATCAGCCCTGTGGTATATTTATGATGAGGGAATAATGAAAAATGTGCGTCAGTGGCACTTTGCTGATCCTTTTTTCTTTGGGGGTCGGCGGTCAGTTTTCTTTGCCCTTATTATTAATACCAATTACTGTATATGTATTTTTTATATTACCTTCCCCGGCCCCCAACACACTAAGCCTACGGGTTGGTATTTTAATAATATTATATATAAAGAAGAGATTAAATATTAATAAATATAAAAAATATTTTTAAATATTTTATTAAAATATTTTATATTTTAATAAAGGTGCTAATGTTTATTTTTTATTTTTTATCATTTGTCCATTGGGGTAATTATTTGCACTAACCTGTAACCTGTAAAAAAATTTCAAAGCATCGCCTATGTAGATTTTTAAGTAACGAAGTTTGGTGCCATTCCATGAGTTTGCGCAATTTTAAAGCGTGACATGTTAGGTATCTATTTACTCGGCGTAACATCATCTTTCATATTTTATATAAAAATTGGGCTAACTTTACTGTTTTGTTATTTTTTAATTCATGAAACCATTTAAAAAAAAAAAAAAAGGCTTTTGAAAAGTTATTGCGCAAATACCGTGCAAGATAAAAAGTTGCAATGATGGCCATTTTATTTCCTAGGGTGTCTGCTAAAAAAACATATATATTGTTTGGGGGTTCTGAGTAATTTTCTAGCAAAAGAATGATGATTTGTACATGTAGGAGAGAAGTGCCAGAATAGGCCTGGTGTGGAGGTGGGTATAAAAGCCCGGTATTCAAGGGGTTAATAAAAGAAGGACAGAGACGAGTTTCTGAAGCTGCTTTCTGGTATTCAGATTTCCAAATATTGTATCCCCCTTACTGCATATTGCATTTCCCAGGTATTTTTCTATCACACAACAAGTAAAATTCACCAGAACTGCATTGTCATTATTTCCTGTGTTGTTCCCTGCAGCTCCATCTTATCTTTGGGTTTCCTCCAGTCTGGAGAAGCCGCATTTTATTCCCCTCGCTGAATTTATGTAAGAAAGAATCACGTCTGGCAAACCAGCTTCGCCGCATAAAGATGATCCACAAAGCGACCTGTGAAGCATTAAAAGCTCATTTTCCATGCATTTGTCATAAGATTACCCCATCATGTGTCTTAGTGAGAGCCGCTGTGCATTTGTCTTCTTATCCTCTCCACTCTATAATGGGCTCACCATTATTCTTGTCTGGGCGGCTGCAATTCATGCCTTTCATGTAGCTCATCATCATCACCTCATCTTACACCAAACTTACAAAGCCAGATACAAAATACACAACATTTGTAGAATCCTCTTGAATGGAGAGATGGATGGAGTTTAGCGAGGGATGAGAGATGGAGGGAGGAAAAGGTGAGAGAGAGGGGGGGAGAAAGGATGGGAGAGGTAGAATGTGGGTAATTAAAATAAAAAGATGCTTGAAAAATAAAGAAACTTAGGAACTAGAGAAAGAAAGGAAGTATGAGAGGGGATTAGAAGGAATGGAGGAGTGAAGAGAAATGAGTGGAGACGGTAGGAAGGAATGAGGGACTGAAGGAAGTAAGGAAACGAAGGATAAGAAAGAATGGAAGAAATGAAAGAACGGTGGAGAGGCAACGATGGAAGGAAGGAAGGGAAGAAGTAAGGAAGGTAGGAAAAGAGGGATAAGAAAGAAGGGAGGAGTGAAGAGAGAAGGAAGAAAGAAGGGAAAAAGAGGGATAAGAAAGAAGGGAGGAGTGAAGAGAAAAGGAAGGAAGAGGGGAGAAAGAGAAAAGGAAGAAGGGAGGAGTAGAGAGAAGGAGAAAAGAAAGAATGTAAGCATGGACGCGTGGAAAGGAAAGGAAGAAAGAGGAGAGAGAGGGATAAGAAAGAATGGAGAAATAGAGAAAAATAAAGAATGGTGGAGTGGAGATGGAAGGGAGGAAGGAAGGACTGAAGGAAGGAAAAGGATAAGAAAGAATGGAGTAGATGGAGTGGAGGGAGAGAGAAGGAAGGAAGGAACAATGGAATGAAAGAAGTAAAAGAGGGATAAGAAAGAATGGAGGAGTAAATAGAAAGGGAAAGGTAAGGATGGTGGAGAGGGAAGGATGGAAGGGAGAAGGGAAGAAAGGAAGGTAGGAAAAGAGGGTTAAGAAAAAAGGGAGGAGAGAAAGGGAAAAGAAAGAATAGAAGCATGGAAAAATGGAAAGCAATGCAAGAAAGAGGAGAGAGAGGGATAAGAAAGAAAGGAGAAGTAGAGAAAAAGAGAAAAATAAAGAATGATGAGTGGAGATTGAAGAAAGGGAGGAAGGAGGGACTGAAGAAAGGAAATGAAGGATGGGAAAGAATGGAGTGAAATGGAGGGAGAGATAAAGGGAGGTAAAGAAGGATTCGAAAGAATGAATGAGTAAAGAGAAAGGGAAAATAAAAAATTGAGGAGTGGAGAAGGAAGAAAGGAAAGACGGAAGGAAGGACAGAAAAGAAGGATAAGAAAAAATGGAGTAGATGGAGTGGAGGGAGAGAGAAGGAAGGAAGGAGGGGAAGAACAATGGAATAAAAGAAGGAAAAGAGGGATAAGAAAGAATGGAGGAGTAAAGAGAAAGGGAAATGGAAGAATGGTGGAGAGGGAAGGAAGGGAGGAAGGAAAGAAGAAAGGAAGGTAGGAAAAGAGGGATAAGAAAGAAGGGAGGAGTAAAGAGAGAAGGGAGAAAGAAGGGAGAAAGAGAAAAGAAAGAAGGAAGGAGTGGAGAGAAAAACAAAAGGAAGAAAAACAAAAGGAAGAATGGAAGCATGTAAAATTGGAAAGGAAGAAAGAGCAGAGAGAGGGATAAGAAACAATGGAGAAGTAGAGAAAAAGAGAAAAATAAACAACGGTGGAGTGGTGAGGGAAGGAAGGAAGTGAAACCAGGATCCGAAAAAATGGATTGTAGTGGCGAGAGAAAGAAGGATTAGAAAGAATGAACAAGTAAAGAGAAAGGGAGAATAAAATATTGAGGAGTGCAGAAAGAAGGAAAGAAGGAAAGAAGAAAGGAAGGATATAAAAGAGGGATAAGAAAGAATGGAGGAGAGAATGAAGAAAAAGGAGAGAAACAGAAAAAAAGAATGGGAGATTAGAGAGGGAAGGACGGAAGGAAGGAAGAACATTTTATATTGAGAAAGAGATATGCAAAAGAGGAAGAAGAAAGAGGAGAGTGAGGGATAAGACAGAATAGAGAAAAATAAAGAATGGTGGAGTGGAGAGGGAATGAAGGGAAGAAAGGAAAGAAGGAAAAGAGGGATAAGAAAAATAGAGGAGTGAAGCGAGTAGGAAGAAAGAGAAGAGAGAGGGAAAAGAAAGAATGGTGGAGCGGAGAGGGAAAGAGGAAAGGAAGGAAGGATGGAAGGAGGGAAGGAAGTGTTATATTGGGAAAGGGATATGAAAAAGATAGAGAGAGTGAGATGCAGAGGTGAGAGAGTTAAGGAAATAAGAGAAAATGGAATGAGAGTTTGGAAATAAAATGGACAAAAAAGAGTTGAAAAGATAATGATGACAGACAAATTTGGAAAAGGAGGGAATTAGTAACATTTAGGATTAAGTTATAGAATGTACCTCCATTTTTTTTATAAAGGAGATTTGTAGGCAGAACCCAAAATCCAGCATTTTAATAGCCAATGATCCATATCTATTTGACAATAGTCTGAATGAAGTTCCAGAATTCCTATAGTATTGCTACCAACAAGGAAGGGGCCCTGATGTGAGTGGAGGACTGCCCCCATGCCATACTGCCCAGTTGTGAACTTGGCCTAATCCATAATATATCAAGCACATGTGCTGGATGGCATGCTCCACATTATTTAAGGGGAGAACTACACATTTTTAACCTGTAGCTATTAAATAAAAAAAATATGTTTTTTCTGCAATACTAACATGTAATCTGGAGGTTTCCCTACCTCTTCCCAGTCAGTAGATGGTCTCAGTCTTCCAGGTTGGATGACTTCCAGCATCTATCAACCCTCTTCCTTTGAGGCTGTCATGAACCCACTCCTTATGGGGACATCTTACAGCCTTGAGCTCACAGGATGGACTGTCTGCCACCATCGCCAGAAGGAAAAAGGTGCTGTTACATTAGCCTAAATTTCAGACTTAAGAAATTAAGATCTATAAAGGATCTTTTTAGAAAACATCCAAGGGAAATTGGTGGAGGGGGGGGGGGCTGTTGTGATATCAAGCTTGGGTTATGCTTCAGGTTCATAGCCGTGCAGGGCCACTATCAGGGGGGTACAGGCAGTACACCTGTAAGGGGCCCGGATGGCAACCCCCTTTTTTTTGTAAAGGGCCCCGGCTGGCAACCCCCTTTCTTTTGTCTATTTTTTATATACATTTTTTATTTTTGTTTTTATTAAAGGGCCCAGAGGTCCCCAGGACCCCGGATAGAAAACCCCCTTTTTTTATATATATTTCTTTTTTTTTAATTATTATTATTAAAGGGCCCAGAGGTCCCCAGGGCCCTGGATGGCTACCCCTCCTTTTTATATATATATATATATATTTTTTCTTTCTTTTGTTTTTGTAAGGGGCCCAGAGGTCCCCAGGGCACCCCCTCGCTTCTCAATTCGCGGCAGCCTCCCCGCTTCTTTGAGGCGGCATGACTCCCCCCCCCCGTTCTCTGCTCCAGGGGGCCCATGCCTGAAGCGCTGTAAGGGGCCCCATAATTCCTGATGGTGGCACTGTAGCCGGGCGGTATGTGCCACATGAACTGGATAGGCTTCCTCTGTAGCTATCCTGGTTTCTGGTTCCTACAGCACTAAAGGTTTCCGTATTCCCTCAGATCAAAATAAATGTTTGTAAACTGCAAAGTGAGCCAAATTCAATGATGATGATCTATGAGAAGAACATTTTACTCTTAATCTTAGTTTGGAGACGACAACCAATGCACATTTAAAAGAAAGGAACACAAAGCTGGCATGATAGAACGTTGCTAGTGTTAAGGATAAGTGCACTTCTTAAACACATTAGATCCCATAATTCATTCATGCAAATGATGAGAGTTTGCAGATTCCAGCTTTCTCCTTTCTTCTCCCGTCCTTTGAGAGCCGTCATCAAGCATCTCGCCAAATTGCTTCAGTTTACTTAGCTGTTGGTTATCTTCCAAAAGGCTCTGGGCTGAGGTTACATTACATAAGAGCTCAGAATCCCCGTAGATGTGCACGATTCTAAAGGCTTGCTCCCCGTTGGCTGGTAAAGGGTAAAACAAAAAGCTCAGTTACAATGTATCATGAGATGCTTTTTTTTCTGCCTTGTCCTCCCATCTTATTTGTGTTTTCCCTATTTGTTGACTCATTGGTTTGAAGGCCTGAATCACCCGGGTAGCAAAAGCAATTTGGAAGATACTGGGGGTTTATTTCCTAAAGCTGGAGAGTGCAAAATCATTATTACGGTGAAACATAATTTTCCAGTTCAAAATAAACTTTCGGGCAAATGGCCCCATGTTCTCGTCAAGCACACTTTATTATGATGTAGAGTTTACAGTTGACCCGATAACTGCAAGTCGCAAAGATCCTGAAGCAGCAAACCATCCCCAGACCAGGCCTGGACTGGCCATAGGGCAAACCGTGCATATGCCTGGTGGGCCGTGGCGCGCCGCGAAGGCCCGCAGGCCGCATGTCACGTCTCCCCCTCAGTGTAACATGCTGTGTAATGTAAAGGAGTCCATAGGTGCAGAGTGCTGTGTAATGTAAAGGGATTCAAAGGTGCAAGGTGCTGTGTAATGTAAAGGGGTCCAGAGGTGCAGGGTGCTGTGTCATGTAAAGGGGTCCAGAGGTGCAGGGTGCTGTGTAATGTAAAGGAGCCCAGAGGTGCAGGGTGCTGCGTAATGTAAAGGGGCCCAGAGGTGCAAGGTGCTGTGTAATATAAAGGGGCCCAGAGGTGCAGGGTGCTGTGTAATGTAAAGGGGCCCAGAGGTGCAGGGTGTTGTGTAATGTAAAGTGGTCCAGAGGTGCAGGGTGCTGTGTAATGTAAAGGGGTCCAGAGGTGCAGGGTGCTGTGTAATGTAAAGGGGCCCAGAGGTGCAGGGTGCTGTGTAATGTAAAGGGATTCAAAGGTGCAAGGTGCTGTGTAATGTAAATGGGTCCAGAGGTGCAGGGTGCTGTGTAATGTAAAGGGGCCCAGAGGTGCAGGGTGCTGTGTAATGTAAAGGGATTCAAAGGTGCAAGGTGCTGTGTAATGTAAAGGGGTCCAGAGGTGCATGGTGCTGTGTCATGTAAAGGGGCCCAGAGGTGCAGGGTGCTGTGTAATGTAAAGGGGTCCAGAGGTGCAGGGTGCTGTGTAATGTAAAGGGGTCCAGAGGTGCAGGGTGCTGTGTAATGTAAATAGCTCCCCTGCAGTGTCAGTGTGAAAGCCCTCAGGCTTTCACACTGAGGTGATGCACTGGCAGAATGTTAATTTTTTTCCTGAAAGCAGCATCTTTGGGGTGGTGAAGGAGCGGTGTGTACACCCCCTCGACTTACACTCGAGTCACCTTTTTGCGCCTGATCTCCTGGACTTTGGGGACCAGGTAACAGCTGGTCGTAGGTCCCCTGGCACACATGTAGCCCCACTCTTCCTCTACAAGTGTGCAAAGTTTGTTGTCTGGGGGACCTACGGCCGGGGAGCACCGATTTTTAAAAGCCGGGCACCCCTTCCATAGACTCCAATGTTAAACGTTAATCTAGTCAAGGGCACAGTGAGGCATGGCACACAAAAAATTCTCCTGCGCGCTGGTGTTTTCCTGCTGTAGGGCAATGTCATCCAATTTCTAGACAGTGAGGCATGGACACGGTGAGGCATGCACATGGACACCCTAGGCTTATACTCGAGTCAATAAGTTTTCCCATTTTTTTGTGGTAAAATGAGGTGCCTCGGCTTATATTCGGGTCGGCTAATACTCAAGTATATGCGGTATATACATAATTCTAAGCAATGTACTAACTTTCTTTCAAACATGAAGGTGGTCTTTTAATCTGATGTATTGATATATATATAAAAAAATATTTATATTGATTTTACATATTATCCCCCAAGAGGTGTCGGTAAAGTCTGAGACGGCGTACACACGACGGAACTAGACGGTCGAAACACATCGTTTTTCCCATCAAGATCCTTGTTCGGCTGTCGAGGAACTCGTCGAGCCAAATTTTCCCATTCCCGTCGAGGAAAAAGAAGACATGCTCTCTTTTTGGCTCGACGAGTTCCTCGACAGTTTTTTCGGCGAAAAGTGTACACACGACTGGTTTTCTCGGCAGAATACGTCTCCTATCGAGTTTCTTGATGGATTCTGCCGAGAAAACCGGTCGTGTGTATGCGGCCTTATTCATTTTTTTTTTGTATGTTGGCTACTGTATATGATGGATGTGGTGCTGAATGGACCCGTTTTTTGCTATATATTTTATTGGTAATAGTTAAAACAAAATATGTTGTATTTGTTGGTTTTGCTTTTCTATCTCAGGATAAATGTGATATGATTTGTTAGGTGTTTACACTCGTAGATTTGTTTTTTTGTGCTCTGCAGAAAGGCTGTCGACTTTTGTAGGATTATCAGACTGAAATGTTATCTCTAAGCCTCAGAAGAAAAAAAATATATAATATATTTATTTTTTTCCTTCAGGAGGGATGAGAAAGAAGTTCGGTTTTCTTTAATATAGATGCAAATAGGCGTAAACTGGTATTGTAGCTCATCTGTCTGGTGGAGGGTAACTCCAGGAAACATCTCAAACCGATCAGAACATTTCTAATGATATTTAGAAGTTTGTATGTTGCCTGAAGATAAAGTCAAGCTTGCAATACAATCTTTTTAGTTGTGGAACATTTTAGCTCGCTGCTCGCATGGTGATGGACAGGGGCAGACTGACAACTCATGGGGCCCTGGGCGATAGGAGATTATGGGGCCCCCGGGCAATAGAAGATTATGGGGCCCCCGGGCAATAGGAGATTATGGGACCCCGGGCTAGGGTGACCACATTTCCAAACTACCCCCTTCCCAAAAATCTGCTTTTGCTGTAACAAATTACAGTCCAGTGATTGGACACAAGAGGCGGGATTTATGATTTCTCCAATCACAAGCAGGAGGCGGGGATTGTGCTCTTCCAGGCATTCCTGGCCAGGACAAGTACTGTCAGTGAAAAAAGAGGTGATAAATGCCTCCCTAATAGAGGCTAACTTAAAGGTTCTCACGAGATGGTACTATACCCCCGTGAAATTATCTCGCATGTTCCCTTCGGCCGACCCCTTGTGTTTTAGAGGATGCAACATCATTGGCTCAATGTCTCATATATGGTGGGAATGTCCAAAAATTAGATCTTACTGGAAAAAGGTGTTCAATTTAATTTTCAAGGTAACCGGTCTTCAACTCCCTAGATCCCCTGAGGTCGCTCTCCTTAACGCCTTTATCCCCAATACTACTAAATCCAAACGATCCTTGATTCACTTCATCCTCTTAGGGGCCAAGGCCACTTTGGCTAAGGCTTGGAAGCAGCCCTCAGTCCCTTTCTCAGCTGTGAAACGCAAAATTTCCTGGATCATGTCGCAGGAGAAAGTGGCAAGTATCCTGCTCGATTCCAAAGCCCATTTTGAATCCGTCTGGGAACCGTGGGCCTTGTTTGTTGGTATCTCTTTGATTCCAGGAGTTCATCATTGTTTCTGCAGGGTTTCATGACTGGAACAACTTTATAACTCAATGTACTATGTGTCTTTCGCTTGTAACCCAATTGCAATGACTTATGTTTGTTCTACCGTGTTTATACTCAATAAAACTTTTGAAAGAAAAAAGAGGTGATGTGACAGCCTTTTTTGGGGGCATCAGATTGGCCTGGGGGGGTGGATGTGTCCGTCTCATTCCGGGACACTGTATTGTCCTGGAATGAAGGTGCCCGGGACAGACCTGCAAAATTCGGGCAATCCGGGACACGTGGTCATCCTACCCCGGGCAATAGAAGATTATGGGGCCCCCGGCAATAGGAGATTATGGGGCCCCCAGGCAATAGATTATGGAGCCACACAGTATACATGCACACATACAATATACATACACAATATACACACACAGTATACATACACACATTGAAAAGGTACTGGAGAGACGGGGCAGCTATAATCTTGTGATTTTTTTTTAAAAACACAGATTTTTACATACTGTGCCTGTTTTTACTGAGGCTTGCAACCCTGATGGGCCCCCCTAGTGTAAGGTGACCAGATTTTTAAAATGAAATCAGGGGACCTATTTTTTTTTTTACTACTAGTGGCGGCAATCAGTGACTCTCTGCCCACCACCGCCCCCCCCACAGCCTGTCTAGTCTTAGGCCCCATACACACGACCGAGAAACTCGACGGGTGAAACACATAGTTTTCCCCGTCTAGTTTCTCGTTCGGCTGTCAAAAAACTTGTCGAGCCAAATTTTTCCATTGCCGTCGAGGAAATAGAGAACATGCTCTCTTTTTGGCTCGACGAGTTTCTCGCCGGTTTTCTCTGCGAAAAGCAGAGCTTTTTTTCTCAGAAAATAGGTGCAGGAACTGAAACCGCGACAACGTTCAGATTTCAAAAACAGTAGAAGCGTCTTAATGGGGCATTAATTACCAGGATTGCATTACATACAGAGTGCAGAGTTCAGGGGGTTACACACAGAGTGCAGAGCTGTAACTTGTAAACATAGAAACCAGACTTATGTGTTTACAAGTGATTGTGGTGAGCAGGCACCAAAGGGTCTGAGCCAAAGGTGGTGGAACTGAGTTCCCCCAAGTTCCCCCTGAAAAAAAGCCCTGGCGAAAAGTGTACACACGACCGGTTTTCTCGGCAGAATACGTCTCCCATCAAGTTTCTTGATGGATTCTGTGGAGAAAACGACCGTGTGTACGGGGCCTTACTCTCCAGGCCCCGTACACTAGTGGGCGGAGAGTGGAGGAAGATCACTCTGTCAGGGAAGGCAAGGAGATAGGCAGGCGGCTGGCCGAGACGTGAGCCAAGGCAGAAGAACATGCGAGCGGAGATGAATGGGCATGCGCCCGAAACTGAAGAAATATTCCCTCCACTCCGACCAGCACATGATCATCAGAAAGGGGCACAGAAAATGAAAAAAAAAATACATCCCCTAAACTACTAGGCGCGGCGGAGCGTTTTTTTTTTTAATTCGCATTGACTGTCTTTGAAATTGCCCCAGCCCCTGTTCAAAAGCAATCCGGGGACAAAACTGGGGACAGACTTTGTCTGGGGACAGTGTCCTCAATCCAGGGACTGTCCCCTGAAACCGGGGATGTCTGGTCACCCTACCCTAGTGGCATGGCCGAGGGCCCAAATGGCTAGTCCACCCCTGGTGATGGACACATTTGTCCTGAATCAGCAGCAGTGGTGACAAAATCTGTGTAGCTACCAGAAGCGCCCCCCCATTCCTGCGTTCGGCCCCATTCAGGACGCCGGGTGCATGGATTCCAAGGTGGGGTGGGTGTTTATTTTAAGCACCGATTGGAGCTCTTATAGGCTTCAAAATAGTGTGGGTTCGGGGAGCAGAGAATGCGCCCAGGGCCCACCCATTTGTGTGAGAACAACGAATGAATATTCACTATTCTCACACTGAATCTTTTCCCCGTCTGACACCCGTTTCCCAATTGGCCAAAAGGAGAAGTGTTCTTAATGGTTGCTGAGGAGGAGGGAGGAGACAGAGGCCGCCGATCAGGAGTAGGAGAAGCTGCTGTGATGCCCACGGAGGAAAGCCGTGGAAGGAGTCTGTGATTGCGCACCATGGATGGGGTAAGTGCATCGACCCACCAACCACTGCGTGTGCACTGTTTGCCGCTCCCCCCCCCCCCCAAAAAAAATTACCACCAGTCGCCACAGGTAGAGAGACATCTAGGAGACTGAGACCAGACTATGTTTGATTTAACCACTTCTGCCCTGGAAGGTTTCACCCCATTAATGACCAGGCAATTATTTTTTTGATACGGCACTGCATTGCTTTAACTCAGTGGTCATCAACCTTGTCCTGCAGGGCCGAGTAACAGGCCAGGTTTGCAAGATAACTGAAATACATCACAGGTGATATAATTTGCTGCTCTAGTGATTGCAGTATTCTAGTCTGCATCTCCCCAAGGTAATGAAACCTGGCCTGTTTGTGGGCCCTGCAGGACAAGGTTGATGACCACTGCTTTAACTGACAATTGTATGGTCACGTGACACTGTACCAAAATAAAATTGATGTCCTTTTTCCCCACAAATAGAGCTTCCACCTAACGAACTGCACAGTGCAGATAAGTATGACATGTTTGTTATTTAAAACAAAGTAAAAAATTTGCTTTACAATCACTTTAAATACCCTCCCAGCAGCCAACATCAGGTGGAAACTGATTACTGGGATCTACTAGCTGAAACTGTAATGCCTTGTACACACGATCGGTCCATCCGATGAGAATGGTCTGATGGACCGTTTTCATAGGTCAACCGATGAAGCTCACTGATGGTCCGTCGCGCCTACACACTATCGGTTAAAAAAAAAACCAATCGTGTCAGAACGCGGTGATGTAAAACACAACGACGTGCTGAAAAAAATGAAGTTCAATGCTTCCAAGCATGCGTCGACTTGATTCTGAGCACGCGTGGATTTTTAACCGATGGTCGTGCCTACTAACGATCGTTTTTTTTACTACTCGGTTAGGTATTGTGAGGGATTAACTCGGTAGCGGGTGCGTGTGACCCCCTGGATGGGTTCACTACACGCTGAACTGTACAACATGGCACTTGAGGATGACTGAAAACAAATGATATGGTTTATTTTTCCATCTTGCGGGATACACGTGCAAGCATCAAAACAGCATAAACAAAACAAAACATAAAATAAACCCTGGCCACTTGGGGCGTCTACCTTCCCAACACAGGAACCTACCTATGGAGTCTGGCACAGCCTACTGCTGGGCAGACACTGCTGGTCCTACAGCAGAAAACAACAGGAAAAGTCTCTTTGATATTTCTCACACAGAAATATCCATCAGCACCTCACCTCTTCAGAAGTGCTTGTGACTGCTCCTTCACTCCCCTGCTCCTTCACTTCACTTCAAGCCCCCAGGATGCAGCAATCAGCCATTATCCTTAGGCTTTATTTATAGGGGCTTTAATTGCTTCATTTTGAACAGCTGAGGGCTTCTAACTCCCCAAACCTCTCTGGCCATTTCTACAGCCCACGCCCAAAAGTAATTGGTGTATTGTCTACACAAGGCAGAAAAATATCTTCCGTCGGGGACAACACACACAGATTTACCTGACTTCCTGTCACAGTATCCATCGGTTAAATTTAAAACAAGTTGGCTTTTTTTTTAACCGATGGTTAAATAACTGATGGCGCCCACACGCGATCGGTTTGGACCGATGAAAACGGTCCATCAGACCGTTCTCATCGGTTTAACCGATCGTGTGTAAGCGGCATTACAGTGTGAACGTATCCATAGGGTTTACTTTTATGTAACTCTCTTTCATTTTTAATTCTTTCTAACAATCAAGCCCCCCCCCCCCCCCCCCAGTCTATTGCCTAGCTTGTTACCTTCAATGGTAGGCAGTACAATTCTTTCATCAGACTAATTATGGTATTTTTACTTCCTTTCCCTTTTGAAAAGCATTAGCGGAGATATTCCGCCCGACGGCTGCATTTTGAATGCTGCGCGTACAGCGGCTATAAGCCCCCTGATACTCGTGTTCAAAGGATTCAGTTAAGCTTGGCCTGTAGCAAGTGTTAATTTGCATACATTAACCTCCAGCACCTACATATTTGCTGTAGACGCTTAATAAGCTCTATGTGCGGAGCCGGTCTGTGTGCGAAGACAGTGGGTATCGGCCAGGGACGTGTGCGGATGGCCCCGACTGGGTTAATTGTATCATCATTGCTATTTATATAAGGCACGTTTGCTGAGCTGTACGATAATATGGAAGAAGTAAAATACCGTATTTATCGGGGGATAGCGCGCTCCCGCGTATAGCGCGCACCCCTAAAGTGGCCCCCATTCCTGTGGAAAAAAGATTTTTATACTTACAGTTTTGGTGTCTTGCGCGGCGTCCATCGGCGGCTTCGGGTGTCCTCTTCGTCGGGTCCGGCGTCCTTCTGCTACGTCCTCCCCGCTCGAATCTCGCTTTCCCGCGCCGAGTTTGAATACTGCGCCTTCATATACCGAGCGCAGTACACTCGCGTATAGTCGGGCAGGCTCGGCTATTCTCGCGCTCACGTCCTGTACGTCCAGGACGTGAGCGCGAGGAGCCAAGCCTGCCCGACTATACGCCTGCCCGACTATACGCCTGACTATACGCGAGTGTACTGTGCTCGGTATATTTATTTTTGGACATTTATTTTCACTGCATTATTTATATATATATATTTTTTTGTTCTCTTTAGTTTGTTTAGTTCATTTTTATTTTTTGCGCTGCACTTTTCACTGATTATGTTTTTTGGTAAATTTTTATGAATTTATCCTTAGTGCTGGCTTGCATATGTAAGTGTTATATTTGATTTTCCAGCGCTGAATATCTTTCAGTGTATACTGCGCTCGGTATATGCAGGCGCAGTACACTCGTGAATAGTCGGGCAGGCTCGGCTACTCTCGCGCTCACATCCTGTACGTCCAGGACGTGAGCGCGAGAGGAGCCGAGCCTGCCCAACTATACGCGAGTGTACTGCGCTCGGTATATGCCAGAGCAGTATTCAAAATCGGCGCGGGAAAGCGGGTATCGACGTATATCGCGCACCCACGATTTTGCCCTCATAAATATGGTATCTGCAATTGTATATGGAATAGAGAAAGGGTTGGGTAGTTTAAACTTTAAAGAATCAGTTGCGGAATATTTTTGGCCAGCGCACAGAAATAACATAAATATTTTTGCAGAAATATAAGAACTACACTATACAAAAATGGGCATAACTTTTTTTTTATTAACCACTTCAATACCGGGCACTTTCACCCCCCCCCCTTCCTGCGCAGGCGCTGTCTCATTTTGAATGACAATTGACAACCCCAAACTCCCTCATCCATGTCTTCATGGACCTTGCTTTGTGCACTGGTGCGCAGTCATGTTGGAACGGGAAGGGGCCGTCCCCAAACTGTTACCACAATGTTGGGAGCGTGAAATTGTCCAGAATGTCTTGGTATAATTGATGCCTTAAAGGCCCGTACACACGATAGGATTTTTCCAACAACAATTGTTGTATGCTCCATCGGACAATTTTTTTTTTACCAAACATATGTAGAAGAAAACATATTGGCCTAAATTGAGGAAAAATTCACAAAAAAAAAAAAATGTGGGGATATTTATTATAGCAAAAAGTACAAAATATCATTTTTTTTCTTCAAAATGTACGCTTTTTTTCTATTAATAGCGAAAAAAATTAAAATCGCAGAGGTGATTAACCACTTGCGTACCGCCGCATGTACATTTACGTTGGCAGAATGGCACGCACAGGCACATTGGCGTACCTGTACGTCCCTGCCTAGACGTGGGTCAAGGGTCCGATCGGGACCCCCCCCCCGGTACATGCGGCGGTTCCCGTGGCTTCAGGAGCGATCCGGGACGAGGGGGCGGCTGTTCGTTTTTGTCCGCCCCCTCCGGATCGCTCCCAGCCAATCCGCGCGCTCCCCTGTGTGTCACTTCCTCCTCCTGTGTAAACACAGGAAGGGGGAAGTGATGTAATCTCTGCTCTCGGCGGTACCGCTGCTGAGGAGAGAAGACATCGCATAGTAAGTCTGCACAACACTACACTGGCAGACAGTAACACACAGGCACATTAACCCTCCAGATCACCCCCCCACCCCCCTGTCACAGTGTCACTGAATGCAGTGATCATATATGTACTGATCACTGCATTTAGTGTCAGTGTGACAGGCAGTTAGTGTTAGGTCCAGGGTAGCCCCCGTACCCCCCCTAATAAAGCTTTAACGCCGTGATCACCGCCCTAGTTAACCCTTTCACTCCCTATTGCTAGTGTCACTAAGCGATCATTTTTCTGATCGCTGTATTAGTGTCGCTGTTCGTGCTAGGTAGCTAGTTTTTTTTATTGCGATTTTTTTTTTTACTAAAGACATGTGGCTGAATACATTTTGGCCTAAATGTTTGACTAAAATGTAGTTTATTCGATTTTTCTTATAACAAAAAGTAAAAAATATTGTTTTTTTTTCTAAAATATCGCTCTATTTTTGTATATAGCGCAAAAAATTTAAATCGCAGAGGCGATCAAATACCACCAAAAGAAAGCTCTATTTGAGGGAAGAAAAGGACGCAAATTTTGTTTGGGAGCCACATCGCACGACCGCACAATTGTCTGTTAAAGCGACGCAGTGCCGAATTGTAAAAACCCCTTGGTCATTTACCAGCATATTGGTCCGGTCCTTAACCACTTCCTTACTGGGCACTTATACCCCTTCCTGACCAGGTGAAATTTCAGCTTCTGGCACTGCGTCGCTTTAACTGACAATTGCGCGGTCTTGCGACATGGCTCCCAAACAAAATTGGCGTCCTTTTTTCCCCACAAATAGAGCTTTCTTTTGGTGGTATTTGATCATCTCTGCGGTTTTTATTTTTTGCGCTATAAACAAAAAAAGAGCGACACTTTTGAAAAAAAGTCAATATTTTTTACTTGTTACTATAATAAATAGCCACTTTTTTAAAAAAAAAAACATATTTTTTTCTCAGTTTAGGCCGATACGTATTATTCTACATATTTTTGGTAAAAAAAAAAAATCGCAAAAGGCGACTGGTTTGTGCAAAAGTCATAGCGCTTACAAAATAGGGGACAGAATTATTATTAATTTTTATTATTAATTTTTTTTACTAGTAATGGCGGCGATCTGCGATTTTTATTGGGACTGCGACGTTATGGCGGACACATCGGACACCTTTGACACATTTTTGGCACCATTCACATTTATACTGCGATCAATGCTATAAAAATGCACCGATTACTGTATAAATGTGACTGGCAGTGAAGGGGTTAAAACTAGGGGGGCATGGAAGGGGTTAAATGTGTATCCTGGGTGTGTTTTAACTGTGTGGGGGGAGGGGGGGTGACTGGGGGAGGTGACCGATGCTGTGTCCCTATGTACAAGGGACACAGATCGCTCTCCTCTCTCCCTGACAGGACGTAGAGCTCTGTGTTTACACACAGAGCTCCACGCCTTGTCCCTGTAGCCGCCGATTGCGAGTGCCTGGCGGACATCGCGGCCGCCAGGCACGCGCATCGGTATCTCAGGGATGCAGCGGGCACACGCGCGCCGCCGGCGGCCGCGGGCGCGCCCTCTAATGGCCAGGAATAGCACAGGGCGCATAGATGCGCCCTGTCAGAGATTCAGAACCAACGGCCGCATATATTCGTACGGCCGTCGGGAAGTGGTTAATTGGTTAAATACCACCAAAAGAAAGCTCTATTTGTGGGGAAAAAAAGGACGTCAATTTTGTTTGGGAGCCACGTCGCACGACCACGCAATTGTCAGTTAAAGCGATGCAGTGTCGTATCGCAAAAAATAGCCTGGTCCTTTAGCTGCAAAATGGTCCGGGGCTGAAGTGGTTAAACTACTAGAGAGCAGCAGCTGGAGTGAGAAAAATATTTTTATTTTTTCTGTAGGTTCAGCTTTTAACTCTCTGCTGCAGTGGTTTTCAGCGCCTATACCATGGGTCTTCAAACTACGGCCCTCCAGTTGTTCAGGAACTACAATTCCCATCATCCCTGGTCATGTCTGTGAATGTCAGTGTGTTACAATGCCTCATGGGATGTGTAGTTCTACAACAGCTGGAGGGCCGTAGTTTGAGGATCCCTGGCCTATACTATCATTACTCCAATATAATAAGAATATTTTCATCTCCCTGCTGAAGTAGACACCCTCTCATGATGAACAATCTCTCACCACCGAATATGAATGGTAAATCTGAAGCTGTCAGAGCTCATCCTAACCCACCACTTCCTATATACCTGGCTTATGATAATTATTAATAGAGATATTATCCCGGAAATCCAGCTTTGTGTCACAATCCCCAGCAATTCGGTTACAGGACTTGACTGCCTCCTAAAGAGCGCCGCTGTGGCTTTTCTGTTATTTTGTTGTAATATTTAGAAATAATCTACATGCATATTGCCGAGATATATTAAATGAGAGATGAATATAAAGATGTTCTTCCCTGGATCATTCCTCCACTCGGTTTCATTAGTATCAAATAAAGACTGAAGAAGTCATAGTACAACCTCATAAATAATATTCCAGAAGATTTACAAGGACTGCAGAGTGGAAACAAGTTTATTACCTTTTTTTATTTTATTTTTTTTCATTATTTTTCATAATATTATTTTGGATAATATTTACAGTTTTTATCCCTATCTATTGAATGCAAAGGACTGAGTAATGCTTATTTTAATTTTGTTTTTGTTTATTTTACACGGAACCATTCACAGAGGGATGGGATTAAAGCGGATGGCCCATTAAAAAATTTTTTTTTTAAAAGCCAGCAGCTCCAAATACTGCAGCCGCTGACTTTTAATATTAGGACACTTACTTGTCCTGGAGTCCAGCGGCGTCTGCAGCAGAGGACGAGCGTTCGCTCGTCTCTCTGCTGCTCCCCCCTCCATCCACGGTGAGGGAACCAGGAAGTGAAGCGCTGCGGCTTCACTGCCCGGTTCCCTATAACGGATGCGCGAGTCGCGCTGCGTCCGCCGATTGGCTCCCGCTGTGTGCTGGGAGCCGAGAGTTCCCAGCACACAATGGGAAACACCCGTCTTTTGCCCGAGACTGCGGGCCGGAAGTGGGTGCAGATACAGGTATCTGCACCCCTCCTCCCCCCTGAAAGGTGTCAAATGTGACACCGGAGGGGGGGGAGGGTTCCGATCAGCTGAACTTCACTTTGGGGTGGAGATCCGCTTTAAGCTAATTTCTAAATGGTCATTCAGATTTTCATTAAAAAAATAATAATTTGGTGGAGGGGGATTATGGTGTGGAGTTGTTTTTCAGGTGTTGGGCTTGGCCCCTAAGGGTCTTTCATTGTGGCTTGTGCTAGTTGACCCCGTAATTGTGTGAAGGTGTACTGTGTTGATTGGTGATTGTGACAGAATCACCCGGGACATCCCTGGATCCGCTTATGTCTAAAATCATCCCATGTCCACTAGGGGCATAGGATGACTGAGAAATCATATATTGGACTACCTGAGATGGGATTATTATGTAATTATTATCCACAATATATTCCAGGATATCTGTAAAGAACTATTTACTATTTGTTGATTCTGAACTCAACGGGTTTATTGTAAGAGTGACCCATTCATGATGTTGGGACACATACTGTTAGATGCTAATGTCCTCACCTTCAGCCATCTGTCTGTTCTCTGTGCTAATTGACCCTGCTATTGTGTGAAGATGTCCTGTGTTTACACTTATGATAATGTGTATTGTATAGCAGGTGAGTGAGGAGACGTGACGTCTACCATGAAAAGGTCATATCTATGAGTCGCCTAGTCTGGGTAAATGATTAGTTAGATAGCTCAGGTTAATTTATGTTCTGGTTACCTCCTCTAACTGTATATAAGGTTGTATTCTTGGTTCTATTAAACACTCCATGTTCCACAAGTATGGTCTCGTTGTGTGCTTGTGAGCAGCTGGAATATCTGATATCTATATCCAGACTGATAGGAAGTGGTATATGACAGGAGTACTCAAGCGGAGTGTGGGACGTTCCGTTACAGTGATATTGATGTTGATTGTGTCTTCTGAGCTACAAGATGGCAAGTCTAGTCATCTTGGCTGCTTAACCACTTAAAGACCCCCGCACGCACATATACGGCCACAACATGGCTCGTACAGGCACAAGGGCGTAAATTTACGTCCCCGCCTGAGTGCGGTTCGGGGGTCCCATCGGGACCCCCTCCGCGGCGTGCGGGGGTCTCCCTACCTCTGGGAGCGATCCGGGATCTGCGGGCGGATGTCCGTGATATCCGCCCCCCCCGCGATCGCTCCCAGCCAATGGGAGCGCGCTCCCAGCCTGTCACTTCCTCCTCCTGTGTTTACACAGGAAGGAGGAAATGATGTATTCTCTCATCGCAGCGCTGTTTCCCAGCGCTGCTGATGAGAGAAGACATCACAAGTAAGTGTGCACCAACACAACACTGACACACACTCACATAGGCATATTAACCCCTTGTGATCGCCCCCCCCCACCCCCCTGTCACAGTGTTACTGAATGCAGTGATTTAATCACTGCATTTAGTGTCAGTGTTACAGGCACTGTAAAAAACAGTTAGTGTTAGGTTCAGGATAGCCCCCCCACCCCCCCTAATAAAGTTTTAACCCCCTGATCACCGCCCTAGTTAACCCTTTCACTCCCTATTGCCAGCGTCACTAAGCGATCATTTTTCTGATCGCTGTATTAGTGTCGCTGTTCCCGCTAGGTAGCTATTTTTTTTTATTGCGATTTTTTTTTTTACTAAAGACATGTGGCTAAATAAATTTTGACCTAAATGTTTGACTAAAATTTAGTTTATTTGATTTTTTTTTAACAAAAAGTAAAAAATAGTGTTTTTTTTTTCAAAAATGTCGCTCTATTTTTGTATATAGCGCAAAAAATAAAAATCGCAGAGGTGATCAAATACCACCAAAAGAAAGCTCTATTTGTGGGAAAAAAAGGACGCAAATTTTGTTTGGGAGCCACGTCGCACGACCGCGCAATTGTCTGTTAAAGCGACGCAGTGCCGAATCGCAAAAACACCTTGGGTCATTTACCAGCAAATTGGTCCGGGTCTTAAGTGGTTAAAGGGATTAGTTAATTAGCTCATGTTAATTAGGTCTGGCCACAGGTGTATTTTCAGAGTAATATGAGCAGGATATGTATGCACCTCCTCTTTTACTGTATATAAGCCTGTAGTTTTTTCAATAAAGATTGATATTCCTGTTTGACCTTCAAAACGGAGCTTTGTCTTGTATTTGGGGGAGAATTATTCATATGGGTTTCTTGTTCGGCTGATTGGTGTGTTCGATAGCTGCCTTGTGTTCGGGAAGGGAATGTCCTAAACGACTTTAACCCCTTTCATACTCGGCATACTCGGGGTGTTGTTACAACTGGTGGCAAGCAGCGCAGAAGGACAGCTACAAGAGGACACAGGCCAATGGAAGCACAGTATGAATGGTCCAAGTGCTCTTTCCTCAAGGACTTAACCCCTTTCATACTCGGGGTGTCGTAAAGCGTATATTGATTGCTTTGCACCTACAAAATAGGGGATAGATTTATGTCATTTTTATTAGTATTTTTTTTATTAGTAATGGTGGCGATTAGTGATTTTTATCATGACTGCGACATTATGGCAGACACATTTGACACTATTTTGGGACCATTGTCATTTATACAGAGATCAGTGCTATAAAAATGCACTGATTACTGTAAAAATGATACAGGCAGTGAAGGGGTTAACAGTAGGTGGGCACTGAAGATGTTAAGTGTGTCCTAGGTATGTGTTCTAACTGTAGGGGGGGAGGAGCTACCAGTGACATGACACTGATCACCGCTCCTGATTACAGGGAGTGGTGATGAGTGTCCTTGTCACTAGGCAGGACAGGGAAATGCCTTGTTTACATCAGCATTTTCCCGTTCTTCCTCTCCGTGAGACGATCGCGGGACTCCTGGTGGACATCGAGTCCGCAGGAGCCGCCGTCCCACTCGCAGAGTGAGCGTCCACAATGCCGCGTTTTAAAGGACAACATACAGGTACATTAATATGCCCAGCCGTGCCATTTTACTGACGTATATCGGCGTGAGCCAGTCGGCAAGTGGTTAATAAACACTAGGGGGTCTAAATATAACCCATAAGGGGTCTATTAAAAAAACACAAGGGGGTCTACTTATAACACATAAGGGGTCTATTAATAAATACTAGGGGGTCTAATTATAACCCATAAGGGGTCTATTAATAAACACAAGGGGGTCTACTTATAACACATAAGGGGTCTATTAATAAATACTAGGGGGTCTAATTATAACCCATAAAGGGTCTATTAATAAACCACTAGGGGGTCTAATTATAACCCATACGGTGTCTGGAGCTGTGGTGGCTCAACGTGATTGGCACTGCGCTGATAATCTGTTCACCTCTGCAGCCAAGGGTTCGGATCCCGGTCTCGGCTACATGTGAATTGAGTTGGGTGGCCTCAGCTCGTCTCCCGGTGGGTGTGCTATATCTTAGTACGCCCACCCCCCCCCCCCACAAAAACCACCACACTTGCACGCACACAAAATTGGTTTAACACGCACACACTTTGGCCTTGCTGTCTCCTAAAAAAGAGAGGCAAAGGACCTACGGGGTTGGCTGAGCGGGCTAGACCCCCTCACTTCCTCATAGGGGGAGTCCCTCTGCCCCGTTGGGGTCCCGTTGAGCAGGTAGGGCGGGGTGAGTGGGAGGTCCTCCCTCACACCCGCCATTGCCACCTGGGGGCATGGAGAAGGATGGCAGATTGCCTCTGGGGGGAGGGTCTGCCTACTCCCAACTCCTGCAGTCCGGCTCCTCTCTCGAGTTCACGCACAAAATACACTTTAAAAAAAGAAAGAAAAAATAACCCATACGGGGTCTATTAATAAAAACGAGGGGGGCCTAATTATAACCTGTAATGAGAGGGCCGTGGGACCCAGAAGCTCTTAGAAAGCCTGAGCCAGAAAATAATAGACAGTCAGAATATATCTTGGACTACCTGAGATGGGACTGTTATGTAATTATTATCCACAATATATTCCAGGATATCTGTGGAGAACTGGTTGCTGTTTGTTGATTCTGAACTCAACAGGTTAATTGAAAGCGTGACTCATTAATAACTTTGCCATATATAGTAAGTTGTACAAATCTGATTATTCATTGCTATCTATGGTATTTATTGCATCTATTATCGTTTGTTACACAATGTGAATTTGTTATATTCATTATTGTTCTTCTTCAAAAATGTCAATAAAATATTTGGAATCAGAAAGAGTGACTCATTCATAATGTGGGGACACATACTGTTAGGTGTTAATGTCATCAACTCCAGCCCACCTGTCTGTCTGGTTTGATGTAAATGAATCTAGGATGGCTTCTGAGGATCTGGCATTGTGGCTTGTGCTAATTGACACTGTATTGTTTGAAGGAGTCCTGTGATAAATGTGTATTGCAAGTTAGCAGACAGTCTAAAGGTCATGTGTCTGAGACATTAGCTGTAGTTAATTAGCTCATGTAAATTATGTCAGAGCTGGAGCCAGAATGTCTACGAAAAGATGTGTATTGGAGCTTGTTAGGAACCATTGTGTGATGATGTGGGTGGAGTTGGGTCATTGTTCATTTGGACTGCAGTATCCTAACTGTATATAAGAGCCTGATTTTCTCAATAAAGGGTCTATTCATGTGGAACCTCAAACAGAGCTGTGTGTCTCGCTATTGGGGTTTGTTTGCCTTACTGTGGAGTATCGATAGCTGTCTTGGGTTCTGGAATGGAATATCTTAAACGGCTTTAACCACTGTCCCATTTGGGGTTCCATTACATAACCCATAAGGGGTCTATTAATAAACATTAGAGGGTCTAATTAAATACCAAAAGGGGTCTATTTATAAATCATACGTGGTCTAATAAAAAACCATAATGGGTTTATTACTAATGTATAATAGGGTCTATTTTTAAATCCCATGGGATCCATTCCCGGGATATTATCCCCACCCCAATTGCAGGTTCAGCTTGTAAGAAACATACACACTCAAAGTGGTTTTGAACCTTCCACCCCCGGAATAGTGTTTGTGGATCACAATATTGGATACAAGAAAAAACAGTTCTTAATATTTTGGAAAGCAAAAGACATTCCATTACAGTTCTCATATAGGCATTAGCCCAGAGCTCCCCTTTAATGACAGGCTCTGAATACCCAGGGCATGGGCACACCACGCCGCTCTATTCTCCGTAGAGCCCAAGCTATTTCATAACTGATCTCCATCAAATTAATGCTAATTGATTATAATTATCCGGAGCGGAGGAGTGCATCCCTGCTCCGTTTAAGACAAATTCGCCAAGTCCCAGAGCTTAAATAAATTATGGCAATGCCTATATTATTCAGCTATTAGATAATTGAAATTTTGTATGGGAAAGCTTTAAGTATAAGGAAAGGTATCTCCTTGGAGACAGGCTGAGAAGAAACAGAGAGAATGTGATGAACATGTGTAGTTAATGCGTTGCGAAGAAAAGCTTGGATTAACCAAATGAAGATATGTGGGGGAAGTTCTATATTACCTTGTATTTGAAACATTGATATTGATCACGGAAGTAGAAATAAGAATAAATTGTCCGCCAATCAATGCACAAAATATGCATAGTATCACTATAAACTTTATCGCAAAAGAACAAAATAATCCTCCAAATGATGGAGTTCTGGAGTCTCCAGTGATGAGTACTGGTAATACTACAACATACAAACTCATTTTAGACTTGTGCCTCTCCAAACTCGTGGTGTAATTTAGGGAAGACCCCTTTCTGTTCCTGTATGATCGTGCCCCTGTGTAGCCAGCTCCATAAAGACGTGGTTTGATTGGATTAATGTAGAGCAGTGCTTCTCAACCTGGGGTCAGGACCCCCTTGGGGGTCAAATGATGATTTTCCAGGGGCCACCAAATCCTGGGCTGTTCCTGAAGCCCGCACCTCTCTCCCAGCCTTTTTGCGGTCACAAAGCAGGGCTGTCCCTGGAGCCCGTGGCCACCCACTCAGCCTCTTTGCAGCCGCCCATTCAGTTCACGTCATGGCTGGAGGGCAGAGACTAGAGGTCAGCTGACCAGTGAGGAATGTGAAGTGGGAGGGGCTGGAGGAGACACTATCTCCAGATTTCTGTAGAGGTGTCACTGCTACGAGACACCACAAAGTCAGAGACACAGTGAAGCCGGAGACACAGTGAGTAACACTACCTGTGAATATAGTTCCCATTAAAAGTCCCCACTACAGTTCTCAGATCAGCAGATGACCTTGATTAAGAGCAAGTTGGCTGATCAGAACTCTCCCCAACATTGCCACTCATCCCAACTCCCCACCAGCACTGCCACTGATCCCAACCACCCCCACCCAAGGAGTAAGACCCCTTTCACATTGGGGCGGGAGCCGCGCTGGCGGTATAGCGCCGCTAAAAATAGCGGTGCTATACCGTCGGATTTGCCGTGAGTTGCGGCCGCTTGTGGTGTGGTATGAACCCCCGCTAGTGGCTGTGAAAGGGTTAATACCGCCCGCAATGCGCCTCTATAGAGGCACATTGCGGGCGGTATTGCCGCGGTCTCCCATTGTTTTCAATGGGAAGGAGCGGTGAAGGAGTGGTATACATGCCGCTCCTCTTACCGCTCCAAAGATGCTGCTGACAGGAGATTTTCTTATCTCCCGCCAGCGCATCGCTTCAGTGTGAAAGCCTTCAGGCTTATTGTGAAGGACCTCAAGTACCCCTGCTGGGCACATCCGCCAGACCTGTGTCTCCTGTCCTCCAAACGCACCTGCAGCCTGCAGATTCGCCATAACCAGCCCTTAACCCCTCAATCACGAGACAATCCACACATGTTGAGGGTTACACATCCAGAGCTTAACTCTTTATTAAAATCCAAACTATACAGTTTTTACACACAGTAAGGGACACTCCCCTTTGCCTTGTCTGAGGGGAGGGGGACAAGGAACAATAAATGGGAACAGAACATTTGGACATTGAAACAGTGTACAGAAACCTAATGAGATTATGGTAAGCAGGCATCCTAGCTTCTCAATACACACCCCCTGCGGAGAGACGTCTGCAGTCCACTCTCCATTGTCTGTGTCCAGCAACAAGAGGAGGGGGGGTGGGGGGTGTAGGGCTGTAACATTACATTACATCACAATAATGCCAGCTTCAGGTCTCCAGTATATTTCTGGCCCATAGTCTGTCGGTAGGAGGCACGCCCACAATCCTTTCCAAGACATACAGTGACAGTGGGTTCTGTCATATTTCTCCCCTTTTAAAAACAGACTAACCAGGTTCCTGACCCCCAACTGGTCTGGACCTGCGTTAGTCACAAACTTCCACCCCAGGCAAACAGGAAAAGTAAAAGTACGACTCTTGCGCTGGGGAGCAAAACCGCACAGACGGTCTCCCGGGAATAAAAACAGCCGCTGCAGAGTGGGAACAGTTGTTTGCAGATATTGGGGGAAGCTGAATAATCCTCTGCCCTGCTTCCAGCGCTTCAGCTGGTAGGGAACATAGGCTGGTAGGGCTATGCATTTGGGGAGGCAAAGGTACTTGCTTTTCTCGTGGTGTAGTTACCAGCCGCTGAGAAGGTATCTTGCAGGGACTATCTCCTGGGTTCTTCATCTCTTGTTCTGATGCTGGGCAGAGACCATCATCGCTCTGTCCTGTAGCCAGCGCTTCTGCCGGGGAGACATATGAAAATGTTGGGTACAGCTGCTGGAGAGGGGGAAGGGTTTTCTCCCCTGCCGGTTCTGTGACCAGCCCTTGGGGTGACTTCTGACAGGGGCTGTCTCCCAAACCCTCCAAAAACATACTGAGGGCTGGGCAGGGACCATCAGAACTCTGCTCCATAGCCAACGCTTTTGCTGGGGGGAGAACCACTGGGGTAGTGTCCAATTGCTGTGGAGGGAGAATTGCTTCTTCTACTCCCGGTGGGAATATCTGCAGTTGGGGAAACAGCGCACGCAGGTCATCTCTTAGACTCTCCGGATCCAACTCTTTTTCTGATGCTAGGCAGATTATAGTGGCACTCTGCTCCATAGCCAACGCTTCTGCTGGGGGGATGAACATTGGGGTAGTGTCCAATTGCTGGGGAGGGAGAATTGCTTCCTCTACTCCAGGTGGAGATAGCGGCTGTTGGGGAAACAGCTCAAGCAGATCATCTCTCAGACTCTCCGGAGCCAACTCTTTTTCTGATGCTAGGCAGATTATAGTGGCACTCTGCTCCATAGCCAACGCTTCTGCTGGGGGGATGAACATTGGGGTAGTGTCCAATTGCTGGGGAGGGAGAATTGCTTCCTCTACTCCAGGTGGGGATATCTGCAGTTGGGGAAACAGCTCACGCAGGTCATCTCTCGGACTCTCCGGAGCCAACTCTTTTTCTGATGCTGGACAGATGCCAGGGGCACTCTGCCCTGTAGCCAGCGCTTCTGCTGGGGCCCCAGATGAGATACTCTGGACTTGCTGCTGATCACCATTTTCCAGCCTTCCAGCGCCTGTCTCAACTCCACTTTCTGAGACCTTGATGCTATTAGCTTGTCTCACTGCCTGGGGGACCTCCGGTGCGTTCCGGCATTCTAGCGCTCGCAGTGCCCTCTGTATCATTGCCGCTTCTTCCATTGCGGTTAGGACAGGAAAATGTAGGGTCACCCCTGGCCCCATTTGCTCATCTTTGTGACTGTCTGCTATTTCTCCAGGACAGTCCCAGGTAACAGGAGCCATGCCAGGCTGCTCATCACCATCAAACAGCCGCTTGTATGCAATTTCGAGCTCAAATTCCTGCTCAACCAGGAACTCCAATTCCCCCAGGTCACATGCCTCTACAGGGAGGTCCAGCACCTCATCTCGGAAGTCCAAGATGTTTTCCCACCGCCACTCCTCATCGCTCCCAAAGTCTGGGTCTCTGTACATTTTTTGATGGAGCAGCCCCACGCCGCCATAGCCAACGCCTTCTGTTGGGCTGCCATCTGCTGTACTTGGCCAAAGTTGAGCCGCGAACCACCGGAGGGCTCTGTAGCTGGCGTCTAGCTTCATCTCCTCCTGGACCAATCTTCTGAGCTCCGTCTTCCAATCATCTCACGGTCGTTCCCTCAGGAACACCTCTCGCGCACAGTACTGCGTCCAGTACATCTCTGAGGAGGAGGGAAGGATCTTCCCCTGCTGGCGCCGCTCGTAGCTTAGCGCCTCATGCCAGAGTTGCCGGCGGATCACATCCTCCCAGCCGAGCATGGTGCGCTCTGTCACTGGTCCCCGATGTTTCTTCCGCATGCCTTGCAGCCTCCTCCCGAACTCCGCTCTCATGCTGGCTGGTCCCCGTATCGCTCCTCGGCAGCTGCCCAGATCTTGAATCCTGGTGGTGGTTTGGATGTCCTGGACTGCAGGAGACATCCCACCGCTGCCACCACTGTGACGGACCTCAAGTACCCCTGCTGGGCACATCCGCCAGACCTGTGTCTCCTGTCCTCCAAACGCACCCGCAGCCTGCAGATTCGCCATAACCAGCCCTTAACCCCTCAATCACGAGACAATCCACACATGTTGAGGGTTACACATCCAGAGCTTAACTGTTTATTAAAATCCAAACTATACAGTTTTTACACACAGTAAGGGACACTCCCCTTTGCCTTGTCTGAGGGGAGGGGGACAAGGAACAATAAATGGGAACAGAACATTTGGACATTGAAACAGTGTACAGAAACCTAATGAGATTATGGTAAGCAGGCATCCTAGCTTCTCAATACACACCCCCTGCGGAGAGACGTCTGCAGTCCACTCTCCATTGTCTGTGTCCAGCAACAAGAGGAGGGGGGGTGGGGGGTGTAGGGCTGTAACATTACATTACATCACAATAATGCCAGCTTCAGGTCTCCAGTATATTTCTGGCCCATAGTCTGTCGGTAGGAGGCACGCCCACAATCCTTTCCAAGACATACAGTGACAGTGGGTTCTGTCACACTTATTTTTTGCGCTATAAACAAAAAAAAAAATTAAAAATATATATATATGTTTTACTTGTTGCTATAATAAATATCCCAATTTAAAAAAAAAAATATATATTTTTTTTTCTCAGTTAAGGCCGATACGTATTCTTTTACGTAGTTTTGTAAAAAAAAAATCGCAATATGCGACTGCTTTGCGCAAAAGTTATAGCACCTACAAAATAGGGGACAGAATTATGATTTGTTTTTATATTTTTTTTTTTACTAGTAATGGCGGCGATCTGCGATTTTTATTGGGACTGCGACATTACGGCGGACACATCGGACACTTTTGACACATTTTTGGCGCCATTCACATTTATACAGCGACCAGTGCTATAAATATGCACTAATTACTGTATAAATGTGACTGGCATTGAAGGGGTTAACACTAGGGGGTGAGGAAGGGGTTAAATGTGTATCCCTGGGTGTGTTCTAACTGTGTGGGAGGAGAGGGGTGACTGGGGGAGGTGACGGATGCTGTGTTCCTATGTACAAGGGACACAGATCGGTCTCCTCTCTCCCTGACAGGACGTGGAGCTCTGTGTTTACACACAGAGCTCCACGTCCCTGCTCTGTCACCGCCGATCGCATGTACCTGACAGACACCGCGGCCGCCGGGTACACTCATCGAATCCTCGGCGATGCGACGGCACTGTTTTTCCCCGCTGCGCGCCACCCAGTGGCGCGCGCGGGGAATACAACAACATTGACGTCCAAAGACGTGCCCGTGGATTAGGGGTGCAAATTTCTTGTCACTTGCTTTGGGTGCTATCAACCCACACTACGGAAATCATTTTGCTGTTAGGGGTCCCCACAACTTAGGAAATTTTATCAAGGGGTCACGGCACTTGAAAGGTTGAGAACCACTGATGTAGAGGAACTCAGGTGGTCTGCATAGAGCTCTGACCTCAACTCTACTGAACACCTTTGGGATGGATCGGAACAAGCCAGGTTATTAACATCTCTATATAGACATGGGCTGATGAGTTGGGTGTGGAGTACTATGTAACAGTAATGCCTCTGAGGCCCCGTACACACGGCAGAGAACCTCGACGGGCAGAACACATCGTTCCGCCCGTCGGGGTTCTCTGCCGGCCGTCAGATTCGGCGACCCGCTCGTCGGGAAAGGCAACCAGCCATTCATCCCGACGGTAGGGTTGCCATCTGTCCAGGATTCACCCGGACAGTTCGGGTTTGGAATCATGTGTCTGGGTTTCAGAAAGCCTGAAACCCGGACACATTGTTTAGCCTGGACTATGGCTTGCCAGCAGAATTTATGGCTGCAGTTGTCTCTTTTACACTGCCTGAGAGAGGGTTCGATTGCATTTTTCACGTTATGAAAAAACGGTCGTGTGTACGCGGCTTTAGTCTGTAGGGTTCACTATTGAGTTGGCCCCGCCCTTTGCAGCTATAACAGCTTCAACTCTTCTGGGAAGGCCATCCACAAGGTTTAGGAGTGTGTCTATGGGAACGTTTGACCGTTCTTCCAGAAGCGCATTTGTGAGGTCAGGCACTGATGTTGGATGAGAAGGCCTGGCTCGCAGTCTCCAGTCTAATTCACCCCAAAGGTGTTCTATCAGGTTCTGGACTCTGTGCAGGTCATTCAAGTTCCTCCACCCCAAACTCGCTCATCCATGTCTTTATGGACCTTGCTTTGTGCACTGGTCCAAATGATTTGGTGGAGGGGGGATTATGGTGTGGGGTTGTTTTTCTTTTTTTAGAGAAAGTTATTTATAAATCCGACGATAACTCGTGGCAGACCTCCGCAGGGTCTCCTGGGAACAATGACAAAAGCTCCCAAAATCTCCCAATTCCTTCACTTCGGCATCGAGGAAGTGACGGAATACCCGCACACTACCCGATGAATCCATATACAGGAAGCGCCCAGTAACATACAGGACTACTAAGGTTCACCTGCCCCTGACAGTGACTCGAGCTGGGCATCGCCGCTTAGTGTAGGATTGGCTTGGGTGGCTCGACTTCTCTCGGCTGCTCTAGTTCTGCAAAGGAAACTCAGTTCCTGCTATGAAAAAAGTGCAGGGACTCCGTTCCCATGTGTTCCCACAGGACTTGAGCCCTGTTCTTCTTTCTTCTTTGTCTTCTTTCTTCCTTCTTTCTTTGTCTTTTTCTTCTTTCTTCATCCTCTTCCTACTTCATCTTCTTTATTATTTCTTTCTTTCTTCTTCATCATCTTTTTTCTTCTTCTGGATCAAAAAAAAAACCATGCGGTTTAGTAATTATGCATATGAGCGTATCATTTTTTTTTGGTGGGGCAGTGGATCTTGGGTGGGACTTCCCACACTTTTTTTCCTCAGGACTTGACCCCTGCATAAGGCGTCAGCATACCGAGATATTTTGGACAAGCTCATGCTCCCAACTTCATGGGGACAGTTTGGGGACGGCCCCTTCCTGTTCCAACATGACTGCTCACCAGTGCACAAAGCAAGGTCCATAAAGACATGGAGGAGCAAGTTTGGGGTGGAGAAACTTGACTTCAACCGGATAGACACGTCTAAAGAGGTGAACTAGTTAACAGAAAAAGTATGGTCCAATTATTCCTTAAATGAAACCTCTATATAAGTTGGGGTTCACCCTAAAAAAAAAATTCTAACATTACATTGAGCCGACTTATGAGACCGACAGTGTGCTGGTGTATTTTTTTTCCCGTACATACCGTTTTAGGGATATTTTCACCCCCGGCATCTGGGTAGTGAATCCCGCAGGACTGGGCATTCCTAGTCACAGGCTGTGATTGACATACTTCCGACCGGCGCATACTGCGCGTCACGAGTTGCCGAAAGAGGCCGAACGTCGGTGCGCAGGCGCCGTATAGAGCCGCACCGACGTTCGGCTTCTTTCGGCAGCGCGTGACGAGCAGTATGCGCCGGTCGGAAGTACGTCAATCACAGCCTGTGACTAGGAACGCCCAGTCCCGCGGGATTCACCACCCGGAAGCCGGGGGGTGAAAATATCCCTAAAACGGTATGTTCGGGAAAAAAACAAAACACCAGCATACTGTCGGTCTCATAAGTCGGCTCAATGTAATGTTAGGCCGCGTACACACGTACGAGAACCTCGTCGGGCTAAACCCATCGTTCTGCCCGACGAGGTTCTCGGCGGGCCGTCGAGTTCGTCGACCAGGCTGTCGAAAAAGGCGTCGAGCCATTAGTCCCGATGGCCCGGTCGAGGAAATAGAGAACCTGCTCTCTATTTTGGCTCGACGCCTCGCTCGTCAGTTTGCTCGGCGAAAACGTACACACGATCGAGCTTCTCGGCAGAATATGGATCCCAGCGAGCTTCTCGCTGGATTCTGCCGAGAAGCTCGGTCGTGTGTACGGGGCCTCAAGCCCCTTACACGCTATCAGTTTTCCTGACGGTCTTCTCATCAGGTTTACCAAAACCATGTAGTACAAGGGCCTGCCTGATTGCATACAAATTGAAACTCTTGAGGTTTGACCTCATATTAGATGGTTTTGGTAAACCTGAAGAGAAAACCATCAGGAAAACTGATAGTGTGTATGGGGCTTTAGAATTTTTTTTAGGTTGAACCCCCGCTTTAAGTGAAATACTCTTGCTGACCTCTCCTTATGACCTGACCATCAAACTAATCCAAGGGGGCTTCAGTATTTTTGGATCCACCAGCCTGGAGTAGGTAAGCTTTCTAGTAGTTTTTGAGTTCACTTCATTTATACTTGTTCCAGGTCCAGAACTTAGAATTCCCTGAAACCACCAACAGCCCGGCAGGTATCATTTTATGAAAGAGGCAAACAATAGAAGCTCTGCATTTCTCTCAGTGAAGAACAATAACACCCCCCCCCCCCCCCGTGTGTGTCTGAACATTAGACTTCCATGCCCACTCTTCATAATATATGTCTCTATCAACAACACGTTCTTTATTCTATAAACTTTATTCTCTAATGAGCCCCGTGAGGATAAATTAAGGATAAAGCCGTCCTCATCAATCCCTCTAATGACTTTTTGTGAAGAATTCTCATTTTATTGAGGACGTTTGTAGAGCATTCCCAATTGTGACCTCATCTGCCTCTGGCTCCACAGTGTCAATGTATGAGCAACTTCATAAAGAAGGGTAAGTAGCTGATGCCCAGTTATACTTGTTGGCATGTCATGAAAAATTGGAGGTAGAAAATTAGTTCCCTGGGAGAAAATTTACGAGGAAAATGGACAGGCAGCACTGAAAGCTGAAAATTGGCCTGGACAGGAAGGGGTTGGAAGTGTCCAGTATTGACGTGGTTAAATAAAGCTTTTGCACTTTGGGTATCTAGCCGATCTAGGGTTACTACATGCAAATTACGGGTCCCTTGTGAGTGCATTTCCTTAATTTGCTTTTATTATATTCAGGGCTTTTTTTCCTCAAACAATAGGTGCTGGAACTCAAACACGACCCCCCAACCCCTTCCCATACACACTTCACAAACAGTAGGAGTAGGGTTGCCACCTGTCCAGGATTCACCCGGACAGTTCGGGTTTGGAATCATGCGTTCGGGTTTCAGACTGCCTGAAACCCGGACACATTATTTAGACTGGACTATGGGTTGCTGGCTGCAGTTGTCTAAGCTGAGAGTGTCTGTTGCTCTTTCACACTGCCTAAAACTAACATTAACAAACCCCCGCCCCCCCTCCCCCAATACACACAGATAGGAGAGGAGAGAGAGCTCAGTCTGCACCTCTTCCCTCCACCCTTTTTCTCTCCTGCCTCTGAGTGAGTACACTAAAGTAAATCAGGATTCTTAGAGCACCCCTTACATCAGAGTTCCCCTTTACACTAGAGGCCCCTTACATCAGAGTCCTCTCCATACATCAGAATTCTTAGTGTTCCCACTTAAACCAGGGTTCCCAGAGCATCCCTTATGTTAGAGTCCCCAGAATTCTCCCTTTCATCAGAGTCTGTAGAGTCCCCCCTTACAGTATTTCCCCTTACATCATAGTCCTCTCTGTATATCAGAGTTCCCCCTTAAATCAGGTTTCCCAGAGCACCCCTTATGTTAGAGGCCCCAGAGTTCTCCCTTACATAAGAGTTTGCAGAGCCCCCCTTACATTGAAAGGAAACTCTGCAAGTTCAGATGTAAAAGGGGACTCTGTGGATCCAGATGTAAAGGGGGACTCTTGTTATTAAATTCATATGATTAGAAATGTTATTTAATAGCAAAATCTATGTATAGTTTATACTATAAAAAAAATTGCTGCGCACTACTAAAGTGTTCGGGTTTCACTTGAAGAAAAGGTGGCAACCCTAAGTAGGAGTGTCTTAAAGGGGCATTAAATACCAGGATTTTATTACATACAGAGTGCCGAGTTCAGGAGGGTTGCACACAGAGTGCAGAGCTGTACCTGTAAACACAGAAACCGGACTTCTGTGTTTACAAGTGTTTGTGATGAACAGGCACCAAAGGGTTTGAGCCAGTGGTGGTGGAATTGAGTTTCACCAATTCCCCCCTGAAAAAAAGCCCTGATTATATTAATCACTTAAAGGGGTTGTAAAGGATTTTTTTTCCCCTAAATAGCTTCCTTTACCTGAGTGCGGTCCTCCTTCACTTACCTCATCCTTCCATTTTGCTATTAAATGTCCTTATCTCTTCTGAGAAATCCTCACTTCCTGTTTTTCTGTCTGTAACTCCACACAGTAATGCAAGGCTTTCTCCCTGGTGTGGAGAAAGCCTCTTGAGGAGGGAGGGGGGCGAGTAGGCAAGTCAGGACACTCTCTACTTTGCAGATAGAAAAAGGAGCTGTGTGTTAGTGGGCGTCCTGACACTCCTGCTCGCCCCTCCCACCTCAAGAGGCTATCTCCACACCAGGGAGAAAGCCTTGCATTACTGTGTGGAGTTACAGACAGAAGAACAGGAAGTGAGGATTTCTCAGAAGAAATAAGGACATTTAAAAGGAAAAACAAAGGATGAGGTAAGTAAAGGAGGACTGCACTAAGGTAAAGGAAGCTATTTGGGGGGAAAAAAAAATCCCTTTACAACCCCTTTAAGGACCGAGCCTCTTTTCAAGATTTGTTGTTTACAAAACATTTTTTTTTTTTTGCTATAAAATTATAGCAAAAAAAAAAACAAATATTATAAAAAAAAATTTTTAACACCCTAGAGAATAAAATGGCGGTCATTGCAATACTTTATGTGACACCGTATTTGCGCAGCGGTCTTACCAGCGCACTTTTTTTGGAAAAAATAAGACAATAAAGTTAGCCCATTTTTTTAATATTGTGAAAGATGTTACGCCGAGTAAATTGATACCCAACATGTCACGCTTCAAAATTTCGCTCGCTCGTGGAATAACGTCAAACTTTTACCCTTAAAAATCTCCATAGACGACATTTAAAAAATTCTACAGGTTGCATGTTTTAAATTACAGAGGAGGTCTAGGGCTAGAATTATTGCTCTCACTCTAACGATCGCAGTGATGCCTCACATGTGTGGTTTAAACACTAATTTCATAAGTGGGCGCTGCTCACGTATGCGTTCGCTTCTGCACACAAGCTCGGTGGGTTTCATTTTTTTTTCTTATTTATTTTACCTTTTGTTTGAATTTTTTACACTGTACTTTTAAAAAAAAAAGGGGTCCCTTTTATTCCTATTACAAGGAATATATATTTTGTAATAGAAAAAAACAGGTCCTCATAAATATGAGATCTGGGGGTCAAAAAGACCTCATATCTCATATTTACACTAAAATGCAATAAAAAAAAAAGCAAAAAAAAAAAGGTCCCTTTAAGAGCTATGGGCGGAAGTGACTTTTTCACGCTGCTTCTGCCCTGCTATGGTATGGAGACGGGTGGGGGCCATTTTCCCCTCCTTCGTCTCCATACCCAGCCAGCTGAAAGACCTGCCACCCATACAAGTGATCTTGTGGCGAATCCGCCACAGAGACCACTATTGTCAAAAACCGGACCGCCGGCTGAAGAGGAGGATACCGGGGTTATTGGGGCTAGCTGCTGCCATAACAAAGATATCCCTCTTCAAACAGCCAACGTCTATCGGTGTGCAAAAAAAAAAAATGTCCCTTTAAGAGCAATGGGCAGAAGTGATGTTTTTGCAATAGTATGGAGACGGGTGGGGGCCATCTACCCTTCACTCATCTCCATACCCAGCCACAAGAAGGACCTGATCACCACCGCCGCTGCCGACGGCTCCGGTAAGCGGTGGAGGGCACGGGAGAGCGGCGGGAGGGGGGCAAAAACCACTATTATCGGTAACTGGACCACCGGCTGAAAAGGAGGATACCAGGGTTATGGTAGCTAGCTGCTGCCATAACAAAGATATCCCTCTTCAAACAGCCAATGTCTATCGGCGTGCAAAAAAAAAAAAAATGGCCCTTTAAGAGCTATGGCGGAAGTAATGTTTTGACGTCACTTTCGCCCTGCAGTAGTATGGAGACGGGTGGGGGCCATCTTCCCCTCACTCATCTCCATACCCAGCCACAAGAAGGACCCTATCGCCTCTGACGGCTCGGGTAAGCGGCGGTGGGCACGGGAGAGAGGCGGGAGGGGGGAGGCCCCTCTCCCGCAGCCGATAAAAGTGATCTTGTGGCGAAACTGCCGCAGAGACCACGATGATTGGAAACCATACCACCGGCTGAAGAGGAGGATAGTTGGTTATGGTAGCTAGCTATCCTCCTTCAAACAGCCAAATTTATCGGCGTGCGGTGGTCTCAGTGGTAAAATTTGTATTTTTACCATATCACACTATTTGACCCTTCTTGCGCTACTTTTCTGTTTGTGTTCAATTTGTTGCAGGCCCACTTAAACCACTAAAGGAACGGCTAACGCCGATATACGTCGGCAAAATGATAAGCTGGGCACAATCAGGTACCTGTACGTGGTTGTTTAATGCACAGCCGTGGGTTGCAGGCGCGCCCCGCGACCCGGTCCGAAGCTCCGTGACCGCGGGACCCGCGCAACCGATCGCCGCCGGTGTTCCGCGATCGGTCATAGGAGCTGAAGAACGGGGACATGTGAGTGTAAACACAGCTTCCCCGTTCTTCACAGTGGCGCTGTCATTGATCGTCTGTTCCCTGATATAGGGAAAGGCGATCAATGACATCACATGTCCAGCCCCGCCCCTGACAGTTAGAAACACATATGAGGTCACACTTCACCCCTTCAGCGCCCCCTAGTGGGTAACTCCCAAACTGCACTTGTCATTTTCATAGTAAACAATGCATTTTTATGGCATTTTTTGCTGTGAAAATGACAATGGTCCCAAAAATGTGTCAAAATTGTCCGAAGTGTCCGCCATAATGTCGCAGTCCTGAAAAACATCGCTGATCACCGCCATTAGTAGTAAAACAAAAATTATTAATAAAAATGGCATAAAACTATCCCCTATTTTGTAAACGCTATACATTTTGCGCAAACCAATCGATAAACGCTTATTGCGAAAAAATTTGAAACAAAAATAGGTAGAAGAATACGTATCGACCTAAACTGTGGGGGAAAAAAATGTTTTTTAACCACTTGCCGACCAGCCGCCGTCATTCTACGGCGGCAGGTCGGCTCTCCTGGGCGAGAGCCCGTAGCTCTACGTCGGTACTTTCGGCGCCCCCCGCTCGCCCCCGAGTCCCGCGCACGCGCCCAGCGGGTACGATCGCCGCCGGGCACCCGCGATTGCTTGTTACAGAGCGGGGAACAGTAGCTATGTGTGTAAACACAAAGCTCCCGGTCCTGTCAACGGGGGAAACGCTGATCTTCTGTTTATACAATGTATGAACAGAAGATCAGTGATTTCCCCTAGTGAGTCCACCCCCCCATACAGTTAGAACACACCAGGAACACACTTAACCCCTTCCCCGCCCCCTAGTGTTAACCCCTTCACTGCCAATGGCATTTTTATAGTAATACAATGCATTTTTATAGCATTGATCGCTAAAGAAATGCCAATGGTCCCAAAAATGTGTCAAAAGTGTCCGCCATAGGGTCGCAGTACTGAAAAAAAAAACACTGATCGCCGCCATTACTAGTAAAAAAAAGAAAAATAATAAAAATGCCATAAAACTACCCCCTATTTTGTAAACGCTATAACTTTTGCGCAAACCGATCAATAAACGCTAATTGCGATTTTTTTTAACGAAAAATATGTAGAAGAATACGTATCGGCCTAAACTGAGGAAAAAAACTTTTTTATATATTTTTGGGGGATATTTATTACAGAAAAAAGTAAAAAATATTGCATTTTTTTCAAAATAGTCGCTCTATTTTTCTTTATAGCGCAAAAAATAAAAACCGCAGAGCTCAAATACCACCAAAAGAAAGCTCTATTTGTGGGAAAAAAAGGACGCCAATTTTGTTTGGGAGCCACGTCGCACGGCCGTGCAATTGTCAGTTAAAGCGACGCAGTGCCGAAACACAAAAAGTGCCCTGGTCATTGGACAGCAATATGGTCCGGGGCTAAAGTGGTTAATATATTTTTGGGGGATATTTATTATAGCAAAAAGTAAAAAATATTGCATTTTTTTCAAAATTGTCGCTTTATTTTTGTTTATAGCGCAAAAAATAAAAACCGCAGAGGTGATCAAATACCTCCAAAAGAAAGTTCTATTTGTGGGAAAAAAGGACGCCAATTTTGTTTGGGAGCCACGTCGCACGACCGCGCAATTGTCAGTTAAAGCGACGCAGTGCCAAATCGCAAAAAGGGGCCAGGTCCTTTACCTGCATATTGGTCCGGGTCTTAAGTGGTTAAAAAAAAAAAAAAAAACTCTAATTACTTCTGTGAGCAGTGACAATAATTCAGCTTAATTTGAAGGCTCTCAAGAACCCTCCAGAACTTTCAGCGCGGTGAATTCACTCGCATGTTCGGAATGCTAAATGCAAAACCATTATATGTGGAAAATAACTTTGAAACGTTATCTGCCTCCGAAGAATAGAACAATTGTATTGACCTTGCTGGAAATTAAACTGGAATAAAAGCTTTTAATTTGTCATTTGCAGCCTTTTAAAGAGCAGCTTACATTAAGAACAACGCCGTGACTGTACTCCGCCGGCCCCATTAAAATGCCGGCACGGCGGGGCCTTTCATTTCTGTTATGTTGGGAACAGGAATGAGCAGTTGGATAGATAGACCATCGCGTGATAAAACCAACATATAGGTCTGGAAGGCTCTATTGTAATGTTGAATTCTTGTTCGGTGACCATCAGCTGCAAGTTAGCATCAGTCAAAGAATGAAAAAACAAAACAAAAACACCCCAAAAAAAACCCCTCCGGCATGTATAATAAAGCCGTGCAAATAGCAGCAGTGATGTGCAAAGTGCATTGAGACCGGCCATAGACAGGAAGGTTATATGCAGTGGCGGCTGGTGCTCAACATTTGGGGGGGGGGCGCAAACGAAAAAAAAAAACAATTGCAGCCTCACTGTACCTATCAATTGTCACCACTGTGCCATGCCATCAAATGCAGTCACTGTGCCATCAAAACGCAACCACTGTGCCATCAAAACGCAACCACTGTGCCATCAAAACGCAACCACTGTGCCATCAAATGCAGTCACTGTGCCATCAAAACGCAGCCACCGTGCCCAGTGATGTATTTAGGTTTTGTGCTGCCCTAGGCCTGACTAAACTCGTGCACCCCTAATTTAAATATGACCTACCCCTTCCTGTCAAGGCCACACCCCTTGCTGTTAAAGACCTGCCCTTCCCTTACCCTTTATCCAAAATGAAAAAAAAAAAAAGTGTTCCTATAATTCTACTTTAGGCACAAAATTCTGATAATTTTAATGGAGAGGACTAAAAAGATATAATCATGCCAATGGTACAGCAGAAAATATGTAGCACAGTGAGGAAGGTTTGTGGTCCAGGATGATAGGACAGTCAAAATTAGAATCCCCCCCCCCCTACAGTTGCGGAATGTGCACGCGGAGACTGGAGATACACTAACAGTGATACACTAATTGTGCAAGCCGACGGGGACTCTTACTGTGCTGCCCCCCTGCAACGTGCTGCCCTAGGCCTGGGCCTTGTTGGCCTAGGCCAGGATACAGCTCTGACCGTGCCATGCCATCAAACGCAGCTACTGTGCCATCAATTGTCACCACTATGCCATCAAACACAGCCACTGTGCCCCCAATTGTCGCCACTGTGCCCCCAATCGTCGCCACTGTGCCCCCAATCGTCGCCACTGTGCCCCAAATTGTAGCCAATGTGGCCCCAATTGTAGCCACTGTGCCCCCAATTGTTGCCACTATGCCCCCACTTGTAGCCACTTTGCCCCCACTTGTAGCCACCGTGCCCAGTACCCCCCCCGGCACTTAACTTTATGGCTTCTACGTCCCTCGATGTCCCTCGTCCCGCCCTCGATGACGCTTCAGCCAATCAGGTTACCTGATTGGCTGAGAGGCCTGTCAGTCTTATCCTCGGACGCACGTCTGGTACGTCCCGAGGATGAGCTTCCGGAAGCCGACTACCGCTGGCCCTCATAGGCACTTCCCCACAGCCAGTCAGCTGCCGCTATTCAGCTGACCGGCGCTCAATGTCCGGTCAGCTGAATAGTGGGCGGCAGCGGCGAAAATATACAGATTCATACAGTGTATGAATCTGTATATTTTACTGGCTGTGAGCGAGCCAGAGGGGGCGCCACTGGTTATGTGGTTGTCATGGATATGCAGTAATGTCTGGCAGCTTACCTTCCTCTCCATGTGTTCACCTTAGAGGCCGGACACTCTCACCTGGCTGCTTTTATCGTCTCTCCTCCCTGTATGGCTCCACCCCAGGCCATATCAGGAACTCTGTATTAACCAGTGCACTGCAGGTCTGCCTTGCTGATCAATGTTGTTTGTTAACCACTTAAAGGGGTTGTAAAGAAAAACATTTTTTTTTCCATAATGAGCATCCTTTACCTGCAGACATTCCTCTTTTAACTTCCTCATTGTTCGTTTTTGCTCAGAAGTTGCTCTATTTCTTCTCTGTTCTGTTCACTTCCTGCTTGTCTGATTTTACTGACCACCGTGAAGGGAGACTTTACTGCGGTGGTCAGTGAGGTGCTCGCCCCCTCCTGGGAACTACATCTGTGCGGCAGGACGCTCTCTACGTGTTAGAGACTTCAAGAAGGTGTGAATTACTGGGCGTGCCACAATTCATACCGGGAAATATAGTTCTTACATGAATGAGCGCCGCAAACCAGGAAGTGAATGAGAGAACAGAAACTAGAACGCCGGAGGTGATATAGATGAAGGAATTTAATAGGTATTGTAATGTTGGGGGTTATTTAGCATCTGTGTAGAGCATACCAGTGAGCAGATTTCACGCCAGTTGTGCTTTTTAAGGGTTTGTTGACCCACTTTTATTAAAAGAAAGAAAAACGTCCATCCAGAATTTCCCACGCAGGGGGTTTCAAATTGCTACAGCAATAAAGACATAGTCAACCGAAAATGCCGAGCCACCTGGCTATGTACGTCCACAGAATGGCACGTACAGGCAGATGGGCGTACATGTACGTCCCTGCCTTCTAGCGGGTCGGGGGTCCGATCAGGACCCCCTTCACTGCGTGCGGTGGGCGGCTTACCTTTGGGAGTGATCCATGCTGAGGGGGTGGCTGCTCGATTCTGTCCGCCCCCTCGTGATCGCTCCCAGCCAATCCAGAAACCCCCCGCCGTGTCACTTCCTCTGCCTGTATAATGTAAACACAGGCAGAGGAAGTGATGTCAGCTCTCCTCTCGGCGGTATTTTCAAAAGACTCACAGTAAGTCGCACAAACACTACACTGACACCACACACATTTAACCCCTTCAGATCACCCCCCCCCCCCCCCCCCAGGCCCCTGTCACAGTGTCACTGATTGCAGTGATCATATATTTACTGATCACTGCATTTAGAGTCAGTGTGACAGTTAGTGTGACAGGCAGTTAGTGTTAGGTCCAGGGTAGCCCTGTACCCCCCTCCCTAATAAAGGTTTAATCCCTTGATCACCGCTCTAGTTAACCCTTTCATCCCCTATTGCCAGCGTCACTAAGCAATCATTTTTCTGATCGCTGTATTAGTGTCGCTGTTGCCGCTAGGTAGCTAATTTTTTTTTATTGCGATTTTTTTTTACTAAAGACATGTGGCTGAATACATTTTTGGCCTAAATGTTTGACTAAAATTTAGTTTATTCGATTTTTCTTATAACAAAAAGTAAAAAATATAGATTTTTTTTCAAAAATGTCGCTCTATTTTTGTTTATAGCGCAAAAAATAAAAATCGCAGAGGCGATCAAATACCACCAAAAGAAATCTCTATTTGTGGGAAGAAAAGGACGCCAATTGTGTTTGGGAGCCACGTTGCACGACCGCGCAATTGTCTGTTAAAGCGACGCAGTGCTGAATTGTAAAAACGCCTCTGGGCATTTAGCAGCATATTGGTCCGGGGGTTAAGTGGTTAAAGAGGAAGTCACCACTGCTTCTTTTTTTTTTTGTTCCCTGCAAAGTAAAGGCATAATGTGATAGTATGCATCACATGCTAGCACATTATGTGAAAATTACCTGTAAACAAAGCCCTCGACGTCCCCGCTAGAGGCCGCATCCATCTTTGCCCGTTTTCCTTCCAGGTCCAGTTGTGGCAGGCCAAATATATATGAAAAGTATCAGGAAAGATTTTGAGGATAATTTTTTTTTCCAGCCATTATGAAGTCTGGGGCCGCAGCTGTGCGAGTGTTAAAATTATTGAGTTCTTGGTGTTTGGATCAGTTGTGGTTTCGGAATAAGGATGAGTAATCAATGATCGCGTCCTGCAGCTATTTCTCATGAAAGAAACATCTGCAGGTGGTCGCTTGTAAAATGTTACACTGGCAAATCGCCACCCAGGTATAAGCAGTCCCCGGGGGCATTGCATGGTTTTATTACTTTCCGCATATCTGCAGAGCAGGATACCATCTCAAGGACGTTAGTTGTGCCTTCTGTGGGTAAGGCGAGATGGAAGATCAGAGCTGTGTAATAAGAACATGTGCGGTTCATATATATTGCACCCGTGTGAGAATGCCTGGGGCCTAGGATGTTAGTTTTCCACAAAAATAAATTAAGTTTGCAAAAACTGGAATCAAAAAGCAAACGATAGGGGGAAAAAAGAAAAAGAAAAAAAGAAAGGGAGAGAGAAAAAAAATGCATAGATTTGATGTACTGTAGTAAGGAATACTTTATATGTATATAGTGTAGTAGTGTGGTACCCCAGGGGTGTGGTGACCCAAGGTTCTCAACAGGACGGGTTGAGGGGCTCCAGGGAGCTTGCAGTTTGCAGAGGGAACTGGCATTCCAGTTTCCTCAATTGTTCATAAAATCCAGTTTGGGACCTGGAGCCTGGGGATTTCGCAGAGATCTGGGTGGGATGAAATCCCCAGTCCTGGGTCCAGATTTTCAGATAGATCAGCACACTGATTGTGCAGGTGTGTGGGGGCCTGATAGGAGACTCAGGACCAGCATTCTGGGCTCCACCCTCCTGAGGAGACCAGGCTTGCAAGGGAGTAGTGTTGCTCACGAATATTCGTTACGAATATTGCATATTTGAGTATTCGCGAATAACTCGAATATCGCGGTGAATATTCGCTATTGCGAATATTCGTATTTTTCCAAATTTATTTTTAAAACTGATCACATCCTAGTGATCTCCATCGACGTCTAAAAGCATTGCTGGTATGATTAGAGACCCTGGGCCGAGCAGCTGAGGCGATCCTTTTATGTTGCCGAATATTCGCAATGCGAATATTCGTATTACGAATATTCGCGAATGCGTTCTCTGCCCTTCTGTGTTTTGTGTATAAAAAAAAAAAATAGCTTTAGTTTAGTCATATAAGTTTGTGTAAGTAGAGTTAGTGTTTAGTGCATATTAGTTTAGTCATCTAGGAAATTATCTCCGTTTTCGCGTGTTGACGAGAATTTCGCAATCAATTTCGCATTCGCACTAGCGAAATTTTGCTAAATTTTTTTATTTGATAAAATATCACAAATATTCGATATTAACGAATATTCGCAAATACGTTCTCTGCCCTTCTGTGTTTTGTGTATAAAAAAAAAAAAAAAAATTTGCTTTAGTTTAGTCATATAAGTTTGTGTAAGTAGAGTTAGTGTTTAGTGCATATTAGTTTGGGTAATCCAGGAAATGATCTCAGTTTTCGCGTGTTGACGAGAATTTCGCAATCAATTTCGCATTCGCATTAGCGAAATTTCGCAATTTTTTTTTTTGATAAAATATCACGAATATTCGATATTAACGAATATTCGCGAATATTCTTCTATATATTCGCGCAATATCGCAAAATCGAATATGGCGTATTCCGCTCATCACTACAAGGGAGAACCCAGAGAGTGCAGGTGTGCACGGAATTAGCTGGAGAGTGCAGGCTGCACTGTGAAACCCCAGAGACCTGAGTGAGGTTGCTCCCAGTTGGAGACAGCTCCACAGTAAGAGACAGGAGGTCTCCAGAAATCAGAGAGGCTGTAGGAGACAGCCAGAACATTGGTAACTGCAAGAGGCAGAGCTATAGACGCTGAAGGGAAGCCGTCTAAGTTGAGGAGTCCGCTGGTCTGGGTGACCAGGATAACGTGCAGAAGTACTGCTACAGAGAGCCAGGGTGGGCTAGTATTTTTCTGTTTTGCATTTGATGGAGAAGAACCCCCTGCGTGGGAAACCTTTGATTGGACTTTTAATTTTGCCTTTTTAATAAAAATGGGCTACCATGCCCTTAAAACATAGTTCCTGACTGGTGTGAATCACTGGAAAAACGCATACCACGAGAGTTAATAACCCCCAACATTACAATATATATATATATATAAAAAATAAAAGACAGAATAATTAAGAAGGTGAAAAAAAAAGCAAAATAAAGCAAATGATAGTGAGTGAGCACATATTTTATGTAGGTGTTTTATTATATATTATAATTATTATTATTCTACAAGATTTTTATAGCGACAACAGACAGTGACTCGAGCTGGGCATTGCCGCTTAGTGTAGGATTGGCTCGGGTGGCTCGGGCGGCTCGGCTGCTCTAGTCCTGCAAAGGGAACTGAGTTCCTGCTGTGAGAAAAGTGCAGGAACTCCGTTCCCACGGGACTTGAGCCCTGTTCTTCTTCCTTCTTTGTCTTCTTTGTTCCTTCTTTCTTTGTCTTTTTCTTCTTTCTTCATCCTCTTCCTACTTCATCTTCTTTATTATTTCTTTCTTTCTTCTTCATTATCTTTTTTTCTTCTTTCTTCGTCTGACTTTCTTCTTCCTCCTCCTGCCATTTTCATTCTACCTTCGCCCTTCTTTCTTCTGTCGTTGTCTTCCTCCTTCTTCAGCTTTTTTTCCCATCTTTCTTCATTGTTGTCTGTCTTCTTTTTTCCTTCTTTCATCATCTTCATCTTTTTTTCTTCTTCTACTTTACAAGTAGAAGCAACGTATCACCACTTGGTTCCTTGACAAAGGAGGGGTACAGGCCGTCCAACATCTACAGAAGGGTGAGAACATGAGACTATTGCTCTTGTCGGTGGTGTCATCTCTGTAGCCTTCTGTGGATGTTGGACAGTCTGCACCTGTCCTTCATCAAGATTCAAGAACTCAATGACAACACATTGTTTCTCCTTGGAATCCATTTTTTACCTGCAATGAAAAAGAAAAAGAGGAAGAGTCACAATAGACCAGTGATGGCGAACCTTGGCACACCAGATGTTTTGGAACTACATTTCCCATGATAACCATGCACTCTGCAGTATAGTTGAGCATCATGGGAAATGTAGTTCCTAAGCATCTTGGGTGCCAAGGTTCACAATCACTGCTATAGAGAAAAAGTTACTATAGAGAAAGAGTTACTATAGAGAAAGAGTTACTATAGAGAAAGAGTTACTATAGAGAAAGAGTTACTATAGAGGAAGAGTTACTATAGAGGAAGAGTTAATATAGAGCAGTGGTTCTCAACCTGGTGGTCGGGACCCCCTCGGGGGTCGAATGATGATTTGTCAGGGTTCACTAAATCCTGGGCTGTTCCTGAAACCCGCACCGCTCTCCCAGCCTTTTTGTGGCCGCCCAGCTGGGCGTCCACTCAGCCTCTTCGCAGCCACCCTTTTAGTTCACGGCATGGCTGGGCGGCAGAAACTAGAGGTCAGCTGACTGGTGAGGAATGTGAAGTGGGAGGGGCTTGAGGAGACCCTATCACCCAATTTCGGCATAGGTGTCACTGCTATGAGACACCGTGAAGACGGAGACACCGTGAGTAAAAGTCCCCACTACAGTTCTCAGATCAGCAGATGACCTTGATCAAGAGCACCTAAGTAAAGGATACATGAAAGGGAGAGGAAAAGAGAGAGAGGAACTAAGAAAAAGGGAGAGAAAGAATAAGGGAAAGAACAAGAAAAACGGTTAGAGAGAGAGATGGGGATAAAAAAAAAAGAAAAAAAGAAATTAAGATAGAGAAAGCTTGGTACATCCTAAAATCTACCATAAGAGGTTTTAATACTGTATGAGTGGAAGAGACTCAGGGAGCGCTAAATGTCCATGAGTTAGGGGCTCAAACTACTTGTCTTGCCTTGGGTGCTGACAACCCACGATACAAATATATGTTTTTTGTTAGGGGTCCCCACAACTTGGGAAATTTTATCAAGGGGTCACGACACTAGAAAGGTTGAGAACCACTGATATAGAGGAAGAGTTAATATAGAGGAAGAGTTAATATAGAGGAAGAGTTAATATAGAGGAAGAGTTACTATAGAGGAAGAGTTACTATAGAGGAAAAGTTACTATAGAGGAAGAGTTACTCTAACAACATGTTCACTTTAAACAACCTATGTAAGTTACTAAAAAAAGTTATGCCCGTTTTTGTATGACTTTTGGCACAGTCTATATATAACTTTGTATAAAAAAGAGAAAGTGCAATCAGCGCAAAAATATAAAGAATCAAAATGATAAAATATACTAATAAGTGTAAGAATGAAAAAATACTCAAAAAGTAGATTTCATATGGATGCAAGCTGAACACCAAAAAAGGACAATCACAAAATCCCTGAAGTAAATATATCAAGCAAAGCAGTGCAGCGCAAACCTAAGTTACATAATATATAAATATGCTCATAACAGTGAACACATAAGTAATTAATAACAGTGTGAAAATGATTAAAAGAAAGTCCAAATTTGCAATGTGCAAACAAATTGAAAGAAAAAATCCTGTGATCAAGACAATCAGAGTATCTTCACCATGTGACTGGAAAACCAATATTACATATGTGATCCCTTCACCAGTGTAGATGGGTACTCTCACCTCACACAAAGACCCTTGTTTTACCAAAGGTCTAATAAGCTTAGATCAAATGGTAGGAAATCCAGATGGCTCAAAGCTGTATACTTTTCGGCTGTAGGACCCGGAGATAAGCAAGTATCCTCAGTGGCACCAACGGACCAGTATGCAAAGAAAAAAGGCCAAATCTAAGAGCTTCCATATAAAACCAGGTCTCTTTAATGAGTATAAAAATGTGCAGGGTACTCACATTTAAGTAGAAAATACAGGCATATAACACCATAAAACAAACAGCTCGAATGAAGGTGTGGGACATCAGCGAGTGACGTGGGATGGTTCCTGACCCCGGACGCGTATCGTAATACTACTTCCTCAGCAGGGCGGAACCTTCTGCTTCACATCCTCGATTAAAATAGCATGCCGTGACGAACGGCTCAAATCCCAGGACACACGTAATGACGCGGTAAGGCACGTCCCGCGTCATACGCTGGGCTGGCGAAAAACTTTATTATTCGCTATTACAGCGACAAAAAAACTCTACATCGCCATCTTGTGGACAAAAACGTCATGCGCTGGGCTGGCGAACAACTTTATTATTCGCTATTGCAGCGACAAACATAAAAAAACTCTTCATCGCCATCTTGTGGACAAAAAAGAGAATCCAATAAATATACTAACATCACTCTATGAAGTCCCACAGATTCTTACAGAAAGGCAATAATTATTAGATAATAATATATATACCATTACTTATTTCAAAATTACTAAATAAACCTAGACCCAAAAAGATTAATAGATTAATTAATAATAACAATTAATTAATATATAATAAAAAATAATATACAATATTAATAAAATATAATTAAAAATATAAAAATATAATAAAATAAAATCTAAAAATGAATGTGTATATAATCCCATAAGTGATACCAAAATACCGCCAAAGGATTAACATATAAAGGACCTTTACCATCATAGAATTAAATAATCACAGAATCCATCCAAGGCAATATCAATCAGAAAAAACTGCCTATAATAGGGAAAAAGGCCATGATTGTTGATGTATAACTAATTATTAGCAATAAAACAATTCAAATCAAAATCAACATTGAGACCCTCCGGAGAAAGTACACGAGCCTCATATATCCAGAAAGATTCCCTCTGGCTGATTCTTCTAATGTAATTACCTCCTCTCCAGTGCTTATCTACTCTTTCTAGGCCCCAAAATTTGAGACATTTAGGATTCTTATTATGGTATTTCCTAAAATGTCTAGATACACTGTGAGTACGTAGCCCACGTTTGATATTATTAACGTGTTCACCTATCCTGACCGCCATAGTGCGGGAAGTGCGACCTATATACTGTAATCCACAGTCGCATTCGAGCATGTAGACCACACCTTCAGTGTTACAGGTGATTAAATTTTTTATGTTATACGATTTCTTAGTAGAAAATGAGGTAAAGTCTTTCCGTTTTTTAATGTTATATTTACACTGTTTACATGGCTGGCAGCGACCACATGCGTAGAAGCCAGATAGGAACGAGAAAATAGTGTTCTCTTTGAAAATGGGTGGGTCTATGGCTCCTGGCGCCACGACATCCCTCAGTGTAGGCGCCTTCCTATAAATAAAGAGAGGGCGAGGGGGGAGGACAGGTCCCAAGACCTTATCATTCTTTAACACATCCCAATGCTTTTTAACTATTTTCTCGAATTGACGATGCTGAATGTTGTAATCCAGAATAATCTTAAACATCGATTGGCTATCTTCTTCTGGTTTTTTAATGGAATCAGCAACGAGTTCTGCTCGATTGAGAGTGCCTACTCGAGACATTTCATTCTCAATGGAATATATATTATTATCTAATAATTATTGCCTTTCTGTAAGAATCTGTGGGACTTCATAGAGTGATGTTAGTATATTTATTGGATTCTCTTTTTTGTCCACAAGATGGCGATGAAGAGTTTTTTTATGTTTGTCGCTGCAATAGCGAATAATAAAGTTGTTCGCCAGCCCAGCGCATGGCGTTTTTGTCCACAAGATGGCGATGTAGAGTTTTTTTGTCGCTGTAATAGCGAATAATAAAGTTTTTCGCCAGCCCAGCGTATGACGCGGGACGTGCCTTACCGCGTCATTACGTGTGTCCTGGGATTTGAGCCGTTCGTCACGGCATGCTATTTTAATCGAGGATGTGAAGCAGAAGGTTCCGCCCTGCTGAGGAAGTAGTATTACGATACGCGTCCGGGGTCAGGAACCATCCCACGTCACTCGCTGATGTCCCACACCTTCATTCGAGCTGTTTGTTTTATGGTGTTATATGCCTGTATTTTCTACTTAAATGTGAGTACCCTGCACATTTTTATACTCATTAAAGAGACCTGGTTTTATATGGAAGCTCTTAGATTTGGCCTTTTTTCTTTGCATACTGGTCCGTTGGTGCCACTGAGGATACTTGCTTATCTCCGGGTCCTACAGCCGAAAAGTATACAGCTTTGAGCCATCTGGATTTCCTACCATTTGATCTAAGCTTATTAGACCTTTGGTAAAACAAGGGTCTTTGTGTGAGGTGAGAGTACCCATCTACACTGGTGAAGGGATCACATATGTAATATTGGTTTTCCAGTCACATGGTGAAGATACTCTGATTGTCTTGATCACAGGATTTTTTCTTTCAATTTGTTTGCACATTGCAAATTTGGACTTTCTTTTAATCATTTTCACACTGTTATTAATTACTTATGTGTTCACTGTTATGAGCATATTTATATATTATGTAACTTAGGTTTGCGCTGCACTGCTTTGCTTGATATATATATAACTTTGGTACTAGGGAGGGGGCTGCAAGGAACCAAAAATCATAAAAATCTGCCCAGATCCTCATATACAAACAGCCAATTGCCCACCACATTTGAAACCACAAAAGGGTTATTCTGAATTACAACAATACAGTGGAACCTCGGATTGTGAGTACCACGGTTAACAAGCGTTTCGCAATACGAGCGTTGTCTCACAAAATGAGCATGTTTCAGGCCAAAACGGTGTGCAATACTGCTTTTGGCCTGAGGTGGGGGAGTGCCAGAGCCAACGTCGCCATTCATAAATGCATGAAAAGGCCCGAGGACAGCACGGCTGACCTCAGCAAATCTCGGGTAGGAGGTTTTCCGTGGCCAGCCGAAGTGTCCTCGGGCCTTTTCGGCTGATTCCGAGGCTCTCCGGCGCTCACTCGCCTCAGGCTGCATGCGGTATTGCATCCCACTAAAGTCGATGTGGAACAAATTATTTTCGTTTCCATTGATTTCAATGGGGAAACTCGCTTTGATATGCGAGTACTTTGGATTACGAGCATTCTCCTGGAACAGATTATGCTCGTAGCCTGAGGTTCCACTGTACTTAGATTTATGTTTTATGTCTGTACTCCAATATTTGGGCTGGGTATTGATTTTTACCATTCTTGGAATTCCGTCTTAATCCACACCTACATACAGGGCCGTCTTAATAGCATCATGGGTCCCTGGGCAAAGTAATGCTCTGGGGCCCCTACAATGATGACAGTGCAGCTAAACAGACATCAAGTAGGTAGGAGGCAGACTGCCTCCACTGTGTATCTATCACTCTCAGTGCCATCATGGGGCCCCCCAATTTCAGGGCAGTGTGGGCTCAGGGACCAGCTGCTTTTGGGAAAGTGAAGGGGCCCCCCATGCAACTGGGGCCCCTGGGCAGTGCCCAGGCGTGCCCTCTTATTAAGACAGCCCTGCCTACATAGAGAATTGTAAATGTAGGTCTCTATCCCAGCCGAACAAGTCAATTCATGATCGAGAGGACCCGCTTCATCTTTGTAAAGTGGAGAAGTTATTGAATGACCCCCAGTAAGGTAATGTTCTGAAGGCGAAATCTCTCCATCTCTCCATCTTTCCTCTTTTTACCCTCCAGGGATGAATTTCAAATTGCAGAATATTTTTGGCCTGGAATATTATCACTTAGCTGCAGTACATCAGGGATCTGTGAAATTAAAATGTGGCTTATATTGCCAAAAATGAATTTCCTCAGTGTAACATAAAAGAGTGTAATAGGAAAAAAGAAAAAAAAAACACGTCCAACAAATCATTTTGCAGTAAGCACAATGCACTGGAGGAGCTTCTAATGAGTACAAGAGAGTTTTCCATTAAGAACTTGGGTGGCCGGGCTCCACTGATATGTAGATTTAATAAAACAATATGGTAATAATTAACGGAGGATGTTATCCTTTCAATTCAAGCTCTCTGATTACTTGAAATTTTAAAGTGAACCAATCAGGGGTGAGCATTTGCAAGAACCAGAATCTCCGCTCTTAAATCAAATTTGAGCGCTCATCCGACCAACTCCCATAGATATACGTCAGCAGAATGGAACGGGCAGGCAAAGCAATGTGTATATATATGTTGCTTTGAACCTGCCCCCTAGCGGGCACGTACTGGCGCGGTCTCTGTGACTGACTGGCGCGGTCTCTGAGACCCGCGGACTCGATGTTCGCCGGTGTCTGCGATCGTGTCACGGAATGTAGATATACGTCGGCAGAATGGCATGGACAGGAAAAGCAACTTATATACTGTATGGGCCAGATTCAGCATTAGTTACGATGGAGTATCTCGAGATACGCCGCGTACCTTCTTAACAGCGCCGGCGTATCTTTTTTCTGTATTCAGAAAGCAAGATACGCCGAGTTTGGGCTAAGATACGAGCGGCGTAATTGTATTACGCTGTCGTATCTTAACTGCATTTTTAAGATGGCCGCTGATTTACGCCTAGAATATGTAAATCAGCGAGATACGCCTATTCACGAACGTACGCCCGGCCGACGCAGTGAATTTACGCCGTTTACGTAAGGCGTTTTCCGGCGTAAAGATAAACCACCAAAAAAGATGGGGCATCCTATGTTAAGTATGGACATCGGGACCGCTTCAAATTTTTCAGATTTTACGTTGTTTTGCGTAACTTGTCCGTGAATGGGGATTTATGTCAATTACGTTCACATCGAAAACAATGCGTCGTAGCGTCATAATTTGGAGCATGCGCACTGGGATACGTCCACGGACGGTGCATGCGCAGTTAAAAAAAACGTTAAAAATGTGGGGTCGCAACACATTTAAGTAAAACACGCCCACCTCATTCACATTTGAACTACCCGGGGCTTACGCTGGCCCATTTACGCTACGCCGCCGTAACTTAGCTTGGTGAATACAGCATTTGCCTCGCTAATTTACGGCGGCGTATGAATGAATGAATGAATGAATGAAAAACTTATATAGCGCGGCACATGCGAACTGAATCGCCTCTGGGCGCTTGTTGTTCCTGTCTCCTTTGATATCAAAAGAGATGAGTCTTGATCTTTCTCCTGAATGCTAGGTAGTTCTCCTCCAACCGAATACTGGTTGGCAAAGCGTTCCATAGTCATATATCAGAGCTACGTTACGCCCGCGCAAATTTAAACCGATCTACGTGAATCTGGCCCATAATGTTGCTTTGAACCTGCCCCCTAGCGGGCACGTGTGCGCCCAGCGCGGTCTCAGTGACCATGCTCACGGGACTCGTGGACTCAGTGTCCCGCGATCGGGTAGGGGGGTGCCTATCTAAACAAGGCATCTCCCTGTTCTGCCTGGTGACACAGCACTGATCATCTGCTTCCTCCGTTCAGGAAAAGCAGTGATTAGTCATGTGTCACAGTAAGCCACGCCCCCTAACAGTTAAAATCACTCCTAGGACACACTTAACCCCCTGTCTCGCACCCTAGTGGTTAACCCCTTTCACTGCCAGTCACATTTACAAAGTAATTAGTGCATTTTAAAGCACTGATCGCTGTATAAATTTGAATAGTCCCAAAATTGCGTAAAAATTGACATTTATTATAGCAAAAAGTACAAAATATTGTTTTTTTTTCTAAATTGTCGCTCTATTTTTGTGTAAACAGAAAGATAAACAGAAACATTGTTTCTTTTTGTATCTTTCTGTTTATTCATCTGCAGATGAAGTCAGGTTAAAGCAGTGTTTCTCAACTCCAGTCCTCAAGGCCCCCCAACAGGTCAGGTTTTCAGGATTTCCATTATTTTGCACAGGTGATTTGATCAGTTTCACTGCCTTAGTAATTCCCACAACCTTATCATCTGAGGGAAATCCTGAAAACATGACCTGTTGGGGGGGCTTGAGGACTGGAGTTGAGAAACACTGGGTTAAAGCAACCTGTCAAGTAAAAACATTTTTCTTTTGTATCTTTTTCAATGATGGCAATTTTTGCTTTCTCCACTTAAAGGAGTTGTAAAGGAAACATTTTTTTGCCTAAAATTAATGTCTGCAAAGTAAACAGACAGAATAGTGTAATGATTCTGTTAACAAACGAGTAAATGGCTATTAAATTCCTTAATCTCCAGCGTTCTAGTTTCTGTTCTCTCATTCACTTCCTGGTTTGCATCATTTGTTCATGTAAGAACTACATTTCCCAGTATGCATTGCGGCACGCCCAGTAATTCACACCTCCTTGAAGTCTCTAACACGTAGAGAGCGTCCTGCCCCACAGATGTAGTTCCCAGGAGGGGGCGAGCACGTCACTGACCACCGCAGTAAAGCCTCCCTTCACGGTGGTCAGTAAAATCAGACAAGCAGGAAGTGAACAGAACAGAGAAGAAATAGAACCACTTCTGAGCAAAAACGAACAATGAGGAAGTGAAAAGAGGAATGTCTGCAGGTAAAGGATGCTTATTATGAAAAAAAAAATATTCCTTTACAACCCCTTTAATTATTATTTTCCTGATGATTTTTTTTTTATTATTATTCATTCTATAAACTATTTTTAAATTAAAACTTTTGTATCTTTTTTCAATGATGGCAATTTTTGTTTTTCTCTCTTGCCTTGAATTACATTCACCGAATAGCCAAACATTTTCCATTGTTACCTCCCATGAGTGCGACCTTCCGATGAACCGCTGCGCTCTAACTAATTTCCATGAATGGAACCACATCACAAAAAAAGTTATCATGTAAGAGGAACACAACTTTTGGTCATTATTCATTGTTTTATTGTAATTCTTTCTTTTAATAAAATAAAATAAATAAAAAATCCCAAGATCCTTGAAATGAATAAATCGCAATCAATAGAATGCTTCATACGTTTTCCCCGGCTAACCTTCGCTCGGCTCCCAGCTGCTTTTGTGCATAAATATTTTGGGTTCGGCCCTGCTCTGCATTGAATTAGAGGGATTAGAAGATTTCCTGAATATTTATGGGCATCTGCATTGAGAGGGAGCGCTGGAACACCTTGTGCGCAGCTTCATCAGAAGCACCTCGAGAGCTGTTTATGCGCTCTCGGAACAATTCCTCATGTTAATTTATGTGGCAGAACACAAGGCTACAAAATGCAGGGCATCAGCCGCAATTGCAATCAAAATAGCCTTTAAACAGGATTCTAGGGGGGTGAGGAGGACGCAGAGCGCTGTGATAAGTTCCCATCTGTTTCCGCAGCTTTGCACAAAGATGATTTAAGTGTTAAATGGAGAAGAAGGCGGAATGTCAAGGATGGAAAGATTTACATATTAACCACTTAAGGACCGGGATAATTTACCCCCTTCATGACCAGGCCATTTTTTGCGATACGGCACTGCGTCGCTTTAACTGACAATTCCGGTCAACACTGGCCAGCTCAGTAGATTGCTTTAAAGTGGTTGTAAACCCAACCACACAACTTGCACCTAGAGGTAAGCCTAGATTAAGGCTTACCTGTAGGTGCAAGAAATATCTTCTTTACCTACACGGTGAATGGTACATTGTTAGGTTAATGCCGTGTTTTTGCACATGCACGAGGATCTGCACGGGAGTGACGTCATCGCCGCTCCGGCCAGTCACAGTGCCGGAGCGACGATAACAGGAAGAAGCTACGAGGGGGTTATCTAAAGCGGGGAGGAGCTGCGAGAGCCGCTGTGGCACCCCAGAGCAGCAGGATCGGGGCCACTCTGTGCAAAACAAACTGCACAGCGGAGGTGAGTATGACATGTTTGTTATTTAAAACAAATAAATTAACCATTATAACCACTTTGAGCATTCTTTAACCTGGTAAAAGTGTATCCTGAGTATGACATCCCTGGGAATATTGTCAGAAAAGTAGGGGCTTCTTGGGTAGCCAGTGAATTCTGTCTATAGTTAGTTCTAATGCTAAGAGGCCAGTAAACTGCAGTAAATAATCGAGTGACATGTAGGTCACGTAGCTGGATTGATTCTGGAATCTCTCTAATTTTCACGTTGTTCCTTCGTGATCTGTCTTCCATATCAGCTATTTTAGCTTTGATCTTATCAATCGCCTTGAGGCGATTTAGTTCGCATTTGTTAGCGCTATATAAGTTACTCACTCACTCAATCTCTTCCTCTCTTGTATCAAGAGCATCAATAAGGTCTTTTATTGTATTTTATTTTAGCCTCTATGTGATCTACCCTGGAAGCTACTGAGTGTAGTTCTGTACTGAATTTGTGGACACAGGAGATCATGTCAGCTTGTAGAAAACTTCTCAGGGAGACCAACATGTCTTTAACCTCTTATGGACCGCCGCATGTACATTTACGTCGGCACAATGGCACCGATAGGCACATCAACGTATATATACGTTGGTGCCTTGAGGTGGGTCGGGGGTCCGGTTGGGACCCCCCCCCGGTACATGCGGCGGTCCCCGCGCCTGTACAAGCGATCCGGCAAGAGGGGGCGGCTATTCATTTTTGTCCGCCCCCTCCGGATCGCTCTCAGCCAATGCGCGCCCCCCCCCCCGCTCTGTACTTCCTCCTCCTGTGTAAACACAGGAAGGAGGAAGTGATGTGATCTCTCCCTCTGCGTTTTTTTTCAACCACCGCTGAGGAGAGATCACATCACCTAGTAAGTCTGCACAACACTACACTGACACACACTACGCGCAGACACATTTAACCCCTCCCCCCGATCGCCCCCCCCCCTGTCACAGTGTCACTGAATGCAGTAATCATATATGTATAATTACTGTATTTAGTGTCAGTGTGACAGTCAGTTAGTGTTAGGTCCTGTGTAGGCCCCTTACCCCCCCTAATAAAGTTTTAACCCCTTGATCACCGCCCTAGTTAACCCTTTCACTCCCTATTGCCAGCATCACTAAGCGATCATTTTTCTGATTGCTGTATTAGTGTTGCTGTTCCCGCTAGGTAGCTATTTTTTTTTGCGATTTTTTTTTTTTTACTAAAGATGTGGCTAAATAAATTTTGGCCTAAATGTTTTTTTGTTTTTTTTGGGAAATCTTTTATTTTATTTTAGTAGTAACAACACATAGACATACAAAACATACAATAGCACAGCCAACATCTAGCATAAAACCAAACAAGGACCCGCACAGGGGTCAAAAGGTAGCAGTACAGAACCAGGACATGTTAGAGAGTTATCGACTACCGCAATAAACTAACAGCAATAGAGCTGTCCGGCTCATGCTCCAGGGGCAGGGTGATAGTGGACAGGTTAACCTAAGTCGTTATGCCAACAGGGGACTGCTCAGCAAGGCCTCAAGCACCGCTACCAGAAATCATAGGATCCACCTAATCTCCTGCCGCAGTGGAGGGCTCAGCCAACCATTTAGACCAGACTCTGTCGTATTTTTTCAGACAACCTCTGTGTGCATAGGTATCTCTGTATAAAGGAATCACATTATTAACCAGTGTTTTCCATAGACACAATGAGGGAGGGGCCCTGCGCTTCCAACATAGGACGATGGACTTCCTGGCATAGAACAGCAAAAGACCCAACAGGGTTCTCTCAGCCACCCTGGGCACCAGGTCCTCCACCAGCCCCAGCAGGCATATTCTTGGGGATGGAACAATAGAGATACTTAACAATTAATTCACCTCCAGAACGACCTGTGACCAAAAGATTGCTATGGCCTAAATGTTTGACCAAAATTTAGTTTATTTGATTTTTCTTATAACAAAAAGTAAAAAATATTGATTTTTTTTTCAAAAATGTCGCTCTATTTTTGTATATAGCGAAAAAAATAAAAATCGCAGAGGCGATCAAATACCACCAAAAGAAAGCTCTATTTGTGGGAAGAAAAGGACGCAAATTTTGTTTGGGAGCCGCGTCGCACGACCGCGCAATTGTCAATTAAAGCGACGCAGTGCCGAATGGCAAAAAGGGGCCTGGTCATTTACCTGCATTTTAGTCTGGGTCTTAAGTGGTTAAGGACAGTGTCCATGACTGGCTGGTTGTTAGTCGGGGAATGAGTCAATTGAATCCGGGAGCTCTCTTGTGTCATCCCCTGATTCCTGCAATGTGCTCACCTCATGGTTGGAATCAGATGATTCCATCCTAAATATGGTCTTCTCTGGGCTTCCAGAGGCTTGTGTGGAGGGAGAAGACTGCAGGCTCTTTGATGGACTGCTCCTTTTTTGCGTGCTGCCATGCTGAGGCTGTGAAGAGGAGTGAGTTGGGGTGTAAGAAGAACCGGCGCCATCTTGTCTGTACTCCTGGGAGGAAGAACGCTGTCAGTTTCTGAGGGCGGCTGCCCTTTCTCTTCTCTCCTGTCAGGTTCCACTGGGATCCAGGAGCTAGGACGTTGCCCTGGGGTGACTAATAAGTGCCCTGTTGGGTCGCTGTGTTTTGCTGTGTTCCCGCTGGCTGGGGAGCTCCATGATCAAGTGGCCATCACGGACCTGGGCAAGCTCGGCCCCCCAGTAGGATAGGATTTTATCAGTGCACAACTGTTGATGCACATACTACTGTTAAAATTGCAAATGTTATTTACAAAAATCATTGTAAAACAACTGATATAATGATTTGAGAGTGTACTATGTGTACAACAAGTAAAAATATTGGGCCAAATTCACAGAGCCCTTACTCCGGTCTATCTCGCGTTAGACCGGAGTACTTTCAAATTACGCGCGTCGTTTCATTAGTCTGAATCCTCAAACCATGAAACGACGGCTTCGGGCTTCAATCCGACTGGATTACGTGTTCGAACGCCTTCGGATCTACGCTGCAATAATTTTGCGGCCGCTGGGTGGAGTTCCCGTTGTTTTCCGCGTCGGGGTATGCAAATGAGCTTTTTCCGACGATCCACAAAGTTACGAGCGTCGTTTGCAATCTCTTACGGCATCTGTAGTCATCTTTTTGTCGCGTAAAGTTATTCCACATTTTATCTGGTCTAGTTTTAGACAGCCCATGTTAAGTATGGCCGTCGTTCCCGCGTCGAATGTCAATGTCTTTTTTTATTTTTTTTACGTAAGTCGTTCGGGAATAGGAATGTACGTAAACGACGCTACTCAAACAAAAAATGACGTAACGACAATATTTCGCGCAATGCACGGCGGGAAATTTCTGAACGGAGCATGCGCAGTTCGATCGCCGCGGGGACGCGCCTAATTTAAATGCTTCACGCCCCCTAATCGCGTATTTTGATTCCGCCGCGAGAAATACACTACGCCGCCGTACCTTACGGGCCAAAATCTACTTGGATTCGTCGTAGAGCCAGGTAAAATACGGCGGCGTAGTGTATCTCTAAAACTCTGCGCCAGGGCAATTGTACCTGAATCTGGCCCAGGATCCCTTTACACTTATTCAGCTACATGTTTTGCTGTCCTGGCTTCTTCAGGAAGTACATGTAAGGGATGCTACTAAACAAAGGAGAAAGGAAAATATACAGAAATCCAGGAATACAATATGTGTATATATATATATATATATATATATATATATATATATATATATATATATATATATATATATATATACAATAACAAGTATAAAATGACAACAAATGGATTTTTAACCCCAAACTGTGGGCGAAGAAGGTCAAAGCTGAGAATTAGAAAAATTAAGAAATGTATGCTCACTACACCACAGGAAGCCCCCAAAGGGGAAGGTCGAGACCAGCGGTGGGCCGAATGTATAAAACCATGGAGTGCTGCTGATAAACAAAAAAAAAGTGTAATTACAGTCAAAGGGGATATATGTCACATAGTATATCCCCATTGACTGTAATTAGATGGTTTTTGTTTATCAGCAGCACTCCATGATCTTTATACCCTCCTCTACATTTGGTCCAGCGCTGGTCTCGACCTTCCCCTTGGGGGACTCCCATTGGTGTCAGCAGGGCCGCCATCAGGAATTTTGGGGCCCCTTACACAGCTTAAGGCATGGGCCCCCTTGAGAAGCGGGGGGGGGGGGGGGCTGCTGCCGCGAATTGAGAAGCGGGGGGGGGGCCGTTACAAAAAGAAGAAATAAAGAAAAATATGTATAAAAAAGGGTGGTTGCCAACTGGGGCCCCGGAGACCTTATTTTTTTTTTATAAAAGGAAATTACAAAAAAAAGGGGCTTTCCATTTGGGACCTTTGGGCCCTTTAATAAAAAGAAACCTCTGGGCCCTTTAAAAATATATATATATATATAAAAGAAATAAACATTTATATATAAAAAAAAAACAAGGGGGTTGCCATCCGGTGCCCTGGGGGCCTCCGGGCCCCTGTGGACCTCCGGACCTCTAAAAAAATAAAAGAAAAAAAATTGGCCCTTTAATAAAAAAGAAAAGAAAAATATATTAAAAAATTTTTTTTTTATAAAAAAATATATATTTTTATAAAAAAAAAAAGAAAAAAAAAAAGGGCTTGCCATCTGGGGCCCTGGTGGCCTCTGGGCCCCTGGGGACCTCCAGACCTCTAAAAAAAATAAAAGAAAAAAAATTGGCCTTTTAATAAAAAATAAAAGAAAAATATATTAAAAAAATATATTTTTTTATAAAAAAAAGGGCTTGCCATCTGGGGCCCTTGGTGGCCTACGGGCCCCTAGACCCCTAAAAAAAATGGCCCTTTAAAAAAATAAAAATATATTAAAAAATATATTTTTTTTTATAGAAAAAAAATAAAAAAAAGGGGGGTTGCCATCCGGTGCCCTGGTGGCCTCCGGGCCCCTGGGGACCTCTAAAAAAATAAAAGAAAAAAAATTGGCCCTTTAATAAAAAATAAAAGAAAAATATATTAAAAAATATATATATTTTTTATAAAAAAATATATTTTTTTTATAAAAAAATATATATTTTTTATAAAAAAATATATTTTTTTATAAAAAAAGGGCTTGCCATCTGGGGCCCTTGGTGGCCTCCGGAGCCCTAGGGACCTTCGGACCCCTAAAAAAAAAAAAAAAAAATTTTTTTTTTTTTTTTTTTTTTAGGGTGGTTCCCATTCGGGCCCCTGGGGACCCCCGGGCCCCTTACAGGTGTAATGCCTGTACCCCCCTGATGGCGGCCCTGGGTGTCAGCAACAAGAATTATCCCCCGTTGCAGTTGGAAGGAATAGGGTGCAGTTTGGAGACCCCAGTTCTAAAGCAACAAGAATTGCTGCAAAAAAAGTAAAAAATAAATAAAAAAAAATGTTAAGATAACACATTGATCAAAGAACAGTCCTGAATAAATTCAGATGTCACCTTTATTAAAATAAGAGCGCTATAAGCCTGATAATCTTATGTTGTTTCTCCGGATTCTTTTATGCCCTAAACTGCAATCACAGTAAATGTCATTAATATCTATTAAGCAGCGCGGTGACGTCACACCCCGGGGGACGAGGCCCTTTTGAACTCCGTTGTCCTGATTACATTTTAAATTTGCAAACATTTTTTATTGTTCATTTTTTTTTCCTCGGGTCTTATTACATTAGGTTGTCACGTCTGAAAATAAAAACATGACAGCCATTGACCTTGAAAAGTAATAGGATTTAAACGTCTGAAGCCTGCCATCTGTTTAAGGTACATAGCCGTCAAAAGACGAAACGTTCTTACGTTTAAAACTGACTCGGGAGACGAAGCCTACTTCCTGAATGGCCCCTCCGATCATTCTAACATTCGTCTTGTGCAGTTGGCTGTCTCCTTCGCCAAATCCCTCCAGTTACCTGTACAGTCATCCAAGACGACGCAAACCGAGGCCGCAGATCACGAACGCATAACGCATCCCCCTCCCCCACAGGGCATAACTTGTCAAATGTTTCAATCAAGACAAATTTATTATTTTATTAAAAAAGTTTAATTGCACGGGTCAGATTGATTTACTGCATATGCTCTAATTTCTTGTTATATTATAAAAATAAAAATAAAGTGGCATACAGTATTAATCCACTTTAAAGGGGTTGTAAGGGTTTGTTTTTTATTTTCTAAATAGGTTCCTTTACCAATTCAGCCCCGGACCATTTTGCAGCTAAAGGAACAGTTCACTTTTCGCTTTAACTGACAATTGTGCGGTCGTGCGACGTGGCTCTGAAACAAAATTGGCGTCCTTTTTCCCCCACAAATAGAGCTTTCTTTTGGTGGTATTCGATCACCTCTGCGGTTTTTATTATAAACAAAAATAGAGCGACAATTTTAAAAAAAAAGCAATATTTTTCACTTTTTGTTATAATAAATATCCCCAAAAAAGATATAAAAAAAGTAATTTTTTTCCTCAATTTAGGCCGATACGTATTCTTCTACCTATTTTTGGTAAAAAAAAAAGTTATAGCGTCTACAAAATAGGGGATAGTTTTATGGCATTTTTATTAATATTTTTTTTTTACTACTAATGGCGGCGATTCTTATGATGACTGCGACATTATGGCGGACACATCAGACACTTTTGACACATTTTTGGGACCATTGTCATTTTTACAGCAAAAAGTGTTATAAAAAAGCACTGGTTACTGTGAAAATGACACTTGCAGTGAATGGGTTAACCACTAGGGGGCTCTGTAGGGGTTAAGCGTTCCCTAAGGTGTGATTCATACTGTAGGGGGGCGTGGCTTGCTGTGACACGTCACTGATCGTTGTTACTGATGACAGGGAACACGATAAGTGACAGTGTCACTAGGCAGAACGGGAAGATGTTGTGTTTACACTAAAATTTCCCCGTTCTATCTCTCTGTGAGACGATTGCGGGTATGCCTGCGGTGATCAAGTCCGAGGGACACGCGGGCACGCTCACAGAGATCGTGGCTGTACATCCTTTTGCCTGCCCGTGCAGATTCTGACCTCCCTGGGGCCCTAAGCAAAATGACATGTCACATTAAAGTTGAGAAGCGGGGGGGATGGGGCTGCCGAAAATGACATGTCACTTTAAAGATTAAAGTTGAGAAGCGGGGGGAGGGGGTGATCTGCTGTCAGAAATTATATCTTACATTAAAGTGAAGTGAGAAGCAGGGGTGCTGACCAAAAATTACTTCTCACCAGGCGGGGCCTCTAGTAATTTGGGGCTAGCTTTGCAGGGCCCTAAGCGGCTTGCATAGTGAACCTATAGGGCGGATCCGTTCTGCCTGGGGCGATCGAGTCAGCGGGACACGCGAGCGCGCTCACGGTGATCGTGGCGGTACGTCCTTTTGCCTGTCCGTGCCATGCTGCAGACGTATTTATCTGCGGGCGGCAAGCGGTTAAGCTAGTGCATTGTTGGTTCACTTACCTTTTCCTTCGATTTCCCTTTTCTTTGTGTGAATTTCTCACTTCCTGTTCCTACTCAGTAAATTGTTCTGCCTGTGCCATGCTGCAGACGTATATATCTGCGTGCGGCGGGCGGCAAGCGGTTAAGCTAGTGCATTGTTGGTTCACTTACCTTTTCCTTCGATTTCCCTTTTCTTTGTCTGAATTTCTCACTTCCTGTTCCTCCTCAGTAAATTGTTCTGGCTGACTAACCCCCAGCCAGATAATGGGGGCAAGCTTACTGAGGGGGTAAGAGTGAGATCCCTTTCTTGCCTCTACAATTACTGTTTTCCTGAATTTTCATCCTGAAGAAGCCCTCAAGGTGAAACGCGTTGATGCGTTTGGATTCTCATCATTTATATGTACTCATATGTATGATTTTTAATTTTTGTATTGTCCTTGTATCCTATGTTATAGATCTAGTTTTCTTTTTCTATTACACATTTATATATTTGTTATACATCTCTGTTGTTTACTGTGCCGCTGAAAGTCAGATTAGGGGTCATACCCCTATTTTTTGCTTTTTCTTCTGTGTAGTCATCAACCTGATCTGATATTGGGATACATTTCTATCGCGACCATCCGCTCTTCAATATCCATTCATTTGCAAAAACCTGACAGTTTCTAAATTTTTCCACCTCTATTCACAATTAAACACTTTCTCCCGTCAGTATTTCATCTGCCCGTTGGTCTGTTTCCAATTATTTTTGCATAAAATTCCTCTTTCATTTAGACATTGCAATGTGAAAGTCAATTAAACAAAAAAGAGATTCCTAGAGCAGTTTAATCTACAAAGTGAGATTTTCTCTTCTTGTATCTGTTCAAAGGAACTAATTGTTTTTTGTTTGTTTTTTGTGGGTTTTAAAATGTTAAAAAAAAAAAAAAAAAAAAATTGTCTAATGATATCTATTTTTTTTTTATTGAAATTATTATTTTCTTTTATTAAATAAGAAGAAAGAAGATAAATTGCAAAAAAAAGAGGTCGCCTCAAAGAGTTGGGATTTTATGGGCAATAAATAGAATCAAATAATATATATAAAAAAATATATAATTTATTACAAAATATAATAGAAAAAAATATATATTTTGTAATAAATTATATATTTTTTATATATTTTTTTATTCTATTTATTGCCCATAAAATCCCAACTCTTTGAGGTGACCTCTTTTTTTTTTTATTTACCAGGGATGGTGGCAATCTACATGCCAAACTGATGGGAGTAAACCATAAATTGCATTTCTTTTCTTTTCTTTTTTTTATTTTTTTTTATTCTTTATTAATCAATGTATATCTTGTGGTCAAAATTATATCAGATTTATAGTTACATAGTTAGTTAGTCAGGTTGAAAAAAGACACAAGTCCATCTAGTTAAAATAAGAATGAATAAAAAATACAATTGCGCGGTCATAAAACACTGTACCCAAAGGAAATATTTATCATGTTTTCCCCACAAATATAGCTTTCTTTTGGTGGTATTTGATCACCTCTAAGGTTTTTATTTGTTGTTAAAAAAAAAAAAGACCAAATAAAAAAAAATACAAAACTATTTTGAATTTTGTTATAAAATTTAACAAAGAGGTATTTTTTCTCCTTCATTGATGAGGCTGCACTGATGAGGTGCAATAGGCTTCACTGATGGGCACCGATAGACAGCACTGGTGGGCCCTGATAGGCGGCACTGGTGGGCCCTGATAGGCGGCACTGGTGGGCCCTGATAGGCGGCACTAGTGGGCACTTATAGGCGGCACTGGTGGGCACTGAGAGGCGGCATTGGTGGGCACTGAGACGTGGCACTGATGGATGGCACTAAAGGGCATTGGTAGGTGGCACTGGCGAGCACTGAGAATTGACACTAATAGCTGGCAGTGATGGGCACTGATAGGTGGCAATGATGAGCACTGATAGGTGGCAGTGATTGACACTGATGGGCACTGATAGGTGGCACTGGTGGTCACTGTGGGCACTGTCAGGTTGCGATTGCGGTCGGCAAAGGTAGAACACGGGGATGCCTTTGTAAACAAGACATTCCCCGGTTCTTCCTAGTGACATGTCACTGATAGAATGTTCCCTGTGATCGGGAACAGTGATCAGTGACATGTCACTTGTAGCTTCTCCCCCTAACAGTTAGAATCAAACCCTAGGACACACTTAACCCCTTTGGTGCCACCTAGTGGTTAACCCCTTTACTGCCAGTGTCATTTTTTACAGTAATCAGTGCATTTTCATAGCACTGATCGCTGTAAAAATGACAATGGTCCCTAAATAGTGTCAAAAGTGACCAATGTGTCCGCCATAAGGCCGCAGTCACGATAAAAATTGCTGATTGCCGCCATTACTAGTAAAAAAAATAATAATAATAAAAAAAGCCTTAAAACAAATAGTTGGCAAAGAAATATGGGATGAGAATATGCTGACAACTGACATAATCAAGAACAGGGGTCTCCAAGCTTTCTAAACAGAGGGCCAGTTAACTGTCTTTCAGACTTGAGGGGGGCCACACTGTGAGAAGTCAGAGAAAAATAATAAGCTGGCTTCAATATGAGAAAATAATGCCCAATCTTTGGAATTAGGAGAGAAATAGTACCCCATTGTTGGTGTCAGCAGAAGGAATAGTGACACATAATTGTTATCAGTGGGAGGAATTGTGCCCCATCATTGGTGTCATTGGGAGGAGCAGTGCCCCATCATTGGTATTAAATGGAGGATTAACACCCCACTTTTGGTGTCGGTGGAAGGAATTGTACCCCACTGTTGGTGTCACTGGAAGATATTGTGCCCCACTGTTGGTGGCACTGGAAGATATTGTGTCCCACTGTTGGTGTCAATGGAAGATATTGTGCCCCACTGTTGGTGTCACTGGAAGATATTGTGCCCCACTGTTCGTGTTACTGGAAGATATTGTGCCCCACTATTGGTGTCACTGGAAGGAGTTAACTGTCTTTCAGACTTTAGGGGGGGGCCTGACTTTGGGAAGTCAGAAAAGAAAATGACTTGGCTTCAATATGAGTAAATAATGACCAATCTTTGGAATTAGGGGAGAAATAGTACCCCATTGTTGGTGTCAGTGGAAGGAATTCCTTATAGTAAATACAATCTTCATGACTAGCACTACCTGAAGTTGATGTATTTGCTTACTCCTATCACATTCTATCAACAGGTCTTTTCAGGGAACACAAACGCGGACGGCGTGGTGAACCACAGATTTCCGAATTCTATAAAGGCCAGATTCCTCCGATTTGTGCCGCTGGAGTGGAATACCAACGGGAGGATCGGGATGAGAGTGGAAGTCTATGGGTGTTCATATAGTAAGTAGGTCCAATAATGCATATCTTGTTATCAAAATCTTTGTTCAAAAAAAAGTCCTGGTGTCCTCCCGAGAGATCCTGCTCTGTAGACATGGGCACTGCCGAAAAATGTGTTCATTTTCGTTTCCAATTTATTCGTTTTTTAAGCTTTTTTCGGAAATTTCAGAAATTCTGAAAATTCGAACATTTCGGAAATTCTGGAAATTCGAACATTTCGGAATTCAGAAATTTGAAAGTCCGAAAATGTGAACATTTTTGAATTCTGAATTTCCAAATTTCTCATTTCTAATTTTCAGATTTCAAATTTTCATATTTCCGATTTTTGAATTTTTGAATTTCTGAAAACATTTTAATTTCCGAAAGTTTTAATTTCCGAAAGTTTTAATTTCCGAAAGTTTTAAATTTAGAAATTTCAGAATTTAGAAATTTCAGAACTTAGAAATTTCAGAAATTCGAAAAAAATCAGGATTTGAAAATTCGAAAATTCTGAAATTTCGGAATTAAAAATGTGTTTACAAATTTGGGACTAAACGAATTGCACATGTCTACTGCTCTGTTCCTTTTGCACCACCACAGTTCCTCGGGTAAGATCTATCTTGGAAGCAGGCACAGGCTCCTCCTTAATAAAATTAACATGATGGAGGACTTTGTGGCCACTGAGAGGGGCCTCTGGGAAAAATTTCTTAAGTAGTGGTTCTGTTGCCACAAATTTGTTTACAAGGCCTTGCTGAATTAAAATAACCTAAATGGAGATTGTACCGATGATCATCTTGGTTCTGCTGGGGTGGTGCTCTGTCTGGATTGCCCCCCTCCCACTTTTTTTTACTCTCCTCCCTCTTTCTTTGTCTTTCCTCTTTTTTTCTTTGATTCTTTTTCCTTTTCTTTTTCCTGGATTACAAAAAAAATAAAATTAAAGAGTTCATAGACTCTTTAGTGCTGGACCAGCAAAAGCACCCCTGTGATATTGGTGGCCCAGCATGCATCAGTCGCTGATGTCATAGGGGCAGCACCACCAGGTGACATCAGCAGGTGGCCCTGCCCCAACAGCTATTTACAAAATGTCACACGGCGGTGCAGGTAAAATGTGGGAGTGTTCGTTGTGAGAGAAACATTTTGGCGCCAGGCGGCATTATTGAGGATGAATCTACATCGGGGGGGGACATTTTTTTATTTTTTTTATTCGAAAATTCGTAAATTCTAAATTTGAAAATCAGAAAACCCAAAAATCTGAAATAACTAACTAATAATAACTTAACTATTACTACCTATTACATTATAGATATTGAAATTTCCTTTCAAATTTGGCTGTTAGCAAACGTAACGAATACGAATTTATCCGAAGTTACAAATTTTCCCGAAATAACAAATGCTGCATCTAAACTAATGGATGCTACCGGGTCCCCAAAATTACCAGAGAAATGTCTGTTTAACATGGGAGTCTATGGAAGGGGTGCCCGGCTTTGAAAAATCGGTTCTCCCCGGCCGTAGGTCCTCCGGACAGCAAACCTTCCACACTTGTAGAGGAAGAGCGGGGCTTCATGTGTGCAAAGCTCGGGGTACAAGGGACCTACGGCCGGCCAATTCCGGGTCCCCAAAACCTGGGAGATCAGACACAAAAAGATGACTTAAATATAAGCCGAGGGGGCATTTATGGGCCAGATTCAGGTAGAGTTAGGCTGGAGTATCTGTGATACTCCAGCCTAACTGTCACTTTAAGCCGGCGTTTCTGTTTTCTGTAACCAGAAAACAAGAAACGCTGGGTTGGAGTTCTGATGCGATCGGCGCAATTGAATTTCGCCATCGCATCGCAACTTTAATTTAAAAATGGCGCCGGGGGCGTTCCCGCTGATTTACGCCGAAAAAATATGTTAATCAGCAACGATCACGATCGTATTCGGGCGCGACGCAGTGACTTTCCGACGTTTCCGTAAGCGATACGCGGCGTAAAGATAAAGCAGCCCCCTAGTGGAGTATCCTATGTTAAGTATAGGCGTCGTCATCGCGTCGGAAAAAAAAAAATCGCGTCGCTTGCGTAAAACTTTCATGAATGGGAATGTGACGTCATTGACGTTCACTGACAGAATTTGGAGCATGCACACTGGGATGCATTGACACTCGACACATGCGCAGTACGTTCGCCGCGGGATCGCGCTTAGTTTAAATAATACACGCCCCGTACCCGCCCAATTTGAATTCCGCCGGCTCATTTGCGATGCGCTGCCGCAACTTTAGGAGCAAGTGCTTCATGAATAACAGCACTTGCTCCTAAAATTTCGGCAGCGTAACGTAAATGAGAAGCGTTACTCCAGAGTAAAGATGCTCCCATCTACCTGAATCTGGCCCTATATATATATATTTTGTTTTCGTTTCATATGTTCTTTTTTTTTTTTTGTGTCATTCATTATGATCACACTTTGTAAATTTGTAGATCCAAAAATTTTAAAGAAAATCAGAAAATTTTAAAGAATAACTAACTAATAATAACTGACAATTTTTCGCTGTATTAATGCAATTGTGATAGAGAAAATTAAGTACTGTCCGTGATACTTTTTATTTGCACTAACATACAATTTTTCAGGACAAGCTTGTCCTAAAAAAATGTATGTTAGTGCAAATAAAAAAAGTAACACGGACAGTACTCAATTTTCTCTAACTAATAATAACTAACTTTTCAATAATGTTAATAAATCAATATATCATTTAAAAATACAGAAATAAAGTAACCATGAAAGCGTTTTTTCATTCTTTTTTTTTTGTTGTGACACTGAGAATCATTTTTTTTTATTTTGCCATTTTATAGGGTGGCGTATAAATCAGAATTGACGGAGATATAAATATTTCTGTGTATCTCTCAGGATGTTTTGTGTTGGTTCTCCTCCTTGTAGAGGACCTGTGTGCCAAGTTACGGGTCCAGGGGACTTACGGCCGGTCGGTAACGGGTCCCCAAATTCCGGGAGATAAGGCGCAAAAATGTGACTCGAGTTTAACCACTTAAGACCCGGACCAATACGCTGGCAAATGACCCAAGGGGTTTTTGCGATTCGGCACTGCGTCGCTTTAACAGACAATTGCGCGGTCGTGCGACGTGGCTCCCAAACAAAATTCGCGACCTTTTTTTCCCACAAATAGAGCTTTCTTTTGGTGGTATTTGATCGCCTCTGCTATTTTTATTTTTTGCGCTATATACAAAAATAGAGTGACATTTTTGAAAAAAAATCAATATTTATTAATTTTTGTTATAATAAAAAACCAATAAACTAAATTTTAGTCAAATATTTAGGCCAAAATTTATTTAGCCACATGTCTTTAGTAAAAAAAAATCGCATTAAAAAAAAATTAGCTACCTAGCGGGAACAGCGACACTAATACAGCGATCAGAAAAATGATCGCTTAGTGATGCTGGCAATAGGGAGTGAAAGGGTTAACTAGGGCAGTGATCAAGGGGTTAAAACTTTATTGGGGGGGGTGGGGGGGCTACCCTGACACTAACACTAACTGACTGTCACACTGTCTGTCACACTGACACTAAATACAGTAATCATACATGTATGATTACTGCATTCAGTGACACTGTGACAGGGGGGAGGGGGGGGGGGGAGATCGCGGGGGTTAAATGTGTTTGTGTCTGTGTGTAAGTGTGCTGTTGGTGCAGACTTACTTGCTGTGTTGTGATCTCTCCTCAGCGGCGCTTGAAACAAACGCCGAGGGAGAGATCAGATAGCTTCCTCCTTCCTGTGTTTACACAGGAGGAGGAAGTGACAGGGCGGGCGCGCGCATTGGCTGGGAGCGATCCGGAGGGGGCGGGTGAAAACGGATAGCGCCCCCTCTTGTCGGATCGCTCCTGCAGCCGCGCGGACCGCCGCATGTACGGGGGGGGGTCCGATCGGACCCCCGATCCCCCCCAAGGCACCAACGTATATATACGTTGATGTGCCTGTCGGTGCCATTCTGCCGACGTAAATGTACATGCGGCGGTCCTTAAGTGGTTAAGGGGAGCATTTTCAGCATCAAAAATGTGCTGAAAAACTCGACTTATACTCGAGTATATACGGTATATAAATAAAATGTAATTATTATTATTTATTTGTTTTTGATTTCGTTTTATACGTTCTTTTTTTTTTGTTTTTTGGGTCATTCATTATGATCGCAATTCATGAATTTGTAAATTGGAAAACTTGTTATATTCGAAAATCAAAAAATTTGAAAGAAAATCTGAAAATTTTAAAGAAAAACGAACTAATAATAACTAACTTTTCAATAATATTAATAAATCAATATATAATAATAAAAAATAAAAAATCCAGAATTAAAGTAACCATGAAAGCGTTTTACATACCTTTTTTCAGACCCCTTTCACACTGAAGTGTCTTTACAGCGTTTTAGCGTTAAAAATAGAGCTATTCAAAAAAGGCTCATAAAACGCTCTCCAAGCATCTCAATGGACCCTTTCACACTGAGTCCTGCAAGCAGCATCTTTGGAGCAGCTTTTAGGCGGTAAAAAAACGCTCCAAAAATGCCCCTCTCTATTGAAATGAATTGAAAGCGCTGTAAAAACGCCTTACCCTTTCACACTGTCTTAGCGGTGCTTTACCAGCACATTGGGATTGCAGATGAGGCTTCGCTCGAATAACGCTCGAATAACGCTCGAATAACACTCGAATAAGGCTTGAGTATTAAAAAAAAGGGGGAAAAGTGCAGCGCCAAAACAATGAATTATAAAAATGTAAAGGGTCCACATATAAGGGTAGATCCACTAGTAGTGAAATCCTATGAAAGGAGTGAATCCTCATCCGTCCACCAAGGCAAAGATAATAAAAAAAACTAGTAGAACTGTGTACAAAATGGTGAATCTAACAACAAAACTGATAATAGAGTCCCATATAGAAATAAGTGTTCTTTGGATTCTCATGAGTGTGATCAGACAGAAATATTCCCCTCTGTTAAGAGCCCCACATCTTCACAAAGATATTCCTTGGCATGTAAATGAGATAAATACGCTTACCAGCTGTTGGTGACCCGCAACTCACCATACGGTGGGTGGGTCCTGAAGGCTTGTATGGGCCGACCGCCCCCTTTGGACGTGGATGTAGATATGACTCCCAATCCTGGTTCTCAAAGGAAATCCAAAATGAAGCTGGTAAGAGTGGCCACAGGATTCTCCGAAGGGGTGATGTGGAAGGGGTACTCCAAGAATTTCCAATCAAAGGAAAAAAGAAAGGAAGAAGCAGAAACGTCTCTTTATAGTGTAATAAAGTTATTTATTAAAACACACAAGTCACAAAAGCCTGTACAGTACTTGGAAGGTACAACAAATAAAAAATTGTGTAAAATATTGATAAAAATCCAAACGTTGAATGGAAAAAAAGTCCCAATAGGTAAAAAATATGAAATATCCACAAGCCAAATGTAAAAAGAGTATAACCACAGCGAGGTGATAAGCAATCAGTGGCGCAGTAGAGGTAATGAAGGTTTAACCCGACCGGTTTCGTCTGCATAGACATCAACAGGGGCTTGGAACTGAACTCCCACACTTTACTGCGCATTTAATTAGTGCACCCAATCATCTACACAAGCTCCTGTCCACATAAGTCACATTGAAAACAGCGTGCGTTTCACGTCGTGATACTTCCGCTCTGTTTGCGCTCCATGCGCCGGAAGTGATGTCGTAACGCGAGTTACGACATCACTTCCGGCGCATGGAGCGCAAACAGAGCGGAAGTATCACGATTGTCTCATAATTGTCTCGGGGGGGGGGGCAATTTCCCTGTTGCCCCCCCCCTGGATCCACCGTTGCAGTAGCTGCATTATATATATATATATATATATATATATATATATATATATAGATACTGTAGGTAGATAGATATAGATATATTACTATATTGTAGATACAGATACTATACTGTAGATACAGACATAAAATGTAATGCTTGCCGGAGACTTGGAACGACGCACTCACATAACATCTCTGATGCCAGCAAGGACTTCAGTTTGGAGTGTAAAGATTTGCACAGACATAAAGCACATATAATAATATAATAACATATGGCGGAATCAATTGAGGCAGCCTACCAAGTCTGCTCATTTTTCTAAACTCGTAACTTATGAGAGGCCAACATATGCCGCCTTGTACACACCTGTTGTGCCAAGCCTTCAAGTGGCCCTTTAAGGCTGTTTCCACAGATGGACCTCGGCAGAACTTGTGCTGTTACTCCATTATCATCATTCTCTTTCACAAGGAAAATCTGTTTGCTTTCAGGAGCTTCTGAAAATAAATCTCTAATGACAGCAATTTTTTTTTTGCGTGAATGTCATATATAAATATACACTATATTACCAAAAGTATTGGGAAGCCTGCCTTTACACACACATGAACTTTAATGGCATCCCAGTCTTAGTCCGTAGGGTTCAATATTGGGTTGGGCCCGCCCTTTACAGCTATAACAGCTTCAACTCTTCTGGGAAGACCGTCCACAAGGTTTAGGAGGGTGTCTATGGGAATGTTTGACCATTCTTCAGGAAGAGCATTTGTGAGGTCAGACACTGATGTTGGGCGAGAAGGTCTAGACCACAGTCTCCACTCAAGTTCCTCCACCCCAAACTCACTCATCCATGTCTTTATGGAACTTGCTTTGTACACTGGTGATCAGCCATGTTGGAACAGAAAGGGGCCGTTCCCCAAACTGTTCCCACAAAGTTGGGAGCATGAAATTGTCCAAAATGTGTTTGTTGGTATGCTGACACCTTAAAGGCCCGTACACACAATCCAACTTTATGGCCATAATTGTCTGACGGATTTCTGTGTTGTGTCGGATAATCCGACTGTGTGTACGCTCCATCAGACAATTGTTGGCTGAATTAATGACAACAAATGTTGGCTCTTCATGCTCACCAATTGTTGGTTAATAAATCTGTTACACCGGTTTATCCGATCATGTGTACGCAAATCCGTCCAACTAAAATCCAAAGTACAAACACGCATGCTCAGAACCAATGCTAAATATCAGACAACAATAGCAGAAGTTGCCCAAAGGGTGGCGGTAAAGAGCTAAAAAAAACATGTGATTTGGTGAATGTTGGCTGAAAATGTTGTGCCGTGTGCATGCAGAACAAGTTCACGGCCAACGCACTTCGGACCAAAAGCTGGTTGGAAGTCCAATAGTGTGTACAAGGCTTAAGAGTTCCCTTTACTGGAACTAAGTGGCCAAGCCCAACCCCTGAAAAACAACCCCCCACCATAATCCCCCCTCCGCCAAATAATTTGGACCAGTGCAATTCATGACACACCCCCCCGCTTCTCAATTCACGGTTCCCCGCTTCTTAATTTGAGGCAGCACAGCACCCCCCACCCCCAGTTCTCTGCTCCAGGGGGCCCATGCCTGAAGCTGTGTAAGGGGCCCCATAATTCCTGATGGCGGCCCTGTCACCAGGTGAAATAATTGAAAATAAAAGCCTGAGAAAAAAAAAGAATATGGCCCAGATTCACGTACATCGGCGCATTATCGGTCCGGCGTAGCGCACCGCCATTACGTTAGACTTGCGCCATCTAGCCGCGTAATCCCCCGATTTACGTAGCTTTTGCGCAGGAAATTCCGCAAGCGTAAGGTTTTTTCCAGAGGCGTAAGGAGGAGTAATACAAATTGGGAGGGACGTGGGCGTGTTACATTGAAATGAGCCGTGACCCCATGCAAATGAAGGGCCGGCCGGCTCGCGCATGCGCGCTTGAACGAGACCATGTCAGCTCCGCTGTGCGCATGCTCACAACTCGGGAGCGGCGCAATCAGTGAAATTGGAAATGGACTAGGGCAACGTTGTGAACTACGCAGACAGCATAAATAGACACACACAAACGCACTTGCATTGCAAAAGTACATCCCTTTGTGTCCCTTCCCATTGAACCAAGTGCTTTTGTTCCTGTTGTTCGTTGCAGTGTGTCTTGTAGTTGTCAGATTAGTGTTCTGTGTGATCAAGTTCTTGTTGGTATATTTGTGAAAGTGTTTTTTGATAAGTGTTTGAGAGACTGTTTGTTTGATTGATATATTTTTGTTCGTTTGTTTTCTTGCTTTTTTTTTTCTTTTTTTTTTTTGTGTCTGTTTCTTGCTGAGTGCTAGTGTGATTTGTGGGTGTTCGTTTTCTCTTTGTGTGTGTTCTTGCCTGATTGGTTGTGCTTGTATTTGTGACTGATTTTTGGTGACTAGTAGTGAGTTTGTTTGGAAGTATGACTGAGAGAAAAAGAAAGCTTAATTTTACTGTGGGGGAAAAAATAATTCTTGCCCGGGCCATTAGCGAGTATGGGCGTTTTCTCCACGGCCCGCAGAGTGCCACCACCACCCCGGCCAGGAGGAGGGAGATATTGGATAGGATCACGGAGCAGGTGAATTCATCGGGGGAGGGGGAGACACGGACCCGGTCTGGGATCGAAAAAAAAATAAATGATCTCCGGCGTCTGGTGAAAAAAAAACTGGCCGCAATGCATGCCCATGCCAGGGGCACAGGAGGGGGCCCACCATGCCGTATTAGGCTTACAGCGACGGAGCATGTGGTGGCCCTGACCTTTCACCGGCCTGAAGTGGAGGGCCTGCCAGGCTTTGACACAAGTCCGGTCCCCGCGGTGCCAGGTAAGGTTTTTTTTTGGTGTGTCAGGTGTGTAGCATGTGTGGGGGAGGGGGTGAAAGGGAATATGTGGCAAGTGTGTGGATCCTCCAACCTGTGAATGGTTTGTGTCATCCACAGATGTGCAGGAGGGTGCAGGGCCATCTGGCCTGACCGCTCCAACACCAGGACAGCAGCCTAATGAGGCCCCCCCAACAAGGCCGGAGTCCGCGGAGGAGGTTCGAGAGGAGGAGGACGATCATGAGGAGGAGGACGATCAGGAGGAGGACGATCATGAGGAGGAGGAGTCAGGCACTGGACGAGTGGTTTGTGCGGACTCTTCCCCTCTGGCTGGCAGAAGCCTGCCCTCCCTAAGGGGGAGCCCCCCCTCCTCCTCCCCCAACATGGCTCCCCTCACAAAGGCCTCCCCTTCTCCCCGCCCACAACCATCAGCTGGAGGCAGGATGTCATCCCAGAGCACCAGGGGGGCGCCCAATCTCCTGCCCGCCAGTCTGCGAAGGGACCAGGCCCTCCAGACCCGCCATCTGGGACAGCTCTGCCAGACTTTTGGGCGGGTGGAGGAGAGCCTGTCCTCCATGAAGGATACGCTGGGTAACCTGGACTCCCACTCCCGGGCTTTCACAACCTGCCTAAATGAACTGCAGACTACAGCAGCAGGCGTTGGGCAGGATGTGAGGGCCCTTACCCAGGCTATCCAGGCCAACACGGCAACACTTGGTGCTTCCCTGGACAGAATTGCCGTGGCCTTGGAGGGCAGGCCGCCAGGTGGGCAGATATCAGGGGCTGCTCCTCCTTCCCTGGGTTTGCCCCTCCCCCATGAGTCTCCCCTGAGGGGCCGGGGCCGTGGCCGGGGGCGCCCCAGGCGTGGCTCACGCAGAGGGCACTAATTTTTTTTCCCCACTTTTTTTTTTTTGGCTGACATTTTTTGCATTTTTTTTTTTTTTTGGCTGACATTTTTTGCATTTTTTTTTTTTTTTTTTGCTGACATTTTTTTAAAATTTTAGGTTGTGCATGCTGTTTGAATGTGGGGGTGACATTCCTGCTGGAAAAGGGGTGTCATCCTCAATTTTGGTGGAGAAGGGTTCCCCAGGACCAGGGAGAAGTGATCCCCAGGTCCGTGTGAATGGTGTATGAATGTACAGTGACATAATTGGAGCCTTGGCATGGCGTTGCTGCTCACAAGTCCTGCATGGTGGACTGGTGCCAATCCAATTTGATGAGGATGTGGGGTGTGTGTGCTAGGGACCATAGTGGTGTGCATGCATGCATTCTCATTGTGCCATGATTAATGTGTGTGTTTAACGTGCAAAGATGCCCAATATGAGCTGCCTCCTGACTGCTCTTCCCTCAGAAGACGGGGTATCCTCGGTTAGGGGTTGATTGTCTGGTTGGGGGGTCAGGTCATCACGTAGCTCAACCTGCAGGCCCTTCCTCACTGCGAGAATGTGCAGCATGCAACATGCAACGATGATATGGCACACGAAGTTTGGGGAATACAACAGTGTACCCCCAGACTTATCCAGGCATCGGAAACGTGACTTCAGGAGGCCAAAGGTGCGCTCCACCACTGCTCGGGTTTTGATGTGTGCTTGATTGTATCTTTCCTCCCCTGGGGTTTGGGGGTTCCGGATAGGAGTCATGAGATGGGGTCCCAGTGCATATGCAGAGTCACCTGGAAGCGAGTTTCCCCATTGAAGTCAAAGGTAACGAAAATAATTTGTTCCACACTGACCTCAATGGCATGCAATACCACATGCGGCCAGAGGCGGGGGGGAACTGGCCGAAAAAAGGCCTGAGGACACCTCGGTTGACCTTGGCAAACCTCGGAAAAAGTTTTTTTCTAAGATTTGCCGAGGTCAGCAGAGCCGATCGGCGATGTTCGGCTTTGGCGCCCCCCCCTACCTCAGGCCAAACGCAGTACTGCACACCGCTTTGGCCTGAATGGATGCTACTAAAAGATGTGTTTTGGGGCTCATTAGATAAGCAATGTATGATGTTGTGGGTGGAGTTGGGTCATTGTTTATTTGGTAACTGCAGTATCCTAATTGTATATAAGAGCTGCATTTCTCAAAAACGGGTCTCATTCCTGTTGATCCTCAAACAGAGCTGTGTCTCGTTATTGGGGTTCGTGTGCCTGACTGTGTAGCTGCCTTGTGTTCGGGAATGGAATATCCTAAACAGCTTTTACCCCTGTCCCATTTGGGGTGCCGTTACACATGGAAAGGCCCGAGGACAGCTTGGTTGAACTCGGCAAACCTCGAACTGAATCTTTCCAAGGTTTGCTGAGGTAAGCCGAGGTGACCTTGGGCCTTTTCGGACGTTTCCGAGGCTTTCTGACATCCCCCCCTTTTGGCCACATGTGGAATTGCATGCCATTGAAGTCAATGCGGAACCAAATTATTTTCGTTTCCATTGAAACTCGATTTCATATGCGAGTACTTTGGATTACGCGCATTCTCCTGGAGCGGGTTATACTCGTAAAATTAGAGGTTCCACTGTGCATGGATCAACAGACAACGATCAGGAATATGAAATGTTGGGGTAACATATTCTAGTAGGCCCTCTTTAAGAAAAAGTGGTTCTTCTTATTTCGCAAAAAGTTGCCAAGTTATCCCGAACTCTACAAACTTGGAAACCCATTTTGCTACAGTAAGGTGAAGTACTTTGTGATTGGTTGCCAGTATTTTATGGGCCGGCCACTATTCTGCTGAACTTTAGAACTTGTACAGCAGTTTTATCTCCCCAGGGGTTTAATAGTATGATTTATTTAGAAATATGAAGCCATCTCCTCCACCATTACGGCACTGTGCCACCGGCAAACATAACCGGCAAGGGCACATAATGTAATTCCAACGAGACGTACGTTACAGGAATCACCAGGGGGATTCAATTCAGGGAAAGTAGACAATATTGTCCGTAATGATACTACTTGTGTTGATGCCAATAGCAAGAGATATTATCATTGACCTTGCTTGTTTGCTTACACGAGTGCCTGTCAATTGCCTCTTTGTCTCTTCTCTAGAATCCGATGTGGCGGACTTTGATGGCAGAAGCTCGCTCCTCTACAGGTTCAATCAGAAACTGATGACCACATATAAAGATGTCATCTCCCTGAAGTTCAAGAGCATGCAGAGCGATGGAGTATTATTTCACGGTGAAGGACAGCGAGGGGATTATATAACGCTGGAGCTACAGAAAGGGAGATTGTCTCTCTCCATTAACCTCGGTACGCACTTTTCTCAATTAATTTGTTTGTGAAAATTACTACTCTAGTTTTTTTTTAAATTAATGTTCATCATCGACATAGGCGTGTGCAGGGGGGGTGCCAGGTGTGCCTGGGCACACCCTAATCATCCCAGGCACCAGTGCCATTCAGTGTTCAGAAGTGTAGGGGGGCACATGAGCCATGAGGCAAGGGGGACCCACTGTGCCTTGTCACACACTACAACCTCCCTCCCTCTCTCTCACCCCCCTCTCTCTATCTCTTGCCCCCTCTCTCTCTCTAACCCCTCTCTCTCATCCCTCTCTCTTTCTCACCCTCCTCTCTCCCTTTCTCTCTCAACCTTCCTTTCTCTCACCCCGAATCTCTCTTGCCCCTCTTTTTCTCACCCCCACTTTCAGCCTCACTCTCTCCCCCCCTCTGTTTCACCCCCCTCCCTCTTTCTCTCTCGCTACCCTCTCTCTCACCCCACTTTCTCTCTCACCCACTTCTCTCTCTTTTTCCCCTCTCAACCCCATCTCTCCCCCCCTTTCCCGTCCCCCCCCCCCCCCCAGTTTCAGACCCTCTGTTCCCCCTACCCCTCTCTCAACCCACTTTCTCTCTCACCCCCCTTTCCTTTTTCTCTCTCTCACCCCTCTATCTCTCACTCTCTTGCCCCCTCTCTCTCTCTCTCTCTCTCTAACCCCCTCTCTCTTTCTCACCCTTCTCTCTTCCTTTTCTCTCTCAACCTTCCTCTTTCTCACCCCAACTCTCTCTTGCCCCTTTTTTTCTCCCCCCCTCTCTCCCCCCTCTGTTTCACCCCCCCTCCCTCTTTCTCTCTCTCGCCACCCTTTCTCTCACCCCACTTTCTCTCTCACCCTCTTCTCTCTCTTTTCCCCTCTCAACCCCATCTCTCTCCCTATTACCCGTCCCCCCCAGTTTCAGACCCTCTCTCCCCCTAACCCTCTCTCAACCCACTTTCTCTCTCACCCCCCTTTTCTGCTCTCTCTCTCTCTCCACCCTCTCTCTCACCCCACTTTCTCTCTCTTTTTCCCCTCTCAACCCCATCTCTCTCCCTCTTACCCCCCCCCCCCCAGTTTCATACCCTCTCTCCCCCCTACCCCTCTCTCAACCCACTTTCTCTCTCACCCCCCTTTCATCCCTCTCTCTCTCACCACCCTCTCTCTCACCCCACTTTCTCTCTCACCCCCTTCTCTCTCTTTCCCCCCTCTAAACCCCATCCCTCCCTCTTACCTGCCCCCCCCCCAAGTTTCAGACCCTCTCTCCCCCTACCCCTCTCTCACCCTACTTAAAGATGTAAAATGTATTGAAACTGTTAAAAATGTTTTAATACACTTCAAAATGTTTGCCACTATTCAATTTTCATCATCAGCATAGGCTTGCACGGGGGGGGGGGGGTGCCAGGTGTGCCTGGACATACGATAATCATCCCAGGCGCCAGTGCCATTCAGTGTTCAGAAGCGTAGGGGGCACATGAGCCATGGGGCAAGGGGGATCCACTGTGCCTTGTCTCGCACTACATCCTCCCTCCCTCTCTCTCATCCCCCCCTCTCTCTCTCTTTCCCCCTCTCATCCCTTTCTCCTTCTTACCCTCATCTCGTCCTTTCTCTCTCAATCTTCCTCTCTCTCACCCTGACTCTCTCTTGCTCCTCTTTTTCTCTCTCGCCGCCCTCTCTCTCACCCCACTTTCTCTCTCACCCCCTTCTCTCTCTTTTCCCCCTCTCAACCCCTCCTCTCTCCCTCTTACCTGGCTCTCCCCCCCCCAGGTTCAGACCCTCTCTCCCCCCTACCCCCTCTCAACCCACTTTCTCTCTCACCCCCACTTTCTCCCTCTGACTGGCTCTGCCATAAAATGTAACATGTATTGAAACGTCTATGATCATCAGTACAATGAATTTAAATGAGACATTCCAAAAAAAAAAGATCCTTTAATATGATAGTCATAGGGCCAGATTCATGAAAGGTTACGCTGGCGGATCGAGTGATCCGCCAGCGTAACAGTGGCTTTGAGCCGGCGTTTCTGTTTTCTGTAACCAGAAAACAAGAAACGCCGGGTTGAAGTTCCGATGCGATGAGCGTAACTGAGTTTCGCCATCGCATCGTTACTTCAACTTAAAAATGGCGCCGGGGGCGTTCCCGCCGATTTACGCTCAAAAAATATGTTAATGAGCGGAAATCGGCAATTCACGATCGAAATCCGGCGCGACGCAATGACGTTACGACGTTTCCGGACGGGATACGCGGCGCATAGATATACCTACATGGGGTTGGAGTATCCTATGTTAGGTATAGGCGTCGTCATCGCGTCGGGAAAAAAAAAAAAAACGTCGCTTGCGTAAAACGGTCATGAATGGGAATGTGACGTCATTGACGTTCATTCACAGATTTTGGAGCATGCGCACGGGGATGCTTTGACACTCGACGCATGCGCAGTACGTCGGCGGCGGGATCGCGCGTAGTTAGCATACTACACGCCCCGTACCCGCCCAATTTGAATTCCGCCGGCTCATTTGCGATGCGCTGCCGCAACTTTAGGAGCAAGTGCTTCGTGAATGACAGCACTTGCTCCTAAAAATTCGGCAGCGCAACGCAAATCAGTAGCGTTACTCCAGAGCAAAGATGCTCTGGAATACGTGAATCTGGCCCATAAATGGGAAAGCCCAGAAGGTGGGATGAGGCAATTTGTGGCCTAACTTTTACAGGAGAAAGATACACTTTATTACCAAAAGCAGGGGCGTTGCTAGGTCTGCAAAATATCTGGGGCTAGAGCCCATAGCAGCGGTCACTTACCTTTTTGTAGACCCAGAGGGGTAAGCAGGGACCCTGCACCAAGAGACTTGGGGCTATGGGCTCCAGATTCAGGGCTATGGGCTCCAGATTCGGGGCTATATCCCCAATAGCCACCCCCTAGCGACGCCACTGGCCAAAAGTATTGTGAACTTGGCAAATGGCAAACCAGTCTTAGTCCGTAGGGTTCAATATTGAGTTGGCCCATTGCTGGCACCAACAATGAGGGCAAATTACATGATATCAATGATGGGGTGAAAATCCTCCCAAATGACACCAGTGATGGAGCTTAATGACATCAACAATGGGGCACAGTTACTCTTACTGAAACAAACTATGGGACATTATTTTATTCCCACTGATTGCAGGACCTTTTCCTCTCTCAATGGCCAGAGCCCTCCCCCCCCCCACCCTAAACTCTTCAGGACAGTAAACTGGCCCCTTACTTACAAAGTTTGGAAACCCCTGTATAGAGGAAGAGTTGCTCTCCCTTTTTGCAATACATTTTTATATAGCCCTGGTATCATGAAAGATGGTTCGGTGAAAAAAAAAGCAGATCTTCACCTTGTTATTGTTGTCTACCTTGCTTTAAATTATGGAAATGAAAGAAAGTTTATTTCCTCAGCATGACAACAGTGCTTTTCTCTTTGTGTTCCCTTCTCAACATTAATGTTTTGTGGTTTGAAAATCTCTGTGGGTGAAAATTGCAACTACGACAAGTTAAAAGTCATTTTCGACTTACACGACACTTTACTGCTGATGTCCTATTTTCCGATATCAGCCACAAATTGTTATTTCTTCTCTATTTTCCCGTCTGGTTTTCCACTTTCATCAAATAGAAGTTTATAAATCACAGCTAGAATATATCGCCAAACAACGAACTACAGCTAAACCTTCTAGAAAAAAGAAAGAAAACGAAAATGTATTCATAGCTGGAAAACAACACGCTTCTATTTTTTTTATCTTTTTGTGTAAGTAAATTGATTCGTAAGAATGGAAAACCAAAATGGATACTGTGGAAATTAACAACTATAGAAGAATGTTAACAGACTGATTTATAAAACTTTGTCAATGTGTTTTATGTTTTCAAATTTTCAAATTTTCAAAGAGAACCTGTACTGTAATTCACCTCCGTAACATCTCTAAAAGTCTCCCCTTTTTAACAAATGAAACCACCAAGCTTCTCATTCACTCCCTTGTTATCTCTCGCCTTGACTATTGCAACTTTCTCATTGGCCTACCCCCTTTAAGTACAGTTTCTTTTCCAGCAAGAATCTCTCCTGAGACTAGTATCCAAAGACAGCAATGCCTCCAGCCAGCTGCAGATCCCCTAACCTACCATAGTTCCTCCCAGCTCCTATAGAGTCCCCAACCTTCCATCATTTTCTGCAGTGCTTCACAGCCCAACCACAATGACCCCAGCAGGGCCAGGACAGCTTCCCTGGGCGCAGTGGTTTATTGTAGGGATGAGGGTGCCTTCGTTCTGTTAAAAGGCCGATAGGTGGAGTGACAGCAGCAGTGATTTAGACAAGCGAGTGACTGTTGGACATAGGGTCAACTAAACAAGCAAGGACGTAGGATCACCTAAACTTGCACATCATGAACAGGGAGGGGGAGCTGCAGTTTAGCGTCTTTATTCTTGGTTGCGGGATGTCCTTGTCCAAGCACTGGACCCCAGTTCGCCTAAGTGCCTCACCCCCCCTTCTGGAGGGCCCTCCACCTGGGCCTCCATCCAGCTGCAGGTCCCCTAACCTACCAAACAAGCTCCTATAGAGTCCCCAACCTATTATAATTTTCTGCAGTGCTTCACAGCCCAGTGAGCAATATTTGTGCTACCACTCCTACACGGATGACACTCAACTCTACTTTCGGATTACCGAAAAAAACGACCAATATCATGGATTAGAAAAATGCCTGGCATTGATCGACGAATGGATGACTGAGAGCTCCCTCAAACTCAACGGATCCAAAACAGAGCTACTACTCCTCCATGCGAATCGAAAGGCTACAGCTAGGACCTCATGGACACCACCCACCATCCTGGGACAGATCATCACCCCAAGTACCAAGATCAAAAGCCTAGGAGTAATCTTTGACTCAGAGATGTCGATGGCTACGCAAATAGGATCAGTAGTCAGCAGATCCCATTAACTGCTCCGCCTACTGCTTAGACTCATCTCCTTCATCCCGGAAGAGGATACAGCGTAGTAATTGGAACAATCATCAATTCTAGACTCGACTATGCAAACTCCCTCTACCTAGGAATACCAAAATACCAGATCTCGCATTTACAAATCATTCAGAACACAGCAGCCAGGTTGGTAACAGGAAAGAAACCCTGGGAATCTTTCACCCCATCCCTGAGGGCCCTTCATTGGCTAACAGTAAAGGATTGGGTCACATTCAAGACCCTCTGCCTCACCCACAAATGCACACAAGCTAAGGCTCCCCAATACTTATGCAAGAAAATAAAACACTACACCCTCCATCGCACTCTCCGATCATCAAACCAAAACCTCCTCCACATCCCCAAGTCTAATTACAAATCAAAGGGAGAACTAAGATTTGCAGTCCAAGGACCACGGCTATGAAACGCTCTGCCAACGGACATCCGCATGGAAGAAAACCATTGGGCCTTCAGGAATAAACTTATGACCCACCTCTTCTGAAGGCTAAGGAAGACAACAGATGGGATAAGCGCCTTGAGGCGATTTAGTTCGCAGGTGTAGGGCTATACATGTTTTTCACTGACTCACAGCCCAACCACAATGCGCCCAGCAGGGCCGGGATAATGGGTGAGCAAGAGGGGGAGCTTCCCTTGGTGCAGTGGTTTACTGTAGGGATGATGGTGCCTTCCTTCTGTTAAAAGGCTGATAGGGGGAGTAAGGCCTCATACACACGACTGGTTTCCTCGGCAGAATCCAGCAAGAAACTTGTTGGGAGACGTGTTTTGCCGAGGAAACCGGTCGGGTGTACATTTTTCGACAAGGAAACTGTTGAGAAACTCGACGAGCCAAAAAGAGAGCATGTTTTCTTTTTCCTCGACGGGAATGGAAAAAATTGTCTCGTTGAGTTCCTTGACAGCCGAACAAGGAACTTGACAAGGAAACTACAGTTTTGCCCGACAAGTTCCTCGGTCATGTGTACGCGGCCTAACAGTGGCAGTATTTTAAAAAAAACGAGTGACTGTTGGACGTAGCATCACCTAAACCTGCACATCATGAACAGGGAGGGGGGTCTGCAGTTTGGCATCTTTGGGCGGCTTTGATTGTCCTTGTCCCAGCACTGGCCCCAATTCACCTAAGTGCCCTCACCCCCCCTTCCTTCCTGAGGGCCCACCACCTGGGCCTCCAGCCAGCTGCAGGTCACCTAATTTACCACATTACCTCCCAATTCTAATAGTGCCTCCAACACCCTACAATTGCCTGCAGTGTCCCTTAACCGCCCAGAACCCTCAGCTCCCATAGTGCCCCCAAAGCTCCCACAGTGCCACCCAGCCTGCCACAGTGCCCCTCCCAGCCTGCTGCAAAGCTTCTGCCCCCCAGTAGTGGTCTTACTTTCAAAAGTGGCCCACAGTGCCTTCAGATTTCCTGCAGTGCCCTCCAGTCTTTCACAGTTCCCCTGGAAAGACCCCAGACCCCCAGAAACCTCTTTCTATGCAGCCAGGGCTACCAAGTCTGTTGCAGAGTCCTTTAACCCTCTCCAGAACCTCTCGCAGTGACGTAACTCCTAGCCCCAATGTATTTCAATACTTTTATTGTGTGATTTTAATCTTTTTTGTTTTTTATTTACTTATTTTGTTGGAGCCTGGAAGGTTTTAGAAGAAGGTTGAGGACCCCTTGCCTTAGATGGATCTCACACTACCCATTTTTCCCTTCCAGGTGACGCCAAGCTGCGTTTCGGTAACACTCACATGGTGGTGACTTTGGGAAGCCTTTTGGATGATCAGCATTGGCATTCTGTTCTGATAGACCGATTCAACAAACAAGTGAACTTCACAGTGGACAAATACACCCAACATTTCCGCACTAAGGGCGAGTCCGATGACTTAGACATCGATTATGAGGTGCGTTTTGCTGTGTTATCTAAAATAAAACTGATATTGGACCCGTGGTGTAATGTCTTGATTTGTGGTCAAGTGAAAATTTGTTTAGTAAATACGGGAAAAGGTGTATTTTTTACTGAACTGTTGTACTGCAGCAATCGCTAAAATGCCTTGAGCTGGCAGTACACTGGAGATCACATGGTCTGGCACATCCTTACTGGCACAGTATTATACCAATCAATAGTTCTCACACTCGTCTGGACCTCCATTATACTGCCAGTATTTTAAACCTTTCTTCAGCACAATAGTACAGGAAAATAAATAAATACATAAATAAGAAAATAAAAATAAATAAATACATTATAAATAATAGAACAATAAATATAATAAATATTTTACATGATAATAATATATTATAATGCAATATACATTCAAGTGTTAGAATGGCCCAGTCAAAGGCCAGACCTAAATCCAATTGAGAATCTGTGACAAGACTTGAAAATTGCTGTCTCCATCCAATCTGACAGAGCTTGAGATATTTTGCAAAGAAGAATGAGAAATGTCCCTCTCTAGATGTGCAAAGCTGGTAGAGACACCCCCAAAAAGACTTTGAGCTGTAATTGCGGAGAAAGGGGCTTTTACAAAGTATTGACTCCGGGGGGCACCATAAAAATGTACCCCCAATTTTCACATATTTATTTATAAAAAAAAATAGAAATTTTCCTTCCACTTCACGATTATGTGGCACTTTGTACATTTTTGGTTGTAGCGTGACAAAATGTGGAAAATTTCAAGGGCTAATGAATACTTTTTCAAGGCATTGTGTGTATATATTATTTAAAATAATATAATTTATTATATTATTATATTATTTTATTATAACATAATATTATCATGTATCATGTACATACATATATATATATATATATATATATATATATATATATATATATATATATATATATATATATATTTGGGGCAAAGTTCTTTAAAATAACCTTACCCTATTTATTAGTGACATTCATTAAGCTGACGGCAACATTTTTATTTATTTTTGTGTACTGATATTTTAAAACTTTTGCACCGATAAACCACAGGAAAATCAGTCATATATATATATATATAAAAAATATATATAAATGTATGTATTATATTATAATAATTTAAAAAATGGTTAATAATTAATAAATAGTAATTAATAATTAGTAAATGATAATTATATATAATAATTTTAATACACCATGCTTCATACCAAGCAGAGAGGTCAAAGCCAAATGGGCGGGCTTAATTCCAGCTCTTGATGTATCTTCGTTCTGGAAATGAACCATGGCCCATACAAAGTCCCACACTATAATTTTTATACCCCGGGTAGCGTCGGTAAGCAGATTTGCGGTGCAGTCCGGTGTCATTAGTATTTTTGTTTGTAGCGATAAATTCCTAATTAAGTCCCACGCCATCCCCAGACCGCTAAAGATTATAGCTGCAGTTTAAGTTCTATCTCTGGGGCCTTTGATGGGCGATAAAATAGAAGGGAAATATCTGCTGTGATTGCTATGAATTAGGCAATTAGAATGATGACATAACAGGGAAAATTGTGCAGTGAGCATGCAGCTCAGAAATGGGTTTAATTAGTAAATATGGCCGTAAAAAAACAAAACTGAAATATGGGTTCTTAGCAATGAATTTTAGAGGCATATCTATCGTATCATTCCAAAGAGAAGCATTTGGGAATTGATATATTTATAATACCAGCTAATTTCTTTGCAGCATCAAGTAATGTCTTTGTACAAAATGGACATTTATTCTTAAATGTGAACTCCGGGATAAATATTTGGAATAAAGAAATGGGACTTTATGGCACTCAATATTTAAAAAAAAAATACAGTCATGTGGATAAAAATATCTCTTTCATTATAATTTTTTTTCACTTTAAAAGCAAGTACCGATACTTTTTTTTTTATCTCATGACAGTGACAGTGGCACATGTGTCAGAAGTTTTTTTATTTTATTTTTGAAAAATATTTTTTTTTTACTTTTTTATTTATTTATAATGCTTTCCTTTTTTTAGGGGGGTGGACCGTGTCAGTGTGTTTTTTCTTTTATTTTTTATTATTTTCTACATAACTTTTTTTTTATTATTATTATTTTTTATTATTATTCTTTTATTTTTATTTTTTTATCAGCGGACTTTTGTTTAACCCCCCAATATCGCAGTCACCAACTGTATTGCCGCCATGTGGTCGCGCACGCTGCCGGCTCGCTCTTGACCCTGTCTCAATTGTCATAAAAAGTGTTTGGGGACCCGGGTCCTGCCCCAGGGGACATGTATTAATGCAAAAAAAGTTTTAAAAATGGCAATTTTTTTTCGGCAGCAGGGATTTTAATAATGCTTAAAGTGAAACAATAAAAGTGAAATATTCCTTTACATTTTGTACCGGGGGGGTGTCTATAGTATGCATGTAAAGTAGTGCATGTTTCCTGTGCTTAGAACAGTCCCTGCACAAAATGAAGTTTCTGAAGGAAAACAAGTAATTTTAAACTACTTGCGGCTATTCATGAATTGTCGGGTCCCGGCAATACAGATCAAAGTCACTGAAAAAAAATATGGCAGGGCCCCCCCCCCCCAGTCCATTACCAGGCCCCACTAACAGGCCAGATTTCAAGCATTACAGTGGGGAGCTGCAGACTAGAATACGGCAATAACTGAGGAGCAAATGATATCACCTATGATGTATTTCAGTTATCTTGCAAACCTGCCCTGGTACAGGAGTTAAGAACCACTGCACTGGTAGGAGTGGGCCTAAATACCTTCCCAGCAGCCGGCTTGATTAAGAGGGGCGAGGTCACCTGTCCACGTCATGTGGTAATCCCCGGCTTTCTCCTTGCGTAAGAAGAATGTCGGGGGTTACCCAATGACATGGACTGGTGACCCGCGTCACGGGGTGGGGTCACCCGTCCATGTCATTGGGTAACCCCCTGCTTTTCCCTTGCGTAAAAATGTCAGTAATCTTTTTGCAGCGTTGCAGCGGACAGGTCGGACACTTTTGACACATTTTTAGGACCATTGACATTTACAGAGCGATCAGTGCTATAAATATGCACTGATTACTGTATAAATGTCACTGACAGGGAAGGGGTTAACTCTAGAGGGCGATCAAGGGGTTAACTGTGTTCCCTATTTTGTATTCTAACTATAGGGGGAGGGAACTCACTATAGGAGATGACAGATCGTGTTTTCTACTTTATCTCCCCAGACCACACAGGGATTTGTATGTGTACACACAGAAACCGTCCGTGCACGCAATTGCGCCCTCTGGCCACACGCATCGGGTTCCCTGCCACGCAGGGGGCGCAGGTGCCTCTATCGGCACTCACACGCTCTCTGGTGGCTCTCCTGGGCAAAGCCGTATATAGACACGGGATTTCACTCAGGAGAGCCATTCTGCCGCAGTATATCTGTGTGAGCCGGCCGGGAATTGGTTAAAACGCAACTAAACTCGCTCACTATGTTTAATAATCATGCTGCCAGCACTGGTAACTAGTTACATTTCTTCAATTGCTTCATGGTTTCTGGCCTATTCCAAAACAATGTCATACATACCCGGAGTCTTCAGAAAAGGGAAAGAGGGGCTTTCTTTAAGCACACCCTCCTGCCTTCATGCCTGAACTAAGGGCAGATGGATTTCAGGAAGTACGTGCTACATGAATCATCTGCCCTTACTCAAGATGGCTGCAGCCAGAATTGTTAGGGGGAGGTGTTTTTCAATGTGATTTCTCAGCAAAATAAAGCATGGAGACATGGTTGGATGGATGAGGGACGTTTGCTTTGAATATTATAAATAAATTAAATGGCGTTTTTGGTTTGTGGTGCTCAGATGCCGCTTTAAGCAGAAAATGCGTTTTTACTTTTTTTTTTTCTAGCAATAAAAAGTAAAAAAACTTGATTGCCCTTAACTTATAAATCTGCCTAACATTTGGCGGCGGAGCGGCGTCAGCCTGTAATACCGGCTAGCATTTCACAATTCTCAGCGCAATAAAGAACATAAGATGTTTGAAAGTTTATAGCGCATTAAACTAATCGCGTCGCCACCAACTCATCCGAACTGTATTTGGGGGTTTGACTTTTACAAGCAGCGTAACCTGCCATAAAATCAGCCAGTTTTATTTATTTTTTGTATTGACGGTGACCTTTGCATATTTCGGTCGCGTGAAAAGATGTTGTCGGGTTCTTTTTTTTCTTTTTTTAAACCTGCAGGCAATTATAACCAGTGAAAGAGAAAATGGTGATTGTGTAGATGTAAATGCATTAGCGGTGTAAAGTGGATACCCAGTCAAATGTAAAAAAGAAAAAGAAAAACAGCAATGTTATACAATGTAGTTATGTAGTTTTACTGAGACTGTTACATTTAATCCTTTCATGACTCATGCCGCGTACACACGGCCGTTTTTCAGGTCTAGAAAAAACAATGGGCCAGATTCAGATACACTTAATTTTGCGCTGCGTAATCGAAATACTCTACGCTGCCGTATTTTACCAGGCTCTACATCGAATTCTGGTAGATTTTTGCCCGTACGCTACGGCAGCGTAGTCTCGCCGCGTAATCGAAATACGCGAATAGGGGGCGTGAAGCATTTAAATTAGGCGCGTCCCCGCGGCGATCGAACTGCGCATGCTCCGTTCAGAAATTTCCCGCCGTGCATTGCGCGAAATAACGTTGTTACGTCATTTTTTGTTTGAGTAGCGTCGTTTACGGACATTCCTATTCCCGTACGACTTACGTAAAAAATAAAAAAAACGTCGGAAAACGTTGAAATTCGATGCGGGAACGACGGCCATACTTAACATGGGCTGTCTAATATTAGACCAGCAAAAAGCTGGTATAAGTTTACGCAGCAAAAAGATGACTGAAGGTGCTGTAAGAGATTGCGAATGAAGATCGTAATTTCGTTGATCGTCGGCAAAAGCTCATTAGCATACCCCGACGCGGAAAACGACGGGAACTCCACCCAGCGGCCGCAAATTTATTGCAGCGTAGATCCGAAGGCGTACGAACATGTAATCCAGTTGAATTGAAGCCCGCAGCCGTCTATTCATGGTTTGAGGTTTCAGAGTAGTGAAAAAACGCGCGTAATTTGAAATTACTCCAGTCTAATGCGAGTTAGACAGGAGTAAGGGCTCTGTGAATCTGGCCCTATATATATATTTTTTATTTATTTATTTTTTTGCATTACACATGTAAGGGGCCAGATGGTCCCCAGGGCCCCTTAAAAGCCCGGCCGGCCCCCCTCCCGTTTTTTTTTTCATTACACCTGTAAGGTGCCCGATGGTCCCCAGGGTATGGCTGCCCTGAACATACATAGATGGGTTGGGAGGAGCATGGGGGGGGGTGCAGGAGGGGGGATTTTGGTATATACTATGTCTAGGATGATATACTTTTTAATCCAGACTGTCTATTCATTTTAAACAAATGGTTTTGGCTCGGTGACACAGTTATTTTATCTTGAGAGGTAAATCTTCTCCATAATCTGATTTACGATCTAATTTCTTATTTTATTATTATGTTGTTGTTTTTTTATGTGGCATTAAGCGAAGGAATGAGCCAAGTTTTGATTTTTTTCTTTTCCAAAGTTCAGCTTTGGAGGAATTCCAGTCCCCGGGAAGCCCGGCACGTTTCTGAAGAGGAATTTTCACGGCTGCATCGAGAACCTGTACTACAACGGAGTGAACGTCATCGATCTGGCCAAAAGACGCAAACCTCAGATCTACATTGTGGTAAGAGATAGTTTTGCCTGTTTTGCGATGATTGTAATTGCTCTCCACTTCCTGGAAAAAAAGTCTTTTCATCCGCTTGAGTTGAGTGTGCATTGTGAGGTATCATTTTAGCATTGACCTGAAAGTAATTCTTGATAGGATTTCACTGGGGCAATTTCTATCACAATGCTCAAAGCGGAAATAAAGTATCTTTTTTATCTTTCTTTTTTTATTATGCAAATACTTTGAAAATGCCATTTAAAAAGACTGCATGGATGCACTTGTTGGCTTTTGCTTTATCCATATTTTTATTTATTTTTTCAAAAACAAATTAACATTTATTATTTATAAAGTGTTACATATGTGATATTATTAAAGCAACATCACATGTAAATGTAAACATTTAAAAAAATGTAATAATAAAAAGTCTCTTTTCTCAGCTAACAAATTTATTTATTTTTTGCGCTATAAACAAAAACAGAGCAACAATTTTATTTAAAAAACACAATATTTTTTACTTTTTGCTATAATAAATATCCCCCATTTAAAAAAAAAAAAAAGCTAATTTCATCTCAGTTTAGGCGGATACATATTCTTCTACATATTTTTGGTAATAAAAATCGCAATAAGTATTGATTGGTTTGCGCAAAAGTTATAGGGCCAGATTCACGTACATTGGCGCATTTTTTGACCAGCGTAGCGCACCTCCTTTACATTAGACCAGCGCAATGTAGAGGCGCAATCACCGTATCCTCGTAATATTTGCGCAGAAATTAGCGCCGGAGTAACGTTATTTCCGAGGCGGAGTAATTAAAATTGGGAAGGACGTGGGCCTGTTACATTGAAATGAGCTGTGACCCCATGCAAATGGAGGGCCGGCCGGCTCGCGCATGCGCACATGAAGCGGACCATGGTCAGCACCTCTGTGCGCATGCTCACAACTCGGGAACGGTGCAATCAGTGAAATTGGAAGTGGACCCGGGCAACTTTGTGAACTACGCAGACAGCATAAATAGACAGACACCTACGCCCTTCCTTTGCAAAAGTACATCCCTTTGTATCCCTCCCTATACAGCAAGGTGCTTTTGTTCTGTTGTTTATTAGCGTTTGTTTGTTTGTTTGTGACGTGTCTTTGAGACATTTGGGGACTGTTTTGCAGAGTGATTTTTGTCTTTTATGTGTTTTTCTTTGTTGTTATTTTTTTTTAATTATATTTTTAGCTGGTCAATTTTTTATTTTTTTGGTTCTGTTTGTGAATGATTTTGGAATGTGGGGGTGACATTCCTGCCGGAAAAGGGGTGTCACCCTCATTTGTGGTGGAGAAGTGATCCCCAGGTCCGTGTGAATGGTGTATGAATGTACAGTGACATAATTGGAGCCGTGGCATGGCGTTGCTGCTCACAAGTCCTGCATGGTGGGCTTGTGCCAATCCAATGTGATGAGGATGTGATGTGTCTGTGCTAGGGACCACAGTGGTGTGCATGCATGCATTCTCATTGTGCCATGATTACTCTGTGTGTTTAACGTGCAAAGATGCCTAATGTGAGCTGTCTCCTGGCTACTCTTCCCTCAGAAGACGGGGTAGCCTCGGTAAGGGGGAGATTGTCTGGTTCAGGGGTCAGGTCATCACTTATGTCAATCTCCAGGCCCTTTCTCACTGCGAAGTTGTGCAGCAGGCAACATGCACCGATGATCTGGCATACAAAGTTTGGGGAATACAACAGGGTACCATGGGGGGTTCCGTATAGGAGTCATGAGATGGGGTCCCAGTGCATATGCAGAGTCACCCTGAAGGAATAAGACAGGAGGATGTTAGTAGTGCATGTGCCCCTTGTGATTTCAGCATCATGGGGGGGACAGTCATGCCTGCCACCCATGTCACTCACTAACAAGCCAGCTGTCCCCATACATGTTCTGTTCGAAATCTGTGGGGATGGGGCTATGATTGTATATGTAGCTGTCATGGGTGGTGTCATGTGTTGGGCTGGTGATGTCCTCCTGCAGGTTTGTGGTTAATTCCAGGATGGCATGAGGGGTGAATCTGTAGATGCGAGACACCTCAGAATCACTCATGCCATAGATGTCTAGGCGTGTGTGATATATCAAGTGAAGAGTGAGGGGCTTGTATCAGATTAGATTATTATATCCATCAAGGTTTTAAAGGGCTATTGAAAGATAGTGAGACCGTGTTTGTAATTTGTATGTATGTTATGTATTGATGTATATATGTATGTATATTTTTTGTAAAAATGTTCTTTTGTGGATCCCCGTAACTCCCTCATTTGCATATTTGAATAGAAAATCAATGGTGTGTCTAGCGCAGTTTTGCATGGACGGATACGCCGGTCTATCGAAATTACTCCGGTCAAAAAAAAGTAGATTTCTTGCGTATCTCGTTTTGGAGATGCGGTGCATCGAAACGCATGCGCAAATTTCCTGTAACGCCGGCGTAATCGCTCGGTGAATCTGGCCCATAGCGTCTACAAAATTGGGGATAGATTTATGGCATTTTTATTCATTTTTTTATTAGTATTGGTGGCGATCTGTGATTTTTATTGTGACTGCGATATTGCGGGGTCAACTTGACATGGCACTGCTCCTGCTTTTTAACATCGGGGCCTATGGGAAATCTTGCTCAGCTTGACATGGCAATGGCACTTCTCCCAGTTGTTAACATTGGCGCCTATGGGAAATCTTGCTGAGCTTGACATGGCACTGCTCCCACATTTTATTATTGGTGTCTATGGGAAATCTTGCTCAGCTTTACATGGCACTGCTCCGGCTTTTTAACATTGGTGTCTATGGAAAATCTTGCTCAGCTTGACATGGTACTGCTCCCGGCTTTTAACATTGGCGCCTATGGGAAATCTTGGTCAGCTTGACATGGCACTGCTCCCAGTTTTTAACATTGGCGCCTATGGGAAATCTTGCTCAGCTTGACATGGCACTGCTCCCGCTTTTTAACATTGGTGTCTATGGGAAATCTTGCTCAGCTTTACATGGCACTGCTCCGGCTTTTTAACATTGGTGTCTATGGAAAATCTTGCTCAGCTTGACATGGTACTGCTCCCGGCTTTTAACATTGGCGCCTATGGGAAATCTTGGTCAGCTTGACATGGCACTGCTCCCAGTTTTTAACATTGGCGCCTATGGGAAATCTTGCTCAGCTTGACATGGCACTGCTCCCGCTTTTTAACAATGGTGTCTATGGGAAATCTTGCTCAGCTTTACATGGCACTGCTCCCGCTTTTTAACATTGGCGTCTATGGAAAATCTTGCTCAGCTTGACATGGCACTGCTCCCGGCTTTTAACATTGGCGCCTATGGGAAATTTTGCTCAGCTTGCCATGGCACTGCTCCCAGTTTTTAACATTGGCTTCTATTGGAAATCTTGCTCAGCTTGACATGGCACTGCTTCCACTTTTTAACATTGGCTTCTATGGGAAATCTTGGTCAGCTTGACATGGCATTGCTCCCGGTCACGAAGAGCGTGGTGGCTTTTTAAAGGGGACATACAGGTACGTCCATTTGCCCACGGTTGCCATTGTGCCGATGTATATCGGCGTGCAGTGGTCGACAAGTGGTTAAAGCGGAACTAAACTCTCTCAATCAACTTAAACTATTTTTAATCCTTGAAAAAATATAAAGAAAGTTAAAAAAAAAAAAAGATTTTGAAAAGATGTACACAAAAAGTGCCAGAAAATGCCCGCTCAACAGGTTAACTGAAGTAAAAACTGAAGTCACTTTGCACACCTCTCTACAGGATGATATTGTTTATCTTGCCTTTTAATTATGTCAAAATGCTTCTCCTCTTATGTTATGCCGTCGTTTTGTGTTACATCTTAATTAAAAATAAATGTCCTTTGTGCTGGTAATGGTGTTATGCGTTATCAGTTTCTAAAACACTATAAACCTAAAGAGTGTAGACTGCAGGCGAGGGGCCGCTACGAGCGATTCCATGACTGCAATCAAGTGGCACTTTGCGGTGTCATTACATATAACAACATTGGATGTATGTATTATTATCTCCATTCAGAGTCATCCTGAGGGGTAATTAGTGACAAGAAAACATTATGTGCAAAATGATAACCTTAATATCAGTGATATCGCACATCCAACAGCTCATAATCTCCACACGGCTGCTGAGAATAACTCAAGATGACAAATAAACAATCGGTTATCATAGAAAATGAGACACCTTTATATATAACAGAGGCTTGGTTTGCTAAAAGAGTAGAGATTGTCTATTATTCAAAGTAAATATTCAATGAGCTTAGCAGTGGTGGCTGGTGCTTCATTTTTTTGGGAGGGGGGACAAACCACCCCACCTGCCAGCCCCACTAGCGCAAGCCCACTCGCCAGCCCCGCTTCTGGGTGGCTTCGGCGGCTTCTCCTCTCGGCCAATGCGGACGCTCCTCCTCCCGGTAGACATGTGCAATTCGTTTGATTCCAAGTTGTTGTTTTTTTTTTTAATCTTGACAACTTTGTTAATTTGGAAATATCCGAAACGAAAAACCTGAATCAAAAAGGTAGGACAAAGGGGGGAGCACTCACATTTGCCACATCCGAAAATTTGGAAGACAGAAAAAATTACTCAAAGGAAGGTAATTAATGGTCGGACTTTAGAGGCAAGACGGGAATATCAAAAAATATAAATTTATTACAAAAAATACAAATATTATACAAAGCAGCTCAATAAAAGAAAATCATATAGTATATATGATATGGAAAATATCCTCTGCTTTGTATAATTTTGTATTTTTTGTAATAAATTTATATTTTTTGATATTCCCGTCTTGCCTCTAAAGTCCGACCATTAATTACCGTCCTTTGAGTAATCTGTTCTGTCTTAACGAAAACCTGAATTACTGAATTTTTCTGAATGTTCGAAAATTTGTAAATTAGAATATTTGAAAATTTCATGAATGCGATATCCGGAAATGTGAAAATTCTGAAATGTGAAAATTCGAAAAAGTGAAAATTCTGAAATTTGTAAATTCAAAAAATTCTGAAATTCCAAATTTCAAATTTCTGATTTTCAGAGATCTCTAAATTACGAAATTTCTTAATTTTCAAATTTCTATTCTTTATATATTTCTTTCAATATCTTTATTGTTTTTTTATTTAAATTAATACATAAATATCCAAAGATAAAAAAACATCCCATAACATCTACATTCACTTTTTTAAATTAAAAAAACAAGACAACAATAGTGTTAGCCCATTTTTTTTTATATTGTGAAAGATGATGTTACGTCAAGTAAATTGATACCCAACATGTCACGCTTCAAAATTGTGCCCACTTGTGGAATGGCGACAAACTTTTACCCTTAAAAAACTCCATAGGCGATGTTTAAAAAATTCTACAGGTTGCATGTTTTGAGTAACAGAGGAGGTCTAGGGCTAGAATTATTGCAATAAAAAATAAATATTTAATTGTCATTTAAAAAAAAATGTCCCTTTTAAGAGCTATGGGCGGAAGTGACGTTTTGACGTCACTTCCACCCTGCTTTGGTATGGAGACGGGTGGGGGGCCTTCCCCTCACTCGTCTCCATACCCAGCCACCAGAAGGATCAGATCGCCTCCGCTGCTGCCTTGGCTCCAGTAATCGGCGGAGGGCCCCCTCAAGATCACCATTTTTTGAAAACCGGACTGCCAGCTGAAGACGAGGATACCTTGGTTATAGTAGCTAGAGATATCCTTCTTCAGAGTGCCGACGTCTATCGGTGTACGGCGGTTTGGAAGTGGTTAACTGAAAATATGCGCGGTTGTGCGACATTGTACCCAAACAAAATTGACGTCCTTTTTTCCCCCCAAAGTAAACTGGCCCTTTGTTTAGGAAGTTTGGAGACCTCTGCCCTAGGCAAAAATTAGCAGTTGACTCACACAGTGTGGGCACATGGGAAAACTTTTTTTGTGCCCGGAGTTGGGCTTTCCATTACGGGTCTGCTTCTGTGAAGGAAAACACACCTTATGGCACAGGTGTCAAACACAAGGCCCGCAGGCCGAATCCGGCCCTCCAGGCTAATTCATGTGGCCCTCGCACCTCTGGTCCTACTCCAGAACTCTACTTTCTGCTTTCAAGCAATGTATCCAGCTTTTTCCCATCAGCAGCATAAGTAAAGGGGGGTACACTGTGATTTAAGGGAGAGTGGGGGACTCAACTTCTGAAGGTGGGGTGGCTCTTGACATCTAATGTAAAGGGGAGGGGGTGGACATCTAATCTTGCAGATACAACCGACCCTTTTGAGGACAATCATAATGCTGATGTGGCCCACAATGAATTGAGTTTGACACCCCTGCCTTATGGAATACCCACCAGAACCAACTTCTACTTCTATCAGTCCGGCGCTATCACACACACACACATATATGGAAAAACTCTTCAAATCACGTCAAAAATTACTTGTACGTAAACTTTGCAGAACTCGCTAACAATGCGTACTCACTGAATATATCATCTGGTTTCCCTTTGGAAATATTTTCATGCAGAAGCGCCCCATCGGCATCACCCGTAGGCGTATAATACAATGTAAATCCTTAGACTTTTCATACGTGTTGTCAGACTCAAGAGATGCCTTCATATTTTTGGGTTTATTTCAAATTCTTTCACCTGGAGGTGATCGTCATTCAAACCGGCTAATAGATCAACAGGGGACTTCCCTGTAAATATACATCTAATACCTTGGAGTTCTCACCTCTCCCGGAGGGTGTCATTTGCTGTATTTTGGAAATTTCAGGGCTTGGCTGAGGATTTCTCTTTGTGGTTCATTAAAAAGTTTCTCTAGTGAGATAGTTGGGCTTTCCATGACAATCTCCTCTTTGTGTTTTCTCCTCCAGGGGAATATCACGTTTTCCTGCTCCGAGCCGCACATCGTCCCCATCACCTTCACCAGCCCCAGCGCCAGCTTCCTCCTCCTGCCCGGCACCCCGCAGATGGACGATCTGGCGGTGAGCTTCCAGTTCCGGACATGGAACAGCGACGGTCTTCTCTTGTCCTCCAAGCTGTCCGGGGATTCCGGGATGCTCCTCCTCCAGCTGTATTCCGGGAAGCTGCTGCTGATGATTCAGAGGGAGTTGGTTAACATTCTGCCAATCACCGCAGGTAAGGTTCTCAGAGAGTTAAATCTGACCTCCGGCCTTCCCTTCAGTCTAGGAGAGGATCCGGTACAAACGTGTCTTCCTCTGATTTCAATTCAGTTTTCAGTTTTCTAATATCAAATAGTTTTCAAACTCAACGTTTTCGAATTCTATTAGTTTTCTAATTCGAATAGTTTTCCATTTCAAAGATTTACAAATTTAAATTTTTCGGAAAATCAGATGTATCCGAATTACAATAGTACCGAATTTAAATGAATCTGAAACAATGAAAAAAAAAATCAGACAATATTCAAATTCAATAAGTTTTCCAATTCAAATAGTTTTCAAATTCAACGTTTTCTAATTCAATTAGTTTTCGAATTCGAATAGTTTTAAAAAAGTTTTACGACTTTGAATTTTTAAGATGTATCTGAATTACAACAGTACCGAATTTAAATAAATCTTAAATTTCAAACTATATTCAAATTTGAAACGTTTTTTGAATTTGAATAGTTTTTTTTTTTCCAAAAGTTTTTATTTATAAACAGAGGAGCTGGTCTGGACCGGACCACAACATATTCCGACATTCCAACATAGTCAGTAAAATCCACTTATAGTCAAAGGAAGACAGTAAAATATATGGCGTTACGGTGTCACATTTGGCATCTGTCACTAGTGAGTCTCCGGAGGGTCACCGCCCTCCAAAGAAGGCAATGGGAATCCCCACTCGAGAACCACTACGACTCCCCTTCGCAATATTCGGGGTAGTCTTGATAGATCATTACTGTCCATTTCCATTAGTAGGCGTGTCCACCTGCGTGTAATTGTGGAACCTAAGTCAATGTCCGGAAGGTCCAGCCCTTCACCTATTTTCCACGTTTTCCTCAAGGACCACCTCCTTGCAGAAAACCAGTGGGGGTAGCGGAGAGAAGAAGAGAGAAGTAAAGAGGGGGGAGGAGAGGTTGTGGGGGGAGGGGGGGCTGCACAGGCAGGGGTGTCCCAAGGCGCCCCTAAAGGGCGTAATTTGCGTAATAGGTTTTTCAGGGTCGAAAAATTTATCAGTGATTCTTATACAGTAATCAGTCTATTTCTCTAAGGGTCTGTCCTTCCTCTGAGTATTTAAACACATTCCATATTTGCCAGGTTTTGGTGTATGTTTCCTGTTTTTGTTGGCCAGAAAGGATCAGGTCTTCCATGTAGTTAATCTCATCTACTTTTCTGAGCCAGAGAGCAAATGTCGGCGCGTGGGGGAATTCCAGTGAAGGGGTACGCACGCCCTAGCCGCGTACAAGAGGTGGCGGGTGATCGATTTTTTGTAGGCTCTGGCCGACACCTCCGTTGAATAGTTTTCAAACTAAAAGTTTTATGTATCTGAATTACAATAGTACCAAATTCAAATGAATACAAAATAATGATAAAAAATCATTTGGACGATATTCGAATTCAAAAATTTTTTGAATTCAAATAGTTTTCAAATTCAAAGTTTTCTAATTTGATTCATTATCAAATTCAAAATTTTCGAATTCCAATCGTTTTTAAATTCAAAGTTTTACGAATTTAATTTTTCGGAAATTCAGATGTATCTGAATTACAATAGTACTAAATTTGAATGAAAAAGGAAGAAAAAAAAGTTTTTGAATTCAAATAGTTTTCAAATTAAAAGTTTCCGAATATAATTAGTTTTCAAAAACTAATAAAATTCGGAAACTTTGAAAACAAATGGAATTCAAAAAATTGGAATTTGAAAACTATTTGAATTCGAAAACTTCCAATTTCGTCCGAATTTTTCTTGGGTTATTTCAGATTCATATAAATTTGGTACTATTGTGAATTTACATTGAATTTCTGAAAATACTAAATTCGTAAAACTGTGAATTTAAAAACGATTTGAATTTGAAAAATATTCAAAGTTTTACAAATAAAAAATTTTCAAAATTCAAATGAATCAGAAATAATATAAAAACATTTTTTTTTAATTCAATTAGTTTTCAATTTCAAAGTTTTTGAATCCGATTACTTTTCAAATTCAACGTTTTCGATTTCGATACATTTTAGAATTTTAATCGTTTTCAAATTCGAATCGTTTTCAAATTCAGTTTTACAAATTTACATTTTTCAGAAATTCCGATGTATCCGAATTACAATAGTACCAAATTCAAATTCAAATGAATCAGAAATAACAAAAAAATATTTAGACGATATTCAAATTTGAACAGTTCTCAAATTCAAAGTTTTATGAATCAAAATTTTTCGGAAATCCAAATGTATTTGAATTTCAATAGTACCGAATTCAACTGAATCCGAAATAACAAAAAAAAAATTCGGACGATATTCGAATTCAAAAAGTTTTCAAATTCAAATATTTTTCCAAATCAAAGTTTTCAAACTCAAAGTTTTCAAATTTGACTTGTTTTCAAATTTGAATAGCTTTTGAATTAGAATAGTTTTCAAATGAAAGGTTTTCGAATTTGATTCATTTTCAAATTCAAAGCTTTCGAATTCGAAAAGTTTTCAAATCGTTTTCAAATTCGAATAGCTTTCCAATTTCCAAAAATAATAAAATAGACTAGAAAATAAAGGAATGGAATAGAAAAAAATATATTTTAAAATAGACTTTTCGTAGAAAATTAGTTTTGTTTGAATTCATTATTTATATAAATTTGTTTAGTTAAATTTGTTTCATGTGTTTAATTTGTTTTTGGAATTCATTTGATTATTCATTTTTTAATCAAATTCAAAAAAGTTTTAGAATTCAAAAAGTTTTCCAATTTCCAAAAAGAACTAAATTGACTAGAAAATAAAGGAATACAATAGAAAAAAATTGAATTAGAATTTTCGAGTTTTTGAATATGAATTTGAATTTCGTCCAAATTTATTTCATCATTTGGGATCCATTTCAATTCGTTACTATTCTAATTAGTAAGTCAGAATTTTAATTCGGAATGAAATGATGCGCAACCTGCAGTGAGGAAGAGCTTAGTAAATGAGGTAATGCTTCATGTTGCCAAGAATTTCCAATCACCTGCAAGGATTTTTTTTTAAAAACCCACACTTTTGGTTGCACACAGCGCTTCATACACAGCGCAAGGGTGCCGCCTCCCCCCTAATCCATGCGCCCGGCACCTTATCTCCATGCAGGGTGCTGGACGCATAAATGTCAATGTTTTTTTTAAGCACATGATTACAGCCTGAGGCTCTTATTGGCTTCAAAATTGTGAACTTTCCCAATTGGCTGGGAGTCCTAAGACCCGATTTGGCCGCGGGTCCTAAGTCCTGATTGGCTGGGAGGAGAAGCGAAAGCTGGGACTTGGGAGAAGATGCAGGGGGAGGGGGGAGCTGCCAAAGCTGCACCCTGATGGGGTAAGTGCGGGACGAGCGAAGTGGCAATCAATCGATCGAGAGATGAGGGGGGAAAGCGGCACCCGAGTGACACTCCATTTCACAAGGTAACTTGAGTGGTCTTTCTCTGTATCTCCAGAACAGAAGCAGGTAAAATCAATGAAGTTTTCTGAGATCCTTGAAAGTGATAGAAACCGGCTTGAAGAGGATTGATTTTTTTTTCCGGAGTTGCACTTAAAACAATAATTATAATAATGATCATTTTTCTGCCTTGACTAAAAGTGCTTTCTCAATTACAATCTGATACTTGACTTTTGGTTCATTGGTGAAGGATCACTGTGAAGCCACTTTGTTTAACCCCTTACTGCCAAATCATGTACCCGGTACGTTGTTTGACTTCAAGTGGTTGTCCCGGGACGGTATGCAGCTGTAGGCATCACTCCGTTGCCAGTTAGTAGAGCCTGCGGTCGTCCCTCTTGGAATAGCAGTTGGAGTGGCTTACAAGCCGCTAAATTGCTATTACAAGCAGTGGTAGGGGACGCCCCCCTCTCCACCTTACGCAGCTCTATCGGGATCTCCCGTCCCACCGGGAGATCCGAGCTACTAGCCAGCACATCCGCAAGCTAGTTGGAGACCTGTACACAGTGCCGGGACAAGGCCACCCAGAGCCCAGGGCCAACATGCCAACCAGGCCTCCCCCTTAGGCCGCGTACACACGATCAAATCTATCTGCTGAAAACGGTCTGACAGACCGTCTCAGCAGACAGATTCGATCGCGTGTACGAGCGAGCCGACGGATTTGGCCAGCAGACAGATTTTAAAGCATGCTTTAAAATCTGTCTGCTGGGAACCCGTCGGACCGATATGTCTGCTGGTTAGTACGCTAACCAGCAGACATATCTGCCCACACATGCGTCCAATGGATTCGACGCATGCGCGGAAGTGTTTTACGCTGTCTGCCGGCGGGGATTTTGGTTTGATCATGTGTACAGCGATCAAACCAAAACAACCAGCAGACAAATCTGACCAAATCGGTCTGTCAGACCGATTTGATCAGATTCATTTGCTCGTGTGTACGGGGCCTAAAATGTTTAAGCATTATGTGTTAGCAAAAATCCCCCTCAACACAAATCCTCCCTTCTAGCACAAATCTTACCCCCCAATAAGTTCCCCTCCTAGCACAAATATGCCCCCCCCCCAAAAAAAATCTCTCCTCCTAGCACAAATCCTCTTCCTCCCACCCACCTCTTCCTCCCAACACCAATTTCCCCAAATCACCTTTCCTAGCACAACTCCCTAAATTTCCCTCCTAGAACAATTCTTACTGCCTGTTGCACCCCAAATTCCACCAACACAAATCCCTCTTCCAGCACAAATCTTACCCCCTAAAAAATCCTCTCCTAGCAAAATCGCACCCTCCTCATTTCTTCCCTCCTAGCACAAATACCCCCCCAAAAAATCCCTTTTTGCCACAAAGCCCCCTACCTTATAACCTCAAACACCTAAACACCCCAAACCACCCCCCCTCCTAGCACAAATCCTCTTCCCCTATCCCCCTCTTCCCCAACACAAATCTCCCCCAAATCACCTTTCTTAGCACAACTCCCTTATTTCCCCTCCTAGAACAATTCTTACTGCCTGCTGCACCCCAAATTCTCCCCAATACAAATCCCCCTTCCATCACAAATCTTAACCCTCAAAAAATTCCCTCCTAGCAAAAATGCCCCTTCTTTTTTTCCCTCCTAGCACAAATATCCCCCAAAAAATCCCCTCTTGGCACTGATACCCCCTACCCTATCACCTCTTCTAGCAAAAAAAACCCCAAATCCCCTCCTCCTAGCACAAATTCTCTTCCCCCATCCCCCTAACACAAATCTCGCCCAAATCACCTTTCATGGAACAACTCCCCACATTTCCTGTCTTAGAATAATTCTTACCCCCCACTGCCCCCAAATTTCCCTAATACAAGCACAAATCCTCTTCCCCCCATCCTCCTCTTCCCCCCAACACAAATCCCCTCAAATCACCTTTCCTAGCACAAATCCCCAAATTTCCCTTCTGAGAACAATTCTTACCACCTGCTGCCGCCCAAACCACCCCCAAAACAAATCCCCGTTCTTTTTAGGGATATTGATTATAGCAAAAAGTTTAAAAAAAAAAGCTTTTTTTTTCCAAAATTGTCGCTCTATTTTTGTTTATAGTGCAAAAAACAAAAACAAAAAAACGCAGAGGTGATCAAACACCACCAAAAGAAAGCTCTTTTTGTGGGCGAAAAGGACCTCAATTTTGTTTGGGAGCCACGTCGCACGACCGTGGAATTGTCAGTTAAGGCGGAGCAGTGCTGAATCGCAAAAAGTGCTCTGGTCTTTGGGCAGCCAAGTGGTCCAGGGCTGAAGTGGTTAATAAATAATAATAATAATAATAATAAAAACTATAATAACAGTTATAAACTAATAAATTCTAGGTATTGGAATTTCCATTCTAATGTGGCTGTAAGTGAACCTAACAAATACGAAAACTACAGGAGGGGGCGGAGACAAGACCAGTTATGCAGCACAAAGGGAGAAAACAGAGCTGTGGGAGGGGCCCAAACAGGCCCCACCCACTACAATCTGCTTTTTAGAAAACTACAGGAGGGGGCGGAGACAAGACCAGTTATGCAGCACAAAGTGAGAAAACAGAGCTGTGGGAGGGGCCCAAACAGGCCCCACCCACTACAATCTGCTTTTTAGAAAACTACAGGAGGGGGCGGAGACAAGACCAGTTATGCAGCACAAAGGTAGAAAACAGAGCTGTGGGAGGGGCCCAAACAGGCCCCACCCACTACAATCTGCTTTTTAGAAAACTACAGGAGGGGGCGGAGACAAGACCAGTTATGCAGCACAAAGGAAGAAAACAGAGCTGTGGGAGGGGCCCAAACAGGCCCCACCCACTACAATCTGCTTTTTAGAAAACGACAGGAGGGGGCGGAGACAAGACCAGTTATGCAGCACAAAGGGAGAAAACAGAGCTGAGGGAGGGGCCCAAACAGGCCTCACACCTGCTACAGTCTGCTTTTTAGAAAACGACAGGAGGGGGCGGAGACAAGACCAGTTATGCAGCACAAAGGGAGAGAACAGAGCTGTGGGAGGGGCCCAAGCAGGCCCCACCTACTACATTTTGCTTTTTAGAAAACATTAGGGGCGGAGTCAAGACCAGTTATGCAGCACAAAGAGAGAAAACAGACCTGTGGGAGGGGCCCAGCATGCACCACCCACTACAGTCTGCTTTTTAGAAAACTACAGGAGGGGGCGGAGACAAGACCAGTTATGCAGCACAAAGGGAGAGAACAGAGCTGTGGGAGGGGCCCAAGCAAGCAGCACCTGCTACATTCTGCTTCTTAGAAAATGACAGGAGGGGGCGGAGACAAGACCAGTTATGCAGCACAAAGGGAGAAAACAGAGCTGTGGGAGGGGCCCAAGCAAGCCCCACCTACTACATTTTGCTTTTTAGAAAACTACAGGAGGAGGTGGAGACAAGACCTATCAGCCTGCACAAGAAGAGAGAGCAGCAGTAAGTGGTCTTTATTAAAGGAAGCTCCTGCAGAGAAGCAAAAGAAAAAAAATCCAGTCTTTCTATTCCTTCATCTTTCTATCCAAATCTAAAAAAAAAAAAAATGCTGGTATTAAAAGGTTGATGCTTTTTAGTAGCAAGTTATTCAGAAGTATTTGAAAGATTTGAAGTTTTCGGATCTCAATAAATATTTTTCAGTCCGTAATTAGTGTTGCTCACGAATATTCGCATTGCGAATATTCGCTACGAATATTGCATATTCGAGTATTCGTGAATATCTCGAATATCGCGGCGAATATTCGCTATTTCGAATATTCGTATTTTTTTCGCAATCAATTTCGCAATAAAATGCGCAATCAATTTCGCATTCGCGAATTTCGCAATAGCGAAATTTCGCAATAGCGACATTTCGCAATTTTTTTTCTTTTTTATAAAATATAGCGAATATTCGTAAATATCGAATATTCGTGATATTTTATATATATAAAAAAAAAAATCGCGAAATTTTGCATTAGCGAAATTTCGCATTGGTGAAAATTCGCAATTTTTTTTTTATAAAATATCACGAATATTCGATATTAACGAATATTCGCGACCGCATATGTGAAATTTCGCTTTTTTTTTTTTTTATAAAATATACCGAATATTCGTAAATATCGAATATTCGTGATATTTTATAAAAAAAAAAAAAAAAAAAAAATCGCGAAAATTCGCATTGGCGAAAATTCGCAATTTTTATTTTTTTTATAAAATATCACGAATATTCGATATTAACGAATATTCGCAAATATTCTTCGAAATATTCGCGAAATATCGCGAAATCGAATATGGCGTAATCCGCTCATCACTATCCGTAATCAGAGAGGAAGATATAAAGCTGGTGAGGTTTTGATGTCCCTCCACTTCTCTTGTTCCTCTGAGGTATAGCCAAGCCTCGGAGGTTAAATGGGCCTCCCACAAAAAGAACATTTCATAAACCTCTGCGGGAGAGTTATTTTCTGTGAACATTTGACATCGCTCTTGTAGATGGTGGGGCAGATTCACAAAACAATTACGCCTGTCTAACTGGTGTTAGACAGGAGTAATTTCAAATTTCCCGCGGCGTATCACTAGTTTGAATTCTCAAACCATGATACGCCGGCTTCGGGCTTCGATCCGAGAGGCTTACGTCTTCGTAAGCCTTCGGATCTACGCTGCCATCTATTTGCGGCGGCTGGGAGGAGTTCGCGTCGTTTTAATGCGTCGGGATATGCTAATGTGTTTTTACGGGGATTCACGAACAAACGAGCGAGCGGCGCAGTCGTTTTCGTCTATTTTTTTGTACGTAATGTTAGAGCAGCTTTTTGCTGCTCTAACTTTACGTAGCCCATGTTAAGTATGGCCGTCGTTCCCGCTTCGAATTTATTTAATTTTTTTTTTTATTTACGTAACTCGTCGGGACGTGGATCGCCCGTAAAGTACGCTACATAAACAACGAATGACGTCACGACGTGATTTCGCGCAATGCACGGCGGGAAATTTGCGAACGGAGCATGCGCAGATCGATCGCCGCGGGAACGCGCCTAATTTAAATGTTTCACGCCCCCTACTCGTCTATATGGATTGCGACGGGAGAAATACACTACGCCGCCGTCGTTTACCGTAGAAAATCTACCTGAATTCCACGTAGAGCAAGGTAAAAAACGGCGGCGTAGCGTATTTCTGCTACGCTACGATAATCCATTTCTATGTGAATCTGCCCCGGTGTCTTTTGTGAACAGTCTTTAATGTCCAAGTGTTATTATGGATATTGACAAACTCAACGGGAGGTGAACATTAATTGCCTCTGTGGCCATAGGCTTAGAATCAAAACAAAATGCAGAAATTTGAAGTAGGACAACTCAGGGGTTTTTTTTTTTCTTCCTTTCAAGAGACATGGGGAGAAATGTTCAGACATTAGGCAGAACAATTTTCACACAATTATGTAACCATGCAACTGTAAAATCATCACATGGAACTTGTTGAACAAAAGGAGTTTGGGTGCATTTTAGGGTCAATGCACTGTAAAGAAATATTGTGCTGGGTCTACTCAAAATAATCGAGGCAACTATTTGCGTCAGCTTTTTAGGTTCTGTCAACTAAACTTATTTTTGTCTGACTCATTAGACTTTTTATGCTTTCAACCTTGTTGTTTTAAGTTTATTGTTTATTGTTTATTGTTTGTTTCTTATACAAGGCGCATAATTCACAAAACATGTTTGCATCGATGCGCCTGCTTCCCATCCAGTCACGGTACCAGATACATACCAAAAAGAACAAACTTTAAAAACAACATAAAATCGAGTGGCGGTTACAATAAACATATAGACATTCTAACACTCGCTAAAAACATTAAAAACTGCCTAAAAAACAACAAAAAGGAAGAGGGGGGAAAGGAAGGAAAGGGAAAAAGGGGAAGGGGAAAAGATAGAGAAAAAGATATCTCACCCCAAACCACTAAAGGCCCTAGTGAACAACAGAGTCTTCAGATCTTTTCTGAATACCTGGTACTTCTCCTGTTGTTGCAGGTGGCATGGAAGCAGATTCCATAACTGGGCAGCTTGAACTGAAAAAGCTCTGCCCCCCCATTTTTTCAGCCTATAAGGCCGAACCACCAATCTAGTTTGTGACGTGGCCCGTAAGGCTCTCGTCACAAACTGTCGCCGCAATTTCTTGCGGATATAATATGGGCCTAGATTATTAAAGGCTTTGTAAGCAATACAAAGAACCTTAAATTCTGATCTCTCCTGTATTGGGAGCCAATGGAGGCTCTTCAGGTGGGTGGAGGTGGACGTCCGCCCTGGTAGCCTGAGTGCCAGCCGAACTGCCTGGTTTTGGATTTTCTGCAAGCGTCTAATCTGGGTCTGAGGCAAACCCATGAAAAGAGCATTGCAGTAATCCAAATGGGGTAAGACTAGCGCTCTAACTACAGCAATTCTGGCAGAGCTTGACAAAAAGGGTACAACCTTGTACAACTGCCTCATCTTGAGGAAACATAACTGGGTAATACTGCCGATGTGTGCATCCAGGGACAGACCGGAGTCCAGCAAAATGCCTAGGGTCTTCACCTTTTCGGCAGTTACAGGGAATCTCCCCTCCTCGTCCGGCCAAGGCAACACCCAGTGTAAGTTCTGGACCGATCCCGTCCGGAGTACCTCGGTCTTTGCCTGGTTCAATTGGAGACAATTGTCGGCCATCCATTGTTTGATGGCCCCAAGAGTCTCCAGAAGATCCACCTCGTCCCCCGGCCCTCCGGCATCAATCCTAGTATACAACTGGGTATCGTCAGCATACGACTGACATCTCATCCCACGGTCCTTTATCATATCCAGCAGAGGACGCATGTAGATGTTAAAGAGGAGGGGAGATAAGGGGGAACCCTGGGGTACCCCACAACCAAGGCGTACTGGGCCTGAATAGAATGGGCCCAGTCGTACCTTGAATTCTCTACCCTTTAGGAAGGCTATGAACCAACCTAAAGCCTCTGGACTAACATGCGCGACCTCAACTAGTCTACGCATTAGGATCTCGTGGTCGATGGTGTCAAATGCTGCCGAAAGATCTAGTAAGACGAGGACGGAGGTCTGCCCTGCATCTGCCTCAAACAGTAGGTCATCCATGATCTCCACTACTGCCGTTTCCGTACCATGACTGGGACGGAACCCTGACTGCTGCTCCGCCAGCAACCCATGTTGTTCCACAAAACATTGCAGCTGTTGACAGACTATTCCCTCTGACAGCTTTGCCAGGAAGGCTATCCCTGAGATGGGTCTTCTTTCCTCCTTTTTTCTTGGATCAGAGTTAAGTTTCTTTAGTATTGGAGTAACTATAGCCTTTTTGAAATGCTCTGGGTATTCGCCCTTATCAAAACAACTGTTGATTAACTGAGCCACAAAACCCTTTATTTCTTCAGCTATCAACTTCATCACGAGACCCGGACATGGGTCTGATGGGGGAGAACTATCTTTAGCAGTGGCAATGCAATGTCCTACTGCTTCTACGGTTACTGGTGAAAAATAAAACATAGGAACACTGCCTATAGAGGTTGGACTATTGTCCAGGCAGTCGTTTCTCCTTTCTTTAATAATGTCGGATATTAAAAGATTTTTTTTTTTTGTTTCAACAATATGGTTGGCCAGGCCATCATGTATTTTTTGAGCTTTCTCCATAAAAAACTCCGCCAGAGTCTGAGCATACTCTGGTGTAGCTATTTCTTGGGTTTTAATTGCTTCAGGTTGGAGAAACTCTGTCACTATCCTAAATAGTTCTCTAGTATTGTTCTGTGCACCCCAAATACGGCTCTCTAGATAAGCTTTTTTAGCTCTAAATATAGAAGCCTTATATCCCCGCCGCCATGTCTTCCAGTTTTGGAACTCAAATGGCATATGGCTCTTTCTCCAACGCCTCTCAAGGGCTCGCCCTTGAATTTTAAGTTTTTTTAAAGCCACGGTATACCATTTTGAGTTCCCCAGGTCTTTTCTATTACATGGGCGTTTTTTAATTATGGGGCAGAGTTCATCTAATACTTTGATCATGCATGCATGGAAAAAACCATACATGCTTTCCACATCTAGGGGAAAGGGTTGATTGAGTTCTAAAGATATTTTAGTTTTAAACTCATCTATTGGAAAATTTGTAAAATTTCTAAATTCTAAATTCTATAAGTGGTAATGGGGTGATTTTATGTTTAACCTCTTCTTTACCATAAATGGTAAAGTGCAGAGAACAATGGTCCGTCCAACCATGTTCTATAATCGAGAAACTATCAACAATAGTGTCTCTAAAAAAGATAGCATCTAAACTATGGCCAACTCATTTTTTGTTTCAGTTTATAGTGTTTTAAATTAGGAATATATACCGTAACGTGTCTGGAACTATAGTTTTACATCAAGCCAACCAACTTTTTCCAGTTTATAGACCATAGGTTTAAGTAAAGCCAACTCAATTTTTCCAGTTTATAAACCATGGCCCAGATTCACAAAGCACTTACGCCGACATTAGTGCAAATCTGCGCCCATAAGTGCAAATTTGCGCCAGCCTATCTGTGCGCCGGACCCACAAACCAACATATGCCTAAAAACTAGTGTTGCTCACGAATATTCGTATTGCGAATATTCGGCTCGAATATAGCATATTCGAGTATTCGCGATATATTCCGAATTTCGCGGTGAATATTCGCTATTTCGAATATTCGTATTTTTTCAATTTTTTTTTTAGAACAGATCACATCCTAGAGATCCCCATCGACGTCTAAAAGCATTGCTGGTATGATTAGAGACCTTGGGCAATCAATTTCTCATTCGCATTTTTGCAAAATTACGATAAAATATCAAGAATATTCTGAGCCAATCAGAGTGCTCCATTCCGCATTTCTCGAAATGTCGCAATTATTTTGTATTATAAAATATCACGAATATTCTGAGCCAATCAGAGTGCTCCTTCCGCATTTGCCGAATATTCGCAATTATTTTGTATTGTAATATATCACGAATATTCTGAGCCAATCAGAGTGCTCCTTCCGCATTTGCCGAATATTCGCAATTATTTTGTATTGTAATATATCACGAATATTCTGAGCCAATCAGAGTGCTCCTTCCGCATTTGACGAAATTTCGCAATTATTTGATATTATAAAATATCACGAATATTCTGAGCCAATCAGAGTGCTCCTTCCGCATTTCTCGAAATTTCGCATTCGCATTCGCAATATCGAAATTTCGCAATCATTTCATTTCCAAAAAATATCACGAATATTCGTATTTAGCGAATATATCTCGAATATTCGACTATATATTCGAGATATATCGCGAAATCGAATATGGCATATTCTGCTCAACACTACTAAAAACTGGCCACCCTACGCCGACGTAGCCTACATACCCAGGCGTAGCGTGGGTGTAATTTTCGTCTGGACGCATGTTGCTGCTCCCCTTGATTAGGCATTCAAATATGCAAATGAGGGAAATACGGCGATATAGAGCGAGATGACAAAGCCCACCTTGGTGGTTTCCAATGAAAAAGTCTGCAGTTGTAATGCAAAATAAAGTTCACAGGCATTCTGAAAAGCTTGGTATTTACTTTGTTCTTCTGAAAACCTCTCAGGCGTGGGGACTCTGGGTTCTGGTGGCAGCATGATCACAGAAGGCGAAGAAGAGGTACCAGTAGCAGCAGAGGTAGAAGCTGGAGCGGATAAGGCCCGGACACGGTTCTCCAATCGTGTAAAACCCTCTTGCAAGGTTCGGACTGCCTGGGTCAATCCGTCAAGGTGCCGACAGAGTTCCTGCATAGGATCCACTCCCTGCGCAGGGTTGTTCATGACACCAACTACATTTTTCCAGCTTATAGACCATAGGTTTAAGTAAGGCAAACTCATTTTTTTCAGTTTATAGACCATAGGTTTAAAGCGGAGTTCCACCCAAAAATGGAACTTCCGCTTAACCCACTCCTCGCCCCCCTACATGCCACATTTGGCATGTAATTTTTTTGGGGGGGGAGTGGGAGCTTCAGGAGGAGTGGGACTTCCTGTCTCACTTCCTCCTTCCACCGAGGGGCTGTTAAGCTTAATCGCCTTACCGTAGCCCCTCCCTGTAGGCGATCGCCTGGGACACGTCACAGGTCCCAGGCGATCGCCTGTCCAATCGGATGGTGCAGCGCCGCTCGCGCATGCGCAGTGGGTGCCCGGCCATGAAGCCGAAAGCTATCACGGCCGGGTGCCCACACTTGGCATGAAGACGCCGGCCGGGGAGGGGGGAGAGGAGCGGAGCCCCGGCCGGCGTGTCGCTGGAACGTGGAGCAGGTAAGTGTATGTTTATTAAAAGCCAGCAGCTACACTTTTTGTAGCTGCTGACTTTAAATAAACATAAAAAAAGGCTGGAACACCCCTTTAAGTAAAGCCAACCACATTTTTCCAGTTTATAGACCATAGGTTTCAGTAAGGCCAACCAAATGTTTCCACTTTATAGACCATAGGTTTAAGTAAAGCCAACTATAATTTTTTCAATTTATAGACCATAGGTTAAAGCGGAGTTCCACCCAAAAATGCTTCGGAATCTCCCCCCCCCCTCCGGGATAACATTTAGCTCCTTTCAGGGGGGGGGGGAGCAGATACCTGTGTAATACAGGTATCGGCCCTCAATTCCGGGCATAGGTCGCCGTGGTGATCTACGCCATGTCTGGTGCCTTAACTGAAAATAGCGTGGTCATGTGACGCTGTACCCCCAAAATAATTACAGCCTTTTTTCCCCACAAATAGAGCTTTTTTTGGTGGTATTTGATCACCTCTAAGGTTGTTGTTTTTTGCGCTATAAGCAAAAAAAGACTGACAATTTTGCAGCCTAACTGTGCCCATTTAAAGCCTCACGGTGCCCATCTGCAGTATCATTGTGCCCATTTACAGCCTAACTGTGACCATTTTCAGCCTCACTCTGCCCATTTTCAGCCTCACTGTGCCCATTTTCAGCCTCATTGTGTCCATCTGCAGCCTCACTGTGTACATCTGCAGCCTCACTACCTATTTTCAGCCTCACGGTGACCACCTGCAGCCTTACTTTGCCAATTTGCAGCCTCATGTACCTGTCTTAACTGTTCTGCACCATCCACTGTAACAAAGCCCTGCCTCCTTGTCCGTGATGGACGTAACCCTGATTCAGTTTCCCAGCATTGTCTATCACAGACGAGGAGGAGGCGGGGCTTTGTTACAGTGGACGGCGCAGAACAGTTAAGACTGACACAGTGGGAGACCCTCACTCGAGTATAAGCCGAGGGGGGCTTTTTCAGCATAAAAAAATATGCTGAAAAAGTCAGTATATACGGCAATAGGAGAAACAGGAAAAAAAAAATTGCGGAAGAGTCATGCAAAGTCCAACCCTCCTAGCAATTTGTTTTAGATTTTTGTTCCCGTTTAACTTAAATGTCCCACTTTCAATTTAGGAAATCTTATTTCGCAATATTTCTCCCATTTTATGTTTTAGCAGTTTGGCTAAAAACATTTAAGAATGTATGTGATTTTTTTTGTCTAACATTTTCAGTTGTCTCAGCATGATAAGCTAACAAATCAGGAAAAGGTCAGAGTAATCTGAGAATGTTTAACTGAGAAAAAGATCAGATAAGGGAAAAAAAGTATCGCTGAAGAAATACCCAGGTAACAGAAACCAAAGAGAAGCGGTTATCTGAGGACAGGCATAAGTGAGAATGAAGAGAATATATGATCCCCGAGCTCTTATTTCGAGGTGGACATCACACATCCTGACCTTGCTCAACTCTCATGTCTTCTTTTCAAAAAAGGACTCCATTTCTTTGATATGATGAAGCTCCTTTTACACACATATATATTTTTTCTAAATCATAAAAGTTTAACCACTTAAGCCCCAGACCATTATGCAGGTTAATCCCCTTTTTGCGATTCGGCACTGCATCGCTTTAGCCCCTTAAGGACCTTGGATGTTTTTTCAGATTTGGCGTTTACAAGACATAGGCCTTGTACACACGATCGGACATATCCGATGAAAACGGTCCGCGGACCGTTTCCATCGGATATGTCCGATCTGGAGTTTGGTCCGATGGTGTGTACACACCATCGGATCAAATTCCCCGCCGGCGGACGGCGCGGTGACGTGGCGGTGACGTTGACGCCGCCACGTCACCGCACCAGGAAGTAAAACACTTCCGCGCATGCGCCGAATCCATTCGGCGGCGGCGCGGCGGCGGTGCGGGACGACATGTCTGCTGGCAAGTGTACTAACCAGCAGACATGTCGGGCGGACACATTCCCACCCGATAGATTTCAAAGCATGCTTTGAAATCTGTCGGGTGGACAAATCTGTCCGCTAGCCCATACACACGAGCGGAGATGTCTGCTGAAACGGTCCATCGGACCGTTTTCAGCGGACATCTCCGCTCGTGTGTACGAGGCCTAAAATATTTTTTTTTTGCTAGAAAATTACTTAAAACCCCCAAACATTATCTATATTTTTTTCTAACACCCTAGAGAATAAAATGGCGGTCATTGCAATACTTTTTGTCACACCGTATTTGCCCAGCGGTCTTACAAGCGGAGTTTTTTTTGAAAAAAATCACTTTTTTGAATAAAAAAATAAGACAACAATTTTGGCCCAATTTTTTTATATATTGTGAAAGATAATGTTAAGCCGAGTAAAATGATACCCAACATGTCACGCTTTAAAATTGCACCCGCTCGTGGAATGGCGTCAAACTTTTACCCTTAAAAATCACGATAGGCGACGTTTAAAAAATTCTATAGATTGCATCTTTTGAGCTACAGAGGAGGTCTAAGGCTAGAATTATTGCTCTCGCTCTAACGATCGCGGTGATACCTCACTTGGTTTGAGTACGGTTTTCATATGCATGCGCTACTCACGTATGCCTTTGCTTCTGCGTGCGAGCTCGTCGGGACGAGGTGCTTAAAAAAAAAAAAAATGTTTTCTTATTTTTTTTTTTTTTATATTTTTTACACCTAAAAAATAAATAAAATAATGATGTAAACATCCCTTGTAATAGAAAAAAGCATGACAGGTCCTCTTAAATATGAGATCTGGGGTCAAAAAGTCCTCACATCTCATATTTTAGACTTTAAAACGTCATTTAAATTGATGGTGTGTGGCCAAAACGTCGTTTTTTGTCTTAAAAAAAACGACCAAAAAAAAATTCCAACATGCTTGAATTTTTTGTGTCGTTTTTCAAAACGTTGTTTTTTGTTTCACAAAAAGTCACCGTGTGTAGCAAAAACGTTGTTCAAAACGACGTTTTTCAACCCGCGCATGCCCAGAAGCTAGTTATGAAGCGAGCTTCAATGGAAAAGAGTGGTGAACGTAACCTCGCTTTTTGTGAAAAAACGATGGTGTGTATGCAAAATTGTCTTTGAAAAGTGACGTTTCAAAAACGTTGTTTTTTACTTCACAGAAAACGTCGGTTTTTTTCATCGCAAAAAACGACCGTGTGTACGCGGCATTAAATGTAAAAAAAAAAAAAAAATTGTCATTTGAAAAAATTACAACAAAAAAATGTGCCTTTAAGACGCATGAGCGGAACTGATGTTTTGACACCCGCCCTGCTGTGCTATGGGGATGGGTGGGGGACATCTTGCCCTCACTCGCATCCCCACACAGTAGGCTGAAGGACCCGATCGCCTCCGCCGCTTCCGACGGCTCCGGTAAGAGGCTGAGGGCGCGGGAGAGCGGGGGGAGGGGGGCCCCACTCCCGTCGCCGATAACGGTGATCTTGGGGCGAATCCCCTGTTATCTTTTACAGAACCGCTCATGCTAAAGATGGATATCTCGGTTGTGGCAGCAGCTTCTGCCGTTACCGAGATATCCATCTTTAAAGTACCGATGTACATGAGCGGGTCCTTAAGTGGTTAACTGACAATTGCGCGGTCGTGCAACGTGGCTCCCAAACAAAATTGGCGTCCTTTTCTCCCCACAAATAGAGCTTTCATTTGGTGGTATTAGATCACCCCTGCAAGTTTTTATTTTTTGCGCTATAAACAAAAATAGATATATATTTTTTTTTACTTTTTTCTATAATAAATATCCCCAAAAAAGATATAAAAAACATTATTTTTCCTCAGTTTAGGCCGATACGTATTCTTCTACATATTTTTGGTAAAAAAATTGATTGGTTTGCGCAAAATTTATAACGTTTACAAAATAGGGAATCGTTTTTATGGCATTTTTATTAAAAAAAAAATTGTTTTACTACAGCGATTTTTTTCATGACTGTGACATTATGGCGGACATATCGGACAATTTTGACACATTCTTGAGACCATTGTCATTTTCACAGCGAAAAGTGCTATAAAAATGCACTGATGAAAATGTCAATTGCAGTTTAGGAGTTAACCACTAGGGGGCGCTGAATGGGTTAAGTGTGACCTCATACGTGTTTCTAACTGTAGGGGGGCGGGGCTGGACGTGTGACATTAGTGATCGTCTTTCCCTATATCAGGGAACAGATGAACAGTGACATTGCCACAGTGAAGAACGGGAAAGGTTTGTTTACACTCACCTCTCCCCGTTCTTCAGCTCCGGTGACCGATCGTGGGACAGCGGTGGCGATTGGGTCCGTGGATCCCACGGCCACGGAGCTTCGGACCAGGTCAGCTGGGCCTTAAAGAGACACGTACAGGTTCATGCTTGTGCCCAGCCGTGCCATTCTGCCGAAGGGGTCCTTAAGTGGTTAAGAAATAAATTCCTTCTGTTTTTCAGGCAGTGGTTTAAATGATGGTTTATGGCACACGGTTGCAATTAACGCCAGAAGACATCGCGTCTCCCTAACGTTAGACAACGGGGCTACGACACCGGTCCACGTCACCATGCCGCTACAGATTTCCACAGGACACCGCTATTATTTTGGAGGTGAGTGAGATCTTATGCAATCCTAATATGTTAAAAAATGTAAATACATTGATGGCATGCTCTAGATTTGATAAGGGGTCATATGTATATAAAAAAAAGATAAGGTCATCTAAACCAAACTGCATTGGTGGCGTTTATACCGAACCCTAAGAAAAGTCTTCCAGGGAACAGAGGTGCTTATCTTGAATTGAGAACCAATGGAGGGGTGAGATACCGTATTTATCGGCATATAACACACCCAGGCGTATAACACCCACCTTCATTATAAGAAGGAAGTTTCAGGAAAAAATACATTTTTTAATAAAGAACTGTGAAGCAAAATGAGGGTCAGTGTCCATCAATGCAGTTTGATCAATGCCCATTTGCAGCCCCAACATTGCCTATCAATGCAGCTTGATCAATGCCCATTTGCAGCCCCAACATTGCCTATCAATGCAGCTTGATCAATGCCCATTTGCAGCCCCAACATTGCCTATCAATGCAGCTTGATCAATGCCCATTTGCAGCCCCAACATTGCCTATCAATGCAGCTTGATCAATGCCCATTTGCAGCCCCAACATTGCCTATCAATGCAGCTTGATCAATGCCCATTTGCAGCCCCAACATTGCCTATCAATGCAGCTTGATCAATGCCCATTTGCAGCCCCAACATTGCCTATCAATGCAGCTTGATCAATGCCCATTTGCAGCCCCAACATTGCCTATCAATGCAGCTTGATCAATGCCCATTTGCAGCCCCAACATTGCCTATCAATGCAGCTTGATCAATGCCCATTTGCAGCCCCAACATTGCCTATCAATGCAGCTTGATCAATGCCCATCTCAGTGAGGGGGCAGGATGAGCGCCGTCAATTTCATACAGCAAGGATTTCCTGTTTACTCGGTGGCCTTTTTAATACAAGGTCCCGCCTTCTAATCCGGCTTCTGTGATAGACAGAACACTGGTCCAATGCCGGCCCAGGAGACGGGACTTCTTACAGAGGCCACTGAGTAAACAGGAGCTTCGCGCTGTATGTATACTGATGGCGCTCGTCCCCTCCCCATTCTCTCTGAGGCAGACCAAATTGCAGTATTGGTGTATAACAAGCACACACTATTTGCAACCGATTTGCAGGGTGAAAAAGTGAGTGTTATACGCCAATAAATACAGTATATCAAAACAGGAGTGTATAGAATCCAATCAGCTTCCAGGTTTGAGCCAACGTTCACATTGGGCCGATTTGTCATGCCGGTGTTCTGACGAGAAATTCCCCCACCAAATAATGCCTGCCCGGTGCTGCGCATGCGCAGCGCTTGCGAAGTATGGAGCCGTCTAAAGCCTCCGAACATCGGAATTAATGATCAGCTGTAGACTGTGCCAGCGTACAATCACCGACATTGTGCCACATGCTCCCGATGCTCATGCAAGTCTGCAAGGGGTGGATTTCTTCATGATGGGCACGTGTGAGGGGTGGATGCCTACAGAAGGGGGCGTATTTTGTAATGATGGGACATTTTTGGGGGGGGGGGTGCAAACAAACTGAAAAAAAAAACATCAATTGTAGCCACTGTGCCCATCAAACGCAGCTACTGTGCCCAACAATTGCTGCCACTGTGCCATCAAAAGCAGCCACTATGCCCATCAAACACAGTCACTGTGCCATCAAATTCTGCCACTGTGCCCATCAAACTCAACCACTGTACCCATAAGTTGCCACCACTGTGCCATCAAACGCAGCTATTGTACCAATCAATTGCTGCCAGTGTGCCCATCAAATGCTGCCAGTGTGCCCATCAACTGCCACTACTGTGCCCATTAACTGCCGCTACTGTGCCAGTCTGGCACTTACCTTGTCTCATGGGGCAGCGGGTCATGGCGACGTCCTCCACGCTCCTCTGTGCCTTTTCCCGTTCTCTGCTATGATTGGACACCTAATAGGCAGCGTCCAATCACAGCGCCTGTCGTTTCAGCCAATAAGGTGACAGGTAACAGACCTGAACACCTGATTGGCTGAGAGGCGGTTTAGTGTTAGGGAAGCAAATATTCAGTCTCTTTCCTAACACAACGCAAAGTTAACTGTGAGCACCCAGCATGGCGCCTGATGTTCACCTTTTTGGATGCCTATTAGAGCCCATGGCTTTAATAAGGTGCTTCCAAATAACACCCCGTTGCTGTAATTCAGGTGCCCGGCACCCGAAAAGGGGTCGGGCACCTGAATAGGGGGTAGCAGCGATGAACCTAGATAGATAGATTCACGCAATGCAATCTATGGTGGTAGAGAGGTGGCAGGAGAGCGAAATGTCATGAAAGACATTGGCACATGCAATGCATCTATATAAACGCACAAAATTTTAAATGCAAAGGTCTTTCCAATTTACATAGAATCCCATAATGAAATGTGAATATTATATGTGTGATGAACAGATAAAGGAACACAATAAGAATCCGGTTCCGTTCATCGATAAAATACTGTGCTGAGTTCTGTTCTCATAACCCGAGAGTTTATGACAAAAGCTTGTGTAATAAAAGAACATCGGGAATGCTGGGACCTTGGGGTCATCCATCAATAGCGCTCATAAAAAAAAGTAAACGCATTATGTGAGATTATGAATCTGATTAGACGCGGTGTCTGTCTCTTACCAAACAGGCTGTCCGGATCACCCAGCCACCTCGTCCTGTATAAATCCAATCTCGTCATTTCAAGGATGTATGAGACTCATCTTTATTGATAATCAACCCAAGGACCTCATCTTGGTTCAGCGCGGCGTCCTGGGGAATTTCAGCGACTTGCAGATTGATATGTGCGGCATAAAAGACAGGTAATTTAATTGTTGTGTTTGAAGTGAACATTATCTCATCCCTTCAGGGTGCTCAGGGTCTTTCACTAGACCTCCTTCCAGGTAGACTGGAGTCTCTTGTGTTGGCCAAAAGTCGCCCAATGATGTCCAAGTCATCTCACATGGCATGTCTCCATTCCATGGAGCATAGGCTCTACACCAAAAATCTTCTGAATTACCCTAAATATCTAAATATAAGTACAGATTAGAGATCTATGACCTGTGTGGAAATGGTTCTAGCTAGTAACAGTTGGTCACATTTAAGTGGACTTGTTCTGTAATGTCGAAAATGTTTCACTCCTTATCAAAACCTAAACACTATTAAAGGGGTTGTAAAGGTTCCTCTTTTTTTTTTTTTTTAATAACAAACATGTCATACTTTACCTCCACCGTGAATCGCGTTTTGCACAAAGTAGCCCCGATCCCTGTCTTCTGGGGTCCCTCGGCGTCTGTCTTGGCTCCTCCCTGCAATAGCTAACCCCTCTGGAAAGCGCTTTTCCAAGGGGGTTAGCTTGCGGGCGAGCTCCCGTGTTACAGTTGGCAGCCATAGCCAATAGAGAGAAAAAATCACCGCTCAAGGATACCAATCAGGAATCTCCTCACCAAATCCGAAGCCATGGGTGCCGGCAATGCATGAGATGATGCAAAATGAAGGAAGGATTTCTGGACAGCCGCACTCCAAAAATGTGTTGCTTTTATTGTAAAATAAAAAAACACAGGATACATGCCACAGCAAACGGGCTACAACCTGACGCATTTCGCACTAAACTTTAGTGCTTAATCATAGCTATGATGAAACTCAGTCTCCTTTAATCATTGCTATGATTAAGCACTAAAGTTTAGTGTGAAACGCATCAGTTTGCACCCTGTTTGCTGTGTCATGTATCCTGTGTTTTTTTATTTTACAATAAAAGCAACACATTTTTGGAGTGCGGCTGTCCAGAAATCCTTCCTTCATTTTGCATCATGGCAGCCATAGCCGCCAACTGTTTCACTCGGCCCCTGGCGTTCAGTGTCATTGATTTGATTGACAGCAGCGAGAGCCAATGGCTGCGCTGCTATCAATCATCCAATGAAGAGCCAAGAAGAACAGAGAAGCGCGGGCCGAGAAACCAGCACGTTCATGATGCAGGACTTTTGAGGGCTCAGGTAAGGAAACGGGGGGCTGGGGGGGCCTGTGAGCATCGGATGTTTTTTCACCTTAATGCATAGGATGCATTAAGGTGAAAAACGCAAAGCTTTACAACCCCTTTAAAGCGGAGGTCCATCCAAACTTTTTTTTTAAGGCCAGCAGCTACAAATAGTGCAGGTGCTGACTTTTAAAAAAATGGACACTTACCTGTCCAGCACACCTGCGATGACGGAAGCCCACCTGTGTTGGGGGGGTGTAGTGTTCTATGTATAGAATGTATTAGAATTGTATTATTGTCATGTCCAGTGGTCGGTCATTAATAGGGGTTGTAGTGTTCTATGTACAGAGTGTGATAGAATTGTATTATGATCATGTCCAGTGGTCACCAATGTTGGGGGTTGTAGTGTTCTATGTACAGAGTGTGATAGAATTGTATTATGATCATGTCCAGTGGTCACCAATGTTGGGGGTTGTAGTGTTCTATGTACAGAGTGTGATAGAATTGTATTATGATCATGTCCAGTGGTTGGCCATGTTGGGGGTTGTAGTGTTCTATGTATAGAGTGTAAAAGAATTGTATTATAGTCATGTCCAGTGGTCACCAATGTTGGGGGTTGTAGTGTTCTATGTACAGAGTGTGATATAATTGTATTATGATCATGTCCAGTTGGTCATGTTGGAGGGTGTAGTGTTCTATGTATAGAGTGTAATAGAATTGTATTATGATGGTGTCCAGTGGTCGGTCATGTTGGGGGTTGTAGTGTTCTATGTACAGAGTGTGATAGAATTGTATTATGATGGTGTCCAGTGGTCGATCATGTTGGGGGTTGTAGTGTTCTATGTACAGAGTGTTCATAGAATTGTATTTTGATCATGTCCAGTGGTTGGCCATGTTGGAGGGTGTAGTGTTCTATGTATAGAGTGTAATAGAATTGTATTATGATCATGTCCAGTGGTTGGCCATGTTGGGGGTTGTAGTGTTCTATGTATAGAGTGTAATAGAATTGTATTATGGTCATGTAAAGTGGTCGGCCATGTTGGGGGGTGTAGTGTTCTATGTATAGAGTGTAATAGAATTGAATGATGGTCATGCCCAGTGGTCGGTCATGTTGGGGGTTGTAGTGTTCTATGTATAGAGTGTAATAGAATTGTATTATGATGGTGTCCAGTGGTCGGTCATGTTGGGGGTTGTAGTGTTCTATGTATAGAGTGTAATAGAATTGTATGATGATCATGCCCAGTGGTGGGTCATGTTGGAGGTGTAGTGTTCTATGTATAGGGTGTAATAGAATTGTATTATGGTCATGTAAAGTGGTGGGTCATGTTGGGGGTTGTAGTGTTCTATGTACAGAGTGTAATAGAATTGTATGATGATCATGCCCAGTGGTGGGTCATGTTGGAGGTGTAGTGTTCTATGTATAGGGTGTAATAGAATTGTATTATGGTCATGTAAAGTGGTGGGTCATGTTGGGGCGTTGTAGTGTTATATGTACAGAGTGTGATAGAATTCTATTATGACCATGTCCAGTGGTTGACCATGTTGGAGGTGTAGTGTTCTATGTATAGGGCAGTGTTTCTCAATTCCAGTCCTCAAGCCCCCCCAACAGGTCATGTTTTCAGGATTTCCCTCAGATGAAAAGGCTGTGGGAATTACTAAGGCAGTGAAACTGATCAAATCACCTGTGCAAAATAATGGAAATTCTGAAAATCTGACCTGTTGGGGGGGCGTGAGGACTGGAGTTGAGAAACACTGGTATAGGGTGTAATAGAATTGTATTATGGTCATATCCAGTGGTCGGTCATGTTGGGGGTTGTAGTGTTCTATGTATAGAGTGTAATGGGATTGTATTATGGTCATGTCCAGTGGTGGGTCATGTTGGGGGTTGTAGTGTTCTATGTATAGAGTGTAATAGAATTGTATGATGATCATGCCCAGTGGTGGGTCATGTTGGGGTTTGGAGGTGTCACTTCCATGGGGTTCAGCCTTGTTGTCTACACAAGGATTTTTTTTTTTTTTTTATGGAAACATACATAGATGTGTCCTAATTTAAACCTCAAATTTGTTTCTAACAATGATAAAATAAGGTGAAGCAGAAACATGGACGGTTGTCGGGACCTCACCGATTGTAACAATCTCAATGTCTTTCACGCACGTCACGCTGGTCACTGTAGCTAACCATTATAATGAAAGGGATATACGATCGAATAACAGACGCGGAGCTTCAAAGAGGACAAACACAGGAGGAATTTCAATGGGTTTTATTTGTCCCTTTTCCATTTTTTTAAGGGGAAGGCAGATTTAAAAGCTTGCGTGTTTTGCTGTTGAATGAATGCAGAATTGGAACGAATGTTGACAGATGATTTCCCAGAGTGTTTAAATAGAACACAATTATATCTGTCTCTGGACCGATTTGGAACAAGTCTGTGAATGGAACTTAATTACTTATTTTGTGAATGTATGCCACAATTCTGAATAGACATCTGATTGGACAATTTATGTGAATTAGAGGATAGAGAGAAAAAAAAATACTTTTTTTTTTGTTTCTTTTTTGTTCAAAGGGAAAATAAAAGGAGTAATGAAATAGCCATTTGCTTTTCCAATGACAGTATTTAACTCCAACGACGGAACTGTTTGGTGTTTTTTTTATTTTTTATTATAGCCTGTTTGTGTAATATTTAAACTCAAACTCATGGCCATTGGTGGCATCATTATTTATGTACTGTGGGTATGAAAGAGTATGTTTGGTTCTTGTACTCAAACTTGCATTCAAATTAAATATATAAGAAGGCCAGTATGGTGGCCTGAATTTATGGGAGGTGCCCGGGGGGTATTCATACAGCCCACTCAACTGTGGTCTTTGTCGGCTCCCGTGTGCGATACCCTCCCTCCCATTCCCCTTTTCAGGGCATTTCTCAAATACATTTCTCTCCTCAAACATCTATTACTTATCTTGAGTATGCCCCCTTTTTTGGTATACCGACCAGCAGACCAGGGCACACTTCAGGTCCATTTCATGATGTAAGTCTTTTGGCACGTTCCTGCGGTTCACATCCATCCCGGTTGAAGGGCCTCGACCATATATATATATCTATATATATATCTATATATATATAGCTATATATATATATATATAGATATATATATATAGATCTATATATATATAGATATATATATATATATATATATTAGGGCTGTTACTGATCAAAATGTTTGTGTTCGATTAATCGTTTGTTTTTTTAATCGATTAATCGACTAATTTAGATTAATTATAACGCACATACAGATCCAACTACCTTTAGCTGATCTCCTTGCAGGCCGATTCCCAGTGCAGCTCCCAACCACTGGGACAATGGATATCAGGATACAAAAACACACAAAGGCAGCGCTCGATTGGAATTGCATTAAAACTGTTATAGTCTTCAAGAAGGTAACCAAATAAATATTGCACTGGAGATAAAATCGATGTAGCTACATAAACTAAAAATGGTGCGAGTAATACCAAATGGTACCAAAAGCAGTCATAAAAACATGTAGCTAAGTATGATACTGGTATAAAAATGTGTACAACGATACCACTGCTGAATCCAGATGAAGAGAGGTTAACATCAGTCCGTCGGCATGTAGCTGTCCCATGAAGGGAACTATCACAACTCCCAGTGGATGGCTGTAGAATCCCAGGTTGATAGAGGGAAGTGATAGAGGGAAGTGATAGAGGGAAGTGTAACAGCCCTTGTGTGTGGCAGATAGAAAGGTCCGGCCGGCATGCAGATATGAAGGCACAGCAAAGGAGCCCTTCAGATGGACACGGCAAGCCCTGTTACCGGATCTCCGAATGGTACTCCCTGAAGGCCCAGAAGCCGGCGGAGAGGTGAGAATTTTAATCGATCAAAAAGATTTTGATCGATCAAAAAAATTAAAGATTAATCGATCAATTAAAAGTTAATTTGCACAGCCCTAATATATATATATATATATATATATATATATATATATATATATATATATATATATATATTTGCATACATACACAGTATTTATTTACTATATTACCAAAAGTATTGGGACGCCTGCCTTTACAAGCACATGAACTTTAATGGCACCCCAGTCTTAGTCCGTAGGGTTCAATATTGAGTTGGCCCCGCCCTTTTCAGCTATAATAGTTTCTACTCTTCTGGGAAAGCCAGCCACAAGGTTTGGGAATGTTTGACCCTTCTTCCAGAAGCGCATGTGTGGGGTCAGGCACTGATATTGGCCTGGCTCGCAGTCTCCGCTCTTATTCATCCAAAAGGTCTTCTATATCGGGTTGAGGTCGGCACTTTGTGCAGGCCAGTCAAGTTCCTCCACCCCAAACTCCCTCATCCATGTCTTTGTGGACCTTGCTTTGTGCACTGGTCCACATTATTTGGTGGAGGGGGGATTAGGATGTGGGGGTGTTTTTCAGGGGGTTAGGCTTGGGCCCCTTAGTTCCAGTGGAGAGAACTTTAATGCCCTGTACACACGATCGGACATTCTGACAACAAAACCATGTTTTCTTTTCAACAGATGTTGGCTCAAACTTGTCTTGCATACACACAGTCACACAAATGTTGTCGGAAATTCCAATCGCCAAGAACGCGGTCACGTACAACACATATGACGGCACTATAAAAAAGAAGTTCAATACCAAGTGCGCCACCCTTTGGGCTCCTTCTACTTATCTTGTGGTGAGAGGCGATTCGTGCTTTTCAGTCTGTTACTGCTCTTCAGTTTGTGCTTGTGGATTTGTATCTGTTCTCCATTACGAACACTAGTTTAACCAGACCGCGGAATTTCGTGGGTCGGAATTTACGAGAATGGATTTTGTTATCGGAAAATTTGAGAACCAGCTCTCAAATTTTTGTTGTCGAAAATTCCGACAGCAAATGTCCGATGGAGCCTACACACGGTCGGAGCTTCCATCGAACATTGGTTGTTGGAAATTTTGATCGTGTGTACGTGGCATTAGGATGTCAGCATACCAAGACATTTTGGACAACTTTGTGGAAACAATTGTTCCTTCCTGTTCCAACATGACTGCGCACCAGTGTACAAAGCATAAAGACATGGATGAGCAAGTTTGGGGTGGAGGAACTTGACTGGCCCTCACCTCAACCCAATAGAACACCTTTGGGATGAATTAGAGCGGAGACTGGGAACCAGGCCTTCTCATCCATATCAGTGCCTGACCTCACAAATGCGCTTCTGGAAGAATGGTCAAACATTCCCATAGACACACTCCTAAACCTTGTGGACGGCCTTCCCAGAAGAGCTGAAGCTGTTATAGCTGCAAAGGGCGGGGCCAACTCAATACTGAACCCTGTGGAAGTGAAGGAGTGTTTGATTACAAAAGTGGAGGTAAAGCTTCTATCACATATTACCTGGATTTGAGACGTGCATAGAAGACCACACAGGAGCATTGAAATCTGCTATTTAGATCTGCTTAATGTGGCCCATTCAGCCAGCTTGCTAAAAAAAAGAAAGAAGAAAAGAGACGTCCATCCACACAAAAGTTTTCCAACATGCCTGTTTGGCTGAAGAGAATCGATCAACTTATCTCAACATTTGTCCAGTAGCTGCTGAACCGGATGAATTTTGATCAATCTATAGCCAGCTTTACTAAGTATTAATGAATGTCATGTGCTCTACTTTGGGACTACAGGATGCCATGCCGGCACTCTTCTGATTGGTCCTTAAGCAGCAGCCAATACTCTGTGGCTTCAACCACAGATTAAATGGGAAACATAGTGGTTTTGAAGAGGCCCGCGCTGTTAGGGCGTTGAGTGCTGATTTGTGGCGGGCAGTGAGAGATGATGTCATCTCTCTGCTCGCTGTCGCAACTCGCTCCCACATTGAAGAGGCCTGACTGTGAGGGCGGAAGAGCGGTGATGTGTGGCAGGCGGTGAGAGATGATGTCATCTTTGCGTGTCCGCCCGTTCGCTTCTCTCCTCTCATCTACCTCTCTCATGCAGTCCGCCCCCCGCTGCAGCCATGGCCCACTTGTTAGGCAGGGACCCTGCAGCAAGAGACTCGGGGCTATAGCTCCAATAGCCACCCCCTAGCGACGCCACCGGAGCCCACTAGAGTGCACTTGCTATAGTGATCACTCAGCAGGGGCAGGAGCTAGGAGTGCGGGGGGACCCCAGAAGAGGAGGATTGGGGCCGTTTGCTATTTTAAAAAATACATTTACAGTACAATGGCTTTATTAAGGTTGTTTTTTTTTTGTTTTTTTTTAAGAGCGTTATGTTTATTGTAGATTTCTGTCTGACTACAGCCTGTTTCTGTTTAAAAAAAAAAGGTGTTTAGTTTCACATATTCTTTAATGGGCCACTAAATCTAAAACGCAGTTTAGCTTTTATAACACATCGTTTGGTTACAATAAAAAGAAGAAGGCGGCTAACAACACGGGTCAGTACACAGCTTAATGCTTTTCCATTAATCCGAAATTTTTAAGTCGCCAAAGAAACTTTAGGAGCTCATTCACACCTGAACCTTTTTATCTCCTGATACATTTTCCATTAACTTAATGGAAACACTTTAAAATGCATGTCAATGTGTATTTATTTATTTATTTATTTATTAGGTATATAGCACCATCAATTTATGCAGCACTTTACATATATATTATACATTCACATCAGTTCCTACCAGTGGCAGCCTTTTTTTTGGAGGGGGGAGGGCAATCAACCACCCCCCGGCAGCACCTCAAACCCCCCAGCCCCCGCCCGCTTGCTCTCTTACCCCAGAGGCGGGTATCAGCCAGCGGGCATCGGCAGCAGCATAGGGCATTGGGCAGTGGGATCAGGCATCGGCAGCAGCATCAGCAGCAAGATCGGGCATTGGGCATAGGCAGCAGGAATGGCCAGCGGGATTGGGCATCAGCAGCCGGAACAGGCAGCGGCAGCGAGATCGGGCATTGGGCATAGGCAGCAGGAATAGGCAGCGGGATTGGTCATCAGCAGCCGGAACAGGCAGCGGCAGCAAATCGGGAATTGGGCATAGGCAGCAGGAATAGGCAGCAGGATTGGGCATCAGCAGCAAGCACAGGCAGTGGCAGCGAGATCGGGCATTGGGCATCGACAGCTGGATCGTGCATTGGCAGCGGGATCAGGCATTGGCAGTGGGATTGGGCATTGGGCATCAGCAGTGGGATCAGGCATCAGCAGTGGGATCAGGCATCGGCAGCAGGATCGGGCATTGGGCATCAGCAGCGGGAACGGCCATTTCTCAGTGGGATCAGGCATCGGCAGCAGGATCGGGCATTGGGCATCAGCAGCGGGAACGGCCATTTCTCAGTGGGATCAGGCATCGGCAGTAGTGAACGCATACATGAGTAGCGCCCGCATATAAAAACGGTGTTCAAACCACACAAGTGAGGTATCACCGCGATCGTTAGAACGAGAGCAATAATTCTAGCACTAGACCTCCTCTGTAACTCAAAACATGCAACCTGAAGAATTTTTTTAAATGTCGCCTATGGAGATTTTTAAGGGTAAAAGTTTGTCGCCATTCCACAAGCGGATGCAATTTTGAAGCATGACATGTTGGGTATCAATTTACTCGGCGAAACCTTATCTTTCACAGTATAAAAAAAAAGGGCTGACTTTACTGTTGTCTTTTTTTTTATTAAAAAAAATATTTTATTTTCCCCAAAAAAGTGCGCTTGTAAGACTGCTTAGCAAATACGGTGTGACGGAAAGTATTGCAACGGCCGCCATTTTATTCTCTAGGGCGTTCTAAGTAATTTTCTAGCAAAAAAAAAATGTTTTTAACTTGCAAACACCAAATCTCATAGGAGGCTCGGTCCTTGAGTGGGTAATATCTAAAAAAATATTATATTAAAACACGATTTTACCTTCATTGCACGTTTTCCCAGATTCCAGATCTACAAAAACATAAGGAAGGGCGCTCAGAATTTTTATTAAAACCTGTGTTCGCTTCTTCTCCTTGCTCAGACCCGTAGCGGAAATATCACACCGTACATTAGCGTGACGTCTGGCTCAGTTGATAAATACGCGGAGCCTCCTGAAGTAAGCCTCCGATAGGTCCGGACTCGGCAGAGAGACGCCGTCTTGGGTATTTTAGCCGAAAACACAATAAATTCTCCCAGTGAAGGGATTTGTTGCCAGTGCGGTGATATTCAATTTCAGATCCACAGCGTGTTCTGAACTTTATCAAAAGAGCCGGTACACGGGAAATCACAGATTAAACTTAATTACACCTCATGCCTTGTTTTTTTATTTTGTGTCTTAAAGAGATTTCAAATCCCTCGTTGGGGAGCGAAGAGTTTCCAAATAACACACCTCGCTCCGAGACCGCATTCACTGCGACACCATAGAGCTGCAACTATTATGTTCTATTATGGTGTATTATGTCGTAGTGCTTTAGTACTCTGGCCAAGGTGTTTATTTTAGCTTGTCAGCGGAGAGCACTTTTAAATGAACTTTACAAGTCTGAGTCACACTTAAAGTATAACTAAAGGCAGAACTTTTTTTTTTTTTTAAGTTTTGGATAGAGTGGGGAAGGATTGGAACTTCCTGTTTTGGCTGTGGCACAGGAAGTGAATGAAAATATCACCAATGGGACACAGATGGCAAAAAAAACAAAAACCTGACAGGTGTTACCACTCTATCGCTCTCTTTCTCTCTCTTACTCTCTCCCTTCCACCTTCTCTCCCCCTCTCTCTCTCTCCCCTATATCTCTCCTCTCTTTCCATCCCTCTTATTCTCCCTCTTTCTTTCTCTCTCCCTCTCTCCCCCCTTTCTCTTATCTTTATCTCCCTCTCTCTTCCTCCCTCTTATTCTCTTCCCCCCTCTCTCTCCCCTTCTCTCCCCCCCCTCTTGCCTCTCTCTCTCTCCCTCTATCACTCTCTCTCTCCCCATCTCTGTTCTCCCTCTCTCACTCTCTCTCCCTCCATCTTATTCTCGATCTCTCTCCCCCCTCTCTATCTTTCTCCCCCTCCTCTACTCCCTCTCTCTCTCCCCTCCTCTACTCCCTCTCTCTCCCATATCTCTGCCCTCCCTCTCTCTCCCCCCTCTATTGTCCTCCCTCTTATTCTCCCCCCTCTCTCGGCTCTCTCTCCCCCTCCTTCCCCCTCTCTTTCTCAGTTTCACTCTCCCCCTTTCTCTTCTCTTTATCTCTCTCTCTCCCTCTCTCCTATTCTCTATCTCTCTTCCCCCTCTCTATCCCTCCCCCACTCTATTTTCTCCCCCCTCTTGCCCCTCGCTCTCCCTATTACCCTCTCTCCCCTGTCTCTGCCCTCCCTCTCTCTCCCCTATCTCTGTCCTCTCTCCTCCCTCTATTCTATTGTCCTCCCTCTTATTCTCCCCCCTCTCTCGGCTCTCTCTCCCCCTCCTTCCCCCTCTCTTTCTCAGTTTCACTCTCCCCCTTTCTCTTCTCTTTATCTCTCTCTCTCCCTCTCTCCTATTCTCTATCTCTCTTCCCCCTCTCTATCCCTCCCCCACTCTATTTTCTCCCCCCTCTTGCCCCTCGCTCTCCCTATTACCCTCTCTCCCCTGTCTCTGCCCTCCCTCTCTCTCCCCTATCTCTGTCCTCTCTCCTCCCTCTATTCTATTGTCCTCCCTCTTATTCTCCCCCTCTCTCAGCACTCTCTCTCCTTCCCTCCCTCTCCATCCCCCTCTTTCACCCCTTTCTCTCTCTCCCCCTCTCTCTTCTCTTTATCGCTCTCTCTCTCTCTCTCTCTCTCTCTCTCTCCCTCTCCTCTCCCTCCCTTGTATTCTTTATCTCTCTCTCCTTCCTCTCTATTCCTCCCCCTCTCTCTCTTTCTCCCCCCTCTTGCCCCTCTATCTCTCTCCCTCCACCACTCTCTCTTCCTCTTTCTTCCCTATCTCTGCCCTCTATAAAAGGTGTACAGAATCTTATAGTAAAACATTAATAATAAATATGTGGTGCTAAGCCAAAAGATACAGACGATCAATAAACACCCATAACATTACTTAAAAAGCTGAAAATAATTCTGCTATATTATAATATTTTTATATTATAATAATATTATATAAAATCATATAAACAATAATAAAAACATATAATATTATCAATTGTTATTTGTATTATTTTATATAATATAGCATGTTTATATTATATTTCTACAATATATTACACCCATAACATTACTTAAAAAATATTAGACAGAGGTTAGAATAGATGCACAGTTTAATTATGCCCAGCAACCTGCTACTGACCATTTATTTTGATCTCACTTTTGTGAGTGCATTTTAACAATATATATATTTTTTTTTATTAACTTTCTCTTATCTCTGCTGACTTTATGGTCAGACAAAAATACTTCTATTTTTATAGAAACTGTAGATAAATTCTTTCATTTTTTTTGTCTGTGTATTCAAAGTTAGGAAAGTCTTATAATTGTTCTCTTTAGAAAGCAGCCACAGCCTGAGCAGACATTCCTGTCCCCTGCCAGCATGCTGCACTTGCTCTCTGTGTGGAAGCAGTGGTCTCCCTGCAGAGGCCCGCGAGTCAAAGCTAGAGCTCTCCATTCAGCATTGAGTGCATTTTTTACTGATTGGAGAGTTAGTAGGGGTGTGTCGGACCTCCACTGAGAGACCGCTGTTTCCATAAAGATCGCAACTGTCCTTCTCTACAGTAAGCTTGCAGGAGAAAATATTTTCCGCTTAGGCTGTAAGAATTTTTCTTTTTTTTTTTTGCACATAAAATATATTTAGCTGATTTAAACTAAAATTGTAATTCTGCTTTAATGCGGAGTTCCACCCAGGAAAACAACATTTGCCCATTTTGTTTAAAAAAAATTAAATAAAAAAAAACCTGAAAAAAAAAAAATACTCACCGAAATACCTGTTGCTATGCGGAAGTCCGTAATCTGCCTCTTCCACACCGCGGTGTCCTTTCTTCTGCTTCTTCTGCTTGTGAATGGGGTGCGCTGCTTTCTGGGAACTGTGTGTGTTCTCAGAGAGCAGCGCGCCCATTCACAAGCCAGCGTGAGACTCACGCAGGCGCAGTAGGAAATGGGCAGTGAAGCCGTAGGGCTTCACTGCCTGTTTCCCATAGTGTGAATGGCGGTGCGGGACCCGGAGCGATGGGGGGGCCGTCAGCGCGGGCAAGTAGGACAAGGTAAGTGTCCTTATTTAAAGTCAGCAGCTACACTGTTAGTAGCTGCTGACTTAAAAAAAAAATTGCGGCTGGAACACCCTTTTAACATCGTTTAATTTGCAAACTTGTAACTTTGAATAAAATAAATAAAAAATAAATAAAATAAAAAACGTGAAAATGGCAACTGTAAGGCTAATAAATAAGTTTATTTACTATTATATATATTACTGCCTTCTTTTATGGAATATTTTTCCCCCGAAACGTCAGGTTACAATTTGTTAATACCGTCTCTCTGCTTCTCCATGTGGCTAAATTTCAGAGCACCGCCGGAGTATTTTAAGACATTCTGGCCCAGATTCACAGAGCGATTACGCCTGCGCAACTGCTGTTGCGCGTGCGTAAGTCTAAATGTGCGCGTGCGTATAGTTGGACGCGATTCACAAAACAATATACGCCAGAAATCTACGTTTTTTGGTCCGGCGTAATTGAATTAGACCTTCGCTTGCCTTCGCGCAAAACTGCGCTAGACACACCATTGATTTGCTAGTCAAATATGCTAATGAGGGAGTTACGGGGATTCACAAAAAAACGCAGTTGCTGCGCAGGCTACGCGATGTGCGCAACTGCAAAATGTTCTGTCTAAAGTTAGAGGACCTAAAAGCTGGTCTAAATTTTGAAAAAAAGTCTAATTGTCAGATAAAGCAACACTGTTAGTGAGGAGTTCAGCAGTCACACGTGTTGCCCAACAATCTGTATGCCAACATGCCAGGGGCATCGTCGCGCATAGCTATACTACTGACTTTAGATGAACAAAGAAGGATGAGGGCACGGAGGATGGCACTAAGGAGGGCACGGGAGATGGTTTTTTTTTTTTTTTTTTTGGCTTATATCAAATTTACAATTTAATCTAATCTAATACAATATTCTTATCTGATACAAGCCCCTCACTCTTCACTTGATATATCACACACGCATAGACATCTTTGGCATGAGAGATTCTGAGGTGTCTCGCATCTTCAGATTCACCCCTCATGCCATCGTGGAATTACCACAACCTTGCAGGAGGACATCAGCAGCCCAACACATGGCACTACCCATGACACCCATGACAGCTACATATACAATCAGAGCCCCATCCCCACAGATTGCGAACAGAACATGTATGGGGACAGCTGGCTGGTTGGTGAGTGACATGGGAGTCAGGCATGACTATCCCCTCCCGTGATGCACACCTCACAAGTGGCACATGCATGACTAACATCCACCTGTCTTTTCCCTTCAAGGTGACTCTGCATATGAACTGGAACCCCATCTCATGACCCCATCTCATGCCAGCTCACATTATGCATCTTTGCACGTTAAACACACACATTAATCATGGCACAATGAGAATGCATGCATGCACACCACTATGGTCCCTAGCACACACACCCCACATCCTCATCAAATTGGATTGGCACCAGTCCACCATGCAAGACTGGTGAGCAGTAACGCCACGTCAAGGCTCCAATTATGTCACTGTACATTCATACACCATTCACACGGACCTGGGAATCACTTCTCCCTGGTCCTGGGGAACCCTTCTCCACCAAAATTGAGGGTGACACCCCTTTTCCAGCAGGAATGTCACCCCCACATTCAAACATCATTCACAACCCAAAATATGCCAAAAAAGTCAAACAAACAAAAATGCATAGAAACAAAAAATGCATAGGAAAAAAAAAATGCTTAGAAAAAACAAAAAAAAGCAGAGAACAAAAATAAAAAAGCTTTCAAAACAAACAAAAGGGGGAAAAAAAAATTATTGCCCTCTGCCTGAGCCACGCCTGGGGCGCCCCCGGCCACGGCCCCGGACCCTCAGGGGAGACGCATGGGGGAGGGGAAAAGCCGGGGAAGGAGGAGCAGCCCCTGAGATCTGCCCACCTGGCGGCCTGCCCTCCAAGGCCACGGCTATTCTGTCCAGGGCAGCACCAAGTGTTGCCGTGTTGCCCTGGATAGCCTGGGTAAGGGCCCTCACATCCTGCCCAACGCCTGCTGCTGTAGTTTGCAGGTCATTTAGGCAGGTTGTGGAGGCCCGGGAGTGGGAGTCCAGGTTACCCAGGCTATCATTAATGGAGGACAGGCTCTGATCCACCCGCCCCATAGTCTGGCAGAGCTGTCTCAGAAGGCGGGTCTGGGTGGCCAGGTTCCTTCTCAGACAGGCGGGCATGAGATTGGGCGCCCCCCTGGTGCTTGGGGATGACCTCCTGGCTCCAGCTGATGGTTGTGGCCGGGGAGAAGGGGAGGCCCTTGTGAGGGGAGCCATGTTGGGGGAGGAGGGGGGGGGGCTGACCCTTAGGGAGGGCAGGCTTCTTGCAGCCAGAGGGGAAGAGTCCGCAGAAACCAAAGGGCCAGTGCCTTCCATGGACTCCTCCTCCTCATGATTCTGCTCCTCCTCATGATCGTCCTCCGCATGATCCTCCCCCTCCTCTTGTTCCTCCTCTGCGGACTCTGGCCTTGTTGGGGGGGCCTCATTAGGCTGCTGTCCTGGGGTTGGAGCGGTCAGTCCAGATGGCCCTGCACCCTCCTGCACAGCTGTGGATGACACAAAACATTCACAGGTTGGAGGATCCACACACTTGCCACATATTCCCTTTCACCCCCTCCCCCACACATGCTACACACCTGAGAGAAATAAAAACCTTACCTGGCACCGCGGGGACCGGACTTGTGTCAAAGCCTGGCAGGCCCTCCACTTCATGCCGGTGAAAGGTCAGGGCCACCACACGCTCCGTCTCTGAAAATCTAACCCGGCATGGTGGGCCCCCTCCTGTGCCCCTGGCATGGGCATTTATTGCGGCCAGTTTTTTTTTCACCTCACGCCGGAGGTCATTTATTTTCTTTTCTATCCCAGAGCGGGTCCGTGTCTCCCCCTCCCCCGATGAATTCACCTGCTCCGTGATCCTATCCAAGATCTCCCTCCTCCTGGCCGGGGTGGTGGTGGCACTCTGCGGGCCGTGGAGAAAACGCCCATAGTCGGTAATGGCCCGGGCAAGAATTCTTTTTTCCCCCACAGTAAAATTGAGCTTTCTTTTTCTCTCAGTCATACTTCCAAACAAACTCACTAGCAGTCACCAAAAATCTGTCACAAATACAAGCACAACCAATCAGACAAGAACACACACAAAGAGAAAAAGAACAGCCAAAAATCACACTAGCACTCAGCAAGAAACACACACAAAAAAATCAGATGAAAAAAAAAAGCAAGAAAACAAACGCTCAGAAATCTATCAATCAAACAAACAGTCTCAAACACTTATCAAAAAACACTTTCACAAAACTACCAACAAGCACAAGATCACACAGAACACTAATCTGACAACTACAAAACACACTCTAACGAACAACAGAGCAAAAGCACTTGATTCAATGGGAAGGGACACAAAGGGATGTACTTTTGCAATGGAAGGGCGTTTGTGTGTGTCTATTTATGCTGTCTGCGTAGTTCACAACATTGCCCTAGTCCATTTCCAATTTCAATGATTGCGCCGCTCCCGAGTTGTGAGCATGCGCACAACGGAGCTGACATGGTTTCCTTCACGCGCGCATGCGCGAGTCGGCCGGCCCTTCATTTGCATGGGGTCACGGCTCATTTCAATGTAACACGCCCACGTCCCTCCCAATTTGTATTACTCCTCCTTACGCCTACGGAAAAAACCTTACGTTTGCGCAAGCTCTTGCGTAAAAGCTACGTGAATCGCCGGATTACGCGGCTAGATTGCGCAAGTCTAACGGAAAAGTGGTGCGCTACGCCGGAATGATAATGCGCCGATCTACGTGAATCTGCCCCTCTTTATCTAAAAATGTTCTTTCAGTCAGATGTAGCTTTTCCAATCACTCCAGAAAATTGTGTCTGAAATGGTTCTGTGTGGTTGGCAATTTGATTCCCCAGGACGCCAGGATGCTGTTGGGGTTTTACTTGAGCTTCTGGGAATTGATGCTAATAAAACTATTTCTGTAAGAAAGAGAATCATAATTTACAGGTTATACAGGCAATTTGGAATAAATATTTTCTATTTTATTTTTATTTTTTCATATTTGCTCGTAAATGAGATTAAAATAAAAAAATAGGAGAAGAAACGTGACATGCCTACAAAAAAAACTTTCTTCCACAAAAAATAAATAAAAAAATACATTATTTTTTATTATTTTTAACTCTTCCCTTATTTTCTTTTTCAAAGAGCCATATGAAAGTTTTTAATAGCAGGACTTGTGTCGTTGGAGCTGCTAGAGTAGCTTCTTGAGGTCTATACAGATGATGGCAGTTACCATGTACTGACCCAAAAAATTTAAGTGGACCTTTCAGTAACCTTTCAAGTCTGCAATAATAAATTCCTGAAGTCACCATATGCAGCATATACATGGGCGGTTGGTTCCTTTCCAAATCGAAAATCAGATGTATTTTTAATTATTCTGAAATTTGGATGTATCTGAATTTCCAAATTACAATAGTAAAAAATTTAAACAAATCCGGAATAACCAAACAAAAATTTTGGACGCAATTCGAATTCAAAAGGTTTTCAAAATCAAATTTAGATTCGAATTTCAGGAGAGAATAAAATAAAATAAATACAATTAAAGGAATAGAATAGAAAAATATATATAATATAATATTATATATATATATATATATATATATATACACACACAGTACAGACCAAAAGTTTGGACACACCTTCTCATTCCAAGAGTTTTCATTATTTTCATGACTATAAAAATTGTAGATTCACACTGAAGGCATCAAAACTATGAATTAACACATGTGGAATATATATATATATATATATATATATATATATATATATATATATATATATATATATATATATATATATATATATATATATATATATATAGAATATATATATAATAGAATAAAAAATAAAATAATAGAATATAGCCGGTAAAACTGAAAATAATAGAAAATAAAGAATAGTAAAACATTTTATAGAAAATAAGGGGATAAAATAGAATAGAAAATAATAAAGTAAAACAGAACACAAATAGAATAGAAAATAAAAGAACAGAATGAAATTGAATAGAAAATAAAGACATAAAAAAATATATATATATATATATATAACTCTTCTGAAATTCGAATTTAAAAGAGAATACATTGGAATTCAATTAGAATAGAATAGAAAAAAAGAACAGAATTGAAGAAAAACAATAAAATAGAAAGAATATAACCTCCTTCCAAAAGTCAGATTTCGAATAGAATAAATTTGAATTTGAATAGAAAATAATAGAATAGAAAAAAAAACAATAGAACAAAATAAAATAGAAAGAATATAACTATCTTCCGGAATTCAAATTTCAAATAGAATACATTTGAATTTGAATAGAATGGCCCAGATTCACAGAGCAATTACGCCTGTCTAACTGGTGTTAGACAGGAGTAATTTCAAATTTCGCGCGCCGTATCACTAGTTTGAATCCTCAAACCATGATACGGCGGCTTCGGGCTTCGATCCGAGAGGCTTACGTCTTCGTAAGCCTTCGGATATACGCTGCGATATTTTTGCGGCCGCTGGGAGGAGTTTGCGTCGTTTTGATGCGTCGGGATATGCAAATGTGTTTTTATGGCGATCCACGAAGGTACGAGTGTCCCTTGCAATCGCCTACGTCATTTTTTGGCTACGTAATGTTAGAGGAGCTTTTTTCTGGTCTAACGGTGCGTAACCCATGTAAAGTATGGCCGTCGTTCCCGCGTCGATTTGAAATATTTTTTTTTAACGTAACTCGTTCGGGAATAGGAATGTACGTAAACGACGCTACTACGACGTAACGACGTGATTTCGCGCAATGCACGGCGGGAAATTTACGAACGGAGCATGCGCAGTTCGATCGCCGCGGGAACGCGCCTATTTTAAATGCTTCACGCCCCCTACTCGCGCAGATGGATTGCGACGGGATAAATACACTACGCCGTCGTCGTTTACTGGACAAAATCTACCTGGATTCCACGTAGAGCCAGGTAAAAAACGGCGGCGTAGTGTATTTCTGATACGCTACGAGAATCTAATTCTCTATGAATCTGGGCCAATAAATTTAGGTTTGAATAGAACTGAAAAGAATAGAATAAAAAATGAAATAATACAAAATAATGGAATAGAATAGAATATAAAAAAACAATAGAAGATAAAGAATATAACAATATAACCATCTTCCGAAATTCAAATTTCGAGTTGAATAAATTTGAATTTGAATATAATAGAAAAGAAAATAATAGAAAACAAATAAAGGGTTACCTCAAAGAATTGGGATTTTATGGGCAATGAATAGAATGAAAAAAAATATAAAAAATATATAAGATAATAGAAAAGAAAAGAATAGGAAAAAACAAGAGAATAAAATGGAATAGAAAGAATATAACCCTTTTCCAAAATTTGAATATTGAATAAAATATATTTGATTTTGAATGGAATTTAAATTCAAATCGATTCAAATTTTCAAATTGAGTTCAATTTGACCGAATTCGGAAAATTTGAATCGGTTCGACCTTGAATATACAAAATAGAGTCTGAAAAGGAATTAAACAAATTAAGCTAATTCAATTAAACACATTTATGTAAATAATGAAACCAATATATATATATACTGTATGTTTTTCCTAATGACTAATGCAGCACTGATATAAAATAAATAGATAACGTCACCAGTCTGCTATAGGCAGAATGAGGCATTTCCTTTGTTTTCTCTTTCAGACTGAAACATGGGAGAGGGTCTCTTTCAACGCATTTCCCAGACGTTCACTTCCTTGTAAGGGGGTGTTAGTACAGTTCCAAGTTTGGCCACTAGGTGGCACTTTCCCCCTAATGTGAGAATTCAGGCATTTTATGAGCTCAGAAACTTCTCTTTGGAATGCCGTAGAAGCAGCTTGTTTGAGCTGCAGTGCGCATGAGCCTTAAAAGTCCTGCTGTACATTATTTTGAAAAGGTGGCGTTTTTTAGCCCGTGGTACGTAATACTTTCGAGATTTACAGTATCACTTTAACCCAGTGTTTCTCAACTCCAGTCCTCAAGCCCCCCCAACAGGTCATGTTTTCAGGATTTCCCTCAGATGAAAAGGCTGTGGGAATTACTAAGGCAGTGAAACTGATCAAATCACCTGTGCAAAATAATGGAAATCCTGAAAACCTGACCTGTTGGGGGGGGGGGGGGGGGGGGGGGGGGGGAACACTGCTTTAACCCCAAAAAAATGATTTGTGACCAAAACCTGAAAAAAAAAACTTTCCAGATTGATGACATCATTAAAACGAAAAATAAATAAAAAAAAAACTCCAGAAAGCCAAGCATCTGTCGAAGGACTAATTAATTGGCTTTATGTATAAACAATAAGCAGTGGAAGTCTTCAGCAATTAGCTTTGCAATATTCATTCTAGGAATTGATGATCGGCCGTTACTGTACAGTATTTTATACCTTGATGCCCATTTTATTTGGTTATTAAAAACCACAGCATTGTTCTAATATCATTACAATCATCACAGACTGATTGATTGATTCGAAAATAGTGTAGGAAGTCTGTGGCTGCAAAGTCCACATTCGACGTTGGCAGTTTCAATCTATGGAGGAACCTCAATTTGAAATATGGCACCAAAGATGGTGATCCGTAAGAGATTATTATTGTTATTTTTTGGGGAGGAAGCCATATTTCTTTAACCACTAAACCTGTCACTAAAATGAATGTATCATCGGAATCAACAGAGCACAAGTCGGCATTGGTAGCCACATTCAACTGGATGAGTTTTGTAATGTTAAAGACGTCATTACGGAGAAAAGTGCCGCACTCCCATGTCGTCACAAAAGTCAGAAAACTTCATTGATGGACAGCTTACACTTTGTCCGGTCACCATAGGTCTACCCCTCTTGGACCTAGGATGGAAGGATGTGGCGTGTGTTATCCATCCATAAACATCTCAAACTTTTCTGAAGTCATTGGAGTGTGACCCTTTTCTTCATATTGGTGTGTCTCATACAGAGATGTGAATGGGCTCCTTGGGCCAGGTGCAAAAGTCTGAAAAGTTCATTGATGGACAGCACACACTACGTCCATTAATACTAGGTCTTCACCTCTAAAGTTGGTCCTAGGATGGAAGGTGTGTGTTGTTCATCAATAAACTTGTCCAAATTTTCAAACATCTTTGAAATGTGTGACCCTTTTCTTCATATTGGTGGGTCTCATACAGAGATGTGAATGGGCTCCTTGGGCCAGGTGCAAAAGTCTGAAAAGTTCATTGATGGACAGCACACACTGCGATCATTCACCCTAGATCTTCCCTCCTAAGGTTGGTCCTAGGATGGAAGGTGTGTGTTCTTCATCAATAAACTTGTCCGAATATTTTGATGCCTTTGGAGTGTGACCCTTTCCTTCGTATTGGCGTGTCCCATATTGAGATGTGAATGGGCTCCTTGGGCAAGGTCCAAAAGTCTAAAAAGTTAATTGATGGACAGCACACACTACGTCCATTCACACTAGGTCTTCCCCTCTAAAGTTGGTCCTAGGATGGAAGGTGTGTGTTGTTCATCAATAAACTTGTCCAAATATTTTGATGTCTTTGGAGTGTGACCCTTTCCTTCGTATTGGCGTGTCCCATATAGAGACGTAAATGGGCTCCTTGGGCAAGGTCAACAAGTCTAAAAAGTTCATTGATGGACAGCACACACTACGTCAATTCACACTAGATCTTCCCTCCTAAGGTTGGACCTAGGATGAAAGGTGTGTTTTGTTCATCAATAAACTTGTCCAAATTTTTTTACGTCTTTGGAGTGTGACCCTTTTCTTTGTTCTGGTGTGTCCCATACAGAGATGTGAATGGGCTCCTTGGGCCAGGTCAACAAGTCTAAAAAGTTAATTGATGGACAGCACACACTACGTCCATTCACACTAGGTCTTCCCCTCTAAAGTTGGTCCTAGGATGGAAGGTGTGTGTTGTTCATCAATAAACTTGTCCAAATTTTCAAACATCTTTGAAATGTGTGACCCTTTTCTTCATATTGGTGGGTCTCATACAGAGATGTGAATGGGCTCCTTGGGCCAGGTGCAAAAGTCTGAAAAGTTCATTGATGGACAGCACACACTACGATCATTCACCCTAGATCTTCCCTCCTAAGGTTGGTCCTAGGATGGAAGGTGTGTGTTCTTCATCAATAAACTTGTCCGAATTTTTTTACGTCTTTGGAGTGTGACCCTTTTCTTTGTTCTGGTGTGTCCCATACAGAGATGTGAATGGGCTCCTTGGGCCAGGTCAACAAGTCTAAAAAGTTAATTGATGGACAGCACACACTACGTCCATTCACACTAGGTCTTCCCCTCTAAAGTTGGTCCTAGGATGGAAGGTGTGTGTTGTTCATCAATAAACTTGTCCAAATTTTCAAACATCTTTGAAATGTGTGACCCTTTTCTTCATATTGGTGGGTCTCATACAGAGATGTGAATGGGCTCCTTGGGCCAGGTCAACAAGTCTAAAAAGTTCATTGATGGACAGCACACACTGCGTCCATTCACACTAGATCTTCCCTTCTAAGGTTGGACCTTGGATGGAAGGTGTGTGTTGTTCATCAACAAACGTGTCCACATTTTTTTTACGTCTCTGGAGGAGTGTGATCCTTTTCTTCAAATTGGTGTGTCTCATACAGAGATTGAATGGGCTCATTGGGCCAGATGCAAAAGTCTAAAAAGTTAATTGATAAACAACACACACTGCATCATTTCACAATAGGCCTTCCCCCCTAAGGTTCATCCTAGGATGGAAGGTGTGTGTTGTTCGTCAATAAACTTGTCCAAAATTTTTTACATCTTTGGAGTGTGACCCTTTTCATCATATTGGTGTGTCACATACTGAGACGTCAATGAGCTCCTTGGGTCGGTGCAAACCTGGGTGACTGAATCGTGGGAGAACAATTGAGTAGCTTGATGTAGGAAGGTTTTTGAGTTTCTTCTATTAGTTGAAGTTGTATAGCGAAAAACCGGGACGGCCGCACTCCAAAAAAATGGTTCATTTTAATAAAACTGGTCACAACATGAACATATCACAGCAAAAAATAGCTGAGCTATATATAAGCACTGTATGATAGTGTGAAACGCGTCAGTTTTCTCCTGATTTTTTGCTGTGATATGTTCATGTTGTGACCAGTTTTATTAAAAGGAACCATTTTTTTGGAGTGCGGCCGTCCCGGTTTTTCTCTATACATTTTTGCATACTATTGCAGTGCCTGCACCCAGGCGTTTGGACTCCACCTTGCAGTTCCCTGGGACCTCTTAGCGGTAAACTTTCTTTCTCATCTAATTGTTGAAGTTGTCTTGATATTTATCCATGTATCTTCCTTAGTTCTAAAGACTGCCGGGAATATCCTTTTGCAGTTTTGTATTGTTGAAGATGTCACTACGAAAAAAGAGTGTTGCACCCCAATGATGTCACCAAAGTCTGACAAGTTAATTGATGGACAGCACACACTGCGTCCATTCACCCCTGGTCTTCCCCTCTAAGGTTAGACCTAGGATGTAAGGTGTGTGGTGTTCATCAATAAATTTGTCTGAATTTTTTGACGTCTTTGGAGTGTGACCCTTTTCTTCCTATTGATGTGTCCCATACAGAGATGTAAATGAGCTCTTTGGGCAAGGTGTAAAAGTCTGAAAAGTTAATTTATGGACAGCACACACTGCATCCATTCACTCTAAGTCTTACCCTCTAAGGTTGGACCTAAGATAGAAGATGTGTGTTGTTCATCAATAAACTTGTGTGAATTTTTTTACTTCTTTTGGAGTGTGACCCTTTTCTTCGTATTGGTGTGTCCCATACTAAGACATGAATGGGCTCCTTCCTTGCGTTAGGTGCAAACCTGGCTGACTGCATTGTGAGAGAACAATTGAGTAGCTTGATGCAGGAAGGTTTTTGAGTTTCTTCTAATAGTTGAAGGTGTCCTGCTACTCATCCAAGTGTCTTCCTCAGTTCTAAAGAGTGCCAGGAATATCCTTTTGTAGTTTTGCATAGGTAAAAATGTCACTACGAAGAAGAGTTTCCCCCCCTTTCAAACCTCCCCCCACCATCAGAAGTCAAAAGCCCCTCACCCTATTTTACATCACAGTGCACCCCCCTTACCTTGTGCTGCTGCCAGGAATTAGCTGGGAGGCAAATCTAGGAAGCAGAAATTGTAGGGTCTGTAGGAGGACCAGAAGAGAGCTGGAGCCGGAGTCTGCTGATTACTGAGACCAGGGGAGGCAGAGACGGGAGCGTGGTGCAGCTGCACAGAGAGGCGTGGGACCTGTAGAAGGAGCCCTGTTTTCTTCTCTGCTGGGGGCGAGACAAGCCTCTCCATGGCTGCAGAATTTGGTGTTTCCTTCTTTGCTGCCAACTGCTAAGACGAGGAGGGGGCCGTGACAAGGGGGGGGGGGGGTGCTGCAGCTGTAGGATGCGAGGGCCACATGAAATGGCCTGCTGGGTCAGATAATGGTGTTGAAACCAATATCTATGTGGATGACAAATGGTGTTTAACCGCTTGCCGACCAGCCGCCGCAGCAGGTCAGCTCTGCTGGGTGAGATATACGTCATCTCGCCAAGCAGCCTATAGGGGCCCCCCGCCCCTGACGCCGACGCGCGTTCCGGGCGGCTGCGATCACCGCCGGGCACCCGCTATTGCTCGTTACAGAGCGAGAACCGGGAGCTGGGTGTGTAAACACCCAGCTCCCGGTCCTGTCAGGGGGAGAAATGACTGATCGTCTGTTCATACAATGTATGAACAGCGATCAGTCATTTCCCCTAGTCAGTCCCACCCCCTTCAGTTAGAACACACCCAGGGAACATACCTAACCACTTCCTGGCCCCCTAGTGTTGGCTTCTTCCCTGCCAGTGGCATTTTTATAGTAAAAAGTAATATTCATTATTTTTTCAAAATTGTCGCTTTTTTTTTTTTAGCGCAAAAAATTAAAACCACAGCAGAGGTGATCAAATACCACCAAAAGAAAGCTCTATTTGTGGGGAAAAAAGTACGCCAATTTTGTTTGGAAGCCACGTTGCACGACCGCGCAATTGTCAGTTAAAGTGACGCAGTGCCGAATCGCAAAAAGTGGCCTAGTCTTTGACTAGCAATATGGCTGGGGCTGAAGTGGTTAAGGTCCCCACTAATATTTAGGAGTTGTTGCTCCATTTTGAGATAGATTACCTCTTTCATACCTCTTTGTATTGTGTAATTAGAACATGGTGGTTTCACAAATTTTCACACCTCCCATCATGGTTTTTGACAATCAACATTTGCCTTTACACATTACATGGTGATTGAATTAAGGTGACCCAATTAACTGTGTGGCAAAAAAAGCCGGGGTATGTTTCTGCCGAAGAGGCTGCTTGGATAGGCAACAAAACAGTGTAGAACAAGTTAAATTGAATGTGACCAACTATTACTAGCTAACTCATCAGTAGGGCTGAGGTCAGGGTTGTCTACAGATCACTTGAGCTTATGCTGGGCCAGAAAAATAAGACTTTTCCCAAAAAGGTACCACAAGACTGGAAGAGTACAAGTGTCTAAAATGTATTTGTATGTTTTATCATTAACAGTAACCTTCATATTCTCCAAGGGGTGGGAAATACCTGAACTCATTGTCATCTGGAGAGGAGTCCATATACTGTACAACTCTTCTTAGCCGATCTTTTACTATTCCTTATAAACCAAATTGCCATTCAGTATCTATCTGCCTATCTATATTTTTATTTTACATGTTGTTGTTTTTTTATATATATTGTATATATTGTTAGCGTTTACTTTTTCTCTATTATTCCATAGAAACACGATTGCCATTACGTTTTTGTATCTATCTATCTATCTATCTATCTATCTATCTATCTATCTATCTATCTATCTATCTATCTATCTATCTATCTATCTATCTATCTATCTATCTACCTACAGTCTATCTCTCTCTCTCTCTTCCTTTCTTTCTCTAATTTTCTACCTCTCTCTCTCTCTCTCTCTCTCTCTCTCCCTCTTCAATTCTCTCTCCCCCCTCTCCCCCGCCTCTCTCTCTTCCATTCTTTCATTCTCTTTCTCTCTCTCTCTCTCGCTCTCTCTCTCTCTCTCCTCCCTTCACCTCTCTCTCTCATTCTCTTTATCTATCTATCTATCTATCTATCTATCTATCTATCTATCTATCTATCTATCTATCTATCTATCTATCTATCTATCTACAGTTTATCTCTCTCTCTCTTTCTTTCTTTCTTTCTCTCATTTTCTCCCCCCCCCCCTTCCACCTCTCTCTCTCTCTCTTTTTCTCCCTCCTCTCTCTTTCATTCTCTGTTTTCTCTCTCTCGCGCTCTCTCTCTTTCTATCTCTCTTGCGCTCTCTCTATTTATTTCATTATTTATTTCTCTCTGTCTCATTCTCTCATATCTATCTACAGTCTTTCTTTCTTTCTTTCTTTCTTTCTTTCTTTCTTTCTTTCTTTCTTTCTTTCTTTCTTTCTTTCTCTTTCTTTCTTTCTTTCTTTCTCTCTTTCTTTCTTTCTTTCTTTCTTTCTTTCTCTCTTCCTCTCTCTCCCTCTCTCTCTGTGTCTCTCTCACTTTCTCTCTCTTTCTCCCTCTCTCCCTTCCTCTCTTTCTTTCTCATTCTCCTTCGCTCTCTTCTTCCTCCCTCTCTCTCTCTTTCTGTCTCTCTCCCGTGCTTTCTATATTTCTTTATTTTTTCTTTCTCTTTCCTTCTTTCTTTCTCTTGCTCTTGCTCTTTATTTCTATCTATCTATCTGTCTATCTATCTATCTATCTATCTATCTATCTATCTATCTATCTATCTATCTATCTATCTATCTATCTATCTATCTATCTATCTATCTACAGTTTATCTCTCTCTCCCCCATCTCCCTCTTTCTTTCTTTCTCTCATTTTCTCCCCCCCCCCTCCACCTCTCTCTCTCTCTTTTTCTCCCTCTCTCTCCCTTCTCTCTCTTTCATTCTCTGTTTTCTCTCTCTCGCGCTCTCTCTCTTTCTATCTCTCTTGCGCTCTCTCTATTTATTTCATTATTTATTTCTCTCTGTCTCATTCTCTCATATCTATCTACAGTCTTTCTTTCTTTCTTTCTTTCTTTCTCTTTCTTTCTTTCTTTCTTTCTTTCTTTCTTTCTTTCTCTCTTTCTTTCTCTCTTCCTCTCTCTCCCTCTCTCTCTGTGTCTCTCTCACTTTCTCTCTCTTTCTCCCTCTCTCCCTTCCTCTCTTTCTTTCTCATTCTCCTTCGCTCTCTTCTTCCTCCCTCTCTCTCTCTTTCTGTCTTTCTCTCTCCCGTGCTTTCTATATTTCTTTATTTTTTCTTTCTCTTTCCTTCTTTCTTTCTCTCGCTCTTGCTCTATCTATCTATCTATCTATCTATCTATCTATCTATCTATCTATCTATCTATCTATCTATCTATCTATCTATCTATCTATCTATCTATCTATCTATCTATATATCTATCATCTACAGTCTCTCTCTTTCTCTTTCTTTCTCTCTCTCTTTCATTCTCTCCCCCCCTCTCTCCCTTTCTCTCTCTCACGCTTTCTTTCTTTTTCCTCTTTCTTTTTCTTTCTTTCTTTCTTTCTTTTTTTCTTTCTTTCTTTCTTTCTTTCTTTCTTTCTTTCTTTCTTTCTTTCTTTCTTTCTTTCTTTCTTTCTTTCTTTCTTTCTTTCTTTCTTTCGTCTCTCATATCTATCTATCTATCTATCTATCTATCTATCTATCTATCTATCTATCTATCTATCTATCTATCGTCTATCTCTCTATCGTCTATCTCTCTCTCCCCCGCCTCTCTCTTTTTCTCCCTCTCTCTCCCCTTCTCTCTCTTTCATTCTCTTTTTCTCTCTCTCTCTCTCTTTCTTTCTCTCTCATGCTCTCTCTATTTCTTTCTTTCTTTCTCTCTCTCTCTCTCATTCTCTCATATCTATCTATTATCTACAGTCTCTCTCTTTCTCTTTCTTTCTCTCTCTCTTTCATTCTCCCCCCCTTCTCTCCCTTTCTCTCTCTCACGCTTTCTTTCTTTTTCCTCTTTCTTTTTCTTTCTTTCTTTCTTTCTTTCTTTCTTTCTTTCTTTCTTTCTTTCTTTCTTTCTTTCTTTCTTTCTATCTATCTATCTATCTATCTATCTATCTACAGTCTCTCTCTCTCTCTCTCTCTCTCCCTTTCTCTTGCTCTCTCTCTCTCTCCCTTTCTCTCTCTCTCTCCCCCTCTCTCTCTCTCTCTCTCTCTCTCTCTCACACGCTTTCTTTCTTTCTTTCTTTCTTTCTTTCTTTCTTTCTTTCTTTCTTTCTTTCTTTTTTCTTTCTTTCTTTCTTTCTTTCTTTCTTTCTTTCTTTCTTTCTCCATCTCCCTTATTACCATTAATTCCTTTTTATAGTTAAGTCTTCTCTTGCCGGAAGGCTGTCACTCTTCTCTGTGCCTATAAAGTGTGTGGATGACCTCTCTCTGACATCCAATTGTTCTCGAGTAACGGGTTACAATGTTCCAATTATTATCTCCCCGGATTCATACATATTGTAACACGTTTTATAATCTCATTGCATTTGTCATCTCTGTGTGTTTCAGACTGCGGATTAATTAATGGTCAGAATTCCAAGCGTAGAGATGTCTTTAAGCTTCTGAAGTTTTATAAACACGGGCTGATTAAAATGCATGTATTCACTGAACCTTTTTTGTTATGCAGATATTCATGAAAAACAAAAATTTTTAAAAATAAAACGTTTCAGACCTCAAATAGGCTCTCTCTTAAGTTTGATATTCCACTGAAAAAAACAAAAAAAACAGAAAGCGTAGTTTGTAATTGAGTCTGAGGCTAGCGTCTTTTGTGAGAGCGGTTGACTTTTGTTTAGTAATTTGCTGTATCTGGTTCATCAATTTCAAGAGTATCCAGCATTTGAAATTATTGATTTGCTCAGATCTCTTTCAGTCTCTCCACAGCTAATTAACTGTCGTTCTCTTTTGGAAAGACGTTTTCTTTGCATTCCATCGCTCTCAGCTGCTTCCCGGTGACACTCACCAACCAGACTCTATGGACCATTTTCTTTTTTTGTCTCCAACAGATGCCTGCCAAATCACTGCGAACACGGGGGAGCTTGCTCACAGACTTGGAGCGCCTTCCACTGCGACTGCGGCGACACGGGCTATGCCGAAGCCACTTGCCATAGCTGTAAGTACGCTTTGTTAGTACCAGTAAAAGGTGTGTTGTGAAAGCGGCCAAGGCCTCTAGTTTACCTTTTGTCCTCCACCCTCTTCCATCTGTTCCTTTGACCATGAACCAAGCCAATCAAAAAAAAAAAAAAAGATCAGCAAGACAAACCTGGCAAACACCGTAGTGAAATTCTATTTATTTTTTTCCTATTGTATCAATAGCTGGGATTTTCAAGGCATTAAAATGTTTGTAAAGGCTGAAGGTGTCCACAGCAGCCCCCCCCCCCCCACAATACTAACCTGAGCCCCATCTCTATTCAGTGATGTGCATGAGAGCAGCACCTCTCCTTGGTCTTTGCCTCCTCAATGGCTGAAACAGTAGCTGGTGCCAGAGCTGGGACTAGTGGTGGGCAGGAGGGACGGCTGCCCTGGGCACTGTGATGCCATGTGAGGATTGGGGGGGTGTTGAGTAGGGGAATGTGGGGGGGGGGGGTGGCAGGAGGTACGAATTGTTCTAGAAGGGAAAATTTGAGGAGGTGTGTTTAGGGGAGGGCTGTCAGCCTTAGGCCTGGGGGGCAAGTCCAGTCAAGTGGCCCATTGAACTGCTGAATCAGCTCATGGCCCATCTGGTTTTTCAATGCAGCCTCACCAGTGACCAACAATGCAGCCTGATCACTGTGGTAGGTTACATGGGGGGGGGAGATGGTGGTCAGCTAGGGGTGTCAGGGTCTCTCACCTCAGTGATCTCAGCTCAGTAGGTCCTTGCACACCACAGACCCCTGGGGGGGGTAATGCTCCTGGGGTCAAGTTGCAGCCAGCACCCAGCCTGCATCCCGACTCCCTGGCATGTCCTGCCTCTGCCTGCTTTCAAGAATCCAGTCACAGGGAGATGTAGTTTCCTCTGTGCTGCTCTGTTTTCCACCCACTGTGGGCTTTAAGAGTGGACTACAGCTCCTGGAATGCAACAGCTAGTGGTGGGCCCAACTTCCAAGACCAGAATAAAAAATAAAATGGTAGCGGGCATTTTGAACATAAGTTATGGCGGCCTGGGAGGCAATTGTGTGATGATTTGGTGGAATCTGGAGTGGTGATTTGGAGGAATTTGTGTTGGGAAGAGGGATGGGGTAGAGGATTTGTGCTAGGAGGGGAGATTTAAGGCAGGGGTTGTGATATAAAAGTAATCGTAGAGGGGGATTTTTTATTTGGGGAGAGGATGTGTGCCAGTTGGGATGGTTGGGAGTGATTTGTGTTGGAGGGGGGGTGTCTATGGGAATGTTCCACCCTTTGCAGCTATAACAGCTTCAACTCTTCTGGGAAGGCCATCCACAAGGTTTAGGAGGGTGTCTATGGGAATGTTTGACCATTCTTCCAGAAGCACATTTGCCAGGACAGGCACTGTGGATCGAGAAGGCCTGACTTGCAGTCCAAACTCTAATTCAACCCAAAGGTGTTCTATGGGGTCGAGGTGCAGGCCAGTTAAGTTCCTCCACCCCCAAACTCGCTCATCCATGTCTTTATGGACCTTGCTTTGTGCACTGGTGCCCAGTCATGTTGGAACTGGAAGGGTCCATCCCCAAATTGTTCCCTCAAAGTTGGGGGCATGAAATTGTCCAAAATGTTTTAGTGTGCTGATGCCTTAGGATTTCCCTTCACTGGAACTAAGGGGTCAAGCCCAACCCCTGAAGAACAACCCCACACTATAACCCCCCCCCCCACCAAATGATTTGGACCAGTCTACAAAGCAAGGTCCATAAAGACATGGATGAGCGAGTTTGGGGTGAAGAAACTTGACTGTCCTGACCTCAACCTGATAGAACACCTTTGGGATGAATTAGAGAAGAGACTGTGAGCCAGGCCTTCTTATCCAACATCAGTGACTAACCTTGCAAATGTGCTTCCGAAAGAACGGTCAAACATTCCCTTAGACACTCTCCTAAACCTTGTGGACAGCCTTCCTAGAAGAGTTGAAGCTGTTATATCTGCAAAGGGTGGACCAACTCAATAGTGAACCCTACGGACTAAGACTGGGATGCCATTAAAGTTCATGCACGTGTAAAGGCAGGTGTCCCAATACTTAATGTAGTGTACTTGAAAATGAGATAGAACGGTCTAGAAGTCTCATTTTATCCACGAGCAGGCATGGACTGGCCATAGGGACTACAGGGAGTTTCCCGGTGGGCCGATGGCTCAGTGGGCCGGTTTCAGTGACAGCCTGTCAAAGTAATGGCTGCGCAGCTCGCCCTCCACTTCATGCAGTGATGTGAGAAGGATGAGAAAAATACAGAGGAGAATAAGTGAAATAATAAGAGGTGAGTGAGGGCTCCTTATGTTATGCTACTTATGTTTTTTTGCACAATTGCGCATAGTTTATATACTGTTTTTGTTCTTGTTTGCAAACATATAGTGGGCCGGTCTGGATAAAGTCCAGGGCCAAATTTTGGTCTCAGTCCATCCCTGTCCACGAGCAGCTGAAGCCAATTCTGCCATAGAAGAAAATCCCAACTGTCATTTTGACAGCTGTAATTTGGCAAGGGTAGACTACAAATATCTTCAAATGGTTTTGAAGTTTTGTACTATTTTTATATTGCTAACAAAAGTTTAGCTTTAAGAATAAAATATAGACCCTTTAGGAATTGCTCAAACAAACCTAGGCGGAAAACAAGATAATTTACCGTATATACTATACAAGTATAAGCCAAGTTCCTGGATCCCAAACTTCGCACACATATAGCCCCACTCTTCCTCAACAAGTGTGCAAAGTTTATTGCCCGTAGGAGCACCGATTTTTTTCAAAGCCGAGCACCACTTCTATAGACTACCATGTTAAACGGTAATTTCTCTGGTGACTTTGGGGCCCCGGCACTGGCCGGTCGTAGGTCCCCTGAACTTGGCACACATAAAGCCCCATTTCTCCTCTACAAAAGCAAAAAGTTTGTTGTCTCGGGGGACCTACGGCTGGGGAGCACCGATTTTTCAAATCTGGGCACCCCTTCCATAGACTCCCATGTTAAACGTCAGTCTAGTCATGGGTGCAGTGAGGCATGGGCGCAGTGAGGCATGGGCGCAGTGAGGCATGGGCGCAGTGAGACATGGGCACAGTGAGACATGGGCACAGTGAGGCATGGGCACAGTGAGACATGGGCACAGTGAGGCATGTGAAAAATGAGGCATGCACATGGACACAGTGAGGCATGCAAATGGACACAGTGAGGCAAAGTGAGGCACAGTGAGGCATGCAGATGGACACTCTAGTCTTATACTCGAGTCAATACATGTTTCCAGTTCTTTCTGTGGTAAAATTAGGTGCCTCGGCTTATATTCGGGTCGGCTTATACTCCAGTATATACAATAGGGGCCAGATCCACAAAACTTTATGGCGACGTATCTCCAGATACGCTGCCGTAATTTCAAATTTGCACCGTCGTATCTTTGTTTTGTATCCACAAAACAAGATACGCCGGAATTACGCTAAGATACGACTGACGTAAGTCTATTACGCTGTCGTATCTTAGTTGCATATTTACGCTGGCTGCTAGGGGCGCTTCGGTAGATTTTCCGCGTAAAATATGCAAATGAGATGGATGCGCCGATCCACGAACGTACGTACGCCCGGCGCATTTTTTTTTTTTACGTCGTTTGCGTAAGCGAATGTTCGGCATAAAGTTACCCCTGCTCTATAGAGGCGTACGCAATGTTAAGTATGGACGTCGGGACAGCATCAAATTTTCAGTTGTTTGCGTAAAAACGTTCGCGAATAGGGCTTTGCGTAAGTTAGGTTCACGTCGAAAGCATTAACTATTTGTGACGTGATTTCGCGCATGCGCACTGGGATACCTCCACGGACAGCGCATGCGTCGTTAAAAAATAACGTCAATTACGCGGGGTCACGATGATTTACCATAAATCACGCCCACATCTTAGAAATTTGAATTGCGCGGCCTTATGCCGCCACAATTACACTACGCCGCCGTAAGTTACAGCGCAAATTCTTTGTGGATAAGGAAGCTGCCGCTCTAACTAACGGCGGTGTAGTGTATCTTAGATACGCTACGCTTGCCTAAAGATAGGCAGTTCTTTGAGGATCTGGCCCTATGGGCCAGATTCAGGAAAGAGATAAGAAGGCTTATCTACAGATAAGCCATCTTATTTCTGCGTCTGAGCCCTCCTATCTATGCGACTGATTCATAGAATCAGTAACGCATAGATTTCCATTAGGTCCAACTGGTGTAAGTCTCTTACGCTGTTGTATCTTATTTTCATATTTTAGGCTGGACGCTAGGTGGCGTTCCCGTCTAAAATATGCAAATGAGCCTATACGCCGATTCCCGAACTTACGCCCGGCTGGCGCTATTTTTTTACGTCGTTTGCGTAGTTCCGTCGTAATGTTAACCCTGCTGTATAAGGCGCAGCCAATGTTAAGTATGGACGGCATGCCGGCGGGTTTTTTTTCACGTCGTTTGCGTAAAACGTTCGCGAATAGGGCTTTGCGTAAGTGACGTTCACGCCGTTTACACGTCTTATTGACGTCGTGATTTGGAGCATGCGCAATGGGATTTAGTCACGGCCAGCACATGCGCAATACGTTTGGCGCGGGGACGCGCTTGATTTGAATACTACACGCCCCCTACCCGCCGATTTCGAATTCCTCGGGTCATTTATGCTACGCCGCCTCAACTTTACAGGCAAGTGCTTTGTGAATAAAGCACTTGCCCGTAAAAGTTGCGGAGGCGTAGCGTAAATGGGATACGCTACCCCCGCTGTTTTTTACGCGCTCCTACCTGAATCTAGCCCTATGTGTTTTAACAAAACTCAGGTTTTGAAAGCTATCGAAGAAAATAGTAAATGATGTTCTGTGGATTGTGCCTTATTGACGTTTTTGGAATTCCTGCTTGATTATTGGAAGTGAACACGGCCCCCGCTTTGCTAAGGGAGCTTTTTCTACCTGAATAATATATAACCTCATTGACTTATAATGCATTATTCTCTTTTACCTATAATACGTATTGCCACCAACAACTTCAAAGGAGTTCTATAAACTGAGTGTGACTTTCGCAAGCAATAAATATAGAATATTAATTAGTACACCCTCTTAAGACCATATGGTATTCCTAACCAGCGCAATGAAGTGTTACTCAATTAAAATGTACCATTTAGTAACAAGGAGGAGAGCCTGGAAAGGAGGTGTGGGGGTGCTGATGGTTCTTCAGCCTCCAGACAGCCTCCAGACATGAAATCACAATCCGAATGGAAAACGTCTACCTTCCCCCATAATTATAGCCGTGGCTTAAAGCTTTAATAAACATCTTATTAAAAAAAAAGTATTTCACTCTGTTACCAAGTACTTGGTTCCATGTCTATTCAAATAATATTCCTCCCTACTACTGATACCATTACTTTCACTAAAACCAATGATGGGGTACTACCAGGGGCGTAACTGGAACTTTCAGGGCCCCAGTGCAAGAAACCATGATGGCCCCCCCTGACCCCCCCCCCCCCCACCAATTCCATCCGACCCCCGAGCCTCCAGTTTGGGAAGGGTGTCCAGGGATATCCTCCCATAACTCTGGTAATTGAATTTGGGGGGACCCCCACGCTTTATTTTTTATTTTTTATGAATGACTTTTCTCTGAATTGCCGGGAGCATTTTATTCATTATAGCCGCAAGTGATTTTAACTACTTGCCGACCGCCCGCCATCGTATTACTGCGGGACGGTGGCACTCCTGGGCGAGAGCCCGTAGCTATACGTCCGCTTTACGCGCGTCCCCGCTCGCCCCTGAGTCCCGCGCGCGTGCCCAGCGGGTACGATCGCCGCCGGGCACCCGCGATTGCTCGGTACAGAGCGAGGACTGGGAGCTATGTGTGTAAACACATAGCTCTCGTTCCTGTCAGCGGGGGAAATGCTAATCATACATTCATACAGCGATCCCCCCCCCCCCCATACAGTTAGAACACACCCAGGAACACACTTAACACCTTCCCTGCCCCCTAGTGTTAACCCCTTCACTGCCAGTGGCATTTTTATAGTAATCAATGCATATTTATAGCACTGATCGCTATGAAAATGCCAATGGTCCCAAAAATGTATCAGAATTCTCCGATTTGTCCGCCATAATGACGCAGTCACGAAAAAAAAATCGCCGATCTCCGCCATTACTAGTAAAAAAAAAAAAAAATGCCATAAAACCATCCCCTATTTTGTAAACGCTATAACTTTTGCGCAAACCAATCAATAAACGCTTATTGCGATTTTTTTTTTACGGACAATATGTAGAAGAATATGTATTGGCCTAAAATGAGGAAAAAAAAACACCTTTTTTATATATTTTTGGGGACATTTTTTATAATAAAAGGTAAAAAATATTGCTTTCTTTTTCAAAATTGTCGCTCTATTTATGTTTATAGCGCAAAAAATAAAAACCGCAGAGGTGATCAAGTTCCACCAAAAGAAAGCTCTATTTGTGGGAAAAAAAGGACGCCAATTTTGTTTGGAAACCACGTCGCACGACCGCGCAATTGTCGGTTAAAGCGACGCAGTGCCGAATCGCAAAAAGTGCTCCGCTCATTGGGCAGCAATATGGTCCGGTTAAGTGGTTAACACGCAGTAACATGAGATTAGCAAAAGCAGCCCCAAGGGTGGCGCCAGTGGAATCCAACTTCCTCTTTTTAGTGTCGTCGTACGTGTTGTACGTCACCGCATTTGAGAACGACAAGATTTTGTCTTGACAGTGTGTACGCAAAGAAAGCTTGACAAGATTCTCGACAAGCCTGACGAGGAACTCGTCGAGGAAAACAATGTTTCTTTTACGACGAGTTTCTCGGTCATGTGTACGTGTCCTCAGGGTGACAATGCCAGAAGCACACAACACACACAAATAAAGAAAAATAAAACCTCTGCAGGGGACAAAGCCCGGAAATTGTGTTTTTCTGAAAATGTACGGTTAACATTTACTGGATTCATCAGACTGGAAGACCTCCAATGTGGCAACTGTAGAAATGTGGCATCCTGTCAGTCTGTACTCACTAGCACACCCTATGGCTGGGGTCACGACCTCCAAAGGTTTCTTGCAGCCACTTAGCAGTCTTTCTGTCATTGCGGTAAGATTTTGTCGCCCCCCCCCTCGCTCTCTCTTGACAAACCCTTCAGGCTCACTAACCATCTTATGTCATTTTGCATCCGCTTCATGTTTGACATCTACATACAGATTGTCAGTCCCATCCAGCAAAGAAACAGTAACTGCTGAGTATGTGTTAGGACACTATCAGACTGCGTACTTACCGAATCCGAGATGCCGAGGGTGGCCCACCGTTGCGACCCGGCGCACACCGTCCCCTGGAGTTGGAACAGAGGAGGTGGGCCCCAGGAGGCACCGGCGCCAGCGAGGTCCTGGTTGGTAGCGGGGATTCTGGGTGAAGACTTGAACAGGAGCCCCTACTGGAGGCGGTGAGCAGAGCAGGTAGCCTGGGAGGCACAGGACAGGTGCAGGGCAGGTACTTAGCAGCTGTGGAGCAAGTAGCGTAAGGTAGCAGGTAGCTTGTGGTAGCAGGTAGCTTAAGGTAGCAGGTAGCTTAAGGTAGCGGGTAGCTTAAGGTAGCAGGTACAAGTGGGTGAGACTGGAGACAGGTCCGGGGAGCAAGCCGAGGTTCAGGGGTCTGAGAGAATCAACAAGTCCAAAGCCAGGCCAGAGGTCAGGGGGTGGAGAAGGCAGCGTATCCAGGAACAAGAGCCAAGGTCAACTTCAATGAGAGAGCAGAGTCGTACGGAAATCCGGGTCAGTGGTTCAGGTAAACGGCAGAGAGTCCAAGCACAAGCTGAAGACAAACCAGCAACCCGCCATGAGACAGGCGCTGGTTTAAATAGCCTAGTCAGGCCTCTGATTGGTTCCGAGGGGATGCGCGCCCGTGTGCGCACCCGTGGACACACCGCGCCGCCAGGCCGCGCATGCGTGCACGCGCGCGCCTCTCCCGCACAGGCACGTGCCGGAGCGCGGCTCTACTGCGCATGTGCGGCGATCGGGACACAGAGCTGGATCCCTGACAGCCACGTACACACGATCGGACCAAACCGATGAGACTGGTCCAACGGACCGTTTTCATCGGATCAGGCTGAAGTGGTCTGATGTGCGTATACACCATCAGTCCAAAATCCCATCGGGCCAGAACGCGGTGACGTAGAACACAACGACGTGCTGAAAAAACAAAGTTCAATGCTTCCAAGCATGCGTCGACTTGATTCTGAGCATGCGCGGGTTTTTGGTCCGATGCTTTTCTGTACTAACCATCGTTTTGGTCCGACGGTCAGGTGTCCGTCAGACAGATTTTAAAGCAAGTTTTAAAACTTTGTTTCGATGGACAACGGTCCGATGGGCCGTACACACAGTCAATTTGGTCCGATGAAACTGGCCTTAAGGCCAGTTTCATCCGACCGGTCTTATTGTGTGTACGCGGCCTAAGAAAAAGTTGTGGTCGTGTTTGGCGGCGTACACACGACCGAGAAACTCATCGGGCGAAACTCATCGTTCCACCCATCGAGTTCCTAGTTCGGCAATCAAAAAGCTTGTCGAGCCAAATTTTCCCATTGAACAACGAGGAAATAGAGAACCTGCTCTCTTTTTGGCTCGACGAGCTTCCCGACGGGTTGCTCGGCGAAAAGTGTACACACGACCGGTTTCCTCGGCAGAATACGTCTCCCATCGAGGTTCTCGCTGGATTCTGCCGAGAAAATCGGTCGTGTGTATGCCGCCCTAGGTGCCCGCAAGGGTTGTGTTCGTGTTTCACCTAGAACAACCTAGGAGAAACCCTAGAAATAGTTTTCAGGTGCATTGACATGAAGGAGGATCTAGAGAGTTTTAACCACTTAAGACCCGGACCATTATGCAGGTTAAGGACCTTGCCCTGTTTTGGGACTCGGCACTGCGTCGCTTTAACTGACAGTTGTGCGGTCGTGCAACGTGGCTCCCAAACAGAATTGACGTCCTTTTTTCCCTACAAATAGAGCTTTCTTTTGGTGGTATTTGATCACCTCTGCGGTTTTTATTTTTTGCGCTATAAACAAAAATAGAGCGACAATTTTGAAAACAATGCAATATTTTTTACTTTTTGCTACAATAAATATCCCCCAAAAATATATAAAAAACATTATTTTTTCCTCAGTTTAGACCGATACGTATTCTTCTACATATTTTTGGTAAAAAAAAATCACTATAAGCGTTTATTGATTGGTTTACACAAAATGTATAGCGTTTACAAAATAGGGGATAGTTTTATGGCATTTTATTATTTTTATTTTTTTTACTACTAATGGTGGCGATCAGCGATTTTTTTTTTTTTTTATGACTGCGACATTATGGCGGACACATTTTTGGGACCATTGTTATTTTCACAGCAAAAAATGCATTTAAAATGCACTGATTATTGTGAAAATGACAATTGGAGTTTGGGAGTTAACCACAAGGGGGCGCTGAAGGGTTATGTGTAACCTGAAGTGTGTTTACAACTGTAGGGGGTGTGGCTGTAGGTGTGACATCATCAATTGTGTATCCCTATAGAAGTGAACACGCGATCAATGACGCCGCCACAGTGAAGAACGGGGAAGCCGTGTTTACACACAGCTCTCCCCGTTCTTCAGCTCCGGAGACCAATCGCGGGACTCCAGCGGCGATCAGGGCCCGCGGTCCCGTTCACGGAGCTTCGGACCGGGTAGCGGGCACGTGCTGCGGGCGCGTGCCCGCGACCTACGGCTGGGCACTAGCACAGGACGTACCTGTACGTGCATGTGCCCAGCCGTGCCATTCTGCCGACGTAAATGTGCAGGAGGCGGTCCTTAACCACTTGCGGACCGCCGCATGTACATATACGTCGGCAGAATGGCACGGACAGGCACATCCACGTACTTGTTAAACAGGAAAGAATTGCGCAAATCTAAACCAAAATGATAAACAAATAGTAAGCAGCGTCTCAAAAGTGTTATACAACACCAAGCAAAAATAAAAGAAAAATTGAAGTCGCGCTATAAGTACTATACAGTAATACTAAAATGAATAGTGTCATAAATGCAACATAATATATCACATATACAAACTTTTTCTAAAGACAGCACACTTAAAGTGAACAGTTAATGTGATAACAAGTCCATATAATCAATATACAGTCCATCTAGAGATATGATTAAATTAGCAGAAAAGTTTCCCAGTGTAGAAAGATCCACGAACAGGTGTGAGTAGTGACCAGACAAAGACCTCCACCGCACAAGAAACACTGACCCTTACCAGAGTCTATGATCTCACCGAGATCAATATCAGCAAAATGTGGCATTCATATTCGGCAAGGAGCAAAGGAGACATCCATTCAAAGTAGCCAGTAGATGTAATTCAGCTCAGATAGCGATCAAGTATCAATGGTCCCAAAAAGAAATCAAAAGAAATCCACATAGCGTAAAACCGTAGGTTTAATGAATAAGAAAAAAGATTGTGCGCACTTACATCAATCAATGTTAAAAACAGCAAATCATAACATAAAATTTGAAGGCCGGCCGGCGTTCAGAGCGTGTTACCCGTCTTCCGGGTCCTCACACGTGATGCGGTGACGTCAGCGCGTCGCCTCCCAAAGAGGGACTAGAGGGGGGAGGGCTAGGAAGCCCAAAAAGACCGAGAACTTAATTGGAGCTGGTATTTTTAATTTGAGTTCACATGTTTTGGATCAAGCCGAACTTTTAGTATTGGATAAAGGACTTAAATATGTCCCTCCCAAGAAACTTGACACATTTAGGACCTACATGGATATTCACAAGTATGTACGGAAACTTAATATCCAACGATATATGAGCTCAAATTCGTTTAATCCTTCCACAACTTCATTGCTAAACTATACACATTCAGGTCTGGCTAACGCCTCTGTGTACAATCCACCAGGGCAGTTACCAGCAGCCCTCAGAGTATTTAGGGATTTGGCCCTAAAAGATCTAGAATGTATGGAGATTAAACAAATACGATGTAAAAAACAGTTAGAGGAAGGTATTGATTCCCTATGTAGAAATAAAAATTTAGTTATACGTCCAGCGGACAAGGGGGGTGGAATTGTTGTCCTTAACAAGAGCGATTATCTGCAGGAGATGCAACACATCCTTGATGACAAGGACACTTATGTCCCTTTGGTATTAGACCCGGGAAAAAAATATAAAAAAACTCTACAAAATATTGTTGATAAAGGCCGACGGAATGGTATACTTAATGAAAAAGAATCTGTGTTTTTGGTACCTAAAGTTCCAAGGACCCCCATTATGTATTACCTTCCGAAGGTCCACAAAAATCCAGTTTGCCCCCCGGGACGTCCCATTGTAAGTGGGATTGATTCAATCACGTCCCGGGTGGGCAAATATATAGATTTTTTCTTGCAGCCCCTTGTCAAGAAAATGCCATCATACACTAAGGATACTAAGCATGTTATAAATTTACTATCTAATCTGAAACCTACTCCCAATGTGTGGGACCATTGATACTTGATCGCTATCTGAGCTGAATTACATCTACTGGCTACTTTGAATGGATGTCTCCTTTGCTCCTTGCCGAATATGAATGCCACATTTTGCTGATATTGATCTCGGTGAGATCATAGACTCTGGTAAGGGTCAGTGTTTCTTGTGCGGTGGAGGTCTTTGTCTGGTCACTACTCACACCTGTTCGTGGATCTTTCTACACTGGGAAACTTTTCTGCTAATTTAATCATATCTCTAGATGGACTGTATATTGATTATATGGACTTGTTATCACATTAACTGTTCACTTTAAGTGTGCTGTCTTTAGAAAAAGTTTGTATATGTGATATATTATGTTGCATTTATGACACTATTCATTTTAGTATTACTGTATAGTACTTATAGCGCGACTTCAATTTTTCTTTTACTTTTACTTTTACATCCACGTACTTGTACGTGCCTGCCTTAACGTGGGTCGGGGGTCTGATCGGGACCCGCCCGGTACCTGCGGCGGTCCCTGTGGCTTCAGGAGCGATCCGGGATGAGGGGACGGCGGTTCGTTTTTGTCCGCCCCCTCCGGATCGCTCCCAACCAATGCGCGCGCTCCCCCCGCAGTGCACTTCCTCCTTCCTGTGTGATCTCTCCTCTCAGCAGTATTTTCAACCGCCAGTGAGGAGAGTTCACATCACACAGTAAGTCTGCACAACACTACACTGACACCAGTACACGCAGGCACATTAACCCCTTGCAATCGCCCCCCCTCCCCCTGTCTCAGTGTCACTGAATGCAGTGATCATATATGTACTGATCACTGCATTTAGTGTCAGTGTGACAGGCAGTGTGACAGGCAGTTAGTGTTAGGTTCAGGGTAGCCCCCGTACCCCCCCTAATAAAGTTTTAACCCCTTGATCACCGCCCTAGTTAACCCTTTCACTCCCTTTCGCCAGTGTCACTAAGTGATCATTTTTCTGATCGCTGTATTAGTGTCGCTGTTCCCGCTAGGTAGCTAATTTTTTTTTTATTGCGATTTTTTTTTTTACTAAAGACACATGGCTGAATTCATTTTGGCCTAAATGTTTGACCAAAATTTAGTTTATTTAATTTTTCTTATAACAAAAAGTAAAAAATATATATATTTTTTTTTTTAAATGTCACTCTATTTTTGTATATAGCGCAAAAAAAAATCGCAGAGGCGATCAAATACCACCAAAAGAAAGCTCTATTTGTGGGAAGAAAAGGACGCACATTTTGTTTGGGAGGCACGTCGCACGACCGCGCAATTGTCTGTTAAAGCGACGCAGTGTCGAATTGTAAAAACCCCTTGGGTCATTTAGCGGCATATTGGTCCGGTCGTTAAGTGGTTAAGTGGTTAATCCCCCCCTCCACACTGAGACCATTGAAGGGGGAAAATTCCTCCCAATTACACCAACAATGGGGCAAAAATGGATTCCTAATTTGCAGTTAGTTTAAAACAATGCCGCTCGCATGATCAAAGGACTAAATCACAGAGAACGTGTTACAAGCTCCCTTCGAGAGCTTCACTGGCTACCCATTCCCAAAAGGTTCGAATTCAAGGCCCTCTGTCTTGTTTTTAAGGCATATTGGAGTCAAGGTCCAATTTATTTATCGAGTATGGGCCAGATTCAGCAAGACTTGCGCTGGAGTAATTTGATATGCGCCGCGTAACTGTGAAGATGCGCCGTCGTTTCTATGTGGCCGTACCCACCAAACTAGATGCGACAGAAAATGGGCCATTTCCGATCGGCTTAACTTTCCGACGCCAGAGTCCCGTCAGCGCATAATTTCGCTTGGCGCATCAGTCGCGCCTATTGATTTCCCCTGCAAATATGCAAATGAGGGAGATTTCCCGATTCGCAAACGGATTAGCACCATACGCTGGCTACATGCGCCGCGCGTATCTCGTCCGTCCGGCGCAAAGTTATTTCTACAAATAGCTGCTTTATCTTTACTCCAGACGGCCTCAGGTCAGCAGGAGAGCAGCTACAGCAGCAGCGTTACCGACGATAAGAGCTAGCTGAGCACCCCCACTTGCAGGACAACACCTCTGTCCATGCTTGTCTGTCAACTTTTACAGCCATGGAGGAAGACATCATAGGTCTCCATAGCCGAGATGACGGCTGACAGCTCCTGGCCTTTAGAGTTCAGCTTTCTCCTGTGTGTTTGCGGGGAACGGGAGCAGCCATCTCAGAACAAAAGTAACTTCACTGCGGGGAGGGGGAACAGGATATACTTTAGTGCCGGAATGGCGCATCTACGGGCGCATTTAAACGCCCAACGGAACACATTGCGCTGACGTTTCCCGTGAAGTGGTGCCGACGGAAGTTGTGAGCAACTCCGTGGGTGATGCGCTGAACGTAAGCCTCTGCGCTGCGCTCCGCCCATCATTTACATATGATCACACCCACTTCCACTTGCGTCGGGTTACGGCAGCGCATTATCGTTACTCTGGCGCAAGTTTACGCGCAAGTGCTATGTGAATAACAGTACTTGCGCCGAAAGTGTCGGCGGAGTAACGTAAATGAGAAACGTTACTCCAAAGTAAAGAAGCGCCCATCTACCTGAATATGGCCCTATATTTTCCCACTATACTCCAACCAGATCTTTACGTTCGGGAAATCAAAACCGCCCTTTGCCTAAACCATATAATTTTGCAGCAGCTGGTGAAAAAAATTTCCAAGTCTTTGGTGTATATCTATGGAATTATCTTCCCGAGAGTGTGCGGAAAATTAACTCGCTAACTCATTTTCGCAAGGTACTGAAAACTCACATACTTTCCAATATATATGGATAAGAGACATGTGCTATCTACTACTAACTAGTGTTGCTCACGAATATTCGCATTGCGAATATTCGCTACGAATATTGCATATTCGAGTATTCGCGAATAACTCGATTATCGCGGCGAATATTCGCTATTTCGAATATTCGTATTTTTCAAATTTCGCAATAAATTTTGCAATAAATTTCGCAATAAATTTTGCATTCGCGCAATTTCGCAATAGCGAAAATTCGCAATAGCGAAATTTCGCAATTTTTTTTTATTTATTTTTTTTATAAAATATAGCGAATATTCGGAAATATCGAATATTCGTGATATTTTATCCAAAAAAAAAAATAGCGAAATTTCGCAATCATTTTCGCTTTCGCATATGCGAAATTTCGCTATTTTTTATTTTTTATAAAATATCACGAATATTCGATATTAACGAATATTCGCGAATATTCTTCAAAATATTCGCGAAATATCGCAAAATCGAATATGGCGTATTCCGCTCATCACTACTACTAACCAGCTGATCAGTCCGCCCTGACTTGTTGCTGCTTATTTAAATGTGGACTGTTATTCTGCTTCTTCAACTTTTTCATTTTTTTCCCCCTCTGTTTAGATGATCCTCCTTATGCTATCTCAGCTGTTATTAATTAATAATCTATCCTGTATGTGATAACTCTTATACTTATTTTTGAATGTCAGTATGTATATTTGGTCTGTCTAGCGCTTAGGCGCAGTTCATGAACTGTATTTGGCGCTTTACAAATAATAAAATCAAATCAAAAAGACACCAATTTTGGGGTACAATTCCTCCCACGGACATCAACGAAGGAGCATTGTTTATTCCCACTGATGTTGGGACCTTTTCTACTCCCAAAGGCCACAGTCTGGCCCCCCTAAAGCCTGGGGGACAGTAAACTGGCCCCTTGTTTGGAAAGTTTGGAGATCCCTGCTCTAGACATAAAGAGTGCCCCAGTGTCTTCAGTGTTGACCGTAAAGTGAATAACTCAACACCAAGTTCACTATATGGACCTCTAATATATTTGTACATGTTGATCATATCCCCCCTTATCCTCCTCTTCTCAATAGTGAATAAATTCAGTTCCTCTAATCTTTCCTCATAGCTGAGCTCCTCCATGCCTCTTATCAGTTTGGTTGCCCTTCTCTGCACTTTCTCCAGTTCTCTGATATCCTTTTTGAGAACTGGAGCCCAAAATGAAACTGCATATTCCAGATAAGGTCTTACTAATGATTTGTACAGGGGGGGGGGGGGGGCGAAATGATATCTCTATCTCTGGAGTCCATACCTCTCCAAATACAAGAAAGGACTTTCCTCACTTTGGAAACCGCAGCTTGGCATTGCATGTTATTATTGAGCTTATGATCCCCCCAGATCCTTCTCCACTCCTGATCCCCCCAGATCTTTCTCCACTCCGGATCCCCCCAGATCTTTCTCCACTCCAGATCCCCCCAGATTCTTCTCCACTATGCATCCCCCCAGATCCTTCTCCACTACGGATCCCCCCAGATCCTTCTCCACTATGGATCCCCCCAGATCCTTCTCCACTACGGATCCCCCCAGGTCCTTCTCCACTACGGATCCCCCCAGATCCTTCTCCACTACGGATCCCCCCAGATCCTTCTCCACTACGGATCCCCCCAGATCCTTCTCCACTATGGATCTCCCCAGATCCTTCTCCACTCCAGATCCCCCCTAGATCCTGCTCCACCATGAATCCCCCCAGATCCTTCTCCACCATGAATCCCCCCAGATCCTTCTCCACTATGGATCCCCCAAGATCCTTCTACACTATGGATCCCCCCAGATCCTTCTCCACTACGGATCCCCCCAGATCCTTCTCCAGTATGGATCCCCCCAGATCCTTCTCCACTACAGATCTCCCCAGTTGTACTCCCCCTAGCATGTTGCATGCATATTCTTAGACCCCAAGTGCAAAACTTTACATTTATCAAGATTAAACCTCATCTGCCACTTAGTCGCCCACTTAGACAGAGCATTGAGGTCGGCTGTAAGGACGTTATTCCACTGCATAGCTTGGTGTCATCTGCAAAGACAGATATTTTACTTTTGATCCCAGACCCAATATCATTTATAAAGATAAGGGTGGGGGCCAAAACTGAACCTTGGGGTACACCGCAGATAATCTTAGACCATTCAGAGTAAGAATCATTAACCACAACTCTCTGAATTTTGTCTTTCAGACAGTTTTCTATCCATTTACAAACTGATATTTCCAATCCTGGAGAGTTTACCTTACACATGAGCCATGTGTGGGGAACTGTATCGAACGATTTAAAAAAATCCAAGTATAAAGTGACTGTGTCGGGCCGGCGTACGTTTGTGAATTGGCGTATCTCGTTGATTTACATATTCTCGGCGTAAATCAGCGGGAACGCCCCCGGCGGCCATTTTAAAAACACATTTAAATACAATTACGCCTGTCGGATCTTCAATGCAAACCGGCGTATCTTGTTTTCTGAATACAGAAAACAAGATAAGCCGGTGCAAAGTGTGAGTTATGCCGGCGTATCACTGATACGCCGGCATAACTCTTTCTGAATCTGGCCCTTAAAGTGTAAGTAAACACCCCTATCGTTTTCAGCCATGGAAGCTGCCATCTTTGGATGGTTTTACTTCCGCTTTAACACCTTTCATTGGTAGTCAATGTAGAAGTGATAATTTGCATTGGTGGTCAGTGTGGAAGTAACACTTAAATTGGTGGTTATTGTAGACATGATTTTGAGAGTAGAAGTAACCTTCTTCATTGGTTGTCAATGTGGAAGTAACCTCTTACATTGGTGGCCAGTGTAGAAGTGACTCCCTACATTGGTGGCCAGTGTAGAAGTGACTCCCTACATTGGTGGCCAGTGTAGAAGTGACTCCCTACATTGGTGGCCAGTGTAGAAGTGATCTTCAAATTAGTTGTCATGGTAGAAATGATCTCTTGCATTGGTGATCAGTGATAAAGTGACCCTTTACATTGATAGCCATGTAGAAGTGATCCCTTACATTGGTGGTCCCATACATTGGTAATTACTGTTGAAGTAATAATTAGAATGGTTCATTGGTTGTCATTGTAGACATGACCTCTGGCATTGGTGTTCAGTTTGAAAGTGACCTCCCTACATTGGTTGTCATGTAAAAGTGACCCCTTACCATTGGAAATACTATTGGAAGTCCTGGCAGGGATTCTGTGAGCACCGCTTGAAGTCCTGGCAGGGAATCCATGAGCACCATTTGAAGTCCTGGCATGGATTCCATGAGCACCATTGGAAGTCCTGGCAGGGATTCCATGAACACCATTTGAGGTCCTGTTAGGGATTTTGTGAGCACCCATTGAAAGCCCTGGCTGGGATTCCACGAGCACCATTTGAAGTGCTGGCAGGGATTCCATGAGCACCATTGGAAGTCCTGGCAGGGATTCCATGAGCACCATTGGAAGTCCTGGCATGGATTCCATGAGCACCATTGGAAGTCCTGACAGGGATTCCATGAGCACCACTTGAAGTTCTGGCAGGGAATCCATGAGCACCATTGGAAGTTCTGGCAGGGAATCCATGAGCACCATTTGAAGTCCTGGCAGGGATTTTGCAAATACCATTGGAAGTCCTGCAGGGATTCCATGAGCACCATTGGAAGTCCTGGCAGGGATTCCATGAGCACCATTGGAAGTCCTGGCAGGGATTCCATGAGCACCATTGGACGTCCTGGCAGGGATTTCATGAGCGCCATTTGAAGTCCTGGCATGGATTCCATGAGCGCCATTGGAAGTCCTTGCAGGGATTCCATCAGCACCATTTGAAGTCCTGGCAGGGATTCCGTGAGCACCATTTAAAATCCTGGCAGGGATTCTGTGAGCACAACTTGAAGTCCTGGCATAGATTCCATGAGTCCTATTTAAAGTCCTGGCAGGGATTTTGCAAATACCATTGGAAGTCCTGCAGGAATTCTGTGAGCACTACTTGAAGTCCTGGCAGGGATTCTGTGAGCACCATTGAAAGTTCTGGCAGGGAATCCATAAGCACCATTTGAAGTCCTGGCAGGGATTCCATGAGCACCATTAGAAGTCCTGGAAGGGATTCCGTGAGCATTATTGAAAGTCCTGGCAGGGATTTCATGAGCACCATTAGAAGTCCTGGCAGGGATTCCACGAGCATTATTGGAAGTCCTGGCAGGGATTTCATGAGCCCCATTTGAAGTCCTGGCAGGGATTTTGCAAATACTATTGGAAGTCCTGCAGGGATTCTGTGAGGACCATTGGAAGCACCTTGGCAGACATTCTTCTATCCTTATACAACCACAGGCCCAAAAACATATGGCACATTTTACCTTCCAAACGGGCATCCAAAATTAGCGATATAGGGATTTTTAATTTTACACGTTTATCTTAAAACTTTCCTAAATGTTTCTTTTCAATGAACTTCAGAATGTAATAAAAACAATTAGTTCTTTATAAAATAGCTCTCAATAATTTGATAGAAACGATTCTAATGCAGCAAAGTGGTTTATTTTTGGAACAAAGATGCTATTGTGTCAGGGTAAAATGTTTATTTGGAAAAAAATCATGTAATTGAGTTCCAGGCAGCTCGTCAACTCGGTGAATAATTAATTAGCTGTTACTCTAAAGCCCATAAAACGTGTCACATTAAGAGCGCAGCACAAAGGCTGCAGAGTCCTTGACGATGTTCAGCACTTTCTCAAGTGTTTCTTCAACAAGGGATGACATTTATTACTCTGACTACAGGAGAGTTCATCTCCCACCTCGACTTCTTGAATTTTGTGCCTGAACTGTCCTTTGTTTAACTGCTGCATAGGTAATTATTACTGGACTAATTAGTGGATTTTTGAGGACACTCCAAAAAATGCCCCCTGTAATACTGCAAATGACTTTGTTTAGCTACAGTATGAGATGGGGCTCCAAACTTTCTAAACAAAGGGCCAGGTTGCTAACTGTAACAGACAGGGGTTAACGCTGTTTACGATATTCCATTCCGAACCCAAGACAGCTACCGACACTCCACAATCTGGCAGACAAACCCCAATAATGAGACACAGCTATGTTTGAGGTTTAAACAAATAGATGCTTTAATGGTAAACTCATGCTTTTGTACAGTTAGAAACCCCAAGGAACAATGGCTTAACTCCACCCACAACATGACACAAGGAGCTTAATACACATCTTTAGGAGACAGACATTCTACATGCGCTAATTACTAATTATTTACCCAGACAAGGTGACTCCGAGATAAGCTCTTCTCACCTGCTATACAATACACATTTATCATCAATAGAAATTCACACAATACAGTGTCAATTAGCTCACACAATGACAGATTCTTGAGAGCAGGACTAAGGTTCATTTACATAACAGTAGCAGATGACATTAAACACCTTAACAGTCTGTGTTCCCACATTGAAGGAGTCACTCTTCTATTGACCTCTTGGGTTCAGAATCAACAACCTGTAATTAGTTCTTGCAGACATTCTTGAATATGTTGTGGATTACATTAATGCCCCATCTCATGTAGTCTAAGATATCATTTCTCAGTCATCCTATGCCCCTAGTGGACATAGAATGACTTTAGACACAAGAGTCATTGGTGAAGTTGAAACAGGAGTACTCCACACCGCGCAAGAGCCTCTGGGTCCCACGGGCCCTCCCGTTACACTAACCTTCAGATTTTAAGGGGGGGCTGTGGCCCATCATTTGTATCAGTGGGAGGCTGTGGACCATCATGTGTATCAGTGGGAGGGAAAGTGACCCATCATTGGTGTCAGTGGGAGGGATAGTGCTCCATCATTGGTGTCAGTGGGAGGGATAGTGCCCCATCATTGGTGTCAGTGGGAGGGATAGTGCCCCATCATTAGTGTCAGTGGGAGGGATAGTGCTCCATCATTGGTGTCAGTGGGAGGAATAGTTATTTTGTACCACCTCACCATGACCATATTGGTTGTACCGTTCCCCTGATGTGTCATTCTAACCATAAGAGAAGGTAGATTGTATTTAAAGGACAACATACAAGCAAGCATGAGAACAGGATGAAATTACATGTCACAGTAGATGTTTGAATCCTGTTAATAAATATGATTATTTCATTCCCCCCTCCAGCTCTGTATGAACAGTCATGTGAAGCCTACAAGCACAAGGGTTACCCGTCTGACTACTACTACATTGACTCTGATGGCAGTGGGCCTCTTGGACCTTTGCGTGTCTACTGCAATATAACTGGTAAGAAGTGTGACTTTTTTTTTCTTACTTATGTGTAAAGGAAAACCATACTGTTCTGTAACCAATCACATTTTAAGGCGTCTCCCAAGACTGTAATTTAAGGGATTTGTGTTTTATTGTTATGTTACCCTCGATGCCAGATAAAAAAAAAATAATCAATTTCAACATCGGCATGCCCCAGGGGTCCCAGATTATTCTATGGTGCCCCAGAGTAGATAACAAGGGCTCACTCAAGACCAGTTGGTCTTCACCAGAGCTCCTGATAGTGCAGATGAGCTTGAAACCCTAGTGCTTCCTGGTTTTCTTTGCTGCAAACTGGCACCAGGTCATGGCCCTCATATCATCCCACCAAAAGGGATTGTTAGGTCGGAAGCGCTATGATATGATAGACCAAAGAGTAATCGGGTCCAGGAAAAGGTCTTGGTTGGCAGCGAACAAGAAAGTAGTCAGGTCCAGGCAGGGCTCAAGTCAGCTGGGAAGCAGGAGATTAGTCAGGTCAAGGTAGGGGTCAGCAGGAAAGAGAGTAGTCAGGTTGCATACCATTGGAAGTCCTGAAAAGGGTTCTACGAGTACAATTGGAAGTCCAAGCTGTTTTTTTTTTTGAGTACCATTGGAAGTTCTGGCAGAGATTTTGTGAGTATGGTTGGAAGTCCTGATGTATTTAGTCCTGGCAGAGGTTCTATGAGTATCATTGGAAGTCCAGGCAGGGATTCTGTGAGTACCATTGGAAGTCCTGGCAGAGGTTGTATGAGTACCATTGGAAGCAGGGCCGCCATCAGGGGGGGGGGGGTACAGGCATTATAGCTGTAAGGGGCCCGATGGTCCCCAGGGGCCTGGCTAGCCCCCCTCCCATTTTTTTGCATTACACCTGTAAAGGGCCCAATGGTTCTCAAGGCCCCTTGCAGGCCTGGCTGGCCCTGTCCCATTTTATTTATTATTATTTAGTTATTTATTTATTTTTTGCATTACTACTGTAAGGGGCCCAATGGTCCCCAGGGCCCCTTACAGGTCTGGTCGGCCCCCTCCTCTTCTTTTTTTTGCATTAAACCTGTAAGGGGCCTGATGGTCCCCTAGCCCCCACCCCCACATATTTTCTTGTGTCAGGATAGAAGAGATTACACTTGTTTTTTTTTTCATCAGCACCCCCCCCCCCCAGTTCTGTGCTCCAGGGGGGGCCTTGCCTAAAGCTGTGTAAGGGGCCCCAAAATTTGTAGTGACTGCCCTTATTGGAAATCCTGGCAGAGGTTCTATGAGTACCATTGGAAGTCTAGGCAGGATTTCTGTAAATACCATTGGAAGTGCAGGTAGGGATTCTGGAGGACCATTGGCAGTCCTAGTCAGGTTATCTGCCGCCGTGTCAGTATTAATGCGGATGCTCTGCTCCTGTCCTGTTGTGCTCTGCCCCTACCCCCTTCCCTCCATGTACTGCTCTGGTCCTCTGCTGTGCTCCGCTCCTGTCCCCCTCCATGTACCGCTCCGGTCCCCAACCGTGCTCTGCTCCTGTCCCCCTCCATGTACCCCTCTGGTCCTCTGCTGTGCTCCGCTCCTGTCCCCCGCCATGCTCCGCTCCATGTACCACTCCGTTCCTCTGCCGTGCTCTGCTCCTGTCCCCCTCCATGTACCGCTCTGGTCCCCTGCCGTGCTCTGCTCCTGTCCCCTGCCGTGCACCACTCCTGTCCTCCTCCATGTACCGCTCCGCTCCCCTGCCGTGCTCCGCTCCTGTCCCCCGACGTGCTCCGCTCCTGTACACCCCTCCATGTACCGCTCCGGTCCCCCGCTGTGCTCCGCTGCTGTCCTCCTCCATGTACCGCTCTGGTCCCCTGCCGTGCTCCGCTCCTGTCCCCCTACATGTATCGCTCCTGTCCCCCATATGTTAAAATTTAGAGCGGAGGAAGGAGCCCTTTTCCGAATGAACAGTCAGTGGTCACTGACTGTCCATTCATAGCTGAGCATAGTAACTGTGTTACAATGTCTCAGTTTATGAATGTAGGAGCCTCTGTCTCCTTTCTATTCATCTGCAGTGCAGTTGAGGCTACAGAGAAAGGGACTGGGGAACCTCTGTCCTAAGTCCCTTTCTCTGTCTCAAAGGGGAGATGTCAGGGGTTTGTTAAGACCCCTGATATCTCACCAAAGTCCCCCCCCAACAGGGCAAAAAAATATAAATAATTACATGTTTAAGAGATGAAATTGTAAAAATAATAATAAAAAAAACTCTTCTCAACTTAAGTTAGGGTTAGGGGTTAGGGTGGTTAGGGTTAGGAAGGTTAGGGTTAGGGTTTGGGGGGATAGGGTTAGGGTTAGGGTTAGGGGTTAGAGGTTGGGGGTTCTCACCCTAGGCTTATACTCGGGTCAATATGTTTTCCCAGTTTTTTGTGGTAAAATTATGTGCCTCGGCTTATACTCGGGTTGGGTTATACTCGAGTATATACAGTATGATGGAAAGGTGTTCACTCAGTCTAACCATGTAGTGTAGTTCTTTTGTGCAAGAACCCCTCATCTACTCGTACCTGAACTGCGATTATGGTCTGTGCGGTCTGAATCTCAACATCCGCATATAAGCTCAAGGTGTGTATAACAAACAAATAATCGAAATGTAAAAGATGGACAGGGCCACAAGGATAGACCAAATGAAAATGCATAAGAAGAATGAAAGAAAAACAAATGAATAAATTAATAATAAGTGGTTACACACAGCGATTTGTTACAGGTATAAATCTGAACAAAGATGACCTTGTGCTTTCCTACTTTGAGTTAGATGTTTCCAGAGCTATAAAACAAAGCTTTGACAGGCCTCTAATCCCGTAGAGCGGCGTACATTCTCTGCAATCATATTACATGTGCGTTTGTACTGCATGTCAGATCTGGAAGTGACACTTTGCTGTTCATTTGCAGGATCTGATATCTGTGTTACTGCAGAGTACAAGATGTCAGATTCAGGAATGACATTCCGTTCTTCAATTTTTAGATCTGATATTTCTGCTAGTGTAGTGTACAGGATGTCAGTGATAGCTCTATTGCCGCGGCATGCTAAGATTTTAATCAAATCTTTTTGACGTGTCCTTCTGGTATCTCATCTGTTCAGCATCTAAGCCAAGCCACTGCAGCAATATCATAGAGGTTCTGTATACAAGGATATACCTGCAGGATACACAGATTAGTATGCATCCCAGGGGCTCATTACTAATACAAATCTAAATCTAGGATCTTTGGCACTCTCCCCTCCACCTCTCTACTATCCTATTTTCCCCATTCTTTGTCATCCCTGCCATGGTCCTTCCCCGTCCCTTTGTATGTTTCCTTTAACATCCAATCCTTATTTTTGCCTTCCCTTTGTTTTTTCCATTCCTCTTTTTTTTTCAATGGCCTTACCTTCTCTTCCCTACATTTACATTTAGTTCCCTTCTATATTCCTTTCCCTTCCTGTTTTATTTCCTTTCATGCTTTGCCTTTCATATTCTATCATATCCACTTTCCTTCCCTTTCTCTCTATTCCTTTACTTTCCCTCCCATGTTAGTTTTCTTTTACTCAACGTTCATGTTCCTTTCCTTTCTTTCGTTTTTTTTTCCCTCCATTAACTTCTCTTAGGCCTCGTACACACCATCAAATCTGTCTGCTGGATTTGATCGTGTGTACGGGCAAACAGACGGATTTGGCCACCCGACAGATTTCAAAGCATGCTTTGAAATCTGTCGGCTGGGAACCCGTCCGCCCGACATGTCTGCTGGTTAGTACACTAACCAGCAGACATGTCTTCTCGCACACGCGCCGAATGGTTTCGACGCATGCGCGGAAGTGTTTTACTTCCTGGTGCGGTGACGTGGCGGCATCAACGTCACCGCCACGTCACCGACACGTCAGCGCGCTGTCTGCTGGCGGGGATTTTGGTTTGCTCGTGTGTACACGCGAGCAAACCAAAATGCCAGCAGACAGATCTGTTCAAATCGGTCGGTCCGACCGATTTGAACAGACTCATTTAATCGTGTGTACGAGGCCTTACATGTTAAATCTTGTTTCCCTTTCCTTTGAGTTCCCCTGTCATTGCCCTTCTCCCTGGTATGATTTACCTTTGCTTTACATTCCCGTTCACGTTGCTTTTCCTTCTTTTGTTCCCTTTTTCTTAAACCTTTTATTTATTTATTTTCGTCTCCCTTTTTCCTTCTTCCTTTTATTCCTTACCTTTCCCTCCCCTTCTCCTTCCCTTCCATATTCCTTTCTTTTGTCTTTGCACCTTCCCTTTCTGTTCCCTTCTCTCTTTTATTTCTTACCTTTCGTTGACCTTTCTTTCCATATTTTGTACCTTTCCATTAACTTTTTCATTAATTTCCCTTTTATTCATTTACGTCTCCTTCCTTTCAATGTTCCTTTCCTCTGCCTTTGCATCTTCCCTTTCCATTCCCTTCTCTATTTCCTTTGTCTTCTCCCTTTTATTTATTAACCTTTCCTTCACCTTCCCTTCCATGTTCCTTTCTTTTGGCTTTGTACTTTTTCTTTTTCTTTTCCCTTGTCCCTTGTATTTTGTACCTTTCCTTCTCCTTCCCTTCCATGTTCCTTTCCTTTGTTGTTGTACTTTCCCTTTAAATTCCTTTTTTCATTCTGTTCCTTTCTCCCTTTTATTCCTTAGCTTTCCCTCATCTTCTCCTTCCCTTCCATGTTCCTTTCTTTTGCCTTTTTACTTTCTCTTTCTTTTCCCTTGTCCCTTTTTATTTCTAACCTTCCCTTCACCTTCACTTCCATGTTCCTTTCCCTTGTCTTTGTACTTTCCCTTTTTCATTATTTTCCTTTCTCCATTTTATTCCTTACCTTTCCTTCTCCTTCCCTTTCATGTTCTTTTTTTGCCTTTGTACTTTCTCTTCCCTTTCCCTTGTCCCTTTTATGTTTTACCTTTCCTTCTCCTTCTCTTCCATTTTCCTCTCCTTGTACTTTCCCTTTAAATTCCCCTTTTCATTCTTTTCCTTTCTCCTTTTTATTCCATTCCTTTCCTTCCCCTTCCCTTCTATGTTCATTTTCTTTGCCTTTGCACTTTCCCTTTCGATTCCCTACTCTCTTTCCTTCCCATTACCTTTTTTAATAATTTCCCTTTTAACCATTTCTTTCCCTTCCATGTTCCTTTCCTTTGCCTTTGCATCTTCCCTTTCCATTCTATTCACTTTCTTTGTCTTCTCCCTTTTATTCCTTACCTTTCCCTCCCCTTCCATGTTCCTTTCTTTTGCCTTTGTACTTTCTCTTTCCTTTCCATTTCCCTTTTATTTCTAACCTTCCCTTCACCTTCCCTTCCATGTTCCTTTCCTTTGTCTTTGTACTTTCCCTCTTTTATTATTTTCCTTTCTCCATTGTATTCCTTACCTTTCCTTCTCCTTCCCTTTCATGTTCTTTTCTTTTGCCTTTGTACTTTCTCTTTCATTTGTCTTCTTCCTTTTATTCCTAACCTTTCCTTCTCCTTCCCTTCCATGTTCATTTCTTTTGTCTTTGCACTTTCCCTTTCTGTTCCCTTCTCTCTTTCCTTTGCCGTCTCCCTTTTATTTCTTACCTTTTGTTGACCTTTAATTCCATATTTCGTACCTTTCCATTACCTTTTTCATTAATTTCCCCTTTATTCATTTACTAATCCTTCCCTTTCATGTTCCTTTTCTTTGCCTTTGCATCCTTCCTTTTCATTCCCTTCTCTCTTTCCTTTGTCCTATCTATCCCTTGTATTCCTTACCTTTCCTTCTCCTTCTCGTACATGTTCATTTTCTTTGCCTTATCACTTTCCCCTTCTATTCCTTACTCTCTTTCCTTTGCCTTCTCTCCTTTATTCCTTGCCTTTCCTTCACTTCCATGGGTTTCCTTTATTTTTACACTTTTCATTTCTGTTTCTGCCTCTTTCCTTTTCTCCCTTTTATTATTTACTTGTCTTTCCCCTATACTTCATGTTTTATTTATTTTTTTCCAGTTTCCCTTTGTGTCTCTTCTTTATTTATTTTTTCTATTATTATTTTCTATCTTCTCTTTACTTTCTCTTTGTGTTATCCTTGTCGTTTCCTTCACCCCTTTTTTATGTACCGTACCTTCCTTACCTTATTTTACTTGTTTATTTTCTGTTTTCTTAATTTTTTTTTCGTTTTCTGTCTCCCTTTTCCTTCTTCTTCTTCCTTTTATTCCTTACGTTTCCCTCCTCTTCTCCTTCCCTTTCATGTTTCTTTGTTTTGTCTTTGCACTTTCCCTTTCTGTTCCCTTCTCTCTTTCCTGTGTCTTCTTCCTTTTATTTCTTACCTTTTGTTGACCTTTCCTCTCCATATTTCATACCTTTCCATTACCTTTTTCATTAATTTCCCTTTTATCCATTTCCTTCTCCTTCCCTTCTATATTCCTTCCCTTTGCCTTTGCATCTTCACTTTCCATTCCCCTCTCTCTTTTCGTTGTCTTCTTCTTTTTATTCCTTACCGTTCCTTCTTCCTCCCGTCCACGTTCCTTTCCTTTACCTTTGTACTTTCCCCTTTCATTCCCTTTTTAATTTTTTTCCTTTCTCCTTTTTTATTTCATTCCTTTCCTTCCCCTTCCATTCCACGTTCCTTTTCTTTGCCTTTGCACTTCCCCTTTCTATTCCCTACTCTCTTTCCTTTGCCTTCTCTCCTTTATTTTTCACCTTTCCTTCCCTTCAATGTTTATTTCCTTAACTTTTGCACTTTTCCTTTCTTTTTTTGGTCCCTTTACCTTTCTCCCTTTTATTACTTACTTTTCTTTTCCCTACACTTCATAGTTACATAGTTACATAGTTAGTCAGGTTAAAAAAAGACACAAGTCCATCCAGTTCAACCATAAAAAAAAATAAACAAACAAAATAAAACACAGTACATCCCATACACCCAACTCCATACCCACAGTTGATCCAGAGGAAGGCAAAAAACCCCAGCAGAGCGATGATCCAATTTGCTACCGGAGGGGAAAAAATTCCTTCTTGATCCCCCGAGAGGCAATCGGATTTACCCCGGATCAACTTTACCTACAAAACTTAGTACTCAGTACTTCATGTATTTTTTTTCCTTATTTACTTTCCCTTCATGTCTCTTCTTTATTTTTTTCCATTATTCCCTTTACTTTCCTTTTTGTGTTATCCTTGTCATTTCCTACACCCCTTTTTCAGGTTCCTTACCTTATTTTCCTTGTTTATTTATTTATTTCTGTACACCTTCCATGATCCTTTTCCTTCCCTTTCCTTTCAATTTGTTTTTGCCTTTTCCATCTTGTTTGTGTTCACCTCCCTTTGTGTCCCTTTCCCTGCTTTATGTTTTAGCCTACATGTTTTCTGCAGTTGAAGGTGCAAACTATATCTGCAGACCTGTAATAAATTCAATGTAATATATGGAAAGTTTCACACTTGTGTTCTGCTAATTAATGCTAATTCCTGGCTGGATACCTTACGCGCCTCTCCACAATTGAAGCCCCTGAGTCTCTTCTCCCCTTAGAGCCATTAACCTTAGACACTCTCTTCCTCTATAATCCCAGCGGTTCTCACTCTTTCCCTGGGGGATGAAGCTAGTGAGAGCCGCCGGGAGATTCAACTCTTCTGAATGTTCAGGGGTTAGATGTGTAAATGGAATCTGGAAACATGGAGTTGATTAGATGTCAATGTTTTCTGAGGGAGAAACATTTTCAGGTAATTTTGCTTTGGTGTGTAGACCATTCCTGACCCATTCAAGTACGTTAAAGAGGCGCCCCTGTCAAAATAAAAGAAACATAATTATCTTTTTCAGTGCAGCTAGCTCAGTACCGTCTGTATGTGATGTACAAGGTCTCATTCGCAGATATTCAATTATAATGGGTTATTGTTGTGTGGTCATGCTGGATACCAATGAAGTTGTAGCCACATAGGGCACTGAGGTTTTCAGTATATTCAAGTAGAATCTAACTGCAGGGCATCCTCTAGAACTATGGGCTTTCTTTGAAGGCTCGCCAACAGTTTCTCACAGTTCTTGACCTTCACAGTAGGTCTGATACCTCATGTTGTGCAAGTTATTTTGGTTTGGCATGGTGGCCAATTACTTTGAGGCTGGGTTCACGCTGAGAAATGGAGCGGCTCACAGAAGGGGTTCCGGGGCATCTCTATTCACCATTTCAGGTCTGATTTCAGCCTGATTTGTTGGCTGAATTCGGACCAGAAGACGCACAGAGAGAGCCTGTCGCAATCTCCTGACTAAGGATGAACACCCCCCCCCCCCATTTCGGTTTGCACCAGAACTTGCAAACAGGCAGAAAATTTGTTTAAACAAGCTAACACTGTTAAAGTCTATGGGACACGAACATGAAAAAACAAAAGTGCTAATTTTAAAGGCTTATATGCAAGTTATTGTCATATAAAGTGTTTGAGTACCTGGGACCTGCCCCAATTGAAATTGTTTTCAGTTCTATGGGAACCTTTGCTAAATTAAAGCCCTCAGGGGGTCAAGTTGGAACAATGTCCTTTACATTGGTAATCAGGGAAGAATGCCCCCTCTCCCCTCTACCACCATTCCAGACATCTAAACAGATAATTGGTGTCATACTGCTGGTTTAGCCAAGTGGCACTGAACCCGGGACTATCAAAGGAACATCAGATGGGAGGTCAAACAACAAACTCCAAGAACCCTAATAACCTCTTGAGGAACCCTATTTGAGAATGGCTGTATTACTGTGCTTCCACGGCTAATATATTCTGCTACCTATTGCCAGCTGCGGTGTTCCAACTTTCTGGTTTTGGGTTCCTGGCTCTACAAAAGTATTGTGTAAAGTATATAGACTTTACAATCCTTATTTAGACTTATTCTGCAGCCATGTGGCATCACTTCCTGTGTGCCGTCTGTGTATTTTCCTGCCTTTTCTCCATCAGGTTGAGGTCACATTCTGTGTGCCTCCTGGGCATTTTCCCGCCTTTTTTCCATCAGGTCTTCTGCGCAGGTGCGGGTCGGTGCACTGAGGCGTCTTTGGCGCATGCTCAGTTGGCACAGATTTCCTCTTGCGGTGCATGCATCATAAGCCCTGGACTCTTACACCTACCTATTTTTAACTGTGTAGTGTCCAGCTTTCTGGGTGTGGGTTCCTGGTCGTAAACAGATATAGCCCCTTCCTAGTTGAACTTCTAGGTTTAGCTAGGCAAATTTAGTTTGACGGTTCTCCTGTATTCAGCAGAGCTGTATGAGATTGTTGTGGGCTGCTCTGTGTTCTGCAGGCTGCAAGTTTGATTGCTTCCCCCTGTTTTCTGGAGATTTCTAGAATATTGTGGATGGGAGAGTCAAACAAGCAGCCTGATATTTATGAAACCCTAGACAATACCTGGGGAGGTATGCCCAGATGGTGATGGGGGAGTGCATAAATAGTTTGTAGCCTCAGAGAGCAGGGTTGTTTTTCTTGGAGGGGTGGTATCCAGACAGAAGGGCTACCAGCCCTTCCTGGCCATCCTGCAGAGGGTTTGAGCCTGTGTCATCAAGGTCCCATCTGTGCTTAGCTGGGGGGCCTATTTGTTAAAAGCCCTTTGGAAACCAAAATAGGGATGTCACTGAGGATCTGACCTTAGAGCTTTACAGGGAGACATCCAAGCCCTGGGGACACTGAAAACACAGACCCAAGGGAGAACGATCTCAGTGACTGGTGCTATGTTAACCCCTGTTACATGGAGTTTAAGGCTTGTCTGGCCTTGGAACATTGCTAATGATGTACCAGTGTTGCCCACGTAATGCCCTGTCGCGTGAGGGAATATGTTGAGACGCTGCTGCCAAGGGGAGAATGTCCTTGCATTCCTTTTTAGAGTTCTGGAGTATCCCACAGCTCCCTATACCCCATCCAAGTTACTTTGCAATAAACTTTAAAAAAAGGCAACCCCCTTGACCAAGGGTCTCCAAACTTTCTAAACAAAGGGCTAGTTTACTGTCCTTCAGACTTTAGGGGGGGCGGACTGTGGCAATTGGACGTAGAAAATGTCCTGGAATCAGTGGGAGTAAAGGGTGCAACTTTGGTATTGGGGGGAGATATAGTGCATCATCGTTGGTGGCAGTGAGAAGAATAGTTCCCCAATGTTGGTGTCAGTGGGAGGAATAGTGGCCCATCGTTGGTGTCAATGCAAGGATTAGTGCCCTATTATTGGTGTCAGTGGGAGGAATAGCGTCCCATCGTTAGTGGGAGGAATAGTACCCCATCGTTGGTGTCAATGGGAGGAATAGTACCCGTCGTTGGTGTCAATGGGAGGAATAGCGCCCCATCGTTGGTGTCAATGGGAGGAATAGTACCCTGTCGTTGGTGTCAAGTGGAGGAATGGTTCCTCATTGTTTGTGGCAATGGGAGGAATAGTGCCTCATTGTAGGTGTCAATGGGAGAAATAGTACCCCATTGTTGATGTCAGTAACAGATATTATGCCCAATTATTGGGTATCTTGCCTCAGTAGGAGGAAAAGTGCTCCAAGGGCCGAATAAAGGCACGCAAAGGGCTGAATTCGACCCCCGGGCTGTAGTTTGGAGACCACTGCCTTAGACTGTTTCCAACCTTGAGAAAAGGAAGTTGCTGTTTGCCTGGCTGCTGTTGATCTAGTGGCAATAGAACCTGGGACTAAGCTAGAGTCCCTTGCGGTACACAAGCATTGACTGATATATTTTGTTGTTTGTTTTCTTTTTTAGTGATATTGTCTTTTTTAAAGTATATAGACTTTACAATCCCCATTCAGACTTATTCTGCAGCCATGTGGCGTTTTATTTGTTGCGGCTTGAAGCAGCTGGCTCAGTATTCAGGAAGGGTTTGTTAACATCGCATGTTTTGTTCCTTGGGTCATCCCTCTTTTCAGGAGCCCAGATGGCTGCTTAAAGAATAATTGTTTGCTTTGTTGACGGCTGAAGATCCTGGAGTTATGTTGCAGCAAGCTGCAGCTTCCTCGCTCAGCTAACTCCGCAGTCGCATGAGTCCGATCTGACAGGCTTTGCAGGGCTATTAGTGGTGAGAACGCGCACGGGAAACGAGTGATATGGGCCAACGCATCACCTGGTACATGACACCAAAGAGAGATGCACGACAGATCTATTAGAGGAATGTGGGGAGGCAGTTATGTTTAAAATTAAGCAAATAATCCGTGGAAGATATAGGTCGGCGATGTTTAAACAGCCCAGAGGATACAGAACGTTATTAAAGAAACCGGAGGGGGGCTGCTCAGCATCAAGATACAATTTGCAGCTTCTGGCGAAGAAAGCCATTATTGTTCCGTAGGAAGTATTAGCGAATCTGGAATAAGAATGTCGCCTTTTCTTTTGTATCTGAAATCTCACACAGACAGAGGCTTTGTGATTTTTTTTCAAGTCCAATTGTAATGTTCAAGGTAATTTGGAGTGGGTTAGCTGTGCTTGATCTTCCCTGGCATGGTAACACCATCCAGTAAGCAAAACCTTTTGACAATGAAGTCTACTCACCCCAAGAAGCAGTTACCCTTGTAGTCACCTTGGAACCTGGGCCGCTGGTAAGGCAGTACAGTCAGCCCTCCTGTACTGGTCCCAGGCCCCATCAGTTCAAAAGGGCGTCCGGGAGCCTGCCGAGCAGGAGGACCAGCTGTATTGCCTTGGACCGCTTGTGGATACCCCCCTTTGGCTGCTCTGTAGTCAGCGGATCCCATTACCTTCTCCGTCTACTACGTAGACTCATCCCCTTCATCCCGGAAGAGGATACAGTGGTAGTAGTCGGTACAATCATCAACTCCAGACTCGACTATGCAAACTCCCTCTACTTAGGTCTACCAAAATACCAGATCTCACACCTACAAGTCGTTAAGAACACAGCAGCCAGGTTGGTAACAGGAAAGAAACCCTGGGAATCCATCACCCCATCCCTGAGGGCCCTTCATTGGCTAACAGTAAAGGATCGGATCACATTCAAGCCTTACCCACAAATGCACACAAGGAAAGGCTCCTCAATACTTATGCGAGAAAATAAAACACTACACCCCCCATCACACTCTCCGATCATCAAACCAAAACCTCCTACACATCCCCAAGTCCAATTACAAATCAAAGGAAGAACGAAGATTTGCAGTCCAAGGACCACGGCTATGGAACGCTTTGCCAACGGACATCCACATGGAAGAAAACCATCGGGCCTTCAGGAAAAAACTGAAAACCCACCTCTTCTGAAGGATAAGGAAGACAACGGATGGAATAAGCGCATTGAGGTGATTAAAACACCTCACTATAAAACACTATACAAGTTATTCACTCACTCACTCTGCAGGGGGATGAACGTACTTGCCAACAGTCTGTCACAAATGCCATGTCTACCCCAACGCAGGCGGTCAGACACTATAGCTAGCTACTGTGTGCTTCACCTATAGCAGCCCCCTTTCCCTTAAAGCAGAAGTTAACACAAAAATGGAACCTCCGCTTTACGGAACCCTCCGGGTCACATTTGACACCTTTCAGGGGGTGCAGATACCTGTATAATAGAGATATTTGCACCCACTTCCGGGCATAAACACCCGCAGAATCTGTGGAGGTCTATGTCACATCCCCCCTCTGTCTTCTTGGAAACAAACAGGTCCAAGAAGATAGTGGGAGCAGTTAGGACACACACACATGCGCAATAGGGAACCAGGAAGTGAAGCCGAAAAGGCTTAATTTCCTGATTCCCTCACCGAAGATGGCGGTGTGGGCAGCCGAGAGCCGAGCGGCCTTGGCTGCCGACATCGTGGGCACCCTGGACAGATAAGTGTCCATTTATTAAAAGTCAGCAGCTGCAGTATTTGTAGCTGCTGGCTTTAATTTTTTTTTTGTTTTTTAGGCGGACTTCCGTTTTAAGACAAGCAGGCCTATTGGTACTTGGTTGCCCCCAGGACTTATACATAATGCTATAGAGTCTTGCTACCACGCCATGACAGATGCGAACTGAGCAAAGCAAACAGGTACTTGCAGTTAGCAGACAGCGTGGTTCAAAGGCAGTTCAGGTAATAAGGTGGCCCGAGTTCAGGGGATAATCCAATATCCGTTCCAGGTAAAAGGCAGACTGAGTTAAGGGGATAGTCCAGTATCCAATCCGGATCATACACAGGAGATCCAACAACAAGCAAGGCAGGCTAACGGGAGGCTTGATCTAGAACAATGTAGGTAAGTCTGTCTCTATCACAAGCAAGGGATAGAGTGTTCGGTGTGCTTATATCAGGTGACTGACCAGATCAGTCAGTTACCAGATAAATACAGACAGTGAGGAAAAGCAACACCCACCTGGGTGCTGGAATGAGGAACAGGGGCACTAAGTGATCATGACACAGTCCCTTTATTTAGCAAGCTGTCCCGTGATGGCTTTGTCCTGATTTTGAAACAGCGGAGACAGCTGTAGAGTCTCTGCCTTTGCAATTCGGATATTTCCGAATGAATGAATTTGTCTAAATTTGCTAAAAAGCTAATTCGGAACAAAATGAATTGCACATGTCTATTTAACAGTCGATGTTTGGATTGATGTTTTATCTGTTTTTTCTTCTATCGAGTTATCCCTATGAAATTTTTACCTTTATATAAACTAACTCCTAGCGTTGGGATTTAGTTGGACTTTTATTCACATTTTTTTATTTGTATGTTTGGATACTCATCATGTTCATTCTTTAAGTATATTACTTTATGGCACATTATTGAATAAGTGTACAATTCTCATCTTTTCTAGTGTTGCTCACGAATATTCGCATTGCGAATATTCGCTACGAATATTGCATATTCGAGTATTCGCGAATAACGCGAATATCGCGGCGAATATTCGCTATTTCGAATATTCGAATGTTTTCAATTTTTTTTTAGAACAGATCACATCCTAGAGATCCCCATCGACGTCTAAAAGCATTGCTGGTATGATTAGAGACCTTGGGCCGAGTAGCTGCAGCGCTCATTTTATATTGCCGAAAAATCGCAATGCGATTATTCGGCAATAGCGATATCGCGCGATTATTTTATATTGTAATATATCACGAATATTCTGAGCCAATCAGAGTGCTCCATTCCGCATTTCTCGAAATTTCGCAATTATTTTATATTGTAATATATCACGAATATTCTGAGCCAATCAGAGTGCTCCATTCCGCATTTCTCGAAATTTCGCAATTATTTTATATTGTAATATATCACGAATATTCTGAGCCAATCAGAGTGCTCCTTCCGCATTTCTCGAATATTCGCAATTATTGTGTATTGTAATATATCACGAATATTCTGAGCCAATCAGAGTGCTCCTTCCGCATTTGCCGAATATTCGCAATTATTTTGCATTGTAATATATCACGAATATTCTGAGCCAATCAGAGTGCTCCATTACGCATTTCTCGAATATTCGCATTCGCAATTCGCAATTCGCATTCGCATTCGCGATAGCGAAAATTCGCAATCATTTCATTTCCAAAAAATATCACGAATATTCGTATTTAGCGAATATATGTCGAATATTCGACTATATATTCGAGATATATCGCGAATTCGAATATGGCATATTCTGCTCAACACTAATCTTTTCTTTTACAAGCTTTATTATTGGCTAACCTGTAGGTACAAGTGGATAAAAAGCTGAAAAACTTAGCAACAAATTATGGAACTGATGATATTTTTGTATATTGGCTTATTACAAAAACCCCAAAGCTCAAAAAATACTTTAACCACTTAAGGACCGCCTAATGCCGATATACGTCAGCAGAATGGCACGGCTGGGCACAGGCACGTACCTGTACGTCGCCTTTAAGAGCCCAGCCGTGGGTCCGAAGTTCCGTGAACGCGCCCGCGGGACCCGCGGACACGATTGCCACCGGTGTCCCGCGATCGGGTCACAGCAGATGAAGAATAGGGAGAGGTTAAGTGTAAACAAACTTTCCCTGTTCTTCTCTGTGGCAGTGTCACTGATCGTCTGTTCCGTCACACCGTCACAGTGACGTCACATGTACAGTCACGCCCCCCTACAGTAAGAATAACTCCCTTAGGGCACACTTAACCCCTTAGCGCCCCCTAGTGGTTAACCCCTTCACTGACATTGTCATTTTCACAGTAATCAGTGCATTTTTATAGCATTTTTCGCTGGAAAAATGTCAATGGTCCCAAAAATGTGTCAAAAGTGTCCGATGTGTCCGCCATAATGTCGCAGTCATGAAAAAAATCGCTGATCGCCGCCATTACTAGTAAAAAAAAATTATTAATAAGAATGCCATAAAACTATCCCCTATTTTGTAAACGTTAGAACTTTTGCCCAAACCGATCGAAAAAACGCTTATTGTAACTTTTTTTGCCAAAAACATGTAGAAAAATTCGTATCGGCCTAAACTGAGGGAAAAACATTTTATATATATATATATATATATATATATATATATATATTTTTTTTTTTGGGATATTTATTATAGCAAAAAGTTAAAAATATTGATTTTTTTTCAAAATTGTCGCCCTATTTTTGTTTATAGCGCAAAAAATAAAAACCGCAGAGGTGATCAAATACCACCAAAAGAAAGCTCTATTTGTGGGGAAAAAAAGACGCCAGTTTTGTTTAGGAGCCACGTAGCACGACCGCGCAATTGTCACTTAAATCGACGCAGTGCCGAATCGCAAAAAGGGTCCGGGGCTGAAGTGGTTAAGAGCAACGACCGGAGTGCCGATTATCTTTTCCTTATTATTGGCTTACCTGCACTGGCGTAGCGTGGGGGGGGGGCGGGGGGGTAGCACCGGGCGCGAAATTTAGGGGGGCACAAAATTTAGTGACAGTAGTGTCACTACTGGCTGCGCATCGGCACCTCAGTGATGCGGCGGCCCAGCGCGCACAGCCGCCGGCGACGCTCACACACCCCCCAGTGGCTGGAGGCCATATATAGACGGCCTCCATAGCGTAGAAAGTCGTACGGCCGGCGGGAAGTGGTTAAAGAAGCATCTTGAGTAGAGTGATGTGAGCTTATCTACCTACACCGAAGTCTCCCACCCATGAAACCGTCTCCCGGGACTGAACGCCATCAGCGCCTTCGGCTAAATTGGACAAAGGACTAGAAGAAAGCGAGTCATAAAGGCGCAGCATTAGCCCAGAATGAAGACGTTGTCACCTTTGCATTAGAAAGACATTTAAGCGGCTCTTAAACATTTTCTTTTCCCCGAGATGAATTTACCTTTTGCATGGGTGGACTGAGCCATGAATCCTGCGATATTTACTGCCCGTCTCCTTTTCTTTCTCTTCGGCGGTTTTCCAGGAGCGCCGTGGAATTGTACCCGGTGAAGGGTGATAAAATAATATCTCTCCGGCTTAATGGCGGCAAATGATATTAAAGCGAGAGGGATAATGAGGAGAGGAAGGTTATCTTAGTTTATATGTTCCATAAATCTGGAAGGGCTCTGTGATAGCTTTGCATTCTCTGCCATCCATTACCTATTTAGTCGGGGGGGGGGGGGGGAATGCATGCATCGGGGATGGGGCTATTCTGATGAAGGTAGACTGAACAGACCTTGTGAAGGGTATCTTTGTAGGAAAGGACTAATTAAAATGTTTTTCAAATTTAAAATATAAACTACCGTATTTATCTTTATATAGTGCGCACCGGCGTATAGCGCGCACCCCCATCCTGAGAGGGAAATTTCAGGAAAAAAAGAAAATACTTACAGTTTGAATGCCCCTCGCCGGTGTCTTGCCCGGCGTCCATCGGCGGCCTTGTCCGGTCCGGTGTCCGTCTGCGGCCTTGGTGGTGTCCTCCCTGCTTCTCCCGCGCTGTTTTTGAGTGGATCCCTGTGTTTGAGCGCCACCGCCGACATATACCGAGCGCAGTTCACTCGGCCACTCTCGGCTCCTCTCACATAAAGGCTAGGAGGCGGCTCAGGGCGTGACCGCGTGGGGAGCCAAGCCTGGCCGAGTGTACCCGAGTGTACTGCGCTCGGTATATGTTGGAGGCGATCAAACACATCGCGGGAAGCCGGGATCGGAGTATATCGCGCACCCACGATTTCCCCCTGATTTTAAGGGGGAAAAAGTGAGCGGTATACGGTAACTGGATGAAGTATAGTGGTTATAAACCCCTAAAATGAAAAATGAAGAATGAATATCCTTCTATATATCCTTCTATATTGTGTACTTGCCACTATCCAAAGCACTGAGTCAGGGGCGGACTGACAACTCATGGGGCCCCCAGCAATAGAAGATTATGGGGCTCCGGGCTTACAGATGGCCACCACGCCAGGAGGCATTGCATAGGCAGGGCAGCTAAAATCTCAGGATTTTAACATTAAAAGCATATTACATTTTAGACATATCAGGGACAGATGTAAAAAAAACACAAATTTTTACATACTGTCCCTGGTTTTATTGAGCCTGGCAACCCTGATGGGGCCCCCTAGTGGCATGGGGCCCTCTGCAGTGCCCGAGAGTCCCAATGGTCGGTCCGCCCCTGCACTGAGTGTAAGTCTTTTCTCTCTCCTCTCTCTGCTATCATGAATCACTCTTGACAGTCTAAGCCACAGGTATCAAACACAAGGCCCATGGGCCGAATTCAGCCCTCCAGGTCATTTCATAGTGGCCTCATACCCCCCTCATCTCTGCCCCCCACTGGCCCCCACCTGGTCTCAGCAGTCAGCAGCAGAGAGGACAAGACTCCTCCACTTCTGCACTTCTCTGTCCAGTCCTCCTGACAGCAGCACAAGGCAAGGGGGTGCACTGATTTAAGGTATAGTGGGGGGATGCTCGATTTCTGATGGTGGGGGGCTCTTGACACCCGATGTAAGGGGGGGTGGGGTGCTGATACAACCGGCCCTTTGAGGGCAACCATAATGCTGATGTGGCTCACAAACAAATTAAGTTTGACACTGGTCTAAGCCAACCTCATGCAGTTCTGGGAGATGCCCTCGACCCCCCCCCCCCCTGCCTTCCCCAGCACACAGTATGTGTTGTCACTTCAATGCTGAATATGTTTAAATGTTTTATTTTCTACAGAGGAGAAAATCTGGACCGTTGCTGAGCACAACATCACCGATCCAACGCCTGTACGGGGGTCGATTTCCAGGAGGCCATACTCTGCCATATTGAACTACAGTGCCAGTGCTGAACAGCTGGAGGCCATGATCAACGGCGCGGACTACTGCGAACAGGAAGTGGTCTATCACTGCAAACATTCACGGCTGCTTCATTCTTCTAGTAAGTAAAACTAAAAAGAAAATCACTGCTTAATTCTCTTTTATCTGGTTATGTTATCTACTGGATTTTGTTTTATATTTTTGTGTACTCCAATGCTTAGCTATAGAAATGGGATAAGGTATCAGAGTTCATCCATTGGGTATATAATATGTGAAGAAATCCTGCTGCTGTTAAGCATCAGGTTTTTGCCTTTAATGATGCTTCTCCCTCCTCGTGGGATGGATTTTATGGCTTTTCTTTGGTTGTTTTTCTTATGGTTCTCTTTAGGCTGGGTGTTCTATTTTCTCATGGGCTAATTTTTATGCTTCCAAAGCACCAACGGATCTGAGCCAGAGGTGGTGGAACTGAGTTCCCCCAAGTTCCTCCTGAAAAAAAGCCCTGTTTACCCTTAAATTGTCATAAGATCATTAACTCAATAATAACATGTAATGCCAAACTGCAAAGTCCTTTCCTGTATAAGAGAGGTATGGACTCCAGAGATAGAGATATCATTTTGCCCCCCCTGTACAAATCATTAGTAAGACCTCATCTGGAATATGCAGTTCAGTTTTGGGCACCAGTTCTCAAGAAGGATATCGGGGAACTGGAGAAAGTGCAGAGAAGGGCAACCAAACTAATAAGAGGCATGAAGGAGCTCAGCTATAAGGGAAAGATTAGAGGAACTGAATTTATTCACTCTTGAGAAGAGGAGAATAAGGGAGGATTTGAACACCATGTACAAATACATAAGGGGTCCATATAGTGAACTTGGTGTTGAGTTATTCACATTTTACGTTCAACACTGAGGACAGGGGGGCACTCTTTACATCTAGAGGAAAAGAGATTTCATCTCCAAATACGGAAAGGTTTCTTCACAGTAAGAGCTGTGAAAATGTGGAACAGACTCCCTCCAGAGGTGGTTCTGGCCAGCCCAGTAGATTGCTGCTGTAGCAAATTGGATCATGCTTTGCTGGGGCCTTCCTCTGGATCAACTGTGGGTATGGAGTTGGGTGTATGGGATTGTACGATACTATTATTTTTTTTATTTCTATGTAACTATGTTTATTATGACGATTTGATTTTTTGGATGGCTATTATGATTTCTCCCAAGTTGTTTTATGGCTCTTTTCCAGTTGGATATTCAGTTTTTTTCTTGGGACGTTTTTTAGTATTCCTTCATGGCTGGAGTTGTTTTTTTTTTATAACTTTTTTTAGTTGGGTGCTCTGTATTCTTTTGGGTTATTTTTTATGTTTGTGTTGGGAATTAAGATTTTCTCTTAGCTTGTTTTGTTTTTATGGTTCTAGTTCAGTTGGATATTCAGTTTTTTCTTTGGATGGTTTTTAGGATTCCTTCAGGGCTGGGTGTTCTTTTTTTAGCTTGGTTGTTTTTTTATGGTTCTCTTTGGGCTGAATTGTTTTTTTGTTACTTTTTTTGGTTGGGTGTTCTGCATTTTTTTTCCCGTTTCTGTTGGGCATTAAGGTTTTCTCTTAGCTTGGTTTGTTTTTATGGTTCTAGTTCGGTTGGATGTTCTGTTTTCTCAAGGGTTGTTGTTTATGGTTTTATTTGCATTGGGCTTTATTCTTTTCTTCTGGGCTGTTTTTTATGCTTCTGTTTGCATTGGGTTTCAATGTTTTTTTGTGTTGTTCATAGTTTTTTTCCCTGGGTTATTTATGGTTTTATTTCAGTTAGATATTACATTTTCTTTCTCGTACATCACGGGACACAGAGCGGCATATTCATTACTATATGGGTTATATGGAGTACCTTCAGGTGTGGACACTGGCAATCTCAAACAGGAAGTCCCCTCCCTATATAACCCCCTCCCCTAGAGGGAGTCCCTCAGTTTTTTCGCCAGTGTCTTAGGTGTTGGTCACGGAATAGCTTTGCTCCACATCCTTGGGATTAAGGGCGGGCTAACCGGATCTGTCCAAGGAGCCTCAGTGCCAAAGTGGACAGTACCCGGGCCCCAAACCGTGGGGTTTTGCCTATAATGCTCCTCTTTGGAGGGCTGGACCCTGGGCCCAGGACTTGGAGTTTGTAAAAACCATAAGTTCCTGTTTGCCAGGGTGCTATATAGGTCCAGGACAGTGGGTACCTTCATAGGACCCCAGGGCCTGAAGGTCTACTACGCTACCCACGGAGATGGGAGAAGATTGGATCGTTTTGCTGGACAAACATCCTGCAGCATGGAGCAGGTAAGAGGGGAGCCTGCGGGACTTGGTTCGACAGCAGGCTCTCCGGGGTAACCTAAAAGGGGGGTAGCCTAAGTATGCTCTGCATTGGCAACCTTGCTCACTATGTCTGAGAAAGACAGGATGATCCATTTTCCCCCATCACTAGGTTCCCCTGTCTAAGAATGGTGTTGCTAGCTACCTGCTGCTTTCTTCCTAGGACTGGTAAGGATCCCTATGGGGCCTTTTGAAGAGTCCTACCTGGCCGGGGGTTTGAATCTGCCGCCTGATTCTGCAGTCCTGGGTCTCCAGCAGCGCGGCTCCTCCATGTTCCTCCTGCTCCGGCATACGCGCGCGCGCGTGTGCGCGCGCACGTCTTATAGACGTTTTTCGCGCCGTTCGGAGAGGAGGGCGGGGGGGGGGGGCGTGCCTGCAGCGTCATACAGGGGCGCGCCTTGTGCTGTTATAGATCAGCAGGCATTGTCAGTGCTCAGTCTGAGGCTGATCTCAGAGGGAGAGGACGCAGAGCGGCAGAACAGTGACTCCCGGTGGCGGAAGAGGGGTAGTACATGCTGGACTTTGTTCCAATGCCTTTTTTGTTAAGCCAAGAAATTCCCCTTTTTGCAGCAGGTTGGAGGCTGGCAAACTAAGTTTGGGGATCACTGTATGTTTGAAAAAAAAAAAGAAAGAGACTTATATATATTTAAAAAAAAAAAAACATACGGGGCCCCATCAGTTTTTGGGCATTAGTGATCTATTGTCCCCTAAGCTCTAGTTTTGTACTCCTGGCCACTACAGTCTGTTGTTGTTGGCGGAGTCCCTCGATTTTGTATTATGGCTTCCAAAGGTTCGGGGTCAAAGGGTACAAAAAAGACCAAAAAACAAAGGGTTCCCCCTCTGATTCTGATGATATGCCGATACTTTCCCCGCAACTTATTCCCATAAAGGGCGCCTTGGATGAGCCATTAGGGGGGTCTGGTGCGGAGGCTGGCCCAGATCAGCCCAGCCCTGTGTTTATCACAGAGGAGATGCTAGCCGTATCCCTAGGGGGGCTAGAAGAGAGAATAGCAGCATTGATCGCTAGAGCTATTCCTGGCAAGAAACGGGTTAGATCCCCATCACCAAGAGGTGTATCCTCAGATGCTGAGATTCTCTCTCCGGAGGAATTGGAATTGCAGGAGGATCAACTAGACCTGAACCAAGAGGGTTCAGGGATTGAGGGATCTACCTCTGAGGAACCATTTTCAGACTCCCAGACAGAGAGACTGTGGGTACAGTCTTTGACGGACATGGTCCGCTCGGCATTTAGTTTACCATTGCCAGAGCCTCAGGTTCCTCCGGTATCCTCTCTGGGCTCTTTGAAAGCTCCGTTAAGCAACGCAGTTTTTCCGGTCCATCCTCTCTTGGAGGAATTGATCTTTCGGGATTGGGTACGGCCGGACAGGATTTTTCTGCCACCGAAGAGATTTGCGGTCATTTACCCCATGGAGGAAAAATTCTCCAAGAGGTGGAGGCTCCCAGTGGTGGATGCAGCCATCTCATGTGTGAATAAATCACTAACTTGCCCGGTGGAAAACATACATATGTTTAAAGATCCGGTTGATAAACGGTTAGAGACACTTTTAAAAGCATCCTTTGCTACGGCAGGAGCAGTGGTACAGCCAGCTGTGGCTGCAATTGGAGTTTGTCAGGCGTTAAAGGACCAGACAAAAGAAATGTTAAAGGACATGCCTACCCAACAAGCAGAAGAGTTTTCTGACATTCCCAGAGCTCTGTGTTTTGCTGTAGATGCTATAAAGGATTCCATCCAGCAGGCCTCTCGTTTATCACTATTTTTGGTGCACATGAGAAGGCTCTTATGGTTGAAGAACTGGGCGGCGGAGCCCCCATGCAAAAAGCTTCTGGCAGGGTTTCCCTTCCATGGAGGACGACTCTTCGGAGAGGATCTGGATAAATACATTCAGACTATTTCAAGTGGCAAAAGTACCCTTTTACCGGTCAAAAAGACATTCCGGGGTCCTACATTTAAAAGGCAGCTCTTTCCTGTCTCAGGGCCCTCAAATTCCAGGCAGTATCGACGGCCGCCTGCACGATCCAACGTTAACAGTAGATCGCAGGGACAGGCCCCTGGGGGTAAGAGGCCATGGTATCGCAAGCCGACAAAGACAGCCCCTAAGTCTGCCTTATGAAGGGGCGCCCCCACTCTCGCGGGTGGGGGGAAGGCTTCGTTTCTTCTCAGAAGTTTGGGAAGCCAAGATCCCCGACAAATGGGTCCGGGCGTCTGTAACCGCAGGCTACAGACTGGAGTTTCTAAACTTTCCTCCGCCTCATTTTCAAGAGTCAAGGCTACCAAAGGATCCAGCAAGGAAGGCCTCAATGCTGGCAGCTTTGGATCACCTGCTTTGCCAGGACGTAATAATAGAGGTGCCAGCCCAAGAGCAAGGGCTAGGTTTCTATTCCAATCTCTTTGTCATACCAAAGCCCAACGGCGATGTCAGGCCAATCTTGGACCTAAAGAGGTTAAACGGTTACCTAAGGGTTGGTTCCTTCCGGATGGAATCCATCCGGTCAGCAGCCGCCGCGCTTCAGAGGGACGATTTTCTGGCCTCCATAGACATAAAGGATGCTTACCTTCATGTACCAATCTTTCAGTCGCATCAAAGATTTTTACGCTTCGCGGTGGGGCAGCGACACTTCCAATTCAGGGCGCTCCCCTTCGGGCTGGCCACGGCCCCCCGGGTATTCACGAAGATCCTAGCCCCAGTTCTGGCCAATTTAAGGATCCAAGGGGTCACAGTCCTAGCATACTTGGACGACCTTTTAATCATAGATCACTCACGGCCGTGTCTGCAACAGGCAGTAAACCTCATGGTTCGGTACCTCGAAGGATTCGGCTGGGTCCTAAACCGGGAAAAGTCAGCGTTCCAACCTACAAAGCAGTTGGAATACCTCGGCATGAGGTTAGACACAGAACAGCAAAGGGTGTTCCTGCCCCTTGTAAAGATCGAGGCTATCAAGGGGTTGGTTCAGTTGGTTCTAAGCAAGAAAAAACCAACTATTCGCCTGTGTATGCGATTACTAGGCAAGCTAGTGGCCACGTTCGAGGCAGTACCATACGCTCAGATCCACACTCGCGTCCTACAGGCAGCCATTCTAGCAGCCTGGGGCAAGAAAGCACATGCCTTAGAGTCCCCTTTGACGCTATCATCAAGGGTCCGACAAAGCCTGGCCTGGTGGTTGAACCCTCAGAATCTTCTAAAGGGAAGATCCTTCAGCCCTGTTGTCTGGAAGGTAGTTACCACAGACGCCAGCCTGGCAGGCTGGGGGGCGGTCTTCGAGGGGTTCTCTCGCCAGGGAACTTGGGTGAAAACAGAGAGGCAGCTCCCCATCAATATCTTGGAGATCAGAGCTGCTCGCCTAGCCCTTCTGGCATGGACCTCCAGATTACAGGGGTTCCCGGTGAGAATCCAGTCAGACAATGCCACAGCGGTGGCATACATAAACCACCAAGGGGGAACCAGGAGTCAGGCCGCTCAGAGGGAGGTGAGCTTGATTTTTCAGTGGGCAGAGGTTCATGTACCCTGCATTTCGGCGATATTCATTCCCGGAGTGGACAACCTGCAGGCAGACTTCTTAAGTCGCCAGAGTCTGTTGCCAGGGGAGTGGTCTCTGCATCCCCAGGTCTTTCAGACAATCTGCCAGAGGTGGGGAATGCCAGACGTAGATATAATGGCATCCAGGTTCAACAAGAAACTAGACAGGTTCGTGTCTCGAGCGAGGGACCCTATGGCCTGCGGAACCGATGCGTTGGTTTGCCCTTGGCATCAATTCAAACTTCTATATGCATTCCCTCCGCTACAGTTACTTCCTCGCCTGTTGCGCAGGATCAGAGTGGAGCACAAGCCGGTCATTCTAGTAGCTCCAGCTTGGCCCCGGAGGACATGGTACTCACTAGTCCTGAAGATGGCAGTAGGGAGACCCTTGGACTCTTCCTCTACGACCAGACCTACTCTCACAAGGCCCGATCCTCCACCCTACATTACAACGTCTAAATTTGACAGCCTGGAGGCTGAATCCCTGATTCTCAGGGGTAGAGGTCTGTCTAGGCAGGTAATTCCTACCCTGATTAGGGCTAGAAAGCCGGCCTCCAGGGTGATTTATTACAGGGTGTGGAGGAACTACGTAGGCTGGTGTGAATCCAAAAGATGGAATTCCCGCAAATATACCATTGATAGGGTGTTAAGTTTTCTCCAGCTAGGAGTGGATAAAGGCCTGGCATTAAGCACAATCAAGGGACAGATTTCAGCTCTGTCAGTGTGGTTTCAGAGGCCGCTGGCCACCCACTCGCTGGTAAAGACCTTCATACAGGGGGTCTTGCGTATTAATCCTCCTGTCAAGTCACCAATTTGTCCATGGGACTTAAATCTTGTCCTGTCCACTCTACAGAAACAACCCTTTGAGCCGTTGGCTGAGATTCCTTTAGTTTTACTGACAAGAAAGTTGGTTTTCTTGGTCGCCATAGTTTCGGCCAGGAGAGTGTCAGAATTAGCAGCCTTATCGTGTAAGGAACCATATCTCGTTCTACATAAGGACAGGGCAGTTCTCCGGCCCCATCCTTCCTTTCTACCAAAGGTTATATCCAATTTTCACTTGAACCAGGATTTGGTACTTCCATCCTTCTTTCCGAACCCACATCTAGAAAGGAGGGGTTGCTGCATACCTTGGATATTGTCCGGGCCATGAAGGCCTATCTTAAAGCTACAGAAAAGATCCGGAAAACAGATGTGTTGTTCGTTCTACCAGATGGCCCCAAGAAGGGGCAGGCAGCTGCAAAATCCACCATCTCGAGATGGATTAGACAATTAATCATTCAAGCCTACGGTTTGAAGAGGTTGCCTCCTCCTTTGTCGGTAAAGGCCCATTCTACCAGGGCCATGGGCGCCTCCTGGGCAGCACACCATCAGATCTCTATGGCTCAGATATGCAAGGCGGCGACGTGGTCATCAGTCCACACGTTTACAAAGTTTTATCAACTAGACGTGAGAAGGAATGCGGATTCTGCCTTTGGACAGGCAGTACTACAGGCTGCAGTTTAAGATCCTCGGGATCAGAGGCACCCTTGGTTGTAAAAAAGAAAAAAAAAAAAAGTTTTTTCTTGACTAAGTTGGAATTATTATTATTATTATTATTATTATTATTTGAGTATACCTCTAAATTGAATCCTTCTTTGGAAGATGTCTCCCTCCCCTCATTAAAGCATTGCTTTCGGACATCCCATATAGTAATGAATATGCCGCTCTGTGTCCCGTGATGTACGAGAAAGAAAAAGGGATTTTTAAATACAGCTTACCTGTAAAATCCTTTTCTTGGAGTACATCACGGGACACAGAGCTCCCACCCCTCTTTTGGGGAACATTTTGGGAGGCATACTGCTTGCTACAAAACTGAGGGACTCCCTCTAGGGGAGGGGGTTATATAGGGAGGGGACTTCCTGTTTGAGATTGCCAGTGTCCACACCTGAAGGTACTCCATATAACCCATATAGTAATGAATATGCCGCTCTGTGTCCCGTGATGTACTCCAAGAAAAGGATTTTACAGGTAAGCTGTATTTAAAAATCCCTTTTTCTCCTGGGAATGTTTGTTTTTTAAGATTCTCTTGGGGAGGGTGTTCTGTTTTCTCTTGGGTTCTGTTTGCTTTGGGATTGACACTTGAGAATGCAGCGGCTCACAGCAGGAGTCGATATCTCTCCATTCACCGTTTCAGTTCGATCTCTGCCCGAATTTTTGGTTGCATTCCGACCTGAAATGGACCAAAAGAAGCACAGGACTACTGTGCAATTCGCACCAGAGCCGCTGCGGAGATGTGTAAAACGGCTCCATAGAGAGACGGTCACAATCTCCGGATCCAATACGCATAGGTGAGAACCCAGCCTTAATGTTTTATCTTGGGTTTTCTAAAATTAGATTTCAGTTATATGTTACGTTTTCTCTTGGGATGGTTTAAAAACATTCTATCTGAGCTGGGTGTTCTGTTTCCTCTTGGACTGGTATTATGGTTCTTTGGGAGTTGAGTGATTGAGCATGGTGGTTGTTTTTTGTTTTTTGGTTTGGTTTGGGTTTGGGTTTTATGTTCCCTCTTGTGTTGATGTTTTTGGTTCTTCTTGGGTTGACTATTTTGGTTTTTCTTCAGTTATCTTTCATGGTGTTTTCTCTCTGGTGGAAGTACCCAACCTAAATCATTATATGTAGAGGCCAACATACTGATGGCCATTGGTTTATACAGAACCCAGCTACTGAGTGGTTTGTTTACCCTTGAGTTGTTTAATATAACAAGTTTTTGGGTTGGCTATTGTAATTTCTCCTACGTTTTTTTTTTATGGTTCCATTTTATGTTGGATATTCTGTTTTCTTAGGATGGTTTTTATGGTTCTCTTTGGGCTAAGTGTTATGTTAACCCTATGAGTTGTATGTTTAATTATTTTTTGGGGGTTGGGTGTTCTGTATTCTCTTGGCTTAATTTTTTATGGTCCATTTTGAGTTAGGTGTTAATGTTTTCTCTTCTCTTGGGTTGTTTTTATGGTTCTAGTTCAGTTAGCTCTCCTGTACTGGACTGGAGAAAACGCTCACCTCTACTCCATACATACGCCATGAGGAATTAAACCACAGGATAGACTCTCCTATGGTTCTTTCAAAAACTAACGTTTGTAATGACCAAGACTACTAAGCATTAAAGGAACACGACTATGGTTGGCTACACCTTAATGGGCTGTACTCTCACGCAAAAGCTGAGATCTATCCATTCTGCTGCAGTTAACCCATTAAATAATCAAGTGCAATACATGGAACAATCCCGGTCCATGATACCTCGGCTGGCATTCTCAGTTTGGCCCTGACGGATAACTTTCTCTTCGTCTACTGTCAGTGGAATGTCTATATTTGGGAGTCACAGCTTTTGAAGTGTTCAAGCATGTATTTTCCCTGAGGAAGGTCAACACTGTATGGGTATTCGAAACGTGTTGGTCATCAGTCTGCAGGCTTCTCTTCCAGCTGGTTTTAATATCTGCTTCCCACTCAAATGTTTTTATCATTGACAATTTATGTTTTCATGTTGTATGTTTTTTATACTTCTGAATAAATTTACAATTTTATACACATTACTGCCTGCGGTCCATCTTAAAATCCCATTTTGAGGAATCTTTCTTTACTATATGTATTCGGGATGGGACCTACAGGCAGTTCCGTTAATTAGATGAGGCAAAAACCCTTTGGCCCAGATTCACAGAGCAATTTCAAATTTTGCGCGCTGTATCACTAGTTTGAATCCTCAAACCATGATACGGCGGCTTCGGGCTTCGATCCGAGAGGCTTACTTCTTCGTAAGCCTTCGGATCTACCGTGCGATATTTTTGCGGCCGCTGGGAGGAGTCCGCGTCGTTTTCAGCGTCGGGATATGCAAATGACTTTTTACGGCGATCCACGAAGATACGAGTGGTCTTCGCAATCGCTTACGTCATTTTTTTGCTACGTACTGTTAGACCAGCTATTTGCTGGTCTAACGGTGCGTAGCCCATGTTAAGTATGGCCGTCGTTCCCGCGTCGAATTAAATTTTTTTTTTTTGCGTAACTCGTTCGGGAATAGGAATGTCTGTAAACGACGCTACTCAAACAACGAATGACGTAACGACGTGATTTCGCGCAGTGCACGGCGGGAAATTTGTGAACGGAGCATGCGCAGTTCGATCGCCGCGGGAACGCGCCTATTTTAAATGCTTCACGCCCCCTACTCGCGTAGATGGCTTGCGCCGGGAGAAATACACTACGCCGCCATCGTTTACAGGACAAAATCTACGGGATTCCACGTAGAGCCAGGTAAAATATATGTATTTCTGATACTCTACGCGAATCTAATTGTATGTAAATCTGGGCCTTTCACTTTTAGTTCAGCTAGATGTTCTGTTTTTTCTTGGGATGGTTTTAAAGGTTATCTCTGGGTTAGGGGTTCTGTTTTCTCTTGGTTTGTTTGTTATACTGTTTGCATTGGGTTTTATTGGTATCTTCTGGGGTTTTTTTTATGGTTCTTTTTGCTTTTTATTTCATTTTTTCTCTTGGGTATTTATGGTTCTATTTCGATTAGATGCATGTCTGGATGTTCTCATTGGGCTGGATTCTCCATTTTCTTTTGGTATGGTTTTAAATATTATTTCTGATCTTGATGTTCTCATTGGGTAATATTCTTTGTTTTCTCTTGGGTTGGTTTTTATGGTTCTTTTTAAACTGAGTATGTGCACTTTTTTCTCTTTGGTTTGCGTTTTATGTCTTATCTTGTGTTTTTATCGTATGCTTCTTCTTGGGATGGATTTCATGGTGCTTCCTCTGTGGTTGAAGTTCCCAGCCTAATTCATAATGTCTAGAGGTCAACATGCTTATGGCCCTTTGATTAGTATGGACTTCAGCTGCTGGATTAAATGGTATCCAAGGCAACTCATGCTGACTCTCATGAACTTTGGTAAAGCTAATATACAAAAAAAATAAACCCGGGCAAACTTCACAATATTTCCTAAAGATACAACACCATGATTTTACATTAACTACTTCAGGCCGGGCCATTTGGCTGGTCAAAGACCAGAGCACTTTTTGCCATTCGGCACTGCGTCGCTTTAACTGACAATTGCGCAGTCGTGGCTCCTAAAAAAAATGGACGTCCTTTTTTCCCCAGAAATAGAGCTTTCTTTTGGTGGTATTTGGTGGTCTTTTTATTTTTTGCGCTATAAGGAAAAATAGAGCGATAATTTAAAAAAAAGGAATATTTTTTAATATAATAAATATCCCCCAAAAATATATAAAACAAATACGTATTCTTCTACATATTTTTGGTAAAAAAAAAATCGCAATAAGCGCTTATCGATTGGTTTGCTCAAAAGTTATAGCGTCTACAAAACAGGGGATAGTTTTATGGTATTTTTATCAAAGTGGAGTTTCACCCAAAAATGGAACGTACGCTTTTCGGAACCCCCCCCCCCCCCCTCCGGTGTCACATTTGGCACCTTTCAGGGGGGGGGGGTGCAGATACCTGTCTAAGACAGGTATCTGCACCCACTTCTGGGAACACACTACTGCAGCAGTCACACCTCTACCTGCACCCCCACTGTAGAGTTACCACCTCATCCCTTTAAAACTGAACACCTATTAATTACACAGGTTCTGTGGCAGATTAAGGCTGTAATTAAACTAAAGTAGTGCCTTATTTGCATTAAATTAGCCTCAGAACCTGTGTAATTAATAGGTGTTCTGTTTTAAAGGGATGAGGTGGTAACCCTACCTTACTGTCTTCTGGGAAACACACTGTTCACAGGACAGGGCAGGGACCAGTCCTTTGGCTGCCAACATCGCAGGCACGCTGGACAGGTAAGTGTACATATTTTAAAAGTCAGCAGCTGCAGTATTTGTAGCTGCTGGCTTTTAAAAAAAAAAAAAAAATTGGCGTAACCCTTCGCTTTAATATTTTTTTTACTAGTAATGGCGGCGATCAGCGATTTTTGTCGTGACTGCAACATTATGGCGGACACATTGGGCACTTTTGACACTATTTTGGGACCATTCACATTTATACAGCGATCAGTGCTATAAAAATGCACTGATTACTGTGTAAATGTGACGGGCAGTGAAGGGGTTATCCCGGAGGGGGTGCTGAAGGGGTTAAGTTTGTTCTAGGGATGTGTTTTATAACTGTAGGGGGGATGGGCTACGCATGTCACAACACTGATCACCGCTCCAGATCACAGGGAGCTGCAGGGCTGGACTGGGACAAAAAATTTGGCCCTGGACTTCATCCAGACTGGCCCACTTTGACAGGTCTCTCCCATGGCGGCCAGACAACTCCCACCCCCCCCCCCCCCCCCGGCCACCCAATCCCCCTCCTCGTCTCTAGCCACTAGCCATTCTACTTTATTAGAGTAGAACGGTTGGTTCTGGTACTCTTATAGGCAGTACCAGTGGGGAAGCTAGACATCATTTCAACCGGGGCAAAGAATCAGTTTGGTGCTCCCCCATGGGACAAGATTAGGCAGAAGTGAGAAACTCCCAGGCCATAGCTGTTGAGTCAGATGTCTGTCCCCTCCCCCATGCTCCTCTGTCATCCCCCCTGCTCCTCTGGTCCTCCCCCTGCTTCTTTTGTTCCCCCCAGGTGAGCGCTGTGGGGAGCGAGAGACAGAGGAGTGGAGGAGGGCGGCGGTCCGCTGTCACTGATGCCGGCCCACTGAGCCATCGGCCCACCGGGAAACTCCCTGTCGTTCCAGTGGCCACTCCATCCCTGGGGAGCTGTGATCAGTGTCCTGTCACTATGAAGAATGGGGAAATGCCTTGTTTACATCAGCATTTCTTCGTTCTTCCTCTCCGTGAGAAGATCGCGGGATTCCCGGCAGACATCGAGTCCATGGGACCCACGATCAGACTCAAGGAGCTTGCGAGCCCACCCACAATGGCGTGTCTTAAAGGGGACGTGTGTGGTGTATATATATATATATATATATATATATATATATATATATTAGGGTTGTCCCGATACCACTTTTTTAGGACCGAGTACAAGTACCGATACTTTTTTTCAAGTAGTCGCCGATACCGAATACCGATACTTTTTTAAATGTGTCCCCAAATGCAGCCATGTCCCCCACATATTGCAGACATGTCCCCCACATATTGCAGCCTTGTATGTCCCCCACATATTGCAGTCTTGTATGTCCCCCACATATTGCAGCCTTGTCCCCCCCACATATTGCAGCCTTGTCCCCCACACATATTGCAGACATGTCCTGTCCCCCATACCTGATGGGTCGCAAAGCCGCCGCATACCGCCGTTAATCCTGGTGCATGACAACAGCGAGCATTACAAGCTTTCGCTTGTATACTTCTAAAGTCCGCGCTGCCATGTATAGACACTCCCCCTCTCGTGATTGGACGGATCTGTCCAATCACGAGAGGGGGAGTGTCTATACATGGCGGCGCCGGCTTTACAAGTATACAAGCGAATGCTTGTAATGCTCGCCGTAATTCTATTTCGGTATCGGGGGTATTTGCGGGAGTACAAGTACTCCCGCAAATATTCGGTATCGGTCCGGATACCGAGTATAGTATCGGTATCGGGACAACCCTAATATATATATATATATACGTCGATCTGCCCACACAAGCTATTCTGCCGACGTATATGTAAGTTATGGAGTTTTTTAATTGCTGTGCCCTGAGGTGGCAATTAACACCTTTGGTAACTATAGTGCCTCGTCCTAATGAGTATTGGAGAAATATAAAGAACGGAAAAATTTACTTTTTAGGCACCACTAAAGATTTAGTAAAAAATGATTTTTAATATAAATATTAATGATAAAAATTCATATTACAGGGATACTAGTAGTATCCTAAACATACAAAGTACTGTAAGAAATAAACCACATATAACACCACAAGATCAGGTATGTAACCGTTGTGACTGAATTCAGAATCGAACAATGTCTCATCAGGCTGTAGTGATGAAGGATTCCATTGCCAGGTGATGTTATCTGATTTGTCACTGTTTGAAGTCTTGGGTGCTTATAGGATCATTCTTGGGGGGCTCGACATGTTTCGCGGGCTTTTGCCGCTTCGTCAGGAGCTTGAGTACAGTTCTCTGGTAGTGTTGGAAAAATGTGGCCTTCACCCAACCCCTCACTCTGTCATTCCACCACAACACCCAGCCGGGTGGAGGGAAAACCTCAAATTTGTATGGTGAAAATAACTGACAACCAGGCACCAATAGGTGTCTCCTAGTGGATTCAGGTTGAATGGAACCAGCGAAGACGACACAGCTAACCAACAATCATAGGGTCAATCGTGATGTTGGAATCACTTGTGTGTACGGGTTGTTGGATGAATTCGATGCTGGATCTCAAAGGAACGCTGCTTCGCCACTCCAGTGTGTGTCAGTATATGTAAGTTAGGCGGTTCGGGTAGTGGTTAACCCGAATAGTTCAGCATCTTTAACTTCTAAAAACTTTGCATCTTTTTTCTGTGGTTTTCTGGCGATCGTCTCGTCCAGGAGGCCTCATTAGGAATACGAGATGTAATGATACAAGTCAATAGGTAACGAGATACTTACTTCTCCTCAGCTCCCGAATCTGAGTTTCTCAACTAAGACAAGAATCTCATTTAAAATAAATTTCATGCAAAACTCTGTCTGGTTAGTTATGGTTGTTAAGAGATTGAATAACATTTGCAGTACTTCTCTGCTTTTCTCTGCCAGCGTGAGGCCAATATTTAATTTACAGGTACTGCATGCTAAGTTTGTGCAATCCACTTTGGATGATAAAGCATTGATGAGGCACGCGGATGCTGAAAGGGTTCTTTATCGGCAGCTGCAGCATTAAGGAGATAATTGAGATGATACACTTGTACTATCGTCACACAAAAAGGCACAATACACCCAAGGGCTTGTCCGCACGTGAAATTTGGGGGGTAGTAAAACCTCACGATTTTGTTACAATGTTTTGCATGTGCTTTGCATTAAAAATAAAAAATAAATTGTAAGACAATTTTTTTTTAACCACTTTTCTTACTGGGCACATATACCCCCTTCCTGCCCAGGTGAAATTTCAGCTTTCAGCGCTGTCACGCTTTGAATGACACTTGTGCGACGTGGCTCCCGAACAAAATGTACGTCCTTTTTTCCCACTTCCCGCTATAAACAAAAAAAAGTGCGATTTTTTTTTTTTTTTTACTTTTTGCTATAATTAATATCTAATTAAATTTTTTTTAAATTAATTATATTTTTTCCTCAGTTTAGGCCAATACGTATTCTTCGACATATTTTTGGTAAAAAAAAAAAAAAAAAATCGCAATAAGCGTATGGTGATTGGTTCACGCAAAAGTTATAGCGCCTACAAAATAGATAGGGCCAGATTCAGGAACGAGTTATGCCGGTGATGTAAAATTTCATCGGACCTATGAAAACCTCGGACCCACGTGACTTCCGGTGCTCGTACGTCAGAGCACAGCTGATCGCGGGTCCACGGCGCATGCGCCGCGCATGCGCCGACGCCTTTTCGGTCCATGAAAATCCTCGACTCGGGTGGGCGGGCGGAGCTGAATTCTCCATTACATCACCGCCAGCACCGCCTCCAGCATAGGCTTATTCAGGTCCGATAAAAATATAGACTCGGATGGGCGGGCGGAGGCGGAGCTGGATTCTCAAGTACATCCCTGCCAGCACCGCCTCCAGCCCCGTCCCTAAAGCACAGGCTTCCTGAGGTCCGATAAAACCATAGACTCGGGTGGGGCGGACGGAGTCTTGTAAAGCATCAATACCTCAATACCCATCTATAATAACATGTAACATTGTACTGTCAAGAAAATATGTATTTAGGAGGAGAGCTTTAGGTTTGATTTAACTTTGATTTGAAACGTTAACCAAAAACTAAACTTCCGCTCTTCTGTATTTTTTTTTTTTTTTTTTAGGCTCCATGTACACGGGACCATCCTCCTAGCTGTAGGGATTACCCCCACCACCACCATCCTCCCAGCAGCAGGGATCACCCCCCCACCACCATCCTCCCAGCACTAGGGATCAGCCCCCCCACCCAACTACCATCCTCCCAGCTGTAGGGATCAGCCCCCCCCCCACCCAACTACCATCCTACCATCCTCCCAGCTGTAGGGATCAACCCCCCCCCCCACCACCACCATCCTCCCAGCACTAGGGATCAGCCCCCCCACCCAACTACCATCCTCCCAGCTGTAGTAGGGATCACCCCCCCCCCCACCACCACCACCATCCTCCCAGCAGCAGGGATCACCCCCCCCCCACCACCATCCTCCCAGCTGTAGGGGTCACCCCACTACCACCACCATCCTCCCAGCTGTAGGGATCAACCCCCCCCCCCACCACCACCATCCTCCCAGCACTAGGGATTTAATTTCCATTGACCTCTAAGGCCTCATTCACACTTGGCGGACACCGTCGCAGTCTGTCCCGACGGAGTCTGCCACCTCAGTGGGAGATCAGTCCACAGATCTCCGCTGAGCCGACGAATGACAAGCTCCTCTCTGCTCACTGGTCGGGAGAGGGGCTTGTCAGCACCGCTGTCCTCTATGGAGTGATCTGTTGAAAACAGACAGCATGTCCGTTTTCATCAGATCTTACCCGATCCTATCCGCATTGACGGATGGGGACGTGCGCCCTATCCGTCTGTGTTTTTAGCGGATCAGATCAGGTCGGATGCCATCGTTACACATGTCTCCGCTGACATCCGACTCTTTATAGAGATGCATGGAGCGGACGTTCGGGTCCGTCTGAAAACCTGACAGGCGGACCTGAACGGACTTAAGTGTAATTATATCTATATTTTGCATGGCTGTGCACAGACAGATTTGTGTAAGCGAGACTGGGTACGACGGGCACACTGTCTGCATATGGTGGGCATATTGGCTGGGTATGCGGGCACAGTGAGGCTGCCATTGCTCCCCCAAAAACTAAGGGGCTGATCCCTACAGCTGGGTGGATGGTGGTGGTAGTGGGGTGACCCCTACAGCTGGGAGGATGGTGGTGGGGGGGGGTGATCCCTGCTGCTGGGAGGATGGTGGTGGTGGTGGGGGGGGGGGTGATCCCTACTACAGCTGGGAGGATGGTAGTTGGGTGGGGGGGGCTGATCCCTAGTGCTGGGAGGATGGTGGTGGTGGGGGGGGGGTTGATCCCTACAGCTGGGAGGGTATGGTAGGATGGTAGTTGGGTGGGGGGGGGGGGGCTGATCCCTACAGCTGGGAGGATGGTAGTTGGGTGGGGGGGCTGATCCCTAGTGCTGGGAGGATGGTGGTGGGGGGGTGAATCCCTGCTGCTGGGAGGATGGTGGTGGTGGGGGTAATCCCTACAGCTAGGAGGATGGTCCCGTGTACATGGAGCCTAAAAAAAAAAAAAAAAAATACAGAAGAGCGGAAGTTTAGTTTTTGGTTAACGTTCAAATCAAAGTTAAATCAAACCTAAAGCTCTCCTCCTAAATACATATTTTCTTTGACAGTACAATGTTACATGTTTATTATAGATGGTATTGAGGTATTGATGCTTTACAAGACTCCGTCCGCCCACCCGAGTCTATGGTTGTATATCGGACCTCAGGAAGCCTGTGCTTTAGGGACGGGGCTGGAGGCGGTGCTGGCAGGGATGTACTTGAGAATCCAGCTCCGCCTCCGCCCACCCATCCGAGTCTATATTTTTTATCGGACCTGAATAAGCCTATGCTGGAGGCGGTGCTGGCGGTGATGTAATGGAGAATTCAGCTCCGCCTCCGGCCGCGCCCACCCGAGTCGAGGATTTTCATGGATTCAGGCGTCGGCGCATGCGCGGCGCATGCGCCGTGGACCCGCGATCAGCTGTGCTCTGACGTACGAGCACCGGAAGTCCACGTGGGTCCGAGGTTTCTCATAGGTCCGATGAAATTTTACATCACCGCGTATCTCCAGATACGCCGTCGTAACTCTGGGGCCCCACGTACACAAGATCAGACTGGTCCGATGAAACTGGTCCGACGGACCCGTTTTTTTTCATCGGACAGCGATAAAGTGGTCTGATAAGCGTACACACCATCGGACCACAAATCAAATCAGACCAGAACGCGGTGACGTAGAACACAACGACGTGATGAAAAAAACGAAGTTCAATGCTTCCAAGCATGCGTCGACTTGATTCTGAGCATGCGCGGGTATTTTTGGTCCGATGCTTTTGTGGTACTAACCATCGTTTTTGTCCGACGGACAGGTTTTTAAAGCAAAGTTTTAAAACTTTGGTCCAACGGACAACTGTCCTGATAGGCCCCGTACACACACATCGATTTTGGTCCGATAAAACTGGTCTTAAAGGGACACTAAAGTCAGGACTTTAAAAAAAAAAAAATAAAACAAACATGTTATACTTACCTCCACTGTGCCGTTCGTTTTGCACAGAGTGGCCCGGAAAGCTGTCTTCTGGGGTCCCTCGGCGGCTGTCTGGGCTCCTCCTCGCAAAAGCTTTCTACCTTCATGCGAGGGAGCTCGCAACGGTGGAAAGCTTTTGCGTCTCTTACGCCATCGTATCTTAGTTGCATATTTACGCTCTGGCCGCTAGGTGGCGTTTTCGTCGATTTTACCCTCGAATATGCAAAATGAGCTAGATACGCCGATTCACCAACGTACTTGCGGCCAGTCGTATTTTTTTACGTTGTTTGCGTAAGCGTAAGTCCCCGCGTAAAGTTACCCCTGCTATATGAGGCGTACGTAATGTTAAGTATTGACATCGGGACAGCGTAGAATTTTTCCGCCGTTGCGTAAAATGTTCACGAATAGGGCTTTGCGTAAGTTCCGTTCACGTCGAAACCAAATGAGTATTTGCGGCGTAATTTTGAGCACGTGCACTGGAATACGTCCACTGTCGGTGCATGCGCAGTTCGTTCAGCGCATCATTTACGTGGGGTCACGGTTAATTTCAATACAACACGCCCCCTACATGCATTTGTGAATACAGCACTTGCCTGTAAAAAGTTGCGGAGGCTCGTAGCGTAAAATAGGATACGCAACGCCGGCACAAAGATACGCTCTTCCTACCTGAATCTAGCCCATTTTTTTTTTATTATTATTTTTTAGTAATGGCAGTTATCTGCAAATTTTGTCAGGACTGCGACGTTACGGCGGACACATTGGACACTTTTGACACATTTTTTGGGACCATTCACATTTATACAGCGATCAGTGCTATAAATATTCACTGATATACTGTATAAAATGTGACTGGCAAGGAAGGGGGTTAACACTAGGGGGCCGATCAAGGGTTTAAATGTGTTCCCTGCTAGGTGATTCTTACTGTGGGGGGAGGGGACTTTACAACCACTTTTACCTACAAGTAAGCCTAGATTAAGGCTTACCTGTAGGTACCTCCATGGCTGCATGGTAGTCATGTTCACATCTGTGCATTTTATGGAAAGGGCCAGGGACCAGCAGGTGTGTTTTTTGGTTCCATAGACTTCAATGGATCAAACACACGTGTGTACCGAAAAACACAAAATGCACCTGGAATATGAATCAACTGCAACCTGCATAGGTGTGCACATGTATGTATAGAATTGTCAAGTATAAATATATTTTTTATAGAATCATTAAAAAAACTGTATGTGCCAGATTCAGAAAAGTATTTACGTCGGCGTATCTATAGATACGCCACGTAAATACTAAGAATAGCCGGCGTATCTTTTTTTTTTGTATTCAGAAAAGAAGATACGCCGGCTTTCTCTAAGATACTAGCGGCGTAAGTCACTTACACCGTCGTATCTTAGGCGCCGTACACACGGCCGAGGTTCTCGCTGAAAATCAGCGAGAACCTCGCTGGAATGCACATTCCAGCGAGGACCTCGGCCGTGTGTACGGTCTCAGCGAGCTTCCCGTCGGGAAGCCCCGTCGAGCCGAAATAGAGAGCACGCTCTCTATTTCCTCGACGGCCCCGCCTGGAAGAATGGCTGGTTGCCATTCCCGACGGGCGGGTCGCCGAATCCGACGGCCGGGAGAGAACCTCGACGGGCGGAACGATGTGTTCTGCCCGTCGAGGTTCTCTGCCGTGTGTACGGCACCTTAGTTGCATATTTAAGCTGGCCGCTAGGTGTCGCTTACGGCGGTTTTTCGCATAAAATATGCAAATGAGCTATTTACCGCCGATTCCCGAACGCACTTGCGCCGGCGCGTCGTAGTTTACGTCGTTTGCGTTAGAGCGGCGTAAGGTTAACCCCTGCTATAGGAGGCGTAGCCAATGTTAAGTATGGACGTCGGGACAGCATCGAATTGTACATCGGTGACGTCGTTTGCGTAAATCGTTCGGCGCATGGGGCTCGACGTTAGTTACGTTCACGTCGTTTACATTGACAAAAAGCGACGTGATTTTGCGCATGCGCACTGGGAACGTCCACGTGCGCCGTCCAAAAAAAAAAACGTCAATTACATGGGGTCATGATTCATTTACATGAATCACGCCCTCACTTCATAAATTTGAATTGCGCGGACCTTACACATACATTACGCCGCCGTAAATAAGGGCGCAAGTTATTTCTAAATACAGAACTTGCGCAAATATTTACAGCGGCGTAACGTATTGGGATACGTTACGCCAGCAGAAAGATCCGCGGATCTATCTGAATCTGGCCCTATATATATTATTGTGATTCTAATTGACTTGTGATGCAATTATTACATGTACTATCTATCTATATAAATATATCTATCTATATCTATCTATATTAATATATCTACTATATATATATATATATATATATATATATACAGGGCCAGATTCAGGTAGAAAGTTACGCGTCTTATCTGTAGATAAGCCGCGTAACTTCCAACCTACGCCGTCGTATCTGTTTTCTGTATTCAGAAAACAAGATACGCCGGGATTGAGTTCAGATATGAGCGGCGTAATTGTATTTCGCCGTCGTATCAGAACTGCAATTTTAAAATGGCCACTAGGGGCGTTCCCGCTGATTTAACGCCGAGAATATGTAAATCAGCGAGATACGCCAATTCACGATCCTACGCGGGCCCGACGCAGTCACTTTACGCTTTTTCCGTAAGGGGTTTCCCGGCGTAAAGATAAAGCAACAAAAAGGAAGGGGAACCTATGTTAAGTATGGCCGTCGTGACTGCGTCGAATTGAAAACGTTTCACGTCGTTTGCGTAACTCGTCCATGAATGGGGATTGACGTCATTGACGTAGAAAACACTGTCCATAATGTGGAGCATGTGCACTGGGATACATTGACGGCCGGCGCATGCGCAGTGCGTTCGCGCCTAGTTTAAATACTACACGCCCCCTCCTACCCGCCCAATTTGAATTCCGCCGGTCCATTTTCTCTACGCCGCCGCAACTTTAGAGCAAGTGCTTTGTGAATACAGTACTTTCTCCTAAAGTTTCGGCAGGGTAACGTAAATGAGCAACGTTACTCAAGAATAAAGATGCGCCCATCTACCTGAATCTGGCCCATATTGTTTTTCAATAGAAGGCATGTACTTTTAATTGGACAGCATCCCCTGAAGAAGCCTGACATTTGGGCGAAACATGCAAAAAGAGGAAGAATATCTTCTGGACAGCCGCATTTCAAATAAAATTGCCTGTATTGTAAAATCCAACACAGGTATTCAGGTAAAAATAAATTGTATCTTTACAACCACATTGACTGTTTGAGATTCGGCCCCCCGGAGATGGCGTTTAGCTTCGACCAGTGCGGAGAATAATTTTTTTCTGAGCACAGAATGCCTTTGGTCACCCTGTGTCTTCCTATGAATGGGATTCTCAACTTCAAGGATTCTTTTTGTGCACAGAAAAACCCGTAAAAAGCTAGAAAATAACAGATCCGTTGTATACAGTCTCATCTGATAAACAGCAAACTTGAGAAAGCCGGTATTGTACGTCCAGACATTGTAAAGGAACTCTCTACAAATCAAACCAATGTGTTTTCTCTTCTCTTGATAAGAACGACGATCCTGAGTCAGTCCGGTGCTGAATGCACACGTGAATGAAGATAGATCGCCACCGATGACTCCCTCATCCTTGGGTAGAGACCTAGAATAGTTTATTTTTTGCCCAGGGTGACCTTTTATCTGGTTTTCTAAGTGTCTTTTTCTGAGTTCTGTTGATTGCGCCATCAGAATCCCGGAGAAAAGCTATTGATTTAAAGTGCAATTTTCAGAATTTACTGCCGCCTGGCCTCTGTTGTGTTGTTACTGTGTTCTGTGATGTGATAATTGTCTGAAAGTTACATGATAAGAGATAGGCGTGCTGTAGGGGCTGACACACTGTAATCGGCTGTAGATTTGCTACAGCTGAATGACCACCCCTGAAATGTTGGCGCCCTCCAAATTATCGCCATTGCTCACTTTGAAGTTTACAGCTTTCACTGGTAACTTTACAGCCCAAAGGGTCTCTCTCTCGCTCTCTCTCATCTCTCTCTCTCTCTCTCTCTCTCTCTTACTTATAAATGGAATGCCATATTGTGTGCTGGAGTATTTAAAATAATTTTCGGTCCATATATTCAAGACAAACAACCCCAGGAGAGAGAGAGAGAGAGAGAGAGAGAGAGAGAGAGAGAGAGAGAAAGAGAGAGAGAGGCTTTATTGGAAGGTTGGGGTTGGGGTTTAGGGTTATAAGGCTAGGGATTAGGGTTAGGGGTTAGGATTAGGGATTAGGGTTAGAGGGTTAGGGATTAGGGTTAGAGGGTTAGGGTTAGGGATTAGGGTTAGGGTTATAAGGTTAGGGATTAGGGTTAGGGGGTTAGGGTTATAGGGTTAGGGTTAGGATTAGGGATTAGAGTTAGGGTTATATGGTTAGGGATTAGGGTTAGAGGGTTAGGGATAGGGATTAGGGATTAGGGTTAGGGATTAGGGTTAGAGGGTTAGGGTTAGAGGGTTAGGGTTAGGGTTAGGGTTATAGGGTTAGGTTTAGGGTTATAGGGTTAGGGTTAGGGGTTAAGATTAGGGTTAGAGTTAGGGTTATAGGGTTAGGGGCTAGGATTAGGGTTAGGGTTATGGTTAAGGGGATAGGTTAGGGTTTCCCATTGAAGAATAAAGCTAGGACTCAGGAATTGGAACAGGGACCTCCCCAGAGGTCAAAGGTCAGAAGGCGGGTTCCCAAAGGTCAAAGGTCACAAAAGCAGGGAAGCAAAGCCAGAAAAGGTATTAGAATACAGTCTGATTTTTTGCCATGTGCTTTTCCCGATGAAGCCTTGCTTTGAGGCGAAGCATGTTGGGTTAAGGGATTTTGTGGTTTTTAATTATTTTTCTTATTTATTTTTATTATAGGCATTTAGATTTATTGGTGCAATGTGGATTTAGTTCCAGGGGGAAAAGGGAGATTTTTGTGGACTGGTGGAGATAGTGGATTGATATATGTGTATTATTTTCCCAGGCTGGAAGGGTCCTGTGATATACTGTATATACTCGAGTATAAGCCGACTGAATATAAGCTGAGGCACCTAATTTTACCACAAAAAAATGGGGAAAATGTATTGACTCGAGTATAAGCCTAGGGTGTCCATCTGCATGCCTCACTGTGTCCATGCCTCACTGTGCCCATCCTCACTGTGCCCATGCCTCACTGTGCCCATGCCTCACTGTGCCCATGCCTCACTGTGCCCATGCCATGCCTCACTGTGTCCATGCCTCACTGTGTCCATGCCTCACTGTGTCCATGCCCCACTGTGTCCATGCCCCACTGTGTCCATGCCCCACTGTGTCCATGCCTCACTGTGTCCATGCCTCACTGTGCCCATGCCTCACTGTGTCCATGCCTCACTGTGTCCATGACTAGACTTACGTTTAACATGGGAGTCTATTGAAGGGGTGCCTGGCTTTGAAAAATCTGTTCTCCCCAGCCGTAGGTCCCCCAGACAGCAAACGATACACACTTCAAGAGGAAAACTGTGGCTACATGTGTGCCAAGTTTTGTTTATACTCGAGTATAACCCGAGGCACCTAATTTTACCACAAAAAAATGGGAAAACATATTGACTCGAGTATAAGCCTAGGGTGTCCATCTGCATGCCTCACTGTGTTCATGACTAGACTTACATTTAACATGGGAGTATATAGAAGGGGTGCCCAGGTTTGACAAATCGGTGCTCCCCGGCGTAGGTCCCCCCAGACAGAAAACATTGCACACTTGTAGAGAAGAACTGTGGCTACATATGTGCCAAGTTTTGGGTTCAGGGGACCTACGGCCGGCCGGTATCGGGTCCCCAAATTTACCGGAGAAATTACTGTTTAACATGGAGTCTATGAAAGGGGTGCCAGACTTTGAAAAATCGGTGCTCCCTGGTCGGCTGTAGGTCCCCGGAGAACAAACTTTGCACACTTGTAGAGGAAGAGTTGGGCCACATGTGTGCCAAGTTTACGGGCCGGCCGGTACCTGGTTCTCAAATCCAGGCGCAAAAAGGTGACTCGAGTATAAGCCGAGGGGGGCATTTTCAGCACAAAAAAATGTGCTGAAAAACTTGGCTTATACTCGAGTATATACGGTATTTGATTTTGATGGGCAACTGAGCCTTTTAGTAATCACAGTAAACCTCAGTATCAATCCAAGCCTTTGGGTTGTGGTATGTGGCCAGGATCCTGACCCCTTCACTTAAGGGTGTACTCACTTTTGTTGTCAGCGGTTTAGACATTAATGGCTGTGTGTTGAGTTATTTTGAGGGGACAGCACATGTACACTGTTGTACAAGCTGTACACTCACTACACAACATTACACGAAGAATTGGAAATGGCGGTGATGCTTCGCTCAGGCACGTTCCCGTGCCCGTATGACCTCACCTTCCAAAGTTGCTACAAAGTAACCTTGGGCAATTATAAAACATTCCCGCAGCCCAAGCAACCTGTGATCGGAGAGAAAGTAACAGGTACATTAAAATTAAATTAAACAGAAAGATCTGCGTTCTTCGGGGGCAGTTGGCGGCCCCGTTATGGCGACCGGGTACTATGATGTAAAACCGGCGCTCGGTTACGGGAACATGAAATAATATTGTGATTCCATAAGACAGTTGTTCAGGTTTCATTTGATGCCCCGGGACGACGGTTTGTTTTCATGGAGGGAAGCAAAGCGAAGTCATGAGGAATACCGGTGGAGAGAGGGGGGGGGTCTCAGCATGATGCGTTCCGACAGCCGATGTAATAGAGGCCGCGCACGGTCACACCCTCGTCTCTTCCAATCTGTCTCCAGGCACGCATGCTGGAGCTGTGCGCGGTGCCCGTGCACGGAGGGCTAGTAACAAGACAAATTGTCCCGACAGTTAAGAATTAGGCTTGTCCAGCACAGCAGCACCTTCCACACTGACCCTGCATCCATACATACATGGAAAGTGGGGGGGGGGGGGGGCTGAAGGGGGGGTGGCAGGTCGCCCATAGCAAATGCAAGATAAAGTGACGGCAAAGCTGAACTTTGGGATAGGCAAATATTGTCTAAATACAAGAGATGTGTGTTTTTTTACTTTAACCACCTCAATACCAGGCACTTAATCCCCCTTCCTGCCCAGGCCAATTTTCAGCTTTCAGCGCTGTCGCACTTTAACCACTTCCCGCCCGGTCAATAGTATATTGACGTCCGGGAAGTGGTTGTGTTATGCTGACTGGACGTCTATTGACGTCCAGCAGGATAACATGCCAGCGTGCCCGTGGGGGTGCACAGCCCAGCGATCGTTGATGCGGGGTGTCAGTCCAAATGGGCACTGACTGGCAACATGGGCACTGACTGAAGTGATGCCCAGCAATGCCATCAGTGCCACCCCTCAGTGTCCATCAGTGCCACCCCTCAGTGTCCATCAGTGCCACCTCTTAGCGTCCATCCATGCCCAGTGCCCACCTATCAGTGCCCATCTGTGCCACCCATAAGTACCCATCAGTGCCACCCATCAGTGCCGCCTATGAGTGCCCATCAGTGCCGCCTATGAGTGCCCATCAGTGCCGCCTATGAGTGCCCATCAGTGCCGCCTATGAGTGCCTATCAGTGCCGCCTATAAGTGCCCATCAGTGCCGCATACCAGCGCCGCCTATCAGTGCCCACCAGTGCCGCCTATCAGTGCCCATCAGTGCCACCTCATCAGTGCCCATCAGTGCCACCTCATCGGTGTCCATCAGTGCCGCCATATCAGTGCCCGTAAGTGAAGAAGAAAACGTACTTATTTACAAAAAAATGAACAGAAAAAATAAAAACTATGGGCCAGATCCACAAACAATTACGGCGGCGTATCTCCAGATCCGCCGCCATAATTTCAAATCTGCGCTGGCGTATCATTGTTTTGTATCCACAAAACAAGATACGCCGTTTTTTTGCGTAGATACGCCGTCCTACACTGTCGTCCTAAAGTGTCCTATTTTCGCTGGACGCTAGGGGCGCTTCCACGTCGAATATGCAAATTAGGTAGATACGCTGTTTCATGAACGAACATACGCCCGGCGCAGTGTTTTTACGTTGTTTGCGTAAGCGTAGGTCCGGCGTAAAGTTACCCCTGCTGTATAGAGGAGTACGTAATGTTAAGTATGGACGTCGGGCCAGCGTAGATTTTTCCATTGTTCACGTCGTTTGCGTAAACCTTTCGCGAATAGGGATTTGCATAGGCTACGTTCACGTCTTTTTTATTGATGTTTTGTGACGTGATTTCGCGCATGCGCACTGGGATATGTCCACGGACAGCGCATGCGCCGTTCAAAAAAACGCCAAATACGTGGGGTCACGTTGATTTACATGACATCACACCACCTTATTTGAATTGCGCGGCCTTACACCGCAACACTTACACTACACCGCTGTAAGTTACAGCGGAAAGTGTTAGTGGATAAGGATACAGCGGCGTAGTGTAACTGGGATAGGCTACGCCAGCGCCAGCCCTTTGTGGATCTGGCCCTATTTTTTTTTTTTTAATTTTCGGTATTTTTTTAGATGTTGCGCAAAAAATAAAAATCGCAGAGGTGATCAAATACCACCAAAAGAAAGCTCTATTTGTGGGAATAAAATGATAAATATTTAGTTTGGGTACAGTGTAGCACGACCGTGCAATTGTCATTCAAAGTGCGACAGTGCTGAAAGCTGAAAATTGGCTTGGGCGGGAAGGGGTGTAAGTGCCTGGTATGGAAATGCTTAAATGACAATTGCACGGTCATGCTACACTGTACCCAAATCATTTCTTTTAATGGTATTTTGTCACTGTTTTTTTTTGTTTTTTTTTTAAAAGCGAAATAAATGGAAAAAAAAGAAACACATTATTTAAAATTATTCAAACAAATAATCTTTCTTCATAAATTTAGGTAAACTTGTTCAGTGGAGTAAATAATGATTTGCTCCCCTGTAGTGTTGCTCACAAATATTCGCATTGCGAATATTCGCTACGAATATTGCATATTCGAGTATTCGCGAATAACTCGAATATCGCGGCGAATATTCGCTATTTCGCAATCAATTTTGCAATCAATTTCGCATTCGCACTAGCGAAATTTCGCAATTTTTTTTATAAAATATCATGAATATTCGTAAATATCGAATATTCGTGATATTTTATCCAAAAAAAAAATAGCGAAATTTCGCAATCATTTTCGCTTTCGCATATGCGAAATTTCGCTATTTTTTTTTTTTTTTATAAAATATCACGAATATTCGTAAATATCGAATATTCGTGATATTTTATCCAAAAAAAATAGCGAAATTTCGCTATTTTTTTTTTTTAATAAAATATCACGAATATTCGATATTAACGAATATTCGCGAATATTCTTCGAAATATTCGCGAAATATCGCGAAATCGAATATGGCGTATTCCGCTCATCACTACTCCCCTGCAGATTTTGTAACTTTTCCCACTTACAAAGAAATGAAGGGTCTATAATTTTATCATAGGTGTATTTTATATGATAAAGACAGAGGGCCAGATTCTCAGAGGCGTTACGACGGAGTATCTCAGATACCCCGTCGTAACGCCTTTTTTTTTGTCCTCGTATCTATGCGCGTGATGCTGAGCATCACTTTTGCATAGATACGCTTCTACATCCGACAAGTGTAAAAGCATTACACTTTCGGATCGTAGGTGTAATGACAACTCCGGCCACTAGGTGGCCTTTACGTTGTTTTTTCATTTGCATATGCAAATGAAGTAGTACGCCGATTCTCGATCGCTTTTGCGCCGCCCCGTCGTCGCGTACGTCGTTTTCGTTCGCGTAAGGTTACCCCAGCTTCTATGTGGAGTAACCTTACGAGGTCCCGTCGGATGCCGTCGTGTCCCGTCGGATGCCATGTTAAGTATGGCCTCGGGACCGCGTCGTGTTGTGCGTCGTTTACGTCGTTTGCGTACGTCGATTCTCAATGGGGCTGGCGTACGCTGCGATTACGTCGTTTACATTTAGAAAATGTGACGTCCTTTGGAGCATGCGCACTGGGCTTTTTCCCCGGCCGGCGCATGCGCAGTTCGTTCGACGCGGGGGCGCGCTTAATTTAAATACAAGCCGCCCCATTTGAATTGCGCGGGTTTACGCTTGGCGATTTACGAGACGCCAACGCAAACTACGAAGCAAGTGCTTTGAGAATAAAGCACTTGCTCTAGTACGCAGCGGCGGCGTAGTGTAAATGGCTTACGCTACGCCGCCGAATATATATGAGAATCTGGCCCAGAATATCAACCAAAAATGCCGAAAAAACACACGTGATACAAATGTTATAAATGGAGTTGCTGTTCAGTGATTAAAAAGTATTTGATCCCCAACCAACCAACCAACCCACCAACCAACCTCGCCATCATGGGCAAGACCAAAGAGCTGTCCAAGGACGTCAGGGACAAGATTGTAGACCTGCACAAGGCTGGAATGGGCTACAAGGTCATCAGCAAGAACCTTGGTGAGAAGAGGACAACTGTTGGAGCGATTATTCCCAAATGGAAGAAATACAAAATAACCACCAATCACCCTCGGTCTGGAGCTCCATGCAAGATTTCTCCTCATGGGGTGAGGATGGTCATGGGAAAAGTGAGGGATCCACCCAGAACTACACGGGAGGAGCTTGTGAATGATCTCAATGCAGTTGGGACCACAGTCACCAAACAAACCATTGGTAACACAACACACCGCCATTGATTGAAGCCCTGCAGCGCCCTCAAGGTCCCCTCAAGAAGACACATGTACAGGACCATCTGAAGTTTGCCAATGAACATCTAATTGAGACAGAGAAGTATTGGGAGAAAGTGCTGTGGTCAGATGAGACCAAAATTGAGCTTTTTGGCATTAACTCGACTCGCTGTGTTTGGAGGAAGAAAAATGAAGACTTTGACCCTAAGAACACCATCCCTACAGTCAAGCACAGAGATGGAAACATTATGCTTTGGAGCTGTTTCTCTGTTAAAGGTCCAGGCCGTCTTTGCCGCATTGAAGGGCCAATGGATGGGGCCATGTATTGTAAAATTTTGGATGAGAACCTTTTTCCCTCAGCCAGAACACTGAAGATGGGTCATGGATGGGTCTCCCAGCATGACAATGACCCAAAACATACCTCCAAGACAAAAAAGGAGTGGCTCAAGAAGAAGCACATTAAGATCGCAGAGTGGCCTATCCAGTGCCCAGACCTTAATCCTATAGAAAATGTATGGAGGGAGCAGAAATTTCGAGACAGCCAAGAAACCTATGTAAAATAGAAGGGACCAAAATCCCTCCTGAGATGTGTGGAGACCTGATCACCAAATACAAGAAACGTCTGACCGCTGTGCTTCCCAACAAGGGGTTCTCCACCAAGTACTAAGTCATGTTTTGCTTGGGGATCAAATACTTATTTTACTCACTGAACTGCAACTCAATTTATAACATTTGTATCCTGTGTTTATATTTTTTCTGGATTTTTGGTTGATATTCTGTATCTATCATATAAAATAAAAATTATAGACCCCTCATTTCTATGTAAGTGGGCAAATTTACACAATCTGCAGGGGATCGAATTATTATTATTTTCTTCCTCTCTGTATAAATTGTTACCGTATATACTTTTTTTGTGCTGAAAATACCCCCCTCGGCTTATACTCGAGTCACCTTTTTGCACCTGATCTCCCGGACTTTGGGGACCCGGTACCGCCGGCACACATGTAGCCCCACTCTTCTTCTATAAGTTTGCAAAGTTTGTTGTCCGGGGACCTACGGCTGGGGAGCACTTTCATAGACTCCCATGTTAAACTGTAATTTCTCTGGTGAAGGTCCTATTTCTCAGCAGGTCCTAGGTCCCCTGGACCCGGAACTTGGCACATATGTAGCCCCATTTCTCCTCTACAAGTGTGCAAAGTTTGTTGTCTGGGGGAACTACGGCTGGGGAGCCTTTCCATAGACTCCCTTGTTAAATGTCAGTCTAGTCATGGGCACGGTGAGGCATGGGCACAGCGAGGCATTGGCACAGTGAGACATGGGCACAGTGAGGCATGGGCACAGCGAGGCATGGGCACAGTGAGACATGGGCACAGTGAGGCATGGGCACAGCGAGGCATGGGCACAGTGAGACATGGGCACAGTAAGGCATGGACACAGTGAGGTATGGGCACAGTGAGGCATGGGCACAGTGAGACATGGACACAGTGAGGCATGGGCAGAGTGAGGCATGCACATGGACACAGTGAGGCAAAGTGAGGCACAGTGAGGCATGCAGATGGACACCCTAGGCTTATACTCGAGTCAATAAGTTTTCCCAGTTTTTTTGTGGTAAAATTAGGTGCCTCGGCTTATATTTGGGTCGGCTTATACTCGAATATATATGGTATTTTATATATATTAGACATGTGCATTCGACATAGAGAGAAAAGATTCGACATAGAGAGAACAGATTCGACATAGAGAGAAAAGATTCGACATAGAGAGACATGAAGATTCGACATGAAGAGAAAAGATTCGACATAGAGAGACATGAAGAGTCAAAATGTTTTATTTTTTTTTTAAAGATTCTGTTGAATTTTTTTTTTTTTTTCTTCTTCTTCTTAGAACATTTGACAGACACCATGGGCCAGATTCACATACACTTAATATTGCACTGCGTGATCGATATACTCTACGCTGCCGTATTTTACCAGGCTCTACACCGAATTCTGGTAGATTTTTGCCCGTACGCTACGGCGGCGTAGTCTATTTCTCGTCGCGTAATCGAAATACGCGATTAGGGGGCGTGAAGCATTTAAATTAAGCGCGTCCCCGCGGCGATCGAACTGCGCATGCTCCGTTCAGAAATTTCCCGCCGTGCATTGCGCAAAATCACATTCATGGTTTGAGTAGCGTCGTTTACGAACATTCCTATTCCCGGACGTTTTACGTTAAAAATAATAAAAGACGTCGGAAAACGTAGAAATTCGACGCGGGAACGACGGCCATACTTAACATGGGCTGTCTAATATTAGAGCAGCAAAAAGCTGGTATAGTGTTACGCAAATAAAAGATGACTAAAGGTGCCGTAAGAGATTGCGATTGAAGATCGTAATTTCGGGGATCGCCGGCAAAAGCTCATTTGCATACCTCGACGCGGAAAACGACGGGGAGTCCACCCAGTGGCCGCAATTTTATTGCAGCGTAGATCCGAAGGCGTACAAACACGTAATCCAGTCGAATTGAAGCCCGCAGCCGTCTATTCATGGTTTGAGGTTTTCGACTAGCTAGAAAACGCGCGTAATTTGAAATTACTCCAGTCTAACACCAGTTACACAGGCGTAATGGCTCTGTGAATCTGGGCCCATAAGCCTTCAATGACAGATTCGACCTTAATTTGGATTTTCGGACGAATGCATTTTTTTTTACAAAAAAATAAAGAAATAAAAACGAATTTTGGGAGTAACTAAATAAATGAATTTTTCGTACGAAAACGAAATTACGAAACGTAAAATTTCACATAGTGCACACGTCTAATATATATACTGTATATACAGATAGATAGATAGATAGATAGATAGATAGATAGATAGATAGATAGATAGATAGATAGATAGATAGGTAGATAGATAGATAGATAGATAGATAGATAGATAGATAGATAGATAGATAGATAGATAGATAGATAGATAGATAGATAGATAGATAGGTAGGTAGATATACAATAATATCATTTTTTTTCTCAATTATAAAATCATGTAAATCCTAACTGTCCTGGTTGTTTATAAACAGATATGTTATAATTTGTATAAAAGCCGTATTTGTATTTTATCAGAAAATATTTTCCCTTTAAATAATTTTATATCAAATCCTCAGTAGCGAGGGGCATCCAAGTTCCCCCTGTAAAGAAATCCCAGCCGCCTCCCTGTAATGAGATGCCGCAGTCGCTGGAAGCCGTCTTGTAATAAAGTTACATTTAGTGAGGATTTTCATGCCATGCTTTGAAATAAGAAGTCTGAACCTCCCGCTGTTTCCTTTTAATCAGCTCTGGTATTATAATGATTAGACGAGTGAAAGCGATCCGTCTCCACATTTAACGGGGGGGAAAAAATTAAAAATAAGAAATAAAGTTCTGTTTGGTATTCCTGAGGATCTTACAATGCAAATGATTATTCTGGTTTGGGCTCAGCAAGAGCTGAATTACCGAAAGAAGAAGTACGAGTCTCTGGGAAGGGCGAGCTTATAAAACTTTTTCTTGTGTGCTATATAAAATAAATCTGACCACCAGTGCATGACAAGGTCATCAAGTGCCCATGGCAAAGATGCCAAACCGCAGCCCCCTTTGCCTTAGGGTCAGGGTGCCCACCCCGTCCCTGCAATAAACCATTGGGAAAGGGGCAGCTGACCCTCCTGCCCACCCCTTGTCCCGGCCCTGCTGACCACCAGCCTTCCCTTCGGTCTTGCACAGTTGTACCGGCTCCTCTCCTGGACCAAAACAGCTTACGCTGATTTCACCGCACCCTGCAAGCTTCTCACATTGTGCATCAGAAGCTGCAGCAAGTCAGATAGAAGCTCCGCCTCATTTCCTGACTAGAGAAATTCCAATATCATCCCTTTCTTCCACAGTCCCTTTCATTCATTGGGTTTCAGTTCTTTATATCACGGAGGCCCAGGATCACATGTGGGTGTTACTTAGGGCGGTCTGTATGCAAATACAGCCTGCCTAGGAACTCCCACTTCTCCAGGCTGATACTCACTTAAAGCGGAGTTCCATCCAAAAATGGAATGGAACTTCCACTTTTCGGATTTTTTCCCACCTCCGGTGTCACATTTGGCACCTTTCAGGGGGAGGAGGAAGCAGATACAGAAGGATTTCTAGGCGGGTACGGGGGGTGGGCTGCACCCGGGTGACACCCGCCAGAGGGGTGATACCCGTGGGTAGCAGCACCCACACTGCCCGCTGCCCTGATTAGCTGTGCCTCGGCTCACTCGGCTGTGTACCTCAGCGGCGTAGAACAAAGCCACCTCCTCCTCTCTGTTTACATCCACAGAGGAGGAGGAGCCTGCGCTCGAGGGACACACGGTGTGTGTATCTCTGTCAGCGCTGTTCTGAGGTATGTAATGGGGGTGTCTATACTGCTGGGAGGTCTGTACTACTGAGGGGGGAGGTTCTGTACTGAGGGGGTGGTCTGTAATGCTGGGGGGTCTGCTCTAGGGCGGTGTCTGTAATGCTGGGGGGTCTGTAATGCTGGGGGGTCTGCACTAGGGGGGTGTCTGTAATTAGGGGGGTCTGCACTGTTGGGAGGTGTCTGTACTGAGGGGGGTCTTCACTGAGGTGGGTGTCTGCACTGAGGGGGGGTGTCTGCACTGAGGGGGGGTGTCTGTACTGTGGGGGGTCTGCACTGAGGGGGGGTGTCTTTACTGTGGGGGGTCTGCACTGAGGGGGGTGTCTGCACTGAGGGGCGTCTGCACTGAGGAAGGGGTGTCTGTACTGAGGGGGAACTATAGTTGGGGGGTGACACCGTTTTTTTTCGCACCAACCCTAGTGACGCCAACCCTAGTGACGCCACTGAGCAGATACTTGTCTAATTCAGGTATTTGCTCCCACTTCCGGGCATAGGTTGCTGCGGAAACCTATGCGGAAACCTATGCCACGTCCTGCGCCTTCTCCCCCCCTCCGCTGTCTTCTGGGACACACACAGGTCCCAGAAGACAGTAGGAACTAGTAGGATCATGCAGCGAGACTCACGCATGCACAGTAGGGAACAGCTTTAAGCCACATCGGTTGTTATCCCTGGAAAGCTGATTGCCTGCGCTAAAAAACGGTACCGGTATAATGCTTGCAGCTGCATATCACCCCGGTATAACCCCCCGAAAAGCCAAGACCGCATATCTGCGAACGCTTGGCAGGAAGGGGTTATTCATTTTTTTTTTATCATTAGAAACTTTGTTTCTTTTGTTTTAGTTTTTTACTCAAATTATTATTGTCGTTTAGTAATCTTACCATGCGCTGTATTTATTTATGTGAAATGCCGTTACTACCAATAGCAAGAAATTGTTGCCGAACTCCTCTGCCAGCTTCACCGTGATGTCATTTTTTTTTAACAAACCTAATAAGCGTAAAAATGTAATTTTATTTTATATACAATTTCCCCTCCGCCCTCCAATATAAAAGAAAAGACTCGCCAAGAACATCGCTACGCTCCGCTTGGAAATCTGTTTTAGTCTGTTGGTGACTTTAGTTGACAGATCTGCTCAGGACGATGGTTTAATATTTGTTTTATAAGGACGAATATTTTTGCAGATATAAAAATGGAGATTTATAAACTCGGAAGCTCCGGCAGGAACAATATAAAGCGGCATTGTTTATACTGTTTCTGCAGAGAGGAGACTCAGCGATTTTGCAGAATATATTATCTGGGTGTGGGAGTGCAGGACTGGAATAGGATGCTGTTATTCAAGATTACGCTACTGGATTTGGATTTTGGACACCTGATGGTGACCTCTGACTCTGAAAATTGAACTGTGGCTCTTTAGTATTCAACATTTGGTCTTGTGGGCCATGTTAGTGGCACCCTTTTGGTCTTGTGGGCCATGTTAGTGGCACCCTTTTGGTCTTGTGGGCCATGTTAGTGGCACCCTTTTGGTCTTCTGGGCCATGTTAGTGGCACCCTTTTGGTCTTCTGGGCCATGTTAGTGGCACCCTTTTGGTCTTCTGGGCCATGTTAGTGGCACCCTTTTGGTCTTTTGGGCCATGTTAGTGGCACCCTTTTGGTCTTGTGGGCCATGTTGGTGGCACCCTTTGGTCTTGTGGGCCATGTTAGTGGCACCCTTTGGTCTTGTAGGCCATGTTAGTGGCACCCTTTGGTCTTGTGGGCCATGTTAGTGGCACCCTTTGGTCTTGTGGGCCATGTTAGTGGAACCCTTTGATCTTGTGGGCCATATTAGGATGGGGTCTTGCTGGGGGCCATGCTAGGCTTGAGACGCTTCATCCTTGTTTCCGCTGCGCTACTGAATTTAGATTTCGGACACCTGATGGTGACCTCTGACTCTGAAAATTGAACTGTGGCTCTTTAGTATTCAACATTTGGTCTTGTGGGCCATGTTAGTGGCACCCTTTTGGTCTTCTGGGCCATGTTAGTGGCACCCTTTTGGTCTTGTGGGCCATGTTAGTGGCACCCTTTTGGTCTTGTGGGCCATGTTAGTGGCACCCTTTTGGTCTTCTGGGCCATGTTAGTGGCACCCTTTTGGTCTTCTGGGCCATGTTAGTGGCACCCTTTTGGTCTTTTGGGCCATGTTAGTGGCACCCTTTTGGTCTTGTGGGCCATGTTGGTGGCACCCTTTGGTCTTGTGGGCCATGTTAGTGGCACCCTTTGGTCTTGTAGGCCATGTTAGTGGCACCCTTTGGTCTTCTGGGCCATGTTAGTGGCACCCTTTTGGTCTTGTGGGCCATGTTAGTGGCACCCTTTTGGTCTTGTGGGCCATGTTAGTGGCACCCTTTTGGTCTTGTGGGCCATGTTGGTGGCACCCTTTGGTCTTGTGGGCCATGTTAGTGGCACCCTTTGGTCTTGTAGGCCATGTTAGTGGCACCCTTTGGTCTTGTGGGCCATGTTAGTGGCACCCTTTGGTCTTGTGGGCCATGTTAGTGGAACCCTTTGATCTTGTGGGCCATATTAGGATGGGGTCTTGCTGGGGGCCATGCTAGGCTTGAGATGCTTCATCCTTGTTTCCGCTGCGCTACTGAATTTAGATTTCGGACACCTGATGGTGACCTCTGACTCTGAAAATTGAACTGTGGCTCTTTAGTATTCAACATTTGGTCTTGTGGGCCATGTTAGTGGCACCCTTTTGGTCTTCTGGGCCATGTTAGTGGCACCCTTTTGGTCTTGTGGGCCATGTTAGTGGCACCCTTTTGGTCTTGTGGGCCATGTTAGTGGCACCCTTTTGGTCTTCTGGGCCATGTTAGTGGCACCCTTTTGGTCTTCTGGGCCATGTTAGTGGCACCCTTTTGGTCTTTTGGGCCATGTTAGTGGCACCCTTTTGGTCTTGTGGGCCATGTTGGTGGCACCCTTTGGTCTTGTGGGCCATGTTAGTGGCACCCTTTGGTCTTGTAGGCCATGTTAGTGGCACCCTTTGGTCTTGTGGGCCATGTTAGTGGCACCCTTTGGTCTTGTGGGCCATGTTAGTGGAACCCTTTGATCTTGTGGGCCATATTAGGATGGGGTCTTGCTGGGGGCCATGCTAGGCTTGAGACGCTTCATCCTTGTTTCCGCTGCACTACTGAATTTAGATTTCGGACACCTGATGGTGACCTCTGACTCTGAAAATTGAACTGTAGCTCTTTAGTATTCAACATTTGGTCTTGTGGGCCATATTAGTGGCACCCTTTTGGTCTTGTGGGCCATGTAAGTGGCACCCTTTTGGTCTTGTAGACCATGTTAGTGGCACCCTTTTGGTCTTGTGGGCCATGTTAGTGGCACCCTTTTCGTCTTGTAGACCATGCTAGTGGCACCCTTTTGGTCTTGTGGGCCAAGTTAGTGCCACCCTTTTGGTCTTGTGGGTCATGTTAGTGCCACACTTTGGTCTTGTAGGCCATGTTAGGATGGGGCCTTGCTGGGGGCCATGCTAGGCTTGAGACGCCTCACCCTTGTTTCTGCTGTGCTTGACCTTACAGCAAGGAGGAACATCACTGTTCTCAGCTGTGTCACTCTTCAGTGGAGGATTATCTCATAATACATGGCAATCTCTATGTTTTTTTATGTGATTCTGTGGCCACCGAGCAGATTTGTAGGCTGAGTTACCTGGGACACATTTCCTGGGTTTCCTCCTTGGTGTTTTGGATCAGCAAGTGCAGTTCTCTACTATATGAGGGTTGATGCAGCCAGTACCAGGAGAGATTTGTCCAGCGCCCAGGGCAAGGATGCAGAGCTGCGCCCCATCCAATGGGTGTGCTTCCTTACATCAGGTGTCCCCAGCGGAGTCCCTCCTTACATCAGGTGTCCCCAGCGGAGTCCCTCCTTACATCAGGTGTCCCCAGCGGAGTCCCTCCTTACATCAGGTGTCCCCAGGCAGCGGAGTCCCTTGGCTTTGCCTTTCATAGACCGGTGTTGTGCCAACATCGGTTTCCCCCAGAAAACCTGTTTGCACTGGCTCTCGGGTGAGATCAGAATTCCGCCCCTCCAGCCTACTGCACTGCAGCTCCTCCCACTCTCCCTTGCAATGTTATTCGGCCGTCTTCCGCCACCACCCCTGTGCACGCCCCAAGTTTTCATGGTCTCAGTACAACACCATAAAAACAGGGGGTGTGGACTGGGGGGGTGGCAGTAGACGGCCGAATAACATTGCAAGGGTGAGTGGGAGGAGCTGCAGTGCAGAGGGCTGGAAGGGCGGAGTTCGGATCTAAGCTGAGAGCCAGGGGGAAATAGGGAAGATCTTGTGGCGGAGGCGGCGGCCATATTTTTTAAGCCAGAAACAGATCCAATGTCAAAAACAGTCCTGATTTCCAGGGACAAAGGCAAAATCCAGGGATTTTAATTGGGACGGTCTCCGATCGGGACGAGGGTCCCAACATCGGGATTGTCCTGGGAAAATCTGGACTGTTGGCAAGTATGGACATGTGATATATAACACATACCTGTGGGAAAGCCTGGGAGGACTTCTTCTCACCTGGAAGTGGGTGCCACTCTGTTTTCATGGGCCTGCACAAATTTTTACTTGGGTGGGGACTTTCACTAGGGGGTTTATTTTCATTTGGGTGGGGGGCTACAGGGCCGATCCTGGGGTCACAGGCACCTGGGTGCAGAAATGTTTTTTGGCGCCCCCCCACGTGGGTGTGGTGATTTTACTAACTCCTCCCCTTTACACATGTTTCTATGGAAACTACTTAACCACAGAAATGCTCCCCCACAAAGTCTTCATTACCCTGGGATCCTTGATCTCTTAACAATAAACAAAATACAGGAAGAGAAGCAGAGTACTTTATTGGTATCTGGAGGGGGCCTCTGTGATGGACACAAAGAGGGATTCTGTTAGAGAGCCTGTTAGAAAGACCCCCAGACATACTACAGACGTGATACAGGAGATGGTCAGAGACTGCAGACTTAGTAAAGGAGATGGTCAGAGACACATGAGTTTTGGATGGACACACACCTATGCTCAGAACACTAGTTCTGGACAGACACAAACAAGGAGAGGAGGGAGGGGAGAACTCTGCCACTTCGGCACACCCCACCTCTGCAGGCACCTGGGTGCAAAGCACCCTGTGCACCCTGCCTAGGATCGGCCCTGGGGGACTATTACAGGTATAGCCCCCCACAATACCTGTAATAGCCCCCCAGGGCCGATCCTAGGCAGGGTGTACAGGGTGCTTTGCACCCAGGCGCCTGCAGAGGTGGGGGTGCAGGGGGGCAGGGGGGTTGGAGAATGCAACCATGGTTCATGTTACATCCTAAACATGGGTATTGCTTGAAGCACGCTATGAAAGGTGGACTATGCCTTTAAAAAGGTTGTGATCTTTTTTTTGGAACAAAAATCAAATATCTAATGTGAATTTGCTGAGTTATGGGAATCTAATTTAAGGTAAAGGAAAGGCTGAAACTCGTTTTTTTTTTTTTTTATGTTAATTAGTCACTGAATTAATTAGTCTTGATTGTGTTCTCACAAAGTGCTTCTTAAGAAGCAAGACATCACAGGGAGCTGAGCCTGCAGTGCTCAATGGGAAACACAGGCTCTTAAGTCCCATTGGAAGAAATTATTATTTGCGCTAATCGTATAAAAAAATAAAAGTTGTGAATGACTCGGGTTTACTTAAAGAAGAACTTCAGCCATCACAAAACAAAGTTTAGATAATCATTTCCTGGAACAATTGTTGATTGCGATTCAGGATCGACCAATCCTCCAGGGCCTTCAGCTGAGATCATGCCGGCACATGCCTTGGAAATGATCTGGCCGCCATTGGATAGCAAATAAAAATACAAATATTTCAAGGATTCTCCTGCAAAGTAATAATTTCATGAAAAATGTGTGTGTGTGTGTGTGGGGGGGGGGGGGATTTACATTTTTATGGGCCTTTTTTAGTACTGTGACAGGAAGTCAGGTAAATCTGTGGGTGTTGTCACAGACGGGAGATACATTTCTGCCTTGTTTAGACAATACACCAATTACTATTAGACGGCTGCAGAGATAGTCAGAAAAGTTTAGGGCGTTGGAAAACCTCAGCTGTTCAGAATGAGGCAATTAAGGCCTCTATAAGACATCCAAAGGATGATTACTGGTTGCTGCATCCTGAGGCTTTTTGAGTTAAAGCGGAGCTCCACCCTGTTTTTTTTTTTTTTTTAAATCTAAAAAAAAAAAAATGAAATGGAAAAAAAAAAAAAATACTCACCCTAAATAGGCTGTTGCTATGCGGAAGTCCCGAATCTGCCCTCATGATCCGCGGTGCGGTTTTCTTCCTCCTCCTCTTCTCGGTATCTTCTTGTGAATGGGCCGCACTGCATTCTGAGAACTGTGTGTATCCCAGAAAGCAGCCGGACCATTCACAAAGCGCCGCGTCGCTCGCACATGCGCAGTAGGAAACGGGCAGTGAAGCCGCACGGCTTCACTGCCTGTTTCCCTGACTGTGGATGGCGGTGCCGGGATCGAGGATCGGCATCGGCGGGGGCCGTCAGCGTGGGCGCCTAGGACAGGTAAGTGTCCTTATTCAAAGTCAGCAGCTACACTGTTAGTAGCTGCCGACTTTGAAAAAAAAAAAAAATGCGGGTGGAGCTCCGCTTTAAGGAGCAGTCAGAAAGACTTCTGAAGAGGTGAGGTGCTTGTTGATTTTTCTGTGTGATAAAAATCAAAAAGACTATTGTTTCTCTGCAGAATGACACGTAGTGCTCTGGATTGAGACAAATACACACTATAGAGGGATATGCTTTGTTTGTATTTTATGTCTGAGGTTTACAACCACATTAAAGTGATTGTAAATTCAGAAGGCTTTTTATCTTAATGTATTCTATGCATTAGGAGAAAAGCCTTCTGTGTGTAGCAGCCCCCCTAATACTTACCTGAGCCCCATCTCTGTCCAGCGATGTCCACACGTGTCTCAGCCATCTGAGATTCTCCTTCCTAATTGGCTGAGACACAGCAGCGGCGCCATTGGCTCCCCCTGCTATCAATCAGTCATAAAGCCTGTGACAGACTCACCCGGGACAGAGGCTTTTGGAGGGGACTGAATGCTAGCCTCTTGCCTTGCAATCATGGGCCCTGACATTTTGGGGAACGGTGCTCTTTGTGAGCTGTATGCCTGGGGACCCTGTATATGTCATATTAGAGTGACTGATTCATACTGTTGGGACAAACAGTGTAAGGGGATGCTAATCCTGTCACCTCCAGCCATCTGTCTGTTCTCTGTGCTAATTGACCCCGCTATTGTGTGAAGATGTCCTGAGTTTACACTTATGATAATGTGTATTGTATAGCAGGTGAGTGAGGAGACGTGACATCTACCATGAAAGGTCATATCTATGAGTTACCTAGTCTGGGTAAATGATTAGTTAATTAGCTCACGTTAATTTATGTTCTGGTTACCTCCTCTAACTGTATATAAGATTGTATATACTCCATGTTCAGCAGACAGACAAGTCTTGTCTCGTTGTGTGCTTGTGAGCAGCTGGAATATCTGATATCTATATCCAGTCTTGTTTGGTTGCAGGTGGAAACCCGTACACATGGTGGATTGGAAGAGGTAACGAGAGACACACCTACTGGGGCGGGTCCTTGCCTGGGCAGTGCGCCTGCGGGATGGACGAGAGCTGCATCGACATGAGATATTACTGCAACTGTGACGCCGACAGACAAGACTGGTAAGGCAAAGATTATGAATGATGCAATATATTCAATCCTAGAGCCAAAAGGTGAAATAAACTTGTGATGCCAAGACCTTGTGACTTCTAATGGGCCCCAACAGAGGGGCCCCCAGAGCTGTCCGGCTATGAAGTGATCAATGCAGGGAGCAATAACACTTGGGAAATAAATATCGATACATATACATATTGTTTAGGACGGTCTTTCTCAACCTTGTTAAAGTGGAAGTAAACCAATCGATTTAACAGTTTCACAGTTGCATTGGATGTGCCGGAAATGTACAATTGTGCTCAAAAGTTTGCACACCCTGTCAGTAATTTTGAAATTTCAGCATTAACATTAAAAATATGACTACCTGACCTTGGCTTTGTATCAAGAGATCCCCACATTTTCCACTTTTTTTTATTAAGTGATTGAACTTTTTATATACTTTTATATCCAGTGCTCTCTGCTTCCATCCTGCTCATTGTCCCCTCCCCCCCCAGTACTCTCCAGCCCCCCCCCCCCCTGTGCTGTCCACCCCTGTTCTTTCTGGCTCCCCCAGTGCTCTCTGCTCCCACCCTGCTCATTGCCCCCCCCCCAGTGCTCTCCAGCCCCCTGCGCTGTCCACCCCTGTTCTTTCTGCCCCCCAGTGCTCTCTGCTCCCACCCTGCTATTTCTCCCCCCGGTGCTTTTCAGCCCCCACCCGTGATGTCCACTCTTGTTCTTTCTGCCCCTCAGTGCTCTCTGCTTCCAACCTGCTCTTTGTCCCCCCCCAGTGCTCTCCAGCCCCCCCATGCTGTCCACACCTGTTCTTTTTGGCTCCCCCAGTGCTCTCTGAACTCACCCTGCTCTTTGTCCTCCTGTGCTCTCCAGCCCCCGCTGTGCTGTCCACCCTGTTCTTTCTGCCCCCCCCCCCAGTGCTCTCTGCTCCCAACCCGCTCTTTGTCCCCCCAGAGCTCTCCAGCCCCCCATGATGTACACTCCTGTTCTTTCTGCCCCCCAGTGCTCTCTGCTCCCACCCTGGTCTTTGTAACCCCCCAGTGCTCTCCAGCCCCCCATGCTGTCTACCCCTGTTCTTTCTGGTTCCCTCAGTGCTCTCTGCTCCCACCCTGGTCTTTGTCCCCCCCCCACAGTGCTCTCCAGCCCCCTGTGTTGCCCACCACTGTTCTTTCTGGCTCCCTCAGTGCTCTCTGCCCCCTGCTCTGTCCATCCCTGTTCTTTCTGGCTCCCCCAGTGCTCTCTGCTCCCACCCTAGTCTTTGTCCCCCCCATGCTGTCCACCCCTGTTCTTTCTGGTTCCCTCAGTGCTCTCTGCTCCCACCCTGGTCTTTGTCCCCCCCCCCCACAGTGCTCTCCAGCCCCCTGTGTTGCCCACCACTGTTCTTTCTGGCTCCCTCAGTGCTCTCTGCCCCCTGCTCTGTCCATCCCTGTTCTTTCTGGCTCCCCCAGTGCTCTCTGCTCCCACCCTAGTCTTTGTCCCCCCCATGCTGTCCACCCCTGTTCTTTCTGGTTCCCTCAGTGCTCTCTGCACCCACCCTGGTCTTTCCCCCCCCCCCCCCAGTGCTCTCCAGCCCCCCTGTGCTGTCCACCCCTGTTCTTTCTGGCTCCCTCAGTGCTCTCTGCTCCCACCCTGCTGTCCACCCCTGTTCTTTCTGGCTCCCCCAGTGCTCTCTGCTTCCCCCTGCTCTTTGTCCCCCCCACTGTTCTCCATTCCCCCATGCTCTCCACCCCTGTTCTTTCTCCCCCCCAGTGCTCTCCAGCTCTCCCCATCACTCTTCAGCCCCCACCCCTGTTCTCTCAACTTCCCCTAGTGCTTACCATTCCCATCAGTACACTTGAGCCCCCGTGCTCCGCACCCCTGTTCTTTCACGCCCCCCCCCCCACCGGTGATCTTAAACTCCACCCATCGCTCTCCAGCCCCCCAGTGCTCTCTGTCCCTGTGCTCTCCACACCTGTTCACTGGAGGTGATGAATGGACTTTAAAAATGTTGCCAATCTTTATAAATATTTCATTTTTTATATTCTAAGTGTTTTTTTTCTGCGTACATATTCCCTCTAAACCTTCTGAATCTCTTTTCATGAACCCGCCTTTTCAATTTTATTGCTATTACTTTGTTTTAATGTAGCAAAAGCTAATAACCTCGATAATGAAATATTAATTAATTGTGACCTGTAGCTTTGAATTAAATCAATGCATACCATCAATATTTATAAGTGATTAATACCGGGAGGCTGAGGAGTACTGAGATATTGGCAGCAGAGACACAGTAGAGACGCACTATTGCATGCAGTAATACATTTGTATCTGTCAGCACTGCGACTTAGAGAGAGAAGGGCTGCAGTGTCCGTGCATATCATTAGACGATCTATATCTACTCTTCCAAGAAAAACAACGAGTAGCTAATTGTAATTGATTGTAATAACCTTTTTAATGGATGATCATATCACAAACTCCAGGCTCGTGGTTATTAGCCTAAAGAAGAAGCCTTGAAAGATGATTTACACTATGCTGAACTTTATTTGGTATTGCAATTGGTTAACTTGACCAAAATGATTCCAACTCTCCATGGCAAAACTCCAGGGTGTAATTTGATGGGGTGGAAGTAATAGCTTCTCTCTGTGGTCCTTACAATCACCTCTAGCAATGTATTAATAGTAAGGATGAGCCCACCACCAAGGCCGTCTTAATAGCATCATGGGCCCCTGGGAAAAGTAATGCTCTGGGGGCCCTACAATGGAGACAGTGCAGGTAAACAGACATGAAGTAGGTAGGAGGCAGACAAGCAGAGCTTCCCCTTTTGGGTGGAGCTCCGTATTAACTACATGAACAATCATTAAGGACAGCAAAGAAACTGTGGGATAATACTACATACATAAAGTAAAAAAGTTGTCCAGTGCATATAATATATTTGCTAGATTAATTCCTCTCCAGCACTATGGCCCCTCTACACCCTAGGTATCCCCCCAGCACTCTGACCACTTGGACCCCTCTACACTCCAGATATTCCCCTAGCACTTTGACCCCTCTACATCCCAGATATCCCCCCAGAACTCTGACCCCTCTACATCCCAGATATCCCCCCCAACACTCTGATCCCTCTACATGCCAGACATCCCCCCAGCACTCTGACCCCTCTAAACCCCAGATACCCCCCAGCACTCTGACCCCTCTACACCCCAGATATCCCCCCAGCACTCTGACCCCTCTAAACCCCAGATACCCCCCAGCACTCTGACCCCTCTACATCCCAGATATCCCCCCAGTACTCTGACCCCTCTACACCCCAGATATACCCCAGTACTCTGACTCCCCCTACATCCCAGATACCCCCCCAGCACTCTGACCCATCTGAATCCCAGATATCCCCCCAGCATGGGCTCAAGGACCAGCTGCTTTGTGGAAAGGGCAGGGGCCCTCATGCAGTGCCCAGGCGTGCCCTCTCATTAAGACAGCCCTGCCAACACCCCCCCGGTTTGTTTCGCAACAGAACTTGCCTAACATGCAAAATATTTGTTCGAACACGTGAGCACTGTTAAAGTGTATGAGACACAAATATGAAAAGTGCTAATTTTAAAGGCTTATATGCAAGCTATTGTCATAAAAAGTATTTGGGGACCTGGGTCCTGCCCCAGGGGCCATGTATCAATGCAAAAAAAGTTTTAAAAATTGAAGTTTTTTTGGGAGCAGTGATTTTAAGTAGCACATTTTTCCCATGTTTAGAACAGTCACTACTGCAGCAAAATTAACCAATTCATTATTTCCTTATTTTGCTTATTATTATTATTATTGTGTATATAACATTACATTTTTTATGTATTTCAGGACAAATGACACCGGATTTCTAACCTTCAAGGAACATTTGCCGGTTACTCAAATTGTCATCACTGATACAAACAGATCGGGGTCCGAAGTGGCGTGGAAAATTGGTCCTTTGCGTTGTTATGGAGACAGTAAGTTCATTTTTCTTTTGCAATTGTATTGCAGCTTCCAAATACAGTTGCAGTTTTAAAATAAACATGAGGCAGACCTGAGTAAATCACATTGAGCAATCCATCAAAAAAAAAAAAAAACATAAATAGGTGTTTTAGACAAGTGAGGTCGGTAGATGCAGAGACAGAGGAAACAGAACATGTGCAATTTATTTAGTTCCGAGTTTGTTTTTTAACGAATTTTGGCAAATTAGTTCATTCTGAAATTTCCAAACTTACAATTTTTCCGAAATTCAGAGGTTTGGAAATCCGTTTTTTTCCGAAATTCAGAGTTTTGGAAATTCGGAATTTCCGTAATTCAGAGTTTTGGAAATTCGGAATTTCGAAAATGCTGAGTTTTGGAAATTCGGAAATGCTGAGTTTTGGAAATTCGGAATTTCGAAAATTTGGAAATGTGAATATTCCAAATTTCGTAAATTAGAAAATTCCAAATTTTGGAAATGTGAAAATTCTAAATTTTGGAAATGTGAAAATTCCAAATTTTGGAAATGTGAAAAATCCAAATTTTGAAAATTTGGTAATTCGGAAATTTGACAATTTAGAAAATTTGACAATTTAGAAAATTTGACAATTTAGAAAATGTCACAATTTAGAAAATACAAAAATCTGAAACAATACAATACAAAAATTTGAACTTCTGTATATTTAAAAATTTCTATGATTCGAAAACTCACAAATTTGAAAAAATTTAGCATTTTCGAATTTCACATTTTTGCATTTTTGGATTTTCGAGTTTCTGAATTTTCGAATTTCTGAGTTTCCGAATTTCTTAATTTCCGATTTACGAATCGAATTTCCAAATTGCGAATTTTCGAATTTCCTGAATTTCCGAAAATATGTAAATACAATTCGGGATTTCGGAAATTTCGGAAATTCGGAAATTTCGGAAATTCGGAAATTTGAAGATTAAAAATTTCGGAAGTTTGTAAATGGCAAATATAGAAAATTTGACAATTTTGAAAATGTGTCAATTTTGAAAACACAAAAATCTGAAACAATACAATGCAAAAAAAAAAATCTGAAGTTCTGAAATTTGAAAATTTTGCAGATTCAAAAAGTTCACAATTTCGAAAATTCATGAATTTTCGAATTTTTAATTTTCGCATTTCCGAATTTCCAAGTTTCCGAATTCAGAATTTTCACATTTCTGAATTTCCGAATTTCAAATCAAAATTTCCGAGTTTCCGAATTTTTGAATTTCCGAAATTCAAGAATCACATTTCCAAATTATACATTTTCTAATTTCCCGCAGCGCACATGTCTAAGAAAATGCATATATTTGGGGGACCCCGACACTGTTTTTATGCTCAGGTTTGAAATTGCTGCCAATTCTTTCTACACTTAGCTGTCAGCAGGGAACCCCCGCTGACAGCTGATAAGTCATCAGTTGTTAAGGACGCGGGCAGATGGCTTGCCGAGCTCACTTCTTAACAACCGAAGATTCATCAGCTATCAGTGCCATATCACAGAAAATGGCCTGGTAATGAAAGGGGGTAAATCTTCTGGAGCTGAAGTCGTAGAGTATTGAAGGATGGGGACCCCTGTAACATTTTTATTGTTATCTATGTCTCCGCCGTGGAGATTCGCCCTCTGAAACTGTACAAAAATAGCTTTTGTTTGCCTTTGCAGGAAATTTTTGGAACTCTGCCTCGTTCACCGCTCTGGCGTCCTACCTCTACTTCCCGGCATCCCATGTAGACTTCAGCACTGATATTCTGTTCTTCTTTAAAACCACCAGCTCCTCCGGGGTCTTTCTGGAGATCCTTGGGGTAAAGGACTTCATAAGAGTCGAGTTAATCTGTGAGTATTTCCCAGAAAATTTATTTTATTATTGTTAGATTTTTTTTCCACATACACATTATTAGAAAAATTTACATTTCAATGCAAACATTGAACAATGCATATATGAATTTGAACTGGTATTAGCTTCTTGCTGGTTATGTATAGCAGAGCTCAAAGTAGAAGAAGGCAAAGCAGCACAAGAAGCCACTGATGCTAACAGGAATCATTGTCAGGAATTGGATCACTTGCTGGTGGCACTGTGATCCCCAGACCTGTAGGTTGTAGTTCCAGTGTCCACCAGGGGGTTTCTCTCAGCAGCCAGCAGATTCCAGCAATATTTTATCACCTGATGCTGGGAGGGTATTTAGTCCCTCCTCTGCTACTCCATATTGTCTCAGTTTTCTGCCTGTGTGTCCCATGCTCCATGCTCCTTGTGAACTGTTATGCTGTTTCTGATCCTTCTTTCACCTGCTTGAACTTCCTCCTGTGTACCCTCTCCTGGTCCTGAACTGCTCCTCCTGCCTGATCCTCCATGTATGACCCTGGCTCTGTTACTAAACGGCAATGGGGGAATGCAATGTTAGCACCTCTATGCTAGGGGGTCTCTTGATGCTGGCTGTTGGGGAATCTATTGTCGCTGATGGGGATCTGTTTTTGTGTGAGGGTCTATTGTTGCTGGTGGGGGGTCTGTTGTTGCTGGGGGGTCTTATGTTGCTGGTAGCAATCTACTATTGAGGGAGAGGTCTGTCGTTGCAGTAGGCCTGAAGGTCTATTGATGCTGGCTGCTGAGAGATCTGTTGTTACTGCTAAGGGGTCTAATGTTTCTGGGGTGGATATTTTGTTGCTGGGGGTTGTATTTTGTTGTGGGAGGTCCATGGTTGCGCAGTGTGTAGGGGGGTCTATTTTTGTGTGGGGAAACTATTGTTGCTGGGGTGGGGGTCTGTTGTTGTTGGTGGGACCTTACATTGTTGGGGTGGTGTCTGTTGTTGCTGGGGGAATTAATTGTTGTGTGAGCAATCTATTGTTGCTGGGATGAGATATATTGTTCCTGGGGTGAGGTATATTGTTGCTGCGGGGACCTGTTGTTGCTGGGGTGGGGGGCTATGTTGCCAGTTGGCTCTATTGTTGTGTGAGGGATCTATTGTTGCTGTTGTGGAGTCTATTGTTGTTGGGGTGGGGTCCATTAATGCTGTGGGGAGTGTATTGTTGTGATAAATTATGTATTCATGCTGGGGTGGGGTCTAATGTTACTGGGGGAGCCAGGGCTGGACTGGGACAGAAATTTGGCCCTGGATTTCATCCAGACTGGCCCACTTTGACAGGTCTCTCCCATGGCGGCCGGACATTCCCCCCCCCCTCCAACCACCCATGCCACCTCTCTCCCTTCACTAGCCACTAGCCATTCTACTTGGACGGCTGGTACTGGTACTCTTAAAGGCAGTACCAGTGGGGAAGCTAGACATACTTTCACCCGGGGCAAAGAATCAGTTTGGTGCCCCCCCTTACTTCACAAGATTAGGCAGAAGGGAGAGACTCCCAGGCCATAGCTGTTGAGTCAGCGGTCTGTCTCCTCCCCCATGCTCCTCTGTAGTCACCCCTGCTCCTCTGGTCCTCCCCCTGCTTCTTTGTTCCCCCCAGGTGAGCGCTGCAGGAAGGGAGAGACAGAGAAGCAGAGAGGGGCGGCAGTCCACTGCCACTGAAGCCGGCCCACTGAGCCATTGGCCCACCGGGAAACTCCCTGTAGTCCCAATGGCCAGTCCATCCCTGGGGGGAGCTCTGGTTGCTGGCTTCTGGGGATCTAGTTTACTGCTTTTCTTGTTATTAGACAAGAACAAATTCCATACAAATTATTTAGCACATACTTGGGGCAGTGCTGGGAGCTGGGTAGGGGGTGGAACCAAGGGGCTGTGCTCAGAGGAGCATAGGGTGCGTAACAAGGGGGGACTCAGAAGAGGGGAGTATCTACACCGATTCTCTGTGAAAAAAAAGTCCTGGTGACTGATGACACCTCTTAAGTCTTACCCTGCCTTCTGTAAATATTATATTATTAACTTGGTAGCTAAATTTTATGTTAGGTTGTGTGACGGAATGTCCAGCACCCAGCTTGCATGCTTGCCAACAGTCCCGATTTTCCCGGAAAAACAGTGTCAGGTCACCTGTGGCCAGGTGACAAATGCACCCCATTGGAGACAGGGGTGCACCACAAGGTAGTGAACCCAATAGCGTACTGCGGATGGACAGGAAATGTGACTCCAAGATTCTCCAGGGTGCGGAGTCTAGGGTCAAGCAGGTATTCACCAGAGCCTCTAGTGGTGAGGATGGCCTTCGCTGCAACTGAACCCAGGTCGCGGCCCCTGGAGTCCCCCAGGTCATGCTCCATAGGGAGAGAGGGGAAGCAGCCACTCAGGACACAAGGGATAGTAATGGGTAAGCCGAGGTCGGGCAACAGGCAGACGAGGGTAACCAAGGGACAGGCCAAAAGTCAGGGTAACTGGCAAACAGGAGTAGTCAGGGACGAGCCAAAATCAGTACACAGAAAGGTTAACGTAGCACACGGCAAACAGGAACACAAGCTAACAAACAAAGCTGAACAGCAAAGCAGACCTGCAGTACAGTGGTTAATATAGAGTTCCTGTTATGGTCTGGGATGGAGCCATACAGGGAGGAGAGGTGATAAAAGGCAGCCAGAAAGAGAGTCAGGTCTCTAATGGACACATGGAAGAGGTAAGATGCCAGACATTATTGCATGTCCATGACAATCAGGAATGTTTTTGGCAAAAAGGTGGCCACTGATGCCTCTGTGAGTACATTTCCCCTTGTGATCGGTGGAGAGGGGAGGGGCAGCCAAAGGGTGATGCCCACAAAAGCATGAATGGGGTGCCTCAAGATTGTCTGTCATTTTTAAAGGGTTCCTTGGCTGAAAAAAGGCTAAGAGACACTGGACTAGATGACACTAGCTTAGGTGCAACCTGGAACTCGAACTGAATTTATTGTTAATTCACACAGAATATATACCATGCAAGATCAGATAAGAATTTGGTCCCGCCGAGCTCACGTGCATAAGCGAACGCATACGTGAGCAGCGCCCACATATGAAATTGGTGTTCAAACCACACACGTGAGGTATCTCTGCGATTGGTAGAGCGAGAGCAATAATTCTAGCCCTAGACCTCCCCTGTAACTCAAAACATGCAACCTGTATAATTTTTTAAATGTTGCCTATGGAGATTTTTAGGGGTAAAAGTTTGTCGCCATTGCAAGAGTGGGCACAACTTTGAAGCGTGACATGTTGGGTATCAATTTACTCGGCGTAACATCATCTTTCACAATATAAAAAAAGAATTGGGCTAACTTTACTGTTGTCTTATTTTTTTTATTTAAAAAAGTGTATTTAAAAAAAAAAAAGTGTGCTTGTAGGACCGCTGCGCAAATACGGTGTGACAGAAAGTATTGCAACCACCACCATTTTATTCTCTAGGGTGTTCAAAAAATATATACCGTATTTATCAGTGTATAACACGCTACGGCGTATAACACACACCACAATTTAAGAGGAAAATTTCAGGAAAAAACGTTTTGTTTTTCAAATAAACCTTTGAAGCAAAATAATGGTCAGTGCCAATCAATGCAGCCTGATTAGTGTCCATCTGCAGCCTCAATGCAGACTGATGCCCATCTGCAGCCTCAATGGAGCCTCTGTGCCCATCCGCAGCCTAATCTGCGCTTATCCAATGCAGCTTGATGCCCATCTGCAGCCTCAATGCAGCCTCTGTGCCCATCTGCAGCCTGATCTGTGCCCATTCAATGCAGCCTCTGTGCCCATCCGCATCCTGATCTACGCCCATCCAATGCAGCCAGATGCCCATCTACAGCCTCAATTCAGCCTATGTGCCCAACTGCAGCCTGATCTGCGCCCATCCAATGCAGCCTGATGCCCATCTGCAGCCTCAATGCAGCCTCTGTGCCCATCTACAGCCTGATCTGCCCCCTTCCAATGCAGCCTGATGCCTATTTGCAGCCTTACCATCTCTCATGCAGTACAGGAAATTAGGTGGGGGATGAGCGCCGCCAAAATCGCCAAGCTGTCATCTTCTGTTTACAGATCTGCGCCCATTCAATGCAGCCTCAATGCAGCCTCTGTGCCCATCCGCAGCCTGATCTACGCCCATCCAATGCAGCCTCAACGCAGACTCTGTGCCCATCCGCAGCCTAATCTGCGCTCATCCAATGCAGCCTGATGCCCATCTGCAGCCTCAATGCAGCCTATGTGCCCATCTGCAGCCTGATCTGCGCCCATTCAATGCAGCCTCAATGCAGCCTCTGTGCCCATCCGCAGCCTGATCTACGCCCATCCAATGCAGCCAGATGCCCATCTGCAGCCTCAATGCAGCCTATGTGCCCATCTGCAGCCTGATCTGCGCCCATCCAATGCAGCCTGATGCCCATCTGCAGCCTCAATGCAGCCTATGTGCCCATCTGCAGCCTGATCTGCCCCCTTCCAATGCAGCCTGATGCCTATTTGCAGCCTTACCATCTCTCATGCAGTACAGGAAATTAGGTGGGGGACGAGCGCCGCCAAAATCGCCGAGCTGTCATCTTCTGTTTACAGTACTCGGCTCTCAGTCGGCATTCACACACACAGTCCCACCTCCGCTATCGCCATTGGAACAGCTATTGTGATTGACAGAACACTGGTCTAATGTCGGTGGCGGAGGCGGGACGTGTGTGTGATGTCAGAGCCGAGTAAACAGGACATGACGGCTTGGTGATTCTGTCGGCGCTCGTCCCCCTCCAACTCCTCCGAGCTACGATATCGGCGCATAACACGCACCCGTGATTTCCCCCCTATTTTCAGGGAGAAAAACGTGCGTGTTATACGCTGATAAATACATATATAATGTTTGGGGTTATAAGTAATTTTCTAGCAAAGAAACTTGTTTTTAACTTGTAATCTCAGAAAGAGGCTTGGGGCTTTACGTGGTTAAGGGGAATCCCTTGGGGGAAACTGTTGTCCCCATTGGAAGTTTTCCCCTCTAATATTTTTTTGGGGACCCACAATTGGGGATTTCCAGGCTACCACTTAACTAGTCTTAAAAATGTCTTCTATCCCCTCTCCACACCTATGTATATACAGAGGAACCTCGGATTGCTAGTAACGCGGTTAACAAGCGTTTCGCAATACCAGCACTGTATTTAAAAAATCATAAATCGGTTTGTGAGTGTTGTCTCGCTAAACAAGCAGGATTCAGGCCAAAGCGGTGTGCAGTACTGCGTTTGGCCTGAGGTGGGGGGGGGCGCCGAATCCGAACGGCGCAGATTGCAGCCGATCGGCGCCGTTCGGAAATGCTTGGAAAGACACGGAAATACTCAGTTTCCGAGGTCAGCCGAGGTGTCCTCGGGCCTTTCCGTCCGTTTCCGATGCTCTCCGGCGCCCTCCACCTCTGTCCGCATGCGGTATTGCAAGTCAATGTGGTACAAATTATTTTAATTTCCATTGACTTCAATGGGGAAACTCGCTTTGATATACGAGTGCTTTGGATTATGAACATTCTCCTGGAATGGATTATGCTCGTAATCCGAGGTTCCGCTGTACCTTTTTTTCAGCCTTTTCAAAATTTTCGATGTTCCCTTTAAGATGGTTTTACTTTTCGAGTTCAGGTCGACTTTGAGCCCCACAGAGTCAGATGATCCAGAATATGAGAAATACAAAGATATTCAAGTCGCTGCCTCGTCTGGTTGGAGCAGATTAAAGGAAATTCACCATGCATGAATAAACACAGCGGATATTTAAATTAATACAAGAAACTGGAAACAGTGAATGCAATTATCATAAATCAGGACGCTCAAAGAATACTAGTCTGCCTATTTAAGGAACCCTGTGCGGCAGAAGTGTAGAAGCTGAGTTGCTGACTTCTCCTTCTGAAAATGCTGATTGCTTGGTATTTGTTTTGATTTAGACTAGTCAGTACTGTCTAAGATAGTGATGGCGAACCTTGGCACCCCAGATGTTTTCGAACTACATGTCCCATGATACTCATGCACTCTGCAGTGTAGTGGAGCATCATGGGAAATGTAGTACCAAACATCTGGGGTGCCAAGGTTCGCCATCACTGGTCTAAGCCGAGGAACTGAAACAAGAATGCTGATCAGAAGTATCTCTGTCCCAGGAGGAGCTGCTGAAAATTAGACGGGTTCTCTCTATGTAGTACATTGGCTGACAGTCACACAAACAACACTCCATACACTCTTCCACTTCTACTTTACCAGAAGAGGAATAAAGGGCATTGGATACTCCAAAATACTTAGAAAAGTTGTCAGAGAATGCTCTGCTCTTAGTAAAGGTAGCACAGCCTAGCTATCAGCTGGGAACCATGAGATATTTTGCTAAAGTCTTATGCCGTTGACTTGTACTCACTCAAGTGATTAAAGCTACACACATAGGGCCAGATTCAGGTAGTCCAGAGCATCTTTGCTCTGGAGTAACGCTTCTCATTTGCGTTGCGCTGCCGAAATTTTAGGAGCAAGTGCTGTCATTCACGAAGCACTTGCTCCTAAAGTTGCGGCAGCGCATCGCAAATGAGCCGGCGGAATTCAAATTTGGCGGGTACGGGGCGTGTAGTATGCTAACTAAGCGCGATCCCGTCGCCAACGTACTGCGCATGCGTCGAGTGTCAAAACATCCCCGTGCGCATGCTCCAAAATCTGTGAATGAACGTCAATGACGTCACATTCCCATTCATGACCGTTTTACGCAAGCGACGTTTTTTTTTTTTTTTCCCGACGCGATGACGACGCCTATACCTAACATAGGATACTCCAACCCCATGTAGGTATATCTATGCGCCGCGTATCCCGTCCGGAAACGTCGTATCGTCATTGCGTCGCGCCGGAATTCGATCGTGAATTGCCGATTTCCGCTCATTAACATATTTTTTGAGCGTAAATCGGCGGGAACGCCCCCGGCGCCATTTTTAAGTTGAAGTAACGATGCGATGGCGAAACTCAGTTACGCTGCTCGCATCGGAACTTCAACCCGGCGTTTCTTGTTTTCTGGTTACAGAAAACAGAAACGCCGGCTCAAAGCCACAGTTAGGCTGGCGGATCACTCGATCCGCCAGCGTAACCTTTCCTGAATCTGGCCCTTTGAGTCAAACTCACGTTCGACTCGAACATTGCCTGTTCGCCGCACAGCAAACAATTTGGGGTGTTCGTGGCAAATCCGAAAAGCCGCAGAACACCCTTTAAAAGTCTAAAGTGCTAATTTTAAAGGTTTATAGGCAAGTTATTGTCATAAAAAGTGTTTAAGGACCCGGGTCCTGCCCCAGGGGACATGTATCAATGCAAAAAAAAATGCAATGCAAAATGCAATCAATGTAAAAAAAAAGGTTCATAAACTGAGTTTTTTTTCGGGAGCAGTGATTTTAATAATGCTTAAAGTGAAACAATAAAAGTGAAATATTCCTTTAAATTTCATATCTGGGGGGGGGGGGGGGGTGTATAGTATGCCTGTGAAGTAGCGCTTGTTTCCCGTGCTTAGAACTGTCCCTGCGCAAAGTGTCATTTCTGAAGGAAAAAAAGTAATTTAAAAATCATTTGCGGCTATAATGAATTGTCGGCTCCCGGCAATACAGAGAAAAGTCATTGATATAAAAAAATTAAAAAAAATGAGTGGGGGTCCCCCCAAATTCAATTACCAGGCCCTTTATGTCTGGTATGGATATTAAGGGGAACTCTACCCCAAATAAAATAAAAAATACGTGGGGTTCTCCCCAAATATATACATACCAGGCCCTTCAGGAACACCGCACCATGCCTCACATTATTTATGAGCTCTATCTCCACCTTCTGGGCATACCTCCCCAGGGATTGGCTGGCATTAGATAAATAATCCTCTAGAACAGTGGTTCTAAAACCTCTAGTGCCATGACCCCTTGGTAAAATTTCCCAAGTTGTGGGGACACCTAACAGTAAAAAAAAAAATTGTAGCGTGGGTTGTCGGCACCAAGGCCACAAAGACAAGTAATTTGTGTCCCTAACATACAGACATTTAGCGGACCCTGAGTCCCTTCCACTCGTACAGTATTAAAACCCCTTATGGTACATTTTGGGATGTACCACTCTTTCCCTTTCTACTTCTTTCTTTCTCTTTATCCCTCTCTATCCCAATTTTATTTCTTTTTTTTCCATCCCTCTAGCCACCTTTCTTGTTCTTTATTTTATTCTTTCTTTCCATCTTTCTTTGTTCCTCCCCCTTCCATGTATTCTCTTTTTTTTCCTTCTCTTACTCCTTGGTGGAGGGAATGGGATGAGTGGTGGGGAGAAGGGATCAGTGGCAGTGGCTGTTAGGGGGATGGGATCAGTGGCAGTGCTGGGGGGGAGTTCTGATCAGCCAAATTTGGTGCTCTTGATCAAGGTCATCTACTGATCTAAGAACTGTAGTGGGGACTTTTAATGGCAACTATAATCACATGTAGTGTTACTCACTGTGTTTCCGGCTTCACTGTGTCTCCGACTTTGTGGTGTCTTGTAGTAACAGTGACACCTATGCCGAAATCGGGTGATAGGGTCTCCTCCAACCCCTCCCACTTCATATTCCTCACCAGTCAGCTGACCTCTAGTCTCTGCCCCCCAGCCATGCAATGAACTGTATGGGCAAATGCGAAGAGGCTGAGTGGGCGGCCGCGGGCTCCAGTGACAGCCCTGCTGGGCAGCCGCAAAAAGGCTGGGAGAGCGGTACGGGCGTCAAAAACTGCCCTGGATTCGGTGACCCTCTGGCAAATCATCATTCGATCCCCAGGTTGAGAGCCACTGCTCTAGAAGTATAGGGAAAGCCAGGGCCGATCCTAGGCAGGGTGCACAGGGTGGCAGAATTCTCCCCTCCCTCATAATCTCCTTGTGTCCATCCAGAACTAGTGTTCTGAGCATAGGTGTGTGTCCATCCAGAACTGATGTGTCTCTGACCATCTCCTTTACTATGTCTGCAGTCTCTGACCGTCTCCTGTACTATGTCTGCAGTCTCTGACCATCTCCTGTACTATGTCTGCAATCTCTGACCATCTCATGTACTATGTCTGCAATCTCTGACCATCTCATGTACTTTGTCTGCAGTCTCTGACCATCTCCTGTACTATGTCTGCAGTCTCTGACCGTCTCCTGTACTATGTCTGCAGTCTCTGACCATCTCCTGTACTATGTCTGCAATCTCTGACCATCTCATGTACTTTGTCTGCAGTCTCTGACCAAATCCTGTACTATGTCTGCAGTCTCTGATCATTCTCCTGTACTATGTCTGCAGTCTCTGATCGTCTCCTGTACTTTGTCTGCAGTCTCTGACCATCTCCTGTACTATGTCTGCAGTCTCTGATCATCTCCTGTATCATGTCTGCAGTCTCTGCCCATCTCCTGTATCATGTCTGTAGTTTGTTTGGGGCACTTTCTAACAGAATCTTTAACAGAAGCCCTCTCTGTGTCCATCAGAGAGGCCCCCCCTCAAGGTCCCAATAAAGTACTCTGCTTCTCTTCCTGTATTTTGTTTATTGTTAAGAGATCATGTAAGGATCCCAGGGTAATGAAGACTCCGTTGGGAGCATCTCTGTGGTTGAATCATTGACATGAAAACATGTGTAAAGGGGAGGAGTTAGTAAAATGACCACGCCCTTGTGGGGGCACCAGAAGTATTTCTGCACCCAGGCTCTTGTGACCCTAGAATTGGCCCTGGGGAAAGCAGCAGAGCAACAGCTTGTGAAACACTGAGCAGCCCTAAATAATCAACCCCTGCTCCGCTGATTACAGGGGAGCCAAGCAAAATGTAACTAGCAGCCTGCTCGGCACTAGGAGGGTACTAAATCACAATAACCTATACGAAACATTTTTCATTAATTCTTGGCCTAAGGTTTCTCTCTAATCCTTTGTCACAATGGTTAGAGAATTTCAATAGGTTTTCTAGGCCCAGGGTTCATTGCCAATAGCTATTTTATTTTGACGGCCTCTATTTGCATCAGAATACAACTCAAGCATAATTCAGGAGCTTCATATGAGAGCAGAGAAGTTGCTGCAATCATTAAGTAAATCCACTGTCTCTCGGGGATCCGCATTGCACCTGACTCTTTACATCCATTCCGAGCCTCCAGGGCAGCACGCCTCTAGAGAATCGTTTGAGAAAAGTCCCTCCGGGGGCTACAAATCCCCATCTGCACCGTCCACATAAAACCGCAATTTTCACTGACGGCGAGCAAAAGTTCCACCAAACTTCTCTGACTTTGTATTTACTTTCCTGCTTTGTGCTGAACTTCCCCCTATCTCCAGCGACAATCAGCAATTAGCGCTCTCACTCATTTATGGCTGTTTATTTTATTTAAAATTTTATGTCCACAAAAAAAAAAACAATTGAATCGGACTTTGATGTGCCATTATCATTATATCAAACCTCATTATGAAGCAATTAGCTTTCTTGAAATGTATCATCTGTTTAATGAGTTTAAGGGCCTCCAGAACGCCTTTTATTGCTGCCCACGCCGGAGATGTTTGAGTAGAACTTTAGAGATATAACGTTTTTTTTTTTTTAGTTTTTTTTTGGAAAGTTTTGCATAGCAAAATATCAAAACTAGTTTTCTGACTTCCGGTTCCGGCGCCGTATGGAGTAGCTGACTCCTTCTTCAGCTCCCGCACCAGACCCCAGAAATCGGCATATAAAGCCGGCAGACCCGCTTCCATCCACCCCCAGCACCATCCGGGTCCCCTCCCAGCACGGCGATGGACAAATTCCTTGAAAAAGGCGGCGCGCGATCGTACGCGGCCGCCGCGGCACGGACGGGGCAGCCGCAAATCGAGGCCCCGGCTTCGGCCTACTCGGATTCGGCCGCAGAATCGAATCCTGCGATGGAGGTGAGCGCTGCTCCAGCCCCTCCACCCCCCCCTCCCAAGCTGTCCTGCCCTCTCCATCCCCTCTACACACTGGGGATCAGCAGAATATTGAGCTCATAGCTCAAGCAGTGGCCGCCCTGCTGTCTCCCATGATTGCCTCCTCAGTTGAGAGGGCTGTCCACTCAGGCATGCAGAAGATCCAGGCCCAACTGGGGGAACACACATCCAGGCTGAACGAAGCTGAACACCGCATTACCAACATTGAAGAAGAACTCTATCAGACCCAATCCACAGAACAGGCTCAGGACAAGACGAATAAATACATACTCGATAAGCTGGATGATTTGGAGAACAGATCCAGGAGGAGCAACCTGCGTTTCGTGGGCATCCCTGAATCGCTACAATCCTCAGTGCTCTCTGACCTATGCGCCAACCGCATCCCTGCAGCTCTGGGCATCCCAGGCCCCTGCATTGTCGAACGCGCCCACCGTATGGGTCTTTATAACTCTGACCGCAAATCGCCTCGCCCTGTCATCGCTAAGTACCTCAACTATTCAGAGAAGGCCCTCATCCTGCAGAAGTTCAGACAGTCCAGGTCTCTTCAGGTAGATGGCATCAACATCCTGGTTTTTGCAGACTATTCTGTTGAGGTCTCCAAGAGAAGGAAAGCGTTCCAGCAGATCTGCTCAGAACTCCACCGCCTACAGGTTAAATTCACTCTGGCATTTCCGGCGGTTCTGCGACTCAAAGGACCCAACGGGGAACAACTATCTTTCCACGATCCCTCGGCCGCGGAGGCTTTCCTGAGGTCGCTCCGGTCGGGCTCTCACCTCAACCCCCCACCCAGATCATCAACCACAAATCGGGCCCTGGAACATGGTAGCCCACGCAAGGACTCTCCGAAACGCTTCAGAGCATCTGGACCAGACCAGCAACGCGCATCCTCCTCCTGATCTACTCTGGACTTCTACACTTCTTTGCGGTAACTAAGTACCACTCTCGATGTCTCCTGGTCCCCCCCCCGGCCACACGCCTTTCCAGGTCGGGCCTTCGCCCCTCCCTCGCCCGCGAGGGCTCCCGGTAGGCTTACAGTTTCTCCTAAGTTTTTGTTAACCGTTGCCCAATGTAATCCGCATGGGTGTTTTATTGCACTGTGTTCTGCTGTACGTTTGACTTGTATGTGATTTTCTTTCCGTTTCTTCCAGACGGCTCACTGCTTGGGCCGTACCCCCCCCCCCACGCTCTACTCCTGCTGCCTCTGCCCCCTGTCTAACTTCACGGGTAAGATACAGCATGGTGGGTCCTGGGTTGGGAGTTGGCCTAATCAGTGACTCCATGCGGAAAAAAGTGAAGTTCCCTGTTTTTGTTTTTTGCTATGTTCACTCCCACTCCCCCCCTCATTTCCCACCACCCCTGCCTTTGTACCTTCGCCCTGCCCTAGACGCACCGTCCACCTCTCCGAGTTCTCTCCAAAACAACAGTCGCTCCGCTCTCTCTCCTTGCTACTTGTCCATGCCATGCTGTACGCCCCCACACTCTGAATCTCCATTTCCTGCCCACATCCCCCTAATAGTCCACCCAACATGAAAATAGTCTCTTGGAATGTCAAGGGGCTACGCTCCCCCAACAAGAGAATGAAAATTTTACGCCACCTTAAACGACTTAAAACTGACATTGCCCTCCTTCAGGAAACCCACTTAGCCACACCTGACTTTCCACGTCTAAAAAAAACTCTGGGTGGGCACGGTCCTCGGGTCCGACTCCTGTGGTCGCAAAGCAGGTGTAGTGATCCTCGTTAACAAAAACCTCCCATGCACGATCCTATCCACTGACTCAGATTCTGAGGGCCGCTTTGTATCTGCCCGTGTCAAACTGGGGACTAGGGTCCTTATCATTACTAACGTTTATGCACCCAACAATCCCACTAGCAAATTTTTTGGGGACCTCACGACTTGGGTTCTGCGCGACCCGGCTCTCCCCCACTTGCTGGGCGGGGATTTCAACTCCACCATGCACCTAACCGATGACAGATCCTCCGTTCGGAATACACGCCCCCCCTCACTGCCCCCCACCCAGACATTATTGGCCTCAACGATGGACTCCCTACTCCTCCATGACATATGGCGCCTACGCCATCCTGCAGACAGGGAATTCACTTTTTACTCCAACCCCCATAATGTATTTACGAGACTGGACTATTTATTCTGCTCTGACCCCCTCCTCCCATTGATCTCCGAAGCGGACGTCCACGACATTGTGATCTCTGACCACGCCCCTGTCTCCCTAGAGTTGGACGACCCTGACTTACATTCTAACCCCAGGTTATGGCGGTTCCCCTCCTACCTACACAATAACTCCGACTTCAAACAACATTTGGAAAAAGCTTGGTCGGAGTTCGCTGTAAATAACGCGTCGCACATAGAGAATCCTAACCTTTTCTGGGAAGCTGGTAAAGCTTTCCTCAGAGGCTGTATCATAGCTTACGCTGCATCCTTTAAACGTCATACCCTCCGCCATTACAAAAAAGCCAGCGCACTATTACATCAAGCACAACGTTCCCTATACACAGATGACTCCCCTTCCAATCGGAAGACCTGGTTTATGGCCAAACAATCCTTTGATACCTGGGCGGCGACACTTGAGCAGACCCAAAAGGCACGTCTGGATGCCTCATTACATAAATTTGGCAACAAGGCAGGTAGACTTCTCTCCAGACTGAGCAAAGGTCCTACCCGCCCAACACACATCACGTCCCTGAGGGATGCGTCGGGTTCTGTGCATAGCGACCCGAAAGGCATCAATGCTACTATGCACCGATTCTATTCCTCCCTCTACGCCCCTGACCCCATAGACAAACCCACTGCCCTCGACTTTCTCCAAAAAATTTCTCTGGATCAAGTCTCTCCTACCCAGCTCGAAGCCCTCAATGCCCCCATCTCCATGCAGGAGGTTCTAAATGTCATTAAGAACCTTTCCCCCTCCAAGGCCCCAGGCCCCGACGGTTTCACGGGGGAATTCTACAAATCCTTCAGTGCTGCTGTCACCCCCACCCTTCAAGGCGTTTACCAGCACATCTGGTCGGGCGGCCCCTACCTACCTACTGGTAACCAAGCTATCATTAAGCTTTTGGAGAAGAAAGGGAAAGATCCGCTAGAACCCGGGTCGTATAGGCCAATTTCGTTCTTGAACCTCGATGTCAAAATCCTTTCCAAGATTGTTGCCACCAGGTTATCCGTCATCATCCCCTCCCTGATTCACCCCTCCCAATCCGGTTTTGTGAAAGGTAGAACAGCCACCATGAACATTAGGAAGGTAATGTTTGCCCTGGAACACGCAAAATGCGACCCGAAAGGGGACTATGCCATCATCACGTTGGACGCGGAGAAAGCCTTCGATAATGTTAGCTTCGAATGGCTCTCCATGGTTATGTCAAAAATGGGCTTCCTAGGCCCCTTTGTCCACCTCATCAGGTCCATGTACACAGCCCCGGCCGCAAAATTGGTGGCTGCGGGCCTCCTCTCGGATGAATTCCGTCTCTACAAAGGGACGAGACAGGGCTGCCCTTTATCCCCGCTCCTTTTCAATATTGCCCTCGAACCACTATCCCGCTATCTGACCCAGCTAGCCCCTCTTCATGGCATCAGGACAGGGGACCAGGACCTACGTACCTCCCTTTTTGCTGACGATGTCCTTATCTTTACATCTAACCCCTTCGGGACATGTCCACTATAAAAGACACTTTCGACGTATTCAGACTGTGCTCGGGACTTCGCATCAACTACAGTAAAAGCGAAATTCTCCCCATAGGATCCCACTCTGCTCCCTCCTGGTCTCAAAACTCCCTATTCACGGTTGCAAAATCTCACATTACATACCTGGGAATCAAAATAGGTAAGCTGCCCTCCTCCCTATACCATCTCAACTACCCCCCCCCTGTTTACGAAAATTTCCCGGGAATTGGACAACTGGATGGACCTGCCCCTCTCGCTACTGGGTAGATGCCACCTAGTAAAGATGGTCAGCTTTGCACGCCTGCTTTACCCTCTACAGACCGTTCCTTTGCTCCTACGACACAAAGACGTTAAGGCTCTAAATACAGCTATATCCAAATTTCTCTGGCGAGGCAAGAGGGCGCGCATTGCGTTTGTCAAGCTCCATCTTCCCAGGCGTGAGGGGGGCATTGCCTTGCCCAACATCAGATTGTATAACCTGGCCTGTTTGTTGAGAACGAGCCTAGACTGGGTGTCTCAATCCTCCCGCTGCTCCAACTTCCCCTTGGAATCGGCAATGGTCCGCCCCTTCTCCCTGACCGCCCTTTTACATTGCCGGTGGAAATCCATCCCCCCGCCCTTCCAACACAATCTCCTTCTCCGAGACACTGTCATCGCCTGGAGAGAAGTTAGGAAGGCCCTCAATCTCCCTCCTTTTATCTCCCGATACACCCCAATACAGGGCAACCCATGTTTTCTCCCCGGGCTAGAAAACCAGCCGTATCTCATCTGGAAAGCTGGGGGACTTGAGGACTTTTTCTCTTTGTGCGACCCACAGTCGGGTCGCCCCATCGGTTTTAGAGCCCTGGCAGACAAATTCTCACTCCCTCCATCCCACATATTCCAATACGGGCAGTGCATCAGTTTCTTGAAAAACACCTGCAGGGATGATAGCAAACGGTTTAAAAGTTCTTTCATAGACACTCTTCTCGCCCAGGGTACTTACAAGATCTCGGACTTATATCTCCCTCTTCTTCTGCAAACCACCCCCCCTCTTCAGTCTTCTTCTGCAGCCAACTGGTCAAAAGACTTCCCCGACACGGAGCTGATGGAGAAACTTCTGCATGGTCTCAACACCGTCCACAGACTCACCCCCAACGAGATCTGGAGAGAGACTCAGATCAAAATCGTCCATCGGGCCCACATCCCCTTCAACAGAACCCATACCACCCCAGAATGCCCCCTCTGCCAGCATCCCAAACCAAGTTTAGCTCACCGTTTTTGGGCTTGCCCATACATCACCGCCTTTTGGGACCAAGTTATCCAATATGTCTTCAAGGTTACCCTGCTGAAGCTACCCAAGGACCCTCTACTGCTCATCTTTGGCCATTGGGACACACAACTGCTCCCCTGGTCGCCCCTATCTACACACCCTGGCAAAGATTGGACTTTGATCTGCCTGCTCCTCGCCAGGAGAGCCATCCTACAGAACTGGGTATCCGATGTTAGCCCGGCTCTTTTCCAAGTCCAACAGGAAATGTTGAAATTACTCTACAAGGACAAGCTTACCACGGACCTAACTCATGAACGAAGCAGGGCTCGTTTCTATCGCCTATGGAAACCCTACATGTTGTTTACACTCACCCCCACGGAATTGGTGAACTTTGAGAACATGTCTTTTATTTACCAAGATCCCCCAGGGCGCTAACATATTCCCCCCCCCCCTCCCCTCTCTTGTTGTTTCTAGTTGTTGTGACACTGATTTCCCTTATCTTTTTTTTTTTTTTTTTTTTTTTATGACTGGCCCTCCTCGGCCCTTCCTCAGCCCCCTCCTCTACTCCTCTACCCCCCCCCCCCATGTCATACGGGTTTGTTGTGCTTCTTTAATTCCTGTACTGGGAGCTCCTCCACCCCTATGCTTGTTTTTATACACTCGTAACTTACTGTGAGGACTCCCATCTTCTACTGTTAATCTGTATGACATCCCTGAAAAATGTTTATATGCGTTTATTGTATTTTTTTTATGCAACTTCTTTAATAAAAACATATTTAAAAAAAAAAAACTAGTTTTCTGGGTCAAGCCTGGATTTACACAACAGCTTATTACAAAAAAAAATCTGCATTAACCCCTTCAGCCCCGGACCATTTTTGGTGATTAAAGACCAGGCCACTTTTTGCGATTCGGCCCTGCGTCACTTTAACTGACAATTGCGCGGTCGTGCGACGTGGCTCCCAAACAAAATTGGTGTCCTTTTTTCCCCACAAATAGAGCTTTCATTTGGTGGTATTTGATCACCTCTGCGGTTATAATCAAAAAAATAAAGAGCGATTTTGAAAAAATTCAATATTTTTTACTTTTTGCTATAATAAATATCCCCAAAAAATATATAAACATTTTTTTTCCACAGTTTAAGCCGATACGCATTCTTCTACATATTTTTGGTAAAAAAAAAAAAAACGCAATAGGCGTTTATTGATTGGCCTGCGCAAAAGTTATTAGGACAGATTCCTGTAAACTGGCGTAAATGCCAGCGGGGCGTAGCGTATCGTATTTACGCTACGCCGCCGTAACTCTGGACGCAAGTGCTGTATTCTCAAAGCACTTGCGTCCAGAGTTACGGCGGCGCAGCGTAAATGGCCTGGCGTAAGCCCGTATAATTCAAATGTGGATGAGGTGGGCGTGTTTTATGTAAAACAATCGTGACCACACGTTTTTGACGTTTTTTTTTTTAACTGCGCATGCGCCGTCCGTGGACGTATCCCAGTGCGCATGCTCCAAATTACGCCGCAAATACATTGGTTTAGACGTCAACCTAACTTACGCAAAGCCCTATTCGCGAATGATTTACGCAAACAACGGAAAAATCTACGCTGTCCCGACGTCCATACTTAACATTGCGTACGCCGGACCTACGCAAAGTTACCCCTCATAAAGCAGGGGTAACTTTATGCTTACGCAAACGACGTAAAATACGACGACCGGGCGCAAGTACGTTTGCGAATCGGCGTATCTAGCTCATTTGCATATTCAACGCGGAAAATCGACGGAAGCGCCCCTAGCGGCCAGCGTATAATTGCACACAATTATACGCCGGCATAGGCAAGTTACGTTGGCGGAGGAAGCCTATTTTTTTGATGTATCTGACTTTGAGAATCGGCGTAAAGATACGCAAACGCAGATTTAAAATTACGGCGGCATATCTGGAGATACGCTGCCGTAACACTTTTGAGAATCTGGCCCATAGCTTCTACAAAATAGGGGACTGTTTTATGGCATTTTTATTAATATTTTTTTTTACTAGTTATGGCGGCGATCAGTGATTTTTATCGGGACTGAGACATTGCGGCGGACACATCGGACACCTTTGACACCATTTTGGTACCATTGTAATTTTTACAGCGATCAGTGCTATAAAAATGCACTGATTATTGAAAAAATGACACTGACAGTGAAGGGGTTAACCGGTAGGTGGCGCTGCAGGGGTTAAGTGATTCTTACTGTTAGGGGGCGTGGCTACACATGACACGTCACTGATGACTGTTCCTGATCACGGGGGAACGGTCATCAATGACAGTGTCGCTAGGCAGAATAGGGGAATGCCTTGTTTACAAAGGCATTTCCCTGTTCTGCTCTTGTCGACCGCAAACGTGGGTCTCCCGGGAACATCGAGTTCCCGGGACCTGTGGTTGCACTCGAGAGGCACTCGGCGGGCACGTGCGCGCACCCTGGGCGGCAGATTCAAATAGACGTACCTGTGCGCCAATCTGCCTGCCCGTGCCATTCTGTCTACGTAAATAGGCTTGCGACGGTCAGCAAGTGGTTAAAATAAAAATCTTTTTATAGTACAGTGGAACCTCGGATTGCGGTAAAGGAGCGTTTCGCAATACGAGAACTGTATTTAAAAAAAAACGAAGGCCTCTTTCACACGGAGCGGTCCGTTTTTCGGTCCGCTCCATGTGTGTCCGTTGGCTCAGCGGGGGGTCCTGCTGAGCTGTTGGAGGATAGGGCGGTCCCCGCACACTCTCCTCCGCTATCCCCTATGGGGAATCGGATGTCCGTCTGTCCGTTTGCATCCGATTCGAGCGGGCCGAACGGAAGAAAAATAGGGTTTTCTTCCGTCCGAAAAACGGATCCAGACGGACGCGGATCTTAGGCGGACGTTAGTGGATGCATCATCCGCTAAGGGACGCGATCCCATAGGGACCCATTACAAGTCCGTAAACGGACTTAAAATGAGCGGATGAACGGTCCGCTAATGTGAAAGGGGCCTAACTCGGTTTGCGAGTGTTGTCTTGCAAAACGAGCAGGATTCAACCCAAAGCGGTGTGCAGTACTGTGTTTGGCTTGAGGTGGAGGGGCGCTGGAGCCGAGCCGAGCCGGAAAGTCTCGGAAATACTTGAGCCTTTCCGAGGTTTGCCAAGGTTAGCCGAGCTGTCCTCTGGCCTTTCCGTGTGTTCCCCAAGGCTCTCCGGCGCCCCCCACACCTCTGGCCACATGTGGAACGCGCTCCACGGTGGAACGCACGCCACATCAGACGGCTCTTCCTGGTTTCCTGTGTCCACTATACCACACTTGCGGCTCACAAGCCTGGGACGAAGAAACCTTTTCCGGAGGAACCTCTTATGATGACCCCGGCCTCATAGCCACACCAATGCCTATATTACTCCATGTTTGTGAGTAGTTACTTTATTGTACCAATTTATTACTGATTAAAAACGACATACTGCACTTAGTTTGGTGCATCTCTCTCTTGTATTCACATGTGGTATTGCATGCCATTGAAGTCAATGCAGAACACATTTTTTTTGTTTACATTGACTTCAATGGGGAAACTCGCTTTGATATGCAAGTACTCTGGATTACGAGCATTCTCCTCGAGCGGATTATGCTCGTAATCCAAGGTTCCTCTGTAGTTGAGTATTAGTACCACGTTAGCCATCCATTAATGTTTGGAGTTTAAGTGATTCCTCTTATTGCCTAACTTGCGTTATTAAATATGGAAGCTGTAGATGCTTTAGATCCTTTCTTCAGGTTTTGTACCGTTCTGAAAATGGTTCTTAAAGTAGGGTGACCAGACATCCCCAGTTTCAGGGGACAGTCCCCTGATTGAGGACACTGTCCCCGGACCAAGTCTGTCCCTGGTTTTGTCCCCAAATTGGATTTAATTGGGGGCAGGGGCAATTTCAAAGACAATCAGTGCAGAATTAAAAAAAAATATATTGAATTACACCCCTCCGCTCCGCTGTGCCTAGTAGCATAGGGGGGTTGTATTTTTCCCATCATCTGTGCCCCTTTCTGATGATCATGTGCTGGTCGGAGCGGAGGGAATATTTCTTCAGTTTCGGGCGCATGCCCATTCAGCTCCCCTTGCATGTTCTTCTGTTTTGGCTCAAATCCTGGCCGGCCACCAGCCTACCTCCTTGCCTTCCCTGGTGGAGAGATCTTCCTCTGCTCCCCATCCAGTAGTAGCCGGGGCCCGAAGTGTAAGACTTGAGAGGCTGTGAGGCGGGCGGCGACAGGCAAAGAGGCGCTGATTGTTGCCATTACTAGTAAAGAAAAAATATGTCCCCGGATTTCATTTTAAAAATCTGGTCACCTTATCTTAAAGTGTTTCAAGAAGATAGCTGTCAGGACCAGGATCTGAACCACAATCTTATTGGCATCATAGCCTTCCTTGCTAAGCCACATGAGATGTTGAACAGCATCCTGTCTGATCCATTAGATAATATTGTCTTATACTTTGTTTCTGGTGAACTCCTTCCTCCTCCAATGAACTTCCTATTTAGCCATGCACTTCCTGTTTGCCATATTATTGTGCTCTCTTCAGCTGACATCTTGCTACTACCACTCGTTACTGACCATTGGATTGTTCTTCTACTATGCTTTGGTTTGACCCCAACTGCAACCTTTTGGCTTGTTTATGGATATGTTTCTGCTTGATCCCAACCTGCTATATCTGCGACTCCGGGTTGCTCATCTTCTGGTGGGGCGATCCAGAGGACCATGACCTGGTAACTTTCACACAGGAAAACCCATCTGCACCATCAGGATCTGATGGTGAATGCTGGTTAGTGCCCAGACCCTGCAGCTCGGGTGAGCCTGTGTCATTCACCAGGGTGACCTTTTTGTGTTCTCATCTTGCTGGGCGGTGGGAGCCTCTCTACTGCTCTTGCTACTGGTCTCCGAGCCTGACCCCTGACCATGACATACACTGTATTACCATTAGTATTGGGACGCCTGCCTTTACATGGATATGAACATTAATGGCATCCCAGTCTTAGGCCCCGTACACACGACCGAGTTTCTCTGCAGAATCCAGCGAGAACCTCGATGGGAGACGTATTCTGCCGAGGGATTCGGTCGTGTGTACACTTTTCGCCGAGCATCCCGTCGGGAAGCTCGTCGAGCCAAAAAGAGAGCATGTTCTCTATTTCCTCGTTGTTCAATGGGAAAATTTGGCTCGACGAGCTTTTTGACTGCCGAACTAGGAACTCGACGGGCGGAAAGATGAGTTTCGCCCGACGAGTTTCTCGGTCGTGTGTACGCGGCCATAGTCCGTAGGATTCAATATTGAGTTGGCCCCGCCCTTTGCAGCTATAACAGCTTCCACTCTTCTGGGAAGGATGTCCACAAGGTTTAGCAGGTGTTAGGAATACATAATGCACAGAGTGCAGTGGTCAGGAAGAAGTGATGCACAGAGCGCAGGGGTCAAGAGTAAGTAATGCACAGAGTGCAGGTTTGAGAAGTAGGTAAGACACAGAGTGCAGGTGTCAGGTGTAAGTAACACAAAGTGTGCAGGTTTGAGGACTAACTACTGCACAGACTGCAGTAGTGACGAGTTAGTAATGCGCAATGTGCAGAGTAGGTAAAACATCAAGTGTCAGTAGTAAGTTACTCACAGAGTGCATACGTCAGGAATAAGTGTGCACAGAGTGCAGGGGTCAGAATTAGGTAATGTGCAAAAATCAGGGGGCAGATATAAGTAACACACAGAGTTCAGGAGGTAGGAGTAAGTAAAATACCAAGTACAGGTGTCAGAGATAAATAATGCACAGATTGCAGGGGTTAAGAGCAAGTAATTAACAAAGTGCAGGTCTGTGGAGTTAGTAAGGCACATAGTGCATGTGTCAGGCATGTGTCAGGTGTAAGCAATGCAAAGAGTGTGGATTTGAGGATTAAGTAACAAAGAGAGTGCAGGTGTGATGAGTAGGTAATGCACTATGTGATGGGCAGGAGTGGGTAAAATATCAAGTGCAAGTGTCAGTAGTAAGTATCCCACAGAGTGCAGGTGTCAGTCATAGGCAATGCAAAGAGTGTTGAATTGAGGATTAAGTAACGGAGAGAGTGCAGGTCTGATGGGTAAGTAATGCACAGTGTGCTGGGCAGGAGTAGGTAACGTAGCAATTTCAGATGTCAGTGACTCAGTAGTAAGTCACCCACAGAGTGCAGGTGTCAGAAATAGGTAATGCACAGAGTGCAGGGGTCAGAAGTAAGTAATGTTCAGAAATCAGGAGGCAGGAGTAACTCAACACATGAGTTGATTTACTAAAGGCAAATAGACTATGCACTTTTTTTTTATTTCCCTTGCACATGATTGGATATTCTTTGCAAAGTGAAGCTTTACCTCATTTACTAAGCTCTGGAGCAACTGCTCCTGCAGAGTGCAACTGCACTTTTTCAAAGTGCACAGTATATTTACCTTTAGTATATCAACCCCACTGAGTGCAGAAATAATTAATGCACAGAGTGCAGGATTAAATAAAATACCAAGTGCAGGTTCAGGGGTTAATAGTAAGTAAGGCACAGAGTGCAGGTTAGAGGAGTAAGTAAGGCACAGAGTGCAGGTTTTAGGAGTAAGTAATGCACAGAGTGTAGGTTTGAGGAGTAAGTAATGAACAAAGTGCAGGTTTTAGGATTAAGTAATGAACAGAGTGCAGGTTTGAGGAGTAAGTAATGAACAGAGTGCAGGTTTGAGGAGTAAGTAAGGCACAGAGTGCAGGTTTGAGGAGTAAGTAAGGCACAAAGTGCAGGTTTGAGGAGTAAGTAAGGCACAAAGTGCAGGTTTTAGGAGTAAGTAATGCACAGAGTGCAGGTTTGAGGAGTAAGTAAGGCACAGAGTGCAGGTTTGAGGGGTAAGTAAGGCACAGAGTGCAGGTTTGAGGGGTAAGTAAGGCACAGAGTGCAGGTTTGAGGAGTAAGTAAGGCACAGAGTGCAGGTTTGAGGAGTAAGTAAGGCACAGAGTGCAGGTTTGAGGGGTAAGTAAGGCACAGAGTGCAGGTTTGAGGAGTAAATAATGCACAGAGTGTAGGTTTGAGGAGTAAGTAATGAACAGAGTGCAGGTTTGAGGAGTACGTAATGAACAGAGTGCAGGTTTTAGGAGTAAGTAATGCACAGAGTGTAGGTTTGAGGGGTTAGTAAGGCACAGAGTGCAGGTTTTAGGAATAAATAATGCACAGAGTGCAGGTTTGAGGGGTTAGTAAGGCACAGAGTGCAGGTTTGAGGAGTAAGTAAGGCACATAGTGCAGGTTTGAGGAGTATGTAATGCACAGAGTGCAGGTTTGAGGGGTAAGTAAGGCACAGAGTGCAGGTTTGAGGAGTAAGTAATGCAGAGTGTAGGTTTGAGGAGTACGTAATGAACAGAGTGCAGGTTTTAGGAGTAAGTAATGCACAGAGTGTAGGTTTGAGGAGTAAGTAATGCACAGAGTGCAGGTTTTAGGAATAAATAATGCACAGAGTGCAGGTTTGAGGGGTTAGTAAGGCACAGAGTGCAGGTTTTAGGAATACGTAATGCACAGAGTGCAGGTTTGAGGGCTTAGTAAGGCACAGAGTGCAGGTTTGAGGAGTTAGTGTGACAGACTCACCCAGAACATCCCCAAACCATATTATGTCTAAAATCATCCTATGTCCACTAGGGGCATAGGATGACTGAGCAATGATATCTTGGACTACCTACGATGAGATTATTTAATTATTATCCACAATATCTGTGAGAACTATTTACAGGTTGTTGATTCTGAACTCAACGGGTTAATTGTAAGTGATTCTTTCATCATGTTGGGACACATACTGTTAGATGCTAATTGACCCTGCTATTGTGGAGGTGTCCTGTGTTTACACTTATGATAATGTGTATTGTATAGCAGGTGAGAGGAGACGGGATGTCTACCTTGAAAGGTCATATCTCGGAGTCACCTCGTCTGGGTAAATGATTAGTTAATTAGCTCATGTTAATTTATGTTCTGGTTACCTCCTCTAACTTTGTTCTATTAAACACTCCATACTTGGCACAAAGACAAGTCTCGTCTCGTTGTGTGTTGAGGGCAGCTGGAATATCTGATATCTATATCCAGACTGATAGGAAGCGGTATATGACGGACGCACTCAATCGGAGTGTGGGACGTTCTGTTACAGTTAGTAAAAGCGGGGCCATATCCCAGTAATGTGCCCATTAAAATCTTAAATCTGGATAAACCAGAAAGACAAATTAAAAGTAAAATATTAAATATAACTGAGGAAAAGGAAGAATTCAAAGTCAATATTTTGCGGTCCAAAAACACGTCGAGCAGAACTGCTTTCAATGATTCAACAGGTGGGGAGAAGATGTGAGGAGGATCTCAGTTGGACGTCTACAATTTCATCAATAATACCCTCAGATTATATATCATCAGCCGCTAATTATCCGGCTGTCGGTGAGAATGGATAAATTGGCGGTGTGTGAGAAAATGTCAGGACTTTTATCTTCGCACCTTTCTTCGCATTTATATTTGGAGATGGAGGAGGTGTTAACATTGCGGCTCTGAGCTTTGCAAACACCTGGCGTAACGGCAACATTTAAACTCCCTTTTATTCTGTATGTCAGAGGTGTGATGGGAACAGTCTGTCACTTTCTTATGATTTTTTTTTTCTGCCGATCGGTCCCCGGAGACAGTCAATTTCCGTTTCCGTGGCAACGCATAGCACGGCTCCATGCTGCTTTGGCATTTCGTAGATGCATAATGGACGGTATTTGGTTTTTGTTCGACTGCATTAAAGTGGATGTGCTTTTTAGGTTATGTTATGTGATGTTTCTCCCTTACTAATTGTTATTTGGTTATTCGGTAAGCCTTTTTATCATTTGGCCTCTGAGCCTATATTCTGTGCTTTTTTTCATTGGTTATCTCAGACGTCTGTCATTTTTACACAGTGAGTGGCACCATACACTATATTGTCAAAAGTATTTGGACGCCTGCCTTTATATGAAGTTTAACCACTTCCATACCGGGCACTTATACACCCTCCTGCCCAGACCAATTTTCAGCTTTCAGCGCTGTTGCACTTTGAAGGTGATGAGGTGGCATTTATGGGCACTGATGATGGGCACTAATATGCTGCACTGATAGGTAGCACTGATAGGCAGCATGGATAGACACTGATAGGCAGCATGGATGGGCACCGATAGGCAGCATGGATGGGCATCGATAGGCGGCATGGATAGGCACCGATAGGCGGCATGGATAGGCAACACGTATGGGCACTGATAGGCCGCATGGATGGGCACTGATAGGCGGCATGCGTGGGCACTGATAGGTGGCACGGATGGGCACTGATAGGTGGCATGGATGGGCACTGATAGGTGGCACTGATGTACTGTAATGTGTTGGTATTAATGAATGCCAATCAGTGGCAAACAATAATGCCTGAAAAAGGAAAAATTTCCGTGCCAAAAACTAATAAATAGTGATCTTCACCTGTGTGAAGATAATGCAATATAATTAGGTGGTGTACTGCTCCTCAGTGGTATAGTGTGTACCTATAATAAGTGAAAATAAAGAAACGATAGAGGGCGCCACTAGGACTACATGGGAGACTTCACTCATAATACATAATGTGATTACCTGTATACCATAAGTGATAAAGACAACAATATTTACAGAAATGACAACAATATTAATATGACTTAAAAGTCATGAAAAACATTGGTGTTGGTGTGGTAATAGGTTAAACAATTATAAGTCCACCTAAGGTCCCAAGGATAAGTATTTGGTGTAGAAATATATATAAAGGAATATCAGGATGATCTTCCTGTTGCAGAATAAAATCTTGATTGAACAAAAATCTGTGCACGAATCTGTGTCGGGATTGTGGTGTGCTGGTTCTGGGGTGTGAGAGAAACCTTTTACCAAAATGGATTGTTCGTGTTCCACCACAAGTGCTGGGAAAATACTATGTGCTTACCAGATGGTATGACCTCTCTGTTAAAAGTAGGTCAGATGAGCAGGGCAGGATCAGTGCCTGTACACTATGGGCGTGCTGGATCGCGCTGTACCACAATAGTAACAAGTAAGCTCATATATGGATGGAAAAATAAATGGAAAGGATCATGGTGCAATACCGTTTATTAAAAACAAATAAAAATGCACATAGACAGCCAAATGGCCTCCTACCCCAGCTAGTGCCTGCCTGGCACTGGGAATAAAGCGTGTCACAGCTCCTTTACTCCGATGGCTCACCGATGATTCGGAATGGCAGATTAGTCCGGGCTTGGTAGGCTCAATAAGGGCTTGTGTATCGTGCAGGATGCCAGACGGAGCCGCCGACATATGTTTCGCACATTGTGCGTCTTCGGGGGGGTATTGTGGTACAGCGCGATCCAGCACGCCCATAGTGTACAGGCACTGATCCTGCCCTGCTCATCTGACCTACTTTTAACAGAGAGGTCATACCATCTGGTAAGCACATAGTATTTTCCCAGCACTTGTGGTGGAACACGAACAATCCATTTTGGTGAAGGTTTCTCTCACACCCCAGAACCAGCACACCACAATCCCGACACAGATTTGTGCACAGATTTTTGTTCAATCAAGATTTTATTCTGCAACAGGAAGATCATCCTGATATTCCTTTATATATATTTCTACACCAAATACTTATCCTTGGGACCTTAGGTGGACTTATAATTGTTTAACCTATTACCACACCAACACCAATGTTTTTCACGACTTTTAAGTCACATTAATATTGTTGTCATTTCTGTAAATATTGTTGTCTTTATCACTTATGGTATACAGGTAATCACATTATGTATTATGAGTGAAGTCTCCCTGGTAGTCCTAGTGGCGCCCTCTATCGTTTCTTTATTTTCAAACAATAATGCCTGCCAATCAGTGATGCCCATTGTGGGCACTGATTGGCATCCATTGTGGGCACTGATTGGCATCCATTAGGCATCCATTATTTATTTCTGATTGGTATCCCTGGTGGTCTAGGGTGGCATACCTGTGGTGGACATCCCTGGTGGTCTGGTGGCATCCTTGGTGGTCTGGTGGCATCCCTGGTGGTCTAGTGTGGGCATCCTCGGGGGGGGGGGGCTGCACTGATAATCGATCAACACAAACCCCCCCTGTCAGAGAAGCAGCCGATCGGCTCTCCCCTACTCGTGTCTGACAGACGCGAGTGTGGAAAAGCCGATCACTGTCTTTTCCTGTTTACATCGTGATCAGCCGTGATTGGACACGGCTGATCACATGGTAAAGAGTCTCCGGCAATCCAGTCTCCAGTCTCTGGTAATCCAGGACGGATTCATTTTGATAAATGTCAGACGGTCCACAGAGTCTGTGGACACACGCATTCAAAAAGTAACAAAACCTCCAGAAAAATACATCCCCTAGTTCAGGGTTTCTCAACCAGAGTTCCAGAGGTAGCTAGGGCTTCCTTAAACAATGAACATTTTTTTTTGTTTTCTTTTTATAGTATTTGAGATTTGTTAAAAACAATTCAATGCAATTTAAGAAAAGCTTGGGGCATTTCAAAAGAAAAAATTGAAATAAAAAATACAAAAAAATCTTTATTTATAGAAAAGGTATTCGCCTAAATGTTCTAATATTCAGTGGTTTTTTTTGGCTTTTTTTTATGACAAATTGAAAATAAAAATTGCACCCCACACTTCAATTGTAGTATTTGAGATTTGTTAAAAAACAAACAAAAAAAAAAAAAAAACAACAACGTAATGAAAGTAATTTCAAAAGAAAAAATTGACATAAAAAAAAACTTTATTTATAGAAAAGGTATTCGCTTAATTATGTTCTAATATTCAGTGTTTGTTTTTTTTGGGCTTTTTTTAAATGGCAAATTAAAAATAAAAATTGCCACCCACACCTCAATTACAGTATTTAAGATTTGTTTAAAATAATTCAATGTAATTTAAGAAAAGCTTGAGGCATTTCAAAAGAAAAAATGTACATAAAAAAATACAAAAAAAAACTTGCTCCCCACACTTCAATTATAGTATTTGAGATTTGTTAAAAACAATTCAAAAATATTCTTTTTTTGGGCTTTTTTTATGACAAATCTACATCAAAAGTGCAAAAAGGAAAATATTTTAGGGAAATCGGAGACATATACAAATAAATACAGTAGCCAATAGGCCTATTCATTTGAATATTTCTCTAATTTAATAAATATTTAATAAAAGTTGCTACCCACACCTCAATTATATTATTTGAGATGTGTTAAAAAAAATATGAAATGTAAGAAAAGCTTGGGGCATTTCATAAGAAAATATTTGACATTAAAAACGGAAAATTGTATACTCACCTTTCCGTAATTTTCCTTTCCTGACGCATCTTCATGGCAGCAAACACTGGGTTGTGACTCCGCCCCCACAACCTGACAGGATTGGTTAGCTATAAATTTGAAGTAGAGACACCCGGCATCATTCTCCGTATATATCATCATTGAACAACAGGGTGGGCAGATGTGTGCTGCCATGAAGATGCGTCAGGAAAGGAAAATTACGGAAAGGTGAGTATACAATTTTCCGTTTTCCTGACGCATTCATGGCAACACAAACTGGGAAATAACTCGCCAGTCGGGAGGGATCGATGCAAAAAAGTATTTTATTCCCTATAGAGCAGAAGAATTGGCCCTGAAGATAGATCTGCCAAACTCCGCTGTAGCCAAAAGAGCGGCATCCACTCTGTAGTGGGATATAAAGGTATGTCTGGAAGACCAGGTTGCTGCTCTGCAAATGGTTTTCGAAGAGACCCCATAGTATGCTGCCCAAGAGGTTGCCACTGCCCTGGTTGAATGCGCTCTGATGCCTTCCGGAATCCCCAGCTGTTGAGTGGAATACGCTTTCTCAATAGTCTTGACTAGCCAAGAGGCGATGGTCCGGGAAGTGGCTGCTTGACCCCGCCTGGCCCCGTGAGGGATAATCAGGAGGGCATCCGTTGACCGGAGATGGATGGTAGCCGACAGATAGTGGGAAATTGTAGACTTAATGTCCAAGGCGTGAGGTTCACCGTTCTCGTTGGAGAGGCATGGTAAGACAATGTCCTGGCCGTAGTGGAAGGCTGAAGGAACTTTGGGGAGGAAGCGATCTGAAGGCCTCAGCACCACCCTGTCGGGCAGGACAACTAAGTATGGCTCCTTAGACATGAGGGCTTGTAACTCCGACACTCTCCTAGCCGAAGCGATGGCAATGAGGAAGGACAACTTTAGGGACAGGTCCCATAAGGAGATAGCGCTGAGTGGGAAGAAAGGTGGATTGGACAGTGCTTCCAGAACTACCGACAGGTCCCAAGCCGGAAAGGATGGTCTTCTGGGCGGCCTGATTTTCGTGCAGGCCTGCATGAACTGGATGACCAACGGGTGCAGGGCCCATCTAGTGCCAGTTTTAGCGGACAGAGCGGAGATCTGTACCCTTAGGGTGCTTGAACTTAGGCCTTTGTCTACTCCCGTTTGTAGGAACTCTAGGATTTGGTAAGGATCCGGAGAGATGTGATTCCAACCTTTAAGTTGCGCCAAGTGGGCAAATTTTTCCCAAACTCTGGTGTAAACGGTGTTTGTGGTGACCTTCCTGGCTTGCATTAAGGTTGCTATAACTGCTTGGGAACATCCCTGTTCCCTTAGTCTAGTCCTCTCAACCTCCAGGCTTTCAAGTGGAGCCTGTCTGGGGCCGGATGGAGGAACCGACCTTGGTGTAGGAGGTCCGCCGACACTGGTAGATGGATTGGAGGTCGGGTATTGAGTTGTAGGAGAGTGGTGAACCACGGTCTCCTTGGCCAAAACGGTATTATCGCTATCACAGTGGCTGATGATCTTCGGAGCCGGGATAGGAACCTCGCTATCAGGGGAGTTGGAGGAAAGATGTACCCCAGCTTGAAGTCCCATGGATGAAGAAGGCAATCTGTCCCCTCTGCTGTCGGGAAGGGCACTCTGGACAGAAATCTCAAACATTTGGCATTCGCTGGTGTTGCCGCCAGGTCGATCTCCGGAACCCCCCATGCCTCCGTCAAAATGGAGAACTCCCGGAGGTTCAGGGACCACTCGTTGTTCGACCGGAGTTCTCTGTTGAGGAAGTCGGCAAGCGTGTTCTGCGCCGCTGGAACGTAAACTGCTCTTAGGTCCAATAGATGTGTCTGGGCCCAATCCATTTTGGGGTGAACCTCCTCTAATAGAGTGTGGCTCCGGGTACCGCCTTGTCTCTGAACATAGGCCACCGCCACCCTGTTGTCCATCCGGATTAGGACGGTCTTCCCTTGTAGTAGAGGTGCGAAGGCTAAGAGGGCCTGGAATGCAGCTCGAAGCTCCAGTATGTTCGACACTGTGCCCCGCGCAGGGAAGTGCCACTGTCCCTGGGCTGTCTGATCCTGGTAGTGAGCCCCCCAACCCCTCTCGCTGGCATCTGATGTCACAATCTCCGGGCTCGGAGGGGCTATGGACCTGAATCTTCTGAGGTTGGGAGGATGAGTCCACCACAGAAGAGCGTGTCTTACTCGGCTGGGAATATTGATGGATTGGTGCATTGAGGCTCTGTCCCATTGTTTGAGAAAGGCATTCTGGAAGGTTCTCATGTGCCACTGGGACCACTGGATCATGGGTATAGTCGAAGACATAGAGCCCAGCATGCTGAGGCAGGTTCTGGCTGATGTGAGTTTGGAGGACAATAGAGTGCGCACCTTCCGAGTTAGCGGACCCACCTTCTCCAAGGGCAACTGCACTCTGTTCTGCTTCGTATCCAACTCTGCCCCCAGAAATATCATAGTTTGTGAGGGTTGGAGGCTGCTCTTCTGCCAGTTTATTAGCCAACCGAAGTTCTGGAGGGTCGAAATTAGGATCTTCCGCTGGAGGAGCAGAGTCTCCTGATTTGCTGCTAAAAGCAGAATATCGTCCAGATAATGGTGTACCCTCAGCCTTCTCTCCCTGAGGAGTGCTATGAGCGGTAGGAGGACCTTTGTGAACGTCCTGGGTGCCGAAGAGATCCTGAAAGGTAGGCATCGGAACTGGAAGTGATGCTGACTGATGGAGAAGCGTAGAAATTTTTGGAATGCAGGGTGAATTGGCACATGAAGGTAGGCGTCTGATAGATCGATTGACAGCATCCAATCTCCTAGATTCACTGCCAGAAGGATGGACTGGAGACTTTCCATCTTGAAGGCCTCTATTTGGATTCTCCTGTTGAGTCGTTTGAGGTCCAGCATGGGACGAAGATCCCCTGATTTCTTTCACACCAAAAATAGAGGGGAATAAAAACCCCTGCCCCTTTGGTGCGCAGGAACTTCCACGACTGCCCCCTTCAGTATTAATTCTGAAACGTACTGAATGAGAAGTTTCCTCTTGTACATGGAGGATGGAATTTTGGTGGGTTGGAAGACAGTGTGAGGCAATGCCCCTATAAAGTTCCATTTGTGACCCTGCTTGATCGTGGAAAGAGTCCATGGGTCCTCTATGTGTTCTGACCAAACTTGTGCGAAACCTCTGAGCCTGGCGCCCACCTGAGTGGGGTGGGCAGGCGAGCCTTCAAAAGGACTTTTGTTGGTCCCCTGAGGTAATGGCCTTGGTTTTCTGAGCCTTCGAAAAGGGGGGACGAGAAGTTCTCCAATCTCGCCTGAATTCCTTGCCGGGACGATAGGTTCTGGCTTCCCTGTATCTATCGGGCAGGTTACGTCTAAAGGTAGGGCCTTTATGAGGCTTGGGCCTCCTGTCAGAGGGGATGAGCCCCGACTTGCCCTCAGTAACTTTGGAAATCGCTGAGTCCAATTTCGCACCGAACAAGTTTGTGCCATCATACGGTATCTTGCAACAGTTGGATTTTGAAGTCGTGTCAGCGACCCAGGGTTTCAGCCATAGGGCTCTGCGGACCATCACTGAGGCTAACATGGATCTAGCCGAGGAGCGGATGATATCCACTGAAGCCCCTGCCACGAAGTCGCCTGCTAGCCTGATCTCCTGCAAGGCGGAAATCACCTCCCCCTGGTCAGTGCCCTCTAGAAGCGCTCTTTTGGTATTGGCTGCCCATGCGGACATAGCCCTGGCGACAGCCGCTGTGGCAATGGCTGGTCTACATGCTCCTCCTGCCGTACAATATGCTTTCTTTAATTCCAGGTCGATCTTGCGGTCGAGAACATCTCGGAACGAGACGGCGTCCTCTATTGGTAAAGTGACGTGCCTGGCAAGCCGCATTAGGGATGAATCCACAACGGGAGCGTTAATGAGGGAAGAAACTTTAGCCTCATTCAGAGGGTACAACTTCGCTAGTTTATTGGACAGGCCAGGCCGTTTATCTGGTTTTTCCCACTCATTTCTGATGAGGTCTTCCAATTCCTCAATGAAGGGGAACAGTTCAGGGTCCCTCCTTAACTCGGGGAAGTACTTCCCAACTTTCAGTGGCTCCGCTACTGGTTCCTCCCAACCTATAGCCTCTTTAACAGAGCGTGCAAAAGGCTCAACCAGGCTGAAGTCAAATCCCGATACTACCTCATGTTCTTCATGATCGGAAAGGGTCCCCGCTAGCTGGGCATATGGGCTGAAGGCCGATGAAGTGCCTGGGGTGGGATCATCACAGGACAGGGGAGCCGTGGTCCAGATTGATTCCCGCACTGGCTCTCTCATAAGGTCTGTAGCCGCTCTGGCATCCGCCTCTTTTTCTGTGGTTGCTTCATTGAAGCAGGTGCGACAGGCTAGTTTCCCTGGCAATGCAACAGCACCGCATACCCAGCAGGCATTAGCCGCAGGACAGGCATGGTAACGTTAGCGGCGCAATGAGGGCGACCGTCTGCGATGAGACCTGCTGTGACGGGATCGGCTGCGGCGTGATCGGCTATGCCTAGATCGGTGGTAGCGGGAGGAAGATATTGATCGGCTCTTGCGGGACCTCCTGCTTGATGTATGCCTGGACCGTTCCCTGCGCCGTGGGCTTGCATCTTTGGGCCTGGTGGGACTGCAAAAAAAGCAGTGTTCAGTGGCCGGCTCTCTTTTTTCTCTTCACTACTTACCCAATTTATGACGGCCTCCATACCTAGTTTGTTGGTAATGGTCTGCGAGGGCAGTGGGCTCCATAGGATGCACAGAGACAACAGCTGTGGAAACTAGAGGAAAGAAAAAAGAAAGGTCAGAAAGGCAGGAAACAATGGCCAAATGGGAGAAAGGAGTGTAAGGTACCTCTGGGAAGAAATCGCCTATGGAATCGGGCAAAGAAGCAGCCTAGGAAGTAAAAGGAAAATGTATTTTTTTTAAATTCGGCGCCGCCGTCGCGGCGCTGATGACGCGGTCGCGCATGCGCAGTAGCGTCGCGCGCGTCCCGACCCCGTCTTGGATGAGGGCGAGGGAGGCCGCCGGCGTCATCACTGGGCTGCACGCATGCGCAGAACGGCCTGGGGACGCGATCTGGAGCAGAGGGACATGGAACAACAAGGCCCATCATGACCTGCTGGGTTCCAAGTAAACAAACAAGCAGACGAAACGAGGGAGAAATAAACCACAGGGACAGCAGCCAGGAAACACTGGGAGGTCAAAAAAAAGAAAAAGGAAGGAGAGCCACTGCCTGGAAGAAGCTCATTTAGAGTCTGTTAGATGCCAGGAATTTGCCGGGATTTTTACCACCTAAGACCACCAGAGCGGGGTTCCCCCCATAAAGCTCTATTAGAGACTGTACAAGGGGGACTTCCAAACAGGAGAGGCTGAACCTGCTGGGGCGATAGCGGTAGGAGGCAAGCTGTACATCCACGTCCTGTCAGGTGAGGATAAAAAAAGAGAATGATGCCGGGTGTCTCCACTTCAAATTTATAGCTAACCAATCCTGTCAGGTTGTGGGGGCGGAGTCACAACCCAGTGTGTGCTGCCATGAATGCGTCAGGAAAATACAGATTCGAAAAGGTATTTGCCTAATTATGCTCTAATATTCAGTGGCCCAGATTCACAGAGCAATTACGCCTGTCTAACTGGTGTTAGACAGGAGTAATTTCAAATTTTGCATGCCGTATCACTAGTTTGAATCCTCAAACCATGATACGGCGGCTTCGGGCTTCGATCCGAGAGGCTTACGTCTTCGTAAGCCTTCGGATCTACGCTGCAATATTTTTGCGGCCGCTGGGAGGAGTCCGCGTCGTTTTCAGCGTCGGGATATGCAAATGAGTTTTTACGGCGATCCACGAAGATACGAGCGGTCTTCGCAATCGCTCTCGTCTATTTTTTTCTACGTACTGTTAGACCAGCTTTTTGCTGGTCTAACGGTGCGTAGCCCATGTTAAGTATGGCCGTCGTTCCCGCGTCGAATTTAAATTTTTTTTTATTTTTTTTACGTAACTTGTTCGGGAAAAGGAATGTCCGTAAACGATGCTACTCAAAAAAAATGACGTAACGACGTGATTTCGCGCAATGCACGGCGGGGAATTTCTGAACGTAGCATGCGCAGTTCGATCGCCGCGGGAACGCGCCTATTTTAAATGCTTCACGCTCCCTACTCGCGTAGATGGCTTGCGCCGGGAGAAATACACTACACCGCCATAGTTTACTGGACAAAATCTACCGGGATTCCACGTAGAGCCAGGTAAAATACGGCGGCGTAGTGTATTTCAGATACTCTACGAGAATCTAATTGTACGTGAATCTGGCCCAGTGTTTTTTTTGGCTTTTTTTAAAATGACAAATTGAAAATAAAAATTGCGCCCCGTACCTCAATTATAGTATTTGAAATGTGTTAAAATCAATTCAAAGTAATGTAAGAAAAGCTTGGGGCATTTCAAAAGAAAAATTTGACATAAAAAAAACAAAAAAAAAACTTATTTATAGAAAAGGTATTTGCCTAATTATGTTCTGATATTCAGTGTTTTTTTTTTTGGCTTTTTTTAAATGACAAATTGAAAATAAAAATTGCCACCCACACCTCAATTACAGAATTTAAGATCTGATAAAAACAATTCAGTGTAATTTAAAAAAAGCTTGGGGCATTTAAAAGAAAAAATCGACATAAAAAATACAAAAAAATCTTTATTCATAGAAAAGGTATTCACCTATTTATGTCCTAATATTTTAACCACTTAATCACCGGGCCTATTCTGGCACTTTTCTCCTTCATGTACAAATCACACTTTTTTTTGCTAAAAAATTAATCTGAACCCCCAAACATTATGGGCCAGATTCAGGTAGAGTTAGGCTGGAGTATCAGTGATTCGCCAGCCTAACTCTCACTTTGAGCCGGCGTTTCTGTTTTCAGTAAGCAGAAAACAAGAAACGCCGGGTTGGAGTTCCTATACGAGCGGCGTAATTGTATTTTGCCGTCGTATCGGAACTGCAATTTTAAAAATGGCGCTCGGGGCGTTCCCGCTGATTAACGCCGAGAATATGTTAATCAGCGAGAAGAGGAAATTCACGATCGTATTCGGGCCCGACGCAGTGACTTTCCGACGTTTCCGTAAGAGATACGCGCCGTAAAGAAAAAACAGCCCCCTAGTGGAGTATCCTATGTTAAGTATGGCCGTCGTCATCACGTTGAATTTAAAAAAATTTGCGTCGTTTGCGTAAAACGTCCGTGAATGGGGATTGACGTCATTGACGTTCACTGACAGAATTTGGAGCATGCGCACTGACAGTCGACACATGCGCAGTACGTTCGCCGCGGGATCGCGCCTAGTTATAATAATACACGCCCCCTACCCACCCAATTTGAATTCCGCCGGCTCATTTTCGCTACGCCGCCGCAACTTTAGGAGCAAGTGCTTTGTGAATACAGTACTTGCTCCTAAAGTTTTGGCGGAGTAACGTAAATGAGAAACGTTACTCCAACAAAAAGATGCGCCCATCTACCTGAATCTGGCCCTATATATTTTTTTTTAGCAGACACCCTAGGGAATTGCAACTTTTTTTCTTTCACGGTATTTGCGCAATCATTTTTCAAACGCCTTTTTTTAGGGAAAAAAAACAGTTTCATGAATTAAAAAATATCAAAACAGTAAAGTTAGCCCAATTTTTTTGTATAATGTGAAAGATGATGTTATGCCGAGTAAATAGATACCTAACATGTCACGCTTTAAAATTGAGCACACTCATGGAATGGCGCCAAACTTCGGTACTTAAAAATCTCCATAGGCGATGCTTTATTTTTTTTACAGGTTACTATTTTTGAGTTACAGAGGAGGTCTAGTGCTAGAATTGTTGCTGACACTCTAACGCACGCAATGATACCTCACATGTGGGGTTTGAACAGTGCTGACATATGTGGGCGGGGCTTGCATGCGTGTTTGCTTCTGCACGCAAGCGACCAGGACAGGGGCGTTTTTAAATTTTTTTTTTGTATATTTATTTATTTTTACTTCTTTTTTTATTTTTACACTTTTTTTAAAAAACTATTTTTTTATCACTTTTATTCCTATTACAAGGAATGTAAACATTCCTTGTAATAGGAATAGTGTGCAAAAGGTCCTCTTTATGGAGACATGTGGGGTCAATAAGACCCCACATCTCTCCTCCAGGCTGGAAAGCATTAGATTGTGAAAAAAAATTCACCGATCTAATGCATTCAGCCGCGATTGCGGCTGTGTTTACATTCCGCTTTGATCGTTCTTATGGTGCACAGAATCGCCGGCTGAAGACGGCAATATCTGAATGATGCCTGTGGCTTTATATATATAATACCTTTTCTATAAAAAATGTATTTATAGAAAAGCTATTTGCCTAATTATGTTCTAATATTCAGTGTTTTATTTTTTTATTTTTTTTTGCATTTTTGATATCTGTTTCTTGTTTGGAGCTACCTCAAATTTTTATTTAGAGTTCCTTTTTAATTATTTGCCTATTTATGTTGTAATAATTTAATATTCAGTGTTTTTTTTTTTTTTGTTTTTTTTTCATGACAAATTGAAAATGAAAATTGCTCCCCACACCTCAATTACAGTATTTAAGATTTGTTAAAAACAATTCAATGTAATTTAAGAAAAGCTTGGGGGATTTCAAAAGAAAAAATTGACATAAAAAATACAAAAAAAAATCTTTATTTATAGAAAAGATATTTGCCTAATTATGTTCTAACATTCAATGTTTTTTTTTTGGGGCTTTTTTTTAATGACAAATTAAAAATAAAAATTGCTCCCCACACTTTAATTATAGTATTTGAGATTCTTTTGTTTTCTTTATTTTAGTTGAGTGTCCTGACCTTTGCGTTCTTTGTGGGAAGAGGCACTAGGCGAATAACAATCTAGGCAGGCGTGATGGATGTGTTTTTCCGAATCTCGATCTTAATGATTATTATGTGCTCTCATTTAATTGGTGCAATCCTATATTTTCAAGCTCCAAATTGAAATGACATCAGCCCTCCGACGGTAACGATGCGCAACTTGTAAAAACACACAAAAAAAACTAAAAATAATGTTGCTACATTTGAATAATAACCTTTCAGAACTGCAAAATAATAACATAATGAACGCAATTTAACAAAGGGTGCCGAGTCAGAGCGGATTTATCTGGTGATGCGTTCTGCGTGGGAGGAAGAAAGAACAATTTGGAGTTAAAAAAAAAAATCCCACTTGATCCTTCATAAATTGCTCATCAAATGCTTTATGTTGAAGTGTCAAAACTGAAGACGGCAAAAAAAGAACTGCGATATAAAACTCTCTGGAAAGTCACTTCAAAGTTGAAGATGTTTTTGCGTCTTCTAAATTACTAAATTGTTTTGACATTATCCAAGAAATGCCAACTTCCAATGGTGATTTATCTCCTTTCAAGCAAACTTACTACAAAAAGTTGCGTGGGGTCGCCCTTACTGAACTTTCTGAGACACTGACCTGGAGTAAACATGCATCCATTAGGGGCACATGGGTGCCACCCCTCCGCCCCAATCTATGCACCTGGCCCCCTGATATACATACAGGGTGCCAGACGCATGGATTACAATGGCAGGGGTGCTAATAGGCTTAAAAAAAGGGTGGGCTCGGGGAGCAGAGCACTGCGTTCCGATCCCACCCAGTTGTGTGACAAATAGCGAATGCCCAAGTCCCTCCCCTTACTTCTTTTGGCAAAACCAAAGCCTTTATCGCAAGCCACTCCCCCTACTTTTCAAAGCAGGACCAAAAGCTACAATCCAAGTCACTTCTCTTATTTCTCTAAGCAGGAACGAAGCCTGTATCCCAAGCCACTCCCCTTTTTTCTCTAAGCAGGGCTGAAGCCTTCATCCCAAGCCGCTCCCCTTGTTATTATAAGCAGGACTGAAGTCTTCATCCCAAGCCACTGCCCTTATTTATCTAAGCAGGACTGAAGCCTTCATCCCAAGCCACTCCCCTTATTTCTCTAAGCAGGGCTGAAGCCTTCATCCCAAGCCGCTCCCCTTATTATTATAAGCAGGACTGAAGTCTTCATCCCAAGCCACTGCCCTTATTTATCTAAGCAGGACTGAAGCCTTCATCCCAAGCCACTCCCCTTATTTCTCTAAGCAGGGCTGAAGCCTTCATCCCAAGCCGCTCCCCTTATTTCTCTAAGCAGGACTGACGCCTTCATCCCAAGCCAATCCCCTTATTTCTCTAGGCAGGACTGAAGCCTTCATCCCAAGCCAATCCCCTTATTTCTCAAAGCAGGACTGAAACCTTCATCCCAAGCCAGTCCCCTTATTTCTCTAGGCAGGACTGAAACCTTCATCCCAAGCCACTCCCCTTATTTCCCAAAGCAGGACTGAAACCTTCATCCCAAGCCACTCTCCTTATTTCTCTAGGCAGGACTGAAGCCTTCATCCCAAGCCACTCCCCTTATTTCTCTAAGCAGGACTGAAGCCTTCATCCCAAGCCACTCCCCTTATTTCTCAAAGCAGGACTGAAGCCTTCATCCCAATCCACTCCCCTTATTTCTCAAAGCAGGACTGAAACCTTCATCTCAAGCCACTCCCCTTATTTCTCTAGGCAGGACTGAAGCCTTCATCCCAAACCACTCCCCTTATTATTATAAGCAGGACTGAAGCCTTCATCCCAATCCACTCCCCTTATTTCTCAAAGCAGGACTGAAACCTTCATCTCAAGCCACTCCCTTTATTTCTCTAGGCAGGACTGAAGCCTTCATCCCAAACCACTCCCCTTATTATTATAAGCAGGACTGAAGCCTTCATCCCAAGCCACTCCCCTTATTTCTCTAAGCAGGGCTGAAGCCTTCATCCCAAGCCACTCCCCTAATTCTCTAAGCAGGACCAAAGCACGCCTTCCAAGCCACTTACCTTACTTCTCTATGGAGGAACAAAGCCTTTATCCTAAACCTCCCTTAAGGCCGCGTACAGACGAGGAGACATGTCCGCTCAAACATGTCCGACTGACGGTTTCCAGCGGACATGTCTCCTCGGATATTTGATCCGGCGGTGTGTACACACCATCGGACGAAAATCCCCTCGGACTAAGGACCCGGTGACCTGGCGCCACGTCACCACTCCAGGAAGAAAAATACTTCTACGCAGGCGTACTAACCAGCGGACATGTCCGACGGACAGGTTTCCAGCGGACAAATTTCAAAGCATGCTTTGAAATTTGTCCGCTGAAAAAACCTGTCCGCTAGGTCGTACACACGATCGGATATGTCCGCTGAAACTGGTCGGCGGACCAGTTTCAGCGGACATATCCGATCGTGTGTACGCGGCCCAAGAGGGAAGGTCCTACAGGCAAGGACTGTCATTACAATTGTTTGTGCAACTAATCCCGGATAATGTGATGTCTTTGGTGTGCGGCAGCTTTTTTCTTCCTTTCAATCCTTTTTTTTTTTCAAAAAAGCTTAGGGCTGCTTAGCAGCATCCAAAATGCATAGGTCAATTTTTTTTGAAAGGTAATATAAAGGTGAACTAAACCGATGTAAATGTACAGTAGGGATGAGCTCCGCGTTCGACTCGAATATTGTCTGTTCATACGTTCGAAGGATTTCAACCAAAACGGGTCGTTCGCGCCAAATTCGAGTGGCCTATAATTCACTGCGGCATTGCGCGCTGATGATTGGCCAAACATGCACCATGACCCTGCATGCTTGGCCAATCACAGCGCCCAAAAAACTACACTGTACTAAACTTACACTGTAAATTAAGCTAAACTGACTAGCCTGCCTGCTCTATCTAGCTATATAAAAAAGACAATCTCTCTGTCTCTCTGACTGATATCAGTTTAGCGCTGGAACACACTACACGAGGCCGCCCAGCAGGCGGCCTTATATAGTGTGGGGCGTTTGACGGATCGGCCTCGGGGGTGGTGGGGCAACATCGCGGGCATCCTGGACAGGTAAGTGTCCTTATCAAAAGACTTAAAAAGAAAATTTGGCTAGAACACCGCTTTAACCATTTAAGGAACGCCGATATACATCGGCAGAATGGCACGGCTAGGCACAGGCACGTACAGGTACGTCGCCTTTAAGAGCCCAGCCGTGGGTTGCGCACGGGACCCGCTGACCCGATCGCCGCCGGTGTCCCGCGATCGGTCACAGGAGCTGAAGAACGGGGAGAGGTGAGTGTAAACACACCTTCCCCGTTCTTCACAGTGTCAGTGTCATTGTTCGTCTGTTCCCTGATATAGGGAAAGACGATCAATGACATCACACGTCCAGCCTCGCCCCCCTACAGTTAGAAACACATATGAGGTCACACTTAACCCCTACAGCACCCCCTAGTGGTTAACTCCTAAACTGCAATTGTCATTTTCACAGTAATGCCGCGTACACACGGTCGTTTTTTGCGATTAAAAAAAACGACGTTTTCTGTGAAGTAAAAAACGACGTTTTTGAAACGTCACTTTTCAAAGACAATTTTGCATACACACCATCGTTTTTTCACAAAAAGCGAGGTTACGTTCACCACTCTTTTCCATTGAAGCTCGCTTCTGGGCATGTGCGGGTTGAAAAACGTCGTTTTAAAAGACGTTTTTGCTACACACGGTGACTTTTTGTGAAACAAAAAACGACGTTTTGAAAAATGACACAAAAAATTTAAGCATGTTGGAATTTTTTTTTGGTCGTTTTTTTGAAGACAAAAAACGACGTTTTGCCCACACACGATCAATTTAAATGACGTTTTAAAAAACGTTGTTTTTTTTCATCGCAAAAAACGACCGTGTGTATGCGGCATAACAGTGCATTTTTTTAGCACTTTCCGCTGTGAAAATGCCAATGGTCCCAAAAATGTGTCAAAATTGTCCGATGTGTCCGCCATAATGTCACAGTCACGAAAAAATCGCTGATCGCCCACCATTAGTAGTAAAAAAAAAAATTATTAATAAAAATGCCATAAAACTATACTCTATGTTGTAAACGCTATAAATTTTGCGCAAACCAATCGTTAAACGCTTATTGCGTTTTTTTTTTTACCAAAAATATGTAGAAGAATACGTAACGGCCTAAACTGAGGAAAACAATGTTTTTTTATATCTTTTTTGGGGGGGTATTTATTATAGCAAAAAGTAAAAAATACTGCATTTTTTTCGAAATTGTCGCTCTATTTTTGTTTATAGCGCAAAAAATAAAAACCACAGAGGTGATCAAATACCACCAAAAAAAAAGCTCTATTTGTGGGGAAAAAAAGAACGCCAATTTTGTTTGGGAGCCGCGTCACATTACCGCGCAATTGTCAGTTAAATTGACGCAGTGCCGAATCGCAAAAAGGGGCAAGGTCCTTAACCTCCATAATGGTCCAGGGCTTAAGTGGTTAAAGTCCATGTAAGGCCATGTCTAAGACCTCCCTGCATGTAAAAGGGGGTTCGAAAAAAATAAAATGTTGTGATAATGCTACTAACAGATTACAGCTTCTTGTATAGGTTATCTTTGATTTTTCCTAGTTACATTTTCTAAAGCTGATGAAAAAAACAGTTGATGTTTTGTAGAATCTTGCTCTGTTGTCACTTTAAGTCCTGAATAAGCCATAGAATTGGGATATATCTGATCTATTCTGTTAACAAAATGTATTACTTAGTCTTTGTTATTTTGGTCACAAATAATTCCTGCTTGTCCAAGATGACATCAATAAGATTGGGTTGGAGTGGGGAAGTTTTAAATAGCTCATTTATGTATGATGTATATTTTTAGGTACAAGTTAATTTTAGATTATATTACAGAAGGAGTGAGAGTACAAAGTATAACTAAAACATTACGTAAGTAAGAAAGGCCAAAAACAGATCAATGGACATCAACAGTAAAAATACATCAACATACAGTAAATCAATGGAAATAGATATTGATTGCGGTATTGATCGCCTTGTGTACTTTACAGCTCCCCACCAGGTGACGTTTTCATTCGATGCGGGAAATGGACCAGTGGAGGTTTCTTTGCAGTCCATCACGGCCTTAAATGATGGTCAGTGGCATCGCGTCAGAGCCGAGAGGAATATTAAGGAAACCAGCCTTGTTGTGGATAACCAGCCCAGGAAACTGGTACAGACCCCGTTCGATGGGCGCCTCCGACCGCTGCTGAATGCTCAGCTCTATGTGGGTGAGTCCAGAGTGTCTGCCAGACATTTCTAATCAATTCACATGTTGGGAACATTCCAGAAGAGACTTTCTTTCCATATTTAATTTTTCTGTTTACCTAGCTTCTCCTTTCCCTTCCCTTTCCTTTGCCCCTTCCCTTTCCTTTCCTTTTTCCCTATCTTTTTTCCCTTACTTTTGCTTTCCTTTTTCTCTTCCCTATTTTTTTTCCCTTACCTTTCATTTCCTTTTTCCCTTCACTTACATTTCTTTTCCTTGTTCCCTTCCCTTCTCTTTCTTTTACTTTTACCTTACCTTACCATTTGCCTTTCCTTTTTCCTTTCCTTTCCCTTCCACTTCCTTTCCTTTTCCCTTCCCTTACCTTTCCTTTTTTCCTTCCATTTTTTCTCTCTCCCCTAACCTTTCCCTTTTCCTTTCCCTTACTTTTCCTTTCTCTTTTTTTCTTCCTATAGTTTTTCTTTTATTTTCTCCCTTTTCTTTCCTTTTTTCCTCTACTCTACCTTTTCTTTCCCTTCCCTTACTGTTCCTTTCCTTTACTTACCCTTCCTTTTTCCATTTCCGTACCTTAACTTTCCTTCCTCTTTCCCTTTCTTTTTCCCTTCCCCTTCTTTTCTTTTTCTTTTTCCCTTTCCTTTCCTTGAAACATTTTGCTTTCCTTAATTTTCCCTTTCCTTGAACCCTTTTCCCTTTTCATTTCCTTTCCTTTTTCTTTTTCCCTTTCCTTCCTTTTCCGTTTCCTTACTTTTCATGTTTTTCTTTTTCCTTTCTTCCTTCTCCTTCATTAATTCTCCTTCCTTCATTTTCTTAATTCCTTTTCCTTTTTTCTTCATTCCGTTTTTCTTTTTATCATCCCTTCTCCCTTCCTTTTTTATTTTCCCTTTCTTTCCTTTTTCATTTTCCTTCCTTCTTCCCTTTTCTTCCTTTTCCTTTTCTTTCCTTTTCCTTACTTTTAATTTTCCTTACTTTTCATTCTTTCCTTTGACTTTCTTCCTTTTTCTTTTCCTTCCTTCATCTTTCCTTCCTTCATTTCCTTCATTCCTTTTCCTTTTTTCCTTTTTATGCCTCGTGCACATGGTCGGGATTTCCAACGGGCAAAAGTCTGTTGGAAATTCCAACGGGAAAATTGAGAACCAGCTCTCAATCTATTTTCCCTTCTTTTACCTTTCCTTTCCTTTTTCCCTTCCCTTTCTTTTTCCCCTTACTTTTGCTTCCTTGTTCTCTTCCCTTTTCTTTTTCCCTTACCTTTTTATTTTCTTTTTCCCTTCACTTACATTTATTTTCCATTTTACCTTCCCTTCTCTTTCTCTTTCTTTTACCTTACCTTACCATTTGCCTTTCCTTTTTCTTTTCCTTTCCCTTCCACTTCCTTTCCTTTTCCCTTCCCTTACCTTTCTTTTTTTCCTTCCATTTTTTTTTCTCTCCTCTAACCTTTCCCTTTTCCGTTGCTTTACTTTTCCTTTATCTTTTTTTCTTCTTATATTTTTTATTTTATTTTCTCCCTTCCCTTTCCTTTTTTCCTCTACTCTACCTTTTCTTTCCCTTCCCTTACTGTTCCTTTCCTTTACTTACCCTTCCTTTTTCCATTTCTGTACCTTAACTTTCCTTCCTCTTTCCCTTTCCTTTTCTTTTTCCATTCCCCTTCCTTTCTTTTTCTTTTCCCCTTTCCTTTCCTTGAAACATTTTGCTTTCCTTATTTTTTCCCTTTCCTTGAACCCTTTTCTTTTTCCCTTTCCTTCCTTTTCCGTTTTCTTACTTTTTATTTTTTTATTTTTCCTTTCTTCCTTCTCCTTCCTTAATTTTTCCTTCCTTCGTTTTCTTAATTCCTTTTCCTTTTTTTTCTTTTTCCCATCCCTTTTCCCTTTCTTTTTCATTTTCCCTTTCTTTCCTTTTCCTTTTCTTTCCTTTTCCTTATTTTTTTCTTTTCCTTACTTTTCATTCTTTCATTTTCCTTTCTTCCTTTTCCTTCCTTCATTTCCTTCATTCCTTTTTTTCCTTTTTATGCCCCGTAAACACGGTCAGGATTTCCAACGGGCAAAAGTCTGTTGAAAATTCCAACGGGAAAAATGAGAACCAGCTCTCAATCTATTTCTGTCGGGATTCCCGACAGAAAAAGACAGATGGAGTATACACACGATTGGAATTCCGAATCAGACTTTTCCTGTCGGGAATTTCCGACCGTGTGTACAGGGCTTTTCTTTCTTTTGGTGCATAACAGTTTTTTGTATTCAGCCCTTCAGTAAAAGTGGGTGAGGACATGCAGACATTCTCAGAATACAATTGATATGAAGTGGCCACAACACAGCTGAGTCATATGCTAGAGAAACAGAAATAAATATCTCTTCCTGAACATCAAACTTTTGCATTCTAAAATTAGAAAGTTGAACATATTTCAATAACATTCTCAGACATAACTACCGTACATGTGCATGCAAAACATCTACAAATAATGAGCCTTTAAATGACTGAATGTAAAGTGAACCTGTACTCCGCTTATCCAAGGAGAATTACTATTCTTAATAATAGTCTATTTCAGGGGTCTCCAAACTTTTTCTTAACAATGGGCCAGTTTACTGTCCTTCAAATTTTGGGGGACCAGACTGTGGAGTGGGAGAAGAAAATGTCCTGGCGTTAGTGGGATTGAACAATACCCTGTCATTGATATTAGGGGGAGTAATAAAGCTCCATCGTTGGTATCAGTGGGAGACATGATTCCCCCATCACTGGTGTTAGTTGGAGGAAAAGTGTCCCATCATTGGTGTCAGTAATAATATCACATCATTGGTGTCAGTGGGACGAATAGTGTCCCATCTTTAGTGTTAGTGGGAAGAATTGTGCGCGATCATTGGTGTCAGTGGGAGGAATAGTGCCCCATCCTTGGTGTCAGTGGGAGGAATAGTGTCCCATCATTGGTGTCAGTGGGAGGAATAGTGCCCCATCCTTGGTGTCAGTGGGAGGAATAGTGTCCCATCATTGGTGTCAGTGGGAGGAATAGTGCCCCATCCTTGGTGTCAGTGGGAGGAATAGTGTCCCACCGTTGGTGTCAGTAGGAGAAATAGTGCCACAACATTGGTATCAGTGGGAGGAATAGTGCCCCAACATTGATGTCAGTGGGAGGAATAGTGCCCCAACATTGGTGTCAGTGGGAGGAATAGTGGCCCAACATTGGTGCCAGTGGGAGGAATAGTGCCCCAACATTGGTGTCAGTGGGAGGAATAGTGTCCCATCTATCACGTACCTGATGAAGCATGGAATGTGGCGGAGGCCTCCATTGCTCCTCCCCCCTACACTCCTTAAGGTGGGAACAGAAAGTGTAAAGGCAAGGAGTGGAACGAGTGCTGGGTAGCTGGCTGGTGATGTCCCCTCTGTAAGAGGGTAGAGCTGGAAATCATGGTCCTTGGAGCAGGAAGTAGAAGCAGCTTGGCACCAGAGCATGGGCAGAAGTGGAACCAGGAGCAGAGCAGCAGTCAGCAACAACCAGGCAGGGTACCGAATCAGCAGGCAAAGCAAGTCCAGAAGGCTGGCCAGGGTTGGGAACAGCCGGGCATTGTGGTGTTAAATCAGTAGAAAGATCAAGTCCAGTAAACAAGCCAGGATTAGAAAATAAATGATAGAGTGGGACTTTATGTGGGGCCAAGGCAATAATAGACAAGTACCCCCATCCCTGGTTGGATTGGAAAATATTAAAGGGAAAGGGGAATGGATGTAAACAAAGGGGACTTTAAATGGAGCATACAGTCTAAGGGAAAACCAGTTATCAATTAGTTGAAATCACAGTGATTTTATTCGGTACATTTGAACAAAAGTAAAACAGAGATTTATATACATATAAATATAGTATAATTGATAATATTCAGAACCATAAATACAATTGTAAAAAACAGCAAAATTGATAATGTTTGTAAGCTTCCCATAAGATTTAAGAAACAAGACTGCACATGCATGAATATTGTAAAGCAATCTATGGGAACAACTATACTGAAAGTAAAATAACTTCCATATTGCCCGACCTGCGTCTGTATGACCCGAAAGGGACCCTAGGTATTGGTGTCCCAATCTTGAATCCACAAAACTGCATAGGATGAATTGTAAATAATGTAGATAACATAGAGGTGCAACCACGGCAAGTAGCTAGCTCGACGCGTTTCGTGGTTTGATAGTACCACTCATCAGGAGCGGGCTTGTGATGCATATCTAGGAAGAATAGAATAATATAGTATTTAGATTCATAGTTATTTAGCATGTAGCAGAAGATACAATTGCACATATAATAGGACAAACCACTCCCATAGTAGAACTTACAAACAGGCATGCTGTGTGAGGAGGTATAGCGTGGCCAATTGGACCCAGGAGTCCACCGGAAAAGTCTCCCACGGGAAATGAGGGAGCGTGTGCCAGGAGACGCAGCCCCCCAACAAAGCCTCTCCAACAAAGGCATGGATACTCATCGTAGAAGGGCAAATTCCCTGTAACTTTGGTAAAAGTGTACAATGCATCATGGAGACATCTATTGAGGGCTTCTGTGAAAATAATAAAGGTAGCGAAGGTATAAGACTCCATAAGAATGGAGTAGGGTAACATAACAGTAAATCTGTAGGGGTAGAAGTCTACAATATAATAAATTAGTGTAACCCCCAATATCAAAATGTATAATGGGACCGGATGAAAGGAGGTACCTTGTGACGAAGCATAGATGTTGCTCCTAAGCGATGCAGTAGGTGTAGGGGACTGGGAGCCAAGAGAGATCCAGCCAGTGGCGGGCTTAAGAGGGCACGGCCCCAGAACACACACCCCCAACACCACGTAGCGTGCATGTGGGTCAGGAGGTGCCGCCGTCTGAACGTCATATACGTCCGACGGTTGGCGCCAAGCACGGGACCCACGTGGTGCACGCAGTAGGAAAACACCGTCAGCGCTGCGGCGCCCCAACTAGGACGCAGCACACGCGACGGCATATGCGTGGTGTCGATGTGCAGCGCATGACACCCGCCCACCCCGACAGGCGGGGGGAGGGGGGGCAATCAGCGGTGCATATCGCATTTCCCAAGGCTGACAAAAATATCCGGAAAGACATGGATCCCAGCCCTGCATCTTCCACACAAACACACAGCATATAACAGTGGCCAATATAGTCTGTAAGACGGGATAGGTATAACATCCTATGTGCAAAGATACTTCTAAGGGATATAACAACAGGACGGGGGGTCCAAGATAGAAAAGATTGAATTTGGCTATGTAAAATTTCCCTCAATAATAAACTTATACCATTTAACAATGCATGTGCTGATAACAGATAGTGCAGAAAACATAACAGATCTGCATGCTCCCATCCCTGGATTATTAGAAAATAAATGATAGAGTGGGACTTTATGTGGGGCCAAGGCAATAATAGACAAGTTTTGTGGATTCAAGATTGGGACACCAATACCCAGGGTCCCTTTCGGGTCATACCGACGCAGGTCGGGCAATATGGAAGTTATTTTACTTTCAGTATAGTTGTTCCCATAGATTGCTTTACAATATTCATGCATGTGCAGACTGTTTCTTAAATCTTATGGGAAGCTTACAAACATTATCAATGTTGCTGTTTTTTACAATTGTATTTATGGTTCTGAATATTATCAATTATACTATATTTATATGTATATAAATCTCTGTTTTACTTTTGTTCAAAAGTACCGAATAAAATCACTGTGATTTCAACTAATTGATAACTGGTTTTCCCTCAGACTGTATGCTCCATTTAAAGTCCCCTTTGTTTACATCCATTCCCCTTTCCCTTTAATATTTTCCAAACAAGCCAGGATACCAGGTAACAGAGTAAAGGAACAAGCAGAGGCGCTGTCCAAAGGTGAGCCAGGTCATACACAAACAAACAGGAGCGACAGATCAGGTCTTGGTAGGTCAGGAAGAATCTGAAAATCCAGCAACTATTTACAGTGACAGAGCAGTTTAAATAGGCTACTGGGCACCAAGTCCTAATTGGCGTGTGCATGCGTTTGAATGCGCGCGCGATCGCGCACATATCCATGCGCGATTAAACTGGCATTAGGGAATTATGTTGGTCCTTTGCTTAAGAATATTAGCATGAGTGCAATGTGTACAAGCATGAGCAAGTATCTGCACTGGCCCTTTAGTGGTGGAGGTCCGGTTTACCTTACACCAACATTGGTGTCAGTGGGAGGAATAGTGCCCCAACATTGGTGTCAGTGGAAGGAATAGTGCCCCAACATTGGTGTCAGTGGGAGGAATAATGCCCCACTGTTGGTGTCAGTGGCAGGAACTATGCCCCGCTGTCGCTGAGGGTGGAGGGAATAATGCCCCAAGGGCCAGATAAAAGCAATCAGTGAGCCACAGTTTGGAGGCCATTGGTCTATTTAATTTCTGTTCAGCTTGTTCTAACCTTTTTGTTCCCTTCCAAATTTCCCCGTTTGCCTTCTAAAGTGTTGTGGGTTTACACAGCATTCTCAACAGCTGGTTTAAGTACTGTGCACAACCACTTACTCCTGAAACACCTAGTTATTCATTGATTTTCATGTCTACATATATAATTTCCTTATTTATTCAAGCCCTGATGAAGTGTGAGCATGGCTCTGAAATGTGTTTGGATTTTGAAAACAATTTGTCTTAGACCAGAAAATGTTCTGTAAAATGTTTTGGTGACCTCCCATCATCATTGTCCTCTGCATTGCTGTCAGAGACTAACCATGCCATTCTGTTCTGCAGGAGGAACGGTGTCCAGGCAGAGGGGTTTCGTGGGATGTATCCGCTACCTCCAGCTGAACGGACAGACCTTGGATCTGGAGGAAAAGGCCAGAGTCACTCTAGGGATCAGGCCGGGCTGTCCTGGCCACTGCAGCAGCTATGGGAACTTGTGCCACAACAATGGCAAGTGTGTGGAAAAACGCAAGGGATATATCTGTGACTGCACCAAGTCCGCCTTTGAGGGACCTTACTGCAAGAAAGGTGAGGTGTCCAATTACCATTGGTGGAATGAAGCAAAATTGAGTCAGGACTGGTACACAGTTTCTGCTGCCTGTAGTTCAGTATGTGGGCTGAGGAGCACAAGAGTAGTTGGGATAAGGAAGGGCCCTTTCCTCTAAAGTTGGTAATTTGTGCTACTCGGGGATCAGCAGCATCATTGAAGGTCACGTTCTGTGAGATTTACTCTCTGTATCAGTACTAGCGGTCGTTGTCACTTAGAAAAATCCAAAATGTTGGGCAGTCACTGGAGCGGCAAGGGCACATCTTCCAATGGGAAGACCTGTTTAAGTCAAAGCTGCTTAACAGGGTATTTCCCTTAGTTGGTCCATTCCCCTCCCTGTTGTGTCTACAAAACAACAAGTGATGGTAAATCTCCTGAATGGGATGATGGCAAAATAAAAAAATTGAAGAATATTAACCACTTGCCGACCTGTTATATACAGTATCTGATAAATCACTGGACTTCAAGTGGAGTGATACCGGTGTTCTGTCAGAATCAGCGACCCATCAGATTTGTTAACGGAAGTCACGTTCCATAACGGCCATCTTGGTACACCCCGTGCTTTCCACAGTAAGTAGATACAGTCAGAAGGCGGCACAACGTTATATGTTGAGATTTACCATTCACTTTGCACTAGTCAAAATTTTAGTGCAGCACTTTTTTTGCTTTTAGACATTTACTAACTGTTAATTTTTATATATTTTTAAGAATTCTATCTGTATTTCTGTTTTCTTTCTAGAGGTTTCTGCTATGTTTGAAGCTGGGACTTCGGTCACCTATGTTTTCCAGGAGCCGTATCCAGTGTCCAAGAACGCCAGTGCATCAGCCTCAGCGATATACGCCGATACAGTGATTCCTAGGGAAAATATCGCCTTCAGCTTCCTGACAGCTCAGTCTCCGAGCCTCCTACTCTTCGTTGACACCTTCTACCAGGACTACCTTGCCGTACTGCTCTGTAGGAATGGTGAGTCTTTTACATTTCGAGATGGTCCCCTCTTCCTCAGACCCCCCCCCCCCCCCCTCCAACATCACTTCAATAAAAGGATATATAAAGATAATGGGCAAGGCTGGTGCACCCTCTGTTTTTGTTTTTCTAGTGTTTCCTTTGGGCTTCCCCGGTCCCTAGGGGGCAGCAAGGTCTTGCAAAAATTCCAGTTGTTGAAGATCCAAGGTCCACCATTTCAGGGACATCCAATCTTGGTCTGCACATTGCATGGAATCTGGAGCAATGTTTCTGATATGGACATGTGAAAGAGTTCAGAGGCCCATTTCACACTGCGGCGTATTTCAGGCATTTTAGCACTAAAAATAGTGCATAAATAATGCCTAAATTACTCCTGCCCCAGCATTCTCAATGTGAAAGGGCTTTCACACTGAGGCGATGCGCTGGCGGGAGAAAAAAAAAAACACCTGCAAGCAGCATCTTTGGAGCAGTGAGAGGAGCGGTGTTTATACCACTCCTTCACCGCCCCTTCCCATTGAAAATAATGGGACACCGCGGTATTACTGCTGGCAGTATTAACCCTTTTTCAGCCACTAGTGGCGGTTACTACTGCACCGCTAGCGGCCGAATACCGCTGCAATTCCGTGGTAATTTTGACGGTATAATGCAGCTAAAAATAGTGACTCTATACCACCACCACAGATCCTGCCCCAGTGTGAAAGGGGCCTTAGGCTTAATTCACAATAGACATGTGCAATTCTGTTTGTTCCGGGTTTTTTTTAAACATCCAGGTTAACTAAAATTCTGAGATTCCTAAATTCGTAAATTTGAAATTTGAAAATCTGAAAAACCTACAAATTTGAAAATCTCTTTTTTTTTCTTCGGGTCATTCGTTATGATCGCAATTCGCAGATTTGTAAATTCAAAAAATCGTAAATTCGCAAATTTGAAAATTCGTAAATTTGGTAAAATGTAGCCAGCAAGCCCACAATTTGGTGTATTAAGATGGTGTGTCGCGTGCCTGATATATTAGTTCCTCCATGTCCGCCGTTTTATGTATACGTTTGAACCAATCAGATAAAGATGGTGGCTCTGGTGATTTCCATTTTGCAGGGATACAGAGCTTTGCTGCATTGATCAGATGCATGGCCAGGGACTGTATGTAGGTCTTTGGTGGTATGTTGGAGTGATGGAGCAGAAACTGCGCTGGCGAGAATTCAAGGTTGTAGGTGGTTATATGGTTGGTGAGTCGATGGACCTCCTTCCAGAAAGGAACATGTCCACCAGATGTGTAGGAGCGAATAGTTAGAACCCTTTCACACTGACACGTTTTATAGGCGGTTCAGCGCTAAAAATAGCGCTGCTATACCGCCTGAAAAAATCATGCCCTGCAGGCTTCAAAGTGAAAGCCCAAAGGCTTTCACACTGAAGCGGTGCGCTAGCAGGACCGCTCCAAAAGTCCTGCTAGCCGCATCTTTGGAGCGGTATAGGAGCGGTGTGTTTACCGCTCCTATACCGCTCCTTCCTATTGAAATCAATGAGAAACCGCGGTAATACCGCCCGCAATGCGCCTCTACAGAGGCGCATTGCGGGCGGTATTAACCTTCCCCCCAACCAACAACCCATTGGTTGGGGTCTGACGCCCTAGCCTACTCCATGTGTATGGGCTGGCCCTCACCCCTGATGGTGGCCCTGCCAGTATTATTATACTGGAAGTATAGTAGTGCGGCCACTTTATGGGGACACTAGACTGATTTGCCTCCCGGCCCAGTCCGCCCCAAGAGTTGTACCCCATCGTTGAGATGAGTGGGAGGAATTGTGCCCCGTTGTTGGTGTCATTGGGCCCAATTGTTGGTGTCATTGGGTGGAATTGCCCCATCTTTGGTGTCGTAATGGAATTGTGATCGTAGTTATATTTACCATGGGTGGTATTAGTGGATAAAATAGTGCCTCAAAGGTCAGATAAAAGCAAGCAAAGGGCCACATCTGGCCCCGGGCCACAGTTTGGAGACCACTGCTCCGGAGTATTGATTTTCACTGTAGAAAACTGTTTTTACAGCTTTCTCCAGATTTGATTTTCCCAGTTTGGCTCTATAGTTTGGAGTTTTTGAAATGTCTTGGGAGGAAGAATTTCCAACCTAGTGTCCAGATCTTGTTGAAAAGCATCAGGGTGAGTGCCCAGGTGCCCACAGCCTTTCTAATAAAGGACTGGAAATAGTTCAGGGCTCCAGTCAGGAGGGAGGTGTGCTCTTATCTGAAGAAAGGTGTGTGATCCTTTCTGGAGACAAAGGCGATCTACCCAGGATATATATGTATAAGATACAGCGCTACTAATTTGATAATTACAACACAAAATTAATAACCAAATGTAAACAGCTGCAATAAAGTGACTGGTGCACCAACCAATATAGTGAAGATAAATAGATAGATAGTAATTGCGCTAATTTACAACTAATGTTGTGATAAGCATAGCAGTGATCTTGTGATATTAATGTGCAAGTTCCAAAAAAAAAACACCCACAAAAAAAACCACACCCAACATACATGTATCCCAAGGGAACACCCCATGTTTTTCTCCCCCATGCTAATATCACTATGAGTTATATTAGATGGATCTGTAGCATGCAGTGCCGTGTCTGACCATTGGGGGGATCAGGTATACGGTATTTTAACTTGTTTTTTAATCTCTAGGTTTTAACAAATTTTAGTTTCATCTAGTTTTTAAATTTTTTAATCTTTAATTCTTAATGAATTAAATTAAAGATGTTTGTAACGGATTATGTGAGAATAAACACTGTAAATTTTTGCTGCCGTCAATGATGTAATTGCTAGAGCTCCCTCCGCTTGCACACTTCCGGGTATTACAATATAAATGACCCGCACGATGCGTTCCACGATCAGTACCCATGAGTAAGTCACGTGACAGTGACGCAACGCGTAGGGGGAGGAGCCTAACGTATTGAGACCGGTGGAGGTTTCCCTATACGGATCTCAGCAATACTGAGCGGCTTTCGTTGGAACGAGGAATCCGTGAGTGCAACACACACAGGCCTCATTTGCTAAACCTTTGCAACAGTGCTGTGCTATGGTATAGTGTTTTTCTTTACATGTATCTGGGATCGTTTTTGAACAAAAATCAATGTGTGAGCTGTACATTTGAATTGGAGCATTATGTTGTGGTGAATGTTCTTTTCTATGGAAGCAGCTATCCTTAGTTGCTGGACTTTATCTTATCGATCCAGGTTTACTCATTAACATCCAATGGATTAACCATTGAGGAGTTTGTGAGGAATTGAGATCTACGGAGTTAGCACAATTGGACACATTTTTGAATTTATTTTATATATGATATTTTTTATATATTGTTCACATTTGCATCCATGTGAACGTAATATACTGTATGGAACTTGCACATTGATCACTGCTATGGTTATCACAACATTAGTTGTAAATTAGCGCAATTACTATCTATTAATCTACCCAGGAGACAACACTCCATGTTAGAGAGATTCCATGCCCAGAGAGAGTTTGGACCGCTGAGAGAGTCTAGGAGGAAGAGTGCCTGGGAGGCTAAGAGAGCTGAGGCAACTAGAAGAGAGTCCAGGGGACTAATGGAATCTGTGAGTCTCAGAGGTGTGAGAGAGCCTGGGGTGTCAGGAGAACCCCTATCTAGAGGCCAAAAGTGGGCCTGTGCAGCAAGGTGCTGTGGCTGTGATGGTCTGAGGGCCCAGTGTAAAGTACAGTGGTCCTGCTGAAGTGAGAGCCAGGCGGCTTAGTATGTTTCTGTTAACTGTTTTGATGTGTGACACTGAAACTGACACTGTCCTCTGCTCTACTGACACTGTCCTCTGCTCTACTGACACTGTCCTCTGCTCTACTGACACCGTCCTCTGCTCTACTGACACCATCTACTGCTCTACTGACACCGTCCTCTGCTCTACTGACACTTTCCACTGCTCTACTGACATCGTCCACTGCTCTACTGACACCATGTACTGATCTACTGACACCATGTACTGCTCTAGTGACACCGTCTTGTGCTCTAGTGACACCGTCTTGTGCTCTACTGACACCATCTACTGCTCTACTGACACCGTCCTCTGCTCTACTGACACCGTCCACTACTCTACTGACATCATCTACTTCTCTACTGACACTGTCCACTACTCTACTGCCACTGTCCTCTGCTCTACTGACACTGTCCTCTGCTCTACTGACACCGTCCTCTGCTCTACTGACACTGTCCTCTGCTCTACTGACACCGTCCTCTGCTCTACTGACACCATCTACTGCTCTACTGACACCGTCCTCTGCTCTACTGACACTTTCCACTGCTCTACTGACATCGTCCACTGCTCTACTGACACCATGTACTGATCTACTGACACCATGTACTGCTCTAGTGACACCGTCTTGTGCTCTAGTGACACCGTCTTGTGCTCTACTGACACCATCTACTGCTCTACTGACACCGTCCTCTGCTCTACTGACACCGTCCACTACTCTACTGACATCATCTACTTCTCTACTGACACTGTCCACTACTCTACTGCCACTGTCCTCTGCTCTACTGACACTGTCCTCTGCTCTACTGACACCGTCCTCTGCTCTACTGACACCGTCCTCTGCTCTACTGACACGTCCACTGCTCTACTGACACCGTCTTTTGATCTACTGACACCGTCTTTTGCTCTACTGACACCATCTACTGCTCTAATAACACCATCTACTGCTCTACTGACACCATCTACTGCTCTACTTTGCTCTACTGACACCTTCCTCTGCTCTACTGACACCGTCCTCTGCTCTACTGACACCATCCTCTGCTCTACTGACACCATCCACTGCTCTACTGACACCATCCACTGCTCTACTGACACCATCCACTGCTCTAATGACACCGTCCACTGCTCTACTGACACCGTCCACTGCTCTACTGACACCGTCCACTGCCCTACTGACACCGTCCACTGCTCTACTGACACCATCTACTGCCCTACTGACACTGTCCACTGTTCTACTGACACCGTCCACTGCTCTATTGACACTATCTTCTGCTCTACTGACACCGTCCTCCACTCTACTGACACCGTCTTCTGCTCTACTGACAGCGTCTTCTGCTCTACTGACACCGTCTACTGCTCTACTGACACGTCTACTGCTCTACTGACACCGTCCTCTGCTCTATTGACAGCATCTTGTGCTCTACTGACACTGTCTTCTGCTCTACGGACACCATCTACTGCTCTACTGACACCGTCCTATGCTCTACTGACACTTTCCACTGCTCTACTGACATCGTCCACTGCTCTACTGACACTGTCCACTGCTCTACTGACACCGTCCACTGCTCTACTGACACCGTCCTCTGCTCTACTGACACCGTCCTCTGCTCTACTGACACGTCCACTGCTCTACTGACACCGTCCACTGCTCTACTGACACGTCCACTGCTCTACTGACACCATGTACTGCTCTACTGACACCGTCTTGTGCTCTACTGACACCGTCTTGTGCTCTACTGACACCGTCTTGTGCTCTACTGACACCATCTACTGCTCTACTGACACCGTCCTCTGCTCTACTGACACGTCCACTGCTCTTCTGACACCATGTACTGCTCTACTGACACCGTCTTGTGCTCTACTGACACCGTCTTGTGCTCTACTGACACCATCTACTGCTCTACTGACACCTTCCTCTGCTCTACTGACACCATCCACTGCTCTACTGACACCATCTACTGCTCTACTGACACCGTCCTCTGCTCTACTGACACCGTCCTCTGCTCTACTGACACGTCTACTGATCTACTGACACCGTCTACTGATCTACTGACACCATCTACTGCTCTACTGACACCATCTACCGCTCTACTGACACCATCTACCGCTCTACTGACACCATCTACTGCTCTAATGACACCGTCCACTGCTCTAATGACACCGTCCACTGCTCTACTGACACCGTCTACTGCTCTACTGATACTGACACCATCCTCTGCTCTACTGACACGTCTACTGATCTACTGACACTGTCTACTGCTCTACTGACACCATCTACTGCTCTACTGACACCATCTACCGCTCTACTGACACCATCTACTGCTCTACTGACACCGTCCACTGCTCTACTGACACCATTCTCTGCTCTACTGGTACTGACACCATCCACTGCTCTACTGACACCATCCACTGCTCTACTGACACCGTCCACTGCTCTACTGACACCGTCTACTGCCCTACTGACACCATCCACTGCTCTACTGACACCGTCCACTGCTCTACTGACACCGTCCACTGCCCTACTGACACCGTCCACTGCTCTACTGACACCGTCCACTGCTCTACTGACACCGTCCACTGCTCTACTGACACCATCTACTGCTCTACTGACACCGTCCACTGCTCTACTGACACCGTCCACTGCCCTACTGACACCGTCCACTGCTCTACTGACACCGTCCACTGCTCTACTGACACCGTCCACTGCTCTACTGACACCGTCTTCTGCTTTACTGACACTGCCCACTGCTCTACTGACACCGTCCACTGTCTACTGACACCGTCCACTGTCTACTGACACCGTCCACTGTCTACTGACACCGTTCACTGCTCTACTGACACCGTTCACTGCTCTGACACCGTCCACTGCTCTACTGACACGTCCACTGCTCTACTGACACGTCCACTGCTCTACTGACACCATCTACTGCTCTACTGACACCGTCCTCTGCTCTACTGACACCGTCCTCTGCTCCACTGACACTGTCCTCTGCTCTACTGACACCGTCCACTGCCCTACTGTGCATATGTGTTTGAGATTTGGGGTGCACATCCTAATGCAATAGGCTTTGCACACCTATGGCTAATGGCTATAGCTGCCAGCAATAATCACAAGAAAAAAGAACCCACATGCTGGTTGCATCCAAGCTGTTCATTCAATGAAAACTCGGGTACAATCAGCCTGCCCATACATGGATCGAATCTGGGCCGGTCCCTGCTAAGCTGGCTGATATTGGAACTGTCTATGGCCGGCTTAAGCAGTGAAGATACCCAAAGCTCCGTCTTGTGATGGGATAACAGGTGCACTTTACCTGACTCTTCCCAAGTATCATACACGGCATTTTTCACTAGCGGCATAGCGGAATGAGAACCTCTGGAACCCGAGGGCTTATGAGATAAATACATTAGTAGCTAAGTTGATTACCCCATCAACTGACAAGCTGAGAACATCCACATAATTCCGTCAGCCAATCTCAAAACTCATTTGTTTTTGTGACAATTTACTCTTTTTTTTTTCTTGAGTCAGAATTAAAAGGCTCCGAACAAGCTGGAGATCTGCTATTTCATATCAGCAGATGCCTTTCCAACGAGCAAATTTACCAAATAAAAGTCCCCAGAGGGGAAGTGCTAATTAAGAAACAGGTTTCTATCCCAGCTGTTCAGAAGAGAAAAACTTGGCTTTTTTTCATTTCCAAAGTGAAGGTGGAGTGTTTTTAAAGGTGTGCTCCAGTCATAACGGAAAGTTATTTACTACAGGAATTTATATTGTGCCAACAATTTACTCAGTGCTTTACATACTGTACGATCACACCAGTCCCTGTCCTCAATCTAAGGACCCTACCCGTGCATGCTGTACATTTTAGAACCAATAAAATGTTACCCTAAATATTTATTAATATTTACTAATATTTATTATGTGTTTGTTCACATAAATCATAGTCTGTATCAGTGGCGGCTGGTGCTCCAAATTTTTTTTGGGGGGGGCAAAAAAAACAAACAATTGCAGCCTCATTGTGCCCATCAAATTCAGCCACTGGGCCCATCAAATTCAGCCACTGGGCCCATCGAACGCAGCCACTGTGCCATCAATTGTCACCACTGTGCCATGCCATCAAACGCAGCCACTGTGCCCATCAATTGTCACCACTGTGCCATGCCATCAAACGCAGCCACTGTGCCCATCAATTGTCACCACTGTGCCATGCCACTGTCACTGTGCCCATTGTCGCCACTGTGCCCATTGTCGCCACTGTGCCCATTGTCGCCACTGTGCCAATTGATGCCACTGTCACCAATTGTGCCAATTGTCGCCGCTGTGCGCTGTAAAATGCCCCTCTTCCCCCGCCCGGCATTTACCTTTCTGGGGTCGGCCATCCTCCTTCCACGTCCCTCGATGTCTTCTCCCGCCCTCGATGACACTTCAGCCAATCAGGTTACCGGTAACCAGAACTGCTGAACTTGATTGGCTGAGACGCCTGTCATTCTTATCCAAGGAACGCACCCCCCGTACGTTCCTTAGATAAGTATCTGGAAGCCGAACACAGCCAACCAGCTGCGGTTATTCAGATGGCCGGCGCTCACCATCCAGCCGGCCATCTAAATAGTCGGCGGCAGTGACAATACATAGATTCATGAAATGCATGAATCTATGTATTGTAATCAGTGGCAGTGCGAGAGCGAGAGGGGGCAGCTCTCCGGCGCCCTCTATGGACGCACCGCCACTGGTCTATATAATTTTTATGTACTTCACCCATCTGAAGTGTCTAGTTCAGGGATCCTCAAACTATGGCCCTCCAGCTGTTGCGGAACTACAAGTCCCATGAGGCATTGTAAAACTCTGACATTCACAGACATGACTAGGGCATGATGGGAATTGTAGTTCCTGAACAGCTGGAGGGCCGTAGTTTGAGGACCCATGGTCTAGTTGATCCAACCAGTCACCTTTTTGTCCTTGTTCTAAACTGACCACACAAAGCATTGGAGCTAATCTGTGTTGGCGTGGTAAGTTTTCATCCTTTGGCTGGCCATCCACACATTCCCTCCCAATCACAGCCTGCTTCTGGCAAACACCCTCCCAAAAACAGCCTGCCTCTTGCACACACACCTCCCAATCACAGCCTCCCTCTGGCACAAAGCCCATCCCAATAACAGCCTCCTTTTGGCAGCACACACCCCCTCCCAATCCTAGCCTGCCTCTTTTATACCCCCCTGTTAGCAGAAGTTGTACAAAGGGTGGCGCTAAAGAGCTGAAAAAACACTTAGTGTAGTTTAGTTTTTGTTGGCCGACAATTCTTTACAGTTTGTATGCAATCCAAGTTCCTGGCCAAAATTGTCGCTCTATTTTTGTTTATAGCGCAAAAAATAAAAACCGCGGAGGTGATCAAATTCCACCAAAAGAAAGCTCTATTTGTGGGAAAAAAAGGACGCCACTTTTGTTTGGGAGCCACGTCGCACGACCGCGTAATTGTCAGTTAAAGCGACGCAGTGCCGAATCACAAAAAGGGGCAAGGTCCTTAACCTGCTTAATGGTCCGGGTCTTAAGTGGTTAAGGTATACAAGGTGATCATGTCACCCCTTTGGCCACCTCTTCTCAAGGGCTTGGCATTTTTACAGAACAGACACTTACTATCAGACCATGTAAGGTTACCTGTAACCCCCCCACCCCCCGGGTAGGTGTCTGGAGCTGGCGGTTTGTGATTGGAGTTGAGTGTCTCTCCCTCTGGAGCAATGGACAGCAATACCCAGAACTAAATCCAGACTCTCTTGACCCAAAATGAAACCAACAGGACATATTTCCAGCCGGCACAACAGCAGAAATAGCTTGCATGGGTGCGATAAGAAATTAATTAGGATGATGCTTCTCCTAAATCTCAAGAAAAAAAAGTTGTGTATACAAAAATGTCTCGCAACAATTTGTCCTTCCGCCGCGCCAATAATATTTGCTAATGTCTGGCCTCCTTTCCTTTAATTAAGTCCTACCTTTAATTATTTGTTTTTTTCTTTGAGCTCATTAACACTCCGTGCTTCAAAGACATGAAATTTCAATAAATTAAAAGTGTTCTTAATCATTTTAATTGTTTTGCTGCACAACATTTTAATCTCGGAGAGTGTTCTCTAATTCTGACTCGCTAAGCAACCATGGGAATTTATGGGCATTTTCTCCATCAGCTGACGAAGTGAATTTCGAGAGTTCATATTACAGATTTACCGATGTTTGTGGACAAGGCTTGAGGATTATATATTATTCCAGTGAGTGGTCCTGTGGTCGTAGGTTTACCAGTATAAATAGAATTAAAAAGTGTTTATTAAACCCAAAAGCAAAAATAATACTATAAGACATGTATAAAAAATGTATAAAAAAAAAATATATATATATATATATATATATATATATATATATATATATATATATATATATATATTATATATATTGCTTTTTATGTATATGTGTGTGTGTATATATATCTATATATATCTATCTATCTATCTATCTATCTATCTATCTATCTATCTATCTATCTATCTATCTATCTATCTATCTATCTATCTATCTATCTATCTATCTATATCTATATCTATATATCTATCTATATATATATATATCTATCTATCTATATATATATATATACATATACATACATACATACATACATATCAATAGATAGATATATATTTATACATACACTATAGTACCAAACGTATTGGGATATTTATTTTCCTATATTTATATTTTTATATTTACTGTATGTGTGTGTATATATATATATATATATATATATATATATATACACACACACATACAGTAAATATAAAAATATAAATATAGGAAAATAAATATCCCAATACTTTTGGTACTATAGTGTATGTATAAATATATATCTATCGATGTGTATATATATATATATATATATATATATATATATATATATTATCCGAAATAATGAATGCCCTAATGAATGAATTTCTGGATAGCAATAATATTAATAATAATAAAATGTTTTGCTATCATTATAACTATTATTATTATTGATTATTAATTCATTCTGTTCCATTTGTTTAGATGTGGCATTTGTTATTTTGAATACTTCGTAACTTTGGATAAATTCGTATTCGTTAAGTTGACTAACAGCCAAATTTGAAAGAAAATTCCAATATCTATAATTTAATAGTTATTATTATATTGAAATTCCGAATAACAACAATAATAATAATAATAATAATAAAACATTTGTTTTATTGTTATTATTATTACTATTATTATTATTGAATATTAATTCCTCTCCGTTCCATTTGTTTGGATGTGCCATTTATTATTTCGGATAATTCGTAAACACAGCCAAATTTGAAAGGAAATTCCAATACTTATAATTGTTAGTTATTATTTCTTATTCTTTAGAATTTTCAGATTTTCTTTCAAATTTTCAAATTTACGAAATTACGAAATTTTCAAATTTGCGAATGTACGTTTTTTTTTTTTTAAATTTACAAATCTACAAATTGTGATCATAACCAGTGTTGAGCGGAATACGCCATATTCGATTACGCGATATTTCACGAATATATAGAAGAATATTCGTTAATATCGAATATTCGTGATCTTTTAAAAAAAAAAAAAATTGCGAAATTTCGCTAATGCGAAATTGATTGCGAAATTCTCGCCCACGCATGCGCACGAACAACACGCGAAAACGGAGATCATTTCCTGGATTACTAAACTAATATGCACTAAACACTAACTCTACTTACACAAACTTATATGACTAAACTAAAGCAAATTTTTTTTTATACACAAAACACAGAAGGGCAGAGAAAGTATTCGCGAATATTCGGCAACATAAAAGGATCGCCTCAGCTACTCGGCCCAGGGTCTCTCTCTAATCATACCAGCAATGCTTTTAGACGTCGATGGAGATCACTAGGATGTGATCTGTTTTAAAAATAAATTTGAAAAAATACGAATATTCGCAATAGCGAATATTCACAGCGATATTCGATTTATTCGCGAATACTCGAATATGCAATATTCGTAACGAATATTCGCAATGCGAATATTCGTGAGCAACACTAATCATAACGAATGACCCGAAAAAAAAAAAAAATGAAATGAAAACGGACACATTTTTTTGGCAGAGCACATGTCTAGATCAGAGTGCTACTCATCCTGCCTTTGGTACTGTAGGTATTATTATGAACCACTTCCCGCCCGGTCAATGGACAATTGACATCCGGGAAGTGGTTCTGTAATCCTGACTGGACGTCTATTGCCGTCCAGCAGGATAACATGTGGGGGCGCACAGCGCGGCGATTGGTGGTGTCAGTCGGAGGCTCTTTAACATGTGATCAGCCGTGTCCAATCATGCTGATCACAATGTAAACGGGAAAAGCCGTTGATGGCTCTTCCTCACTCGCATCTGACTCGATCAGCGGATCTCCTGACAGGGGGGGGGTATACGCTGATTGTTTTATAAGCGTAGCCCCCCTACAGATGCCCACACTGGACCACCAGGGAAGCCACCAGAACCACCAGGGAAGGCGACAACGTGGATGGCCAGGTATGTACCACATGACCATCCACATGTTAAAAAAATATTTGCAATAAATGGCAATCAGTGTCCACAAATGGGCACTAACTGGCAACATAGGAAACATTTTAAAAAAGTGATGCCCAGCAATGCCACCATCAGTGCCACCCCTCATTGTCCATCAGTGTCACCTCTCAGTGACCATCCATGCCCATCAGTGCCCACCTATCAGTGCCCACCTGTGCCACCTATCAGTGCCACCCATCAGTGCCACCCATAAGTACCCATCAGTGCCGCCTATGAGTGCCTGCCAGTGCTGCCTATGAGTGCCCATCAGTGCCGCCTATGAGTGCCCATCAGTGCCACATACCAGCAGCGCCTATCAGTGCCCATCAGTGTCCATCAGTGACTATCATCAGTGCCCATCAGTGCCACCTCATTGGTGCCACCTTATCAGTGCCACCTTATCAGTGCCACCTTATCAGTGTCCATTAGTGCAGCCATATCAGTGCCCATAATTGAAGAAGAAAATGTACTTATTTACAAAAAAAATGTACAGAAAAAAATAAAAACTTTGGGCCAGATTCAGATACACTTAATATTGCGCTGCGTAATCGAAATACTCTACGCTGCCGTATTTCACCAGGCTCTACACCGAATCCTGGTAGATTTTTGCCCGTACGCTACGGCGGCATAGTCTATTTCTCGCCGCGTATTCGAAATACGCGATTAGAGGCCGTGAAGCATTTAAATTAAGCGCGTCCCCGCGGCGATCGAACTGCGCATGCTCCGTTCAGAAATTTCCCGCCGTGCATTGCGCGAAATCACGTCGTTACGTCATTCGTTGTTTGAGTAGCGTAGTTTACAAACATTCCTATTCCCGGACGACTTACATAAAAAATAATAAAAGACGTCGGAAAATGTAGAAATTCGACGCGGGAACGACGGCCATACTTAACATGGGCTGTCTAATATTAGAGCAGCAAAAAGCTGGTATAGTGTTACGCAAATAAAAGATGACTAAAGGTGCCGTAAGAGATTGCGATTGAAGATCGTAATTTCGGGGATCGCCGGCAAAAGCTCATTAGCATACCCCGACGCGGAAAACGACGGGAAGTCCACCCAGTGGCCGCAATTTTATTGCAGCTTAGATCCGAAGGCGTACGAACACGTAATCCAGTCGAATTGAAGCCCGCAGCCGTCTATTCATGGTTTGAGGTTTCCGACTAGCTAAAAAACGCGCGTAATTTGAAATTACTCCAGTCTAACACCAGTTACACAGGAGTTACGGCTCTCTGAATCTGGCCCTTTAATTTTATTTTTTTATAAATAGGTATTTTTTTTAGTTGTTGCGCAAAAAATAAAACTTGCAAATACCACCAAAACAAAATGATAAAAAAAAATTGTTTGAGTACAGTGTAGCACGACCACGCAATTTATTTATTTATATTTATTAAAATTCTTAAAAGTACAAAATGGTACAAAACGCAGTCAGTTACCCATAGGCCTCGATGCGCAATTGTCATTCAGATTGCGACAGCGCTGAAAGCTGAAAATTGGCTTGGGCAGGAAGGTGCGTAAGTGCCCGTTATGGAAGTGGTTAAAACACCAAAAAATAAATAAAAAAATTCTTCTGCTCACCTTCAGAATTTGGATAGAATATATCGCGGGTTGTTTATGTAAACGCTCTACGCACAGCAAGCCTATAGACAAAATGTACTTGCAATCTGCATCTATTGTGGTTGCAGAGTCGGTAACAAACGTCGTAGATTGCAACTTTGTTTCCACTCTATTTTAGAAAGAATCCCACAGCTGTACGCAATCTTTATTTCCATCTTTGGAGATTGGGGGGGGGGGGGGGGGGGATTAGTCACCTAACCTAGCATGAACGAGTACATTGAAACATTTGTATCCATTATACTTATTTATATACTGCTGTCACTTATGAGTAATCTTTATGTACAAGGCCAGCCGTGTTCTCGGGAACAAATTCAACCAATATCATTTAGGTAAATCTAAACTCTAGAGAAAAAAGGAGCAGGTTCTGGTGGTAGGCGTTATGCTAAATAAATTGTATGCGGTAGAATAAAGTTTATTAAAAGAAAAAGGATTTGGAGAAAGTGCGTCTTTTTCTATCTGAGTGTGTCGATTCCCGGTGGAAGGACGGACCTCATATGGCCCTGGCACCCGACACCGGTGGTAAGGCCACAAGTCTGCCTTGAGCGGTACCATTCCTGTAAATCTAAACTCTAACTGAAAGACATTTACTTTGCTACAGTGCATCCGGAAAGTATTCGCAGCGCTCACTTTTTCCGTATTTTGTTATGTTACAGCCTTATTCCAAAATGGATAACATTATTTTCCCCTCAAAATTCTACAAACAATCCCATAATGACAACATAAAATAAGTTTGTTTGAAATCACAGGCTCATCCTATGTACATAAGTATCACAGGCTCCTCCCATGTACATAGGTAGCACAGGCTCCTCCCACGTACATAAGTAGCACAGGCTCCTCCCACGTACATAAGTAGCACAAGCTCCTCCCACGTACATAAGTAGCACAGGCTCCTCCCACGTACATACGTAGCACAGGCTCCTCCCACGTACATACGTAGCACAGGCTCCTCCCACGTACATACGTAGCACAGGCTCCTCCCACATACATACGTAGCACAGGCTCCTCCCACGTACATACGTATCACAGGCTCCTCCCACGTACATAAGTATCACAGGCTCCTCCCACGTACATAAGTATCACAGACTCCTCCCATGTACATAAGTATCACAGGCTCCTCCCATGTACATAAGTATCACAGACTCCTCCCCTGTACATAAGTATCACAGGCTCCTCCCATGTACATAAGTATCACAGGCTCCTCCCATGTACATAAGTATCACAGGCTCCTCCCATGTGCATAAGTATCACAGGCTCCTCCCATGTGCATACGTATTACAGAGTCCTCCCATGTACATAAGTATCACAGACTCCTCCCATGTGCATAAGTATCACAGACTCCTCCCATGTGCATAAGTATCACAGACTCCTCCCATGTGCATAAGTATCACAGGCTCCTCCCATGTGCATAAGTATCACAGGCTCCTCCCATGTGCATAAGTATCACAGGCTCCTCCCATGTGCATAAGTATCACAGGCTCCTCCCATGTACATACGTATCACAGACTCCTGCCACGTACATAAGTATCACAGGCTCCTCCCATGTAGATAAGTATCACAGGCTCCTCCCATGTAGATAAGTATCACAGGCTGCTCTCCTGTACATAAGTATCACAGACTCCTCCCATGTACATAAGTATCACAGACTCCTCCCATGTACATAAGTATCACAGGCTCCTCCCACGTACATAAGTATTACAGGCTCCTCCCATGTACATAAGTATCACAGGCTCCTCCCATGTACATGAGTATCACAGGATCCTCCCATGTACATAAGTATCACAGGCTCCTCCCATGTACATAAGTATCACAGGCTCCTTCCATGTGCATAACTATCACAGGCTCCTTCCATGTGCATAAGTATCACAGGCTCCTCCCATGTGCATAAGTATCACAGGCTCCTCCCATGTACATACGTATCACAGACTCCTGCCACGTACATAAGTATCACAGGCTCCTCCCATGTAGACAAGTATCACAGGCTCCTCCCATGTACATAAGTATCACAGGCTCCTCCCATGTACATAAGTATCACAGGCTCCTCCCACGTACATAAGTATCACAGGCTCCTTCCACGTGCATAAGTATCACAGACTCCTCCCATGTGCATAAGTATCACAGGCTCCTCCCATGTACATAAGTATCACAGGCTCCTCCCATGTGCATAAGTATCACAGGCTCCTCCCATGTACATAAGTATCACAGACTCCTGCCACGTACATAAGTATCACAGGCTCCTCCCATGTAGATAAGTATCACAGGCTCCTCCCATGTAGATAAGTATCACAGGCTGCTCTCCTGTACATAAGTATCACAGACTCCTCCCATGTACATAAGTATCACAGACTCCTCCCATGTACATAAGTATCACAGGCTCCTCCCACGTACATAAGTATTACAGGCTCCTCCCATGTACATAAGTATCACAGGCTCCTCCCATGTACATAAGTATCACAGGATCCTCCCATGTACATAAGTATCACAGGCTCCTCCCATGTGCATAAGTATCACAGGCTCCTTCCATGTGCATAAGTATCACAGGCTCCTCCCATGTGCATAAGTATCACAGGCTCCTCCCATGTACATAAGCATCACAGGCTCCTCCCATGTACATAAGTATCACAGGCTCCTCCCACGTATATAAGTATCACAGGCTCCTTCCATGTACATAAGTATCACAGACTCCTTCCATGTACATACATATCACAGGCTCCTCCCATGTACATAAGTATCACAGGCTCCTCCCATGTACATAGGTATCACAGGCTCCTCCCATGTACATACGTATCACAGACTCCTGCCACGTACATAAGTATTACAGGCTCCTCCCATATACATAAGTATCACAGGCTCCTCCCATGTACATAAGTATCACAGGCTCCTCCCATGTGCATAAGTATCACAGGCTCCTCCCATGTGCATAAGTATCACAGGCTCCTCCCATGTGCATAAGTATCACAGGCTCCTCCCATGTGCATAAGTATCACAGGCTCCTCCCATGTGCATAAGTATCACAGGCTCCTCTCATGTGCATAAGTATCACAGGCTCCTCCCATGTACATAAGTATCACAGACTCCTGCCACGTACATAAGTATCACAGACTCCTCCCATGTACATAAGTATCACAGGCTCCTCCCACGTACATAAGTATTACAGGCTCCTCCCATGTACATAAGTATCACAGGCTCCTCCCATGTACATAAGTATCACAGGCTCCTCCCATGTACATAAGTATCACAGGCTCCTCCCATGTACATAAGTATCACAGGTTCCTTCCATGTGCATAAGTATCACAGGCTCCTACCATGTGCATAAGTATCACAGGCTCCTCCCATGTAGACAAGTATCACAGGCTGCTTTCCTGTACATAAGTATCACAGACTCCTCCCATGTACATAAGTATCACAGGCTCCTCCCACGTACATAAGTATCACAGGCTCCTCCCACGTAGACAAGTATCACAGGCTGCTCTCCTGTACATAAGTATCACAGACTCCTCCCATGTACATAAGTATCACAGGCTCCTCCCACGTACATACGTATCACAGGCTCCTCCCACGTACATAAGTATCACAGGCTCCTCCCATGTACATAAGTATCACAGGCTCCTCCCATGTGCATAAGTATCACAGGCTCCTCCCATGTGCATAAGTATCACAGGCTCCTCCCATGTGCATAAGTATCACAGACTCCTGCCACGTACATAAGTATCACAGACTCCTGCCACGTACATAAGTATCACAGGCTGCTCTCCTGTACATAAGTATCACAGACTCCTCCCATGTACATAAGTATCACAGGCTCCTCCCACGTACATACGTATCACAGGCTCCTCCCACGTACATAAGTATCACAGGCTCCTCCCATGTACATACGTAGCACAGGCTCCTCCCACGTACATACGTAGCACAGGCTCCTCCCACGTACACACGTATCACAGGCTCCTCCCACGTACATAAGTATCACAGGCTCCTCCCATGTACATAAGTATCACAGGCTCCTCCCATGTACATAAGTATCACAGGCTCCTCCCATGTACATAAGTATCACAAACTCCTCCCCTGTACATAAGTATCACAGGCTCCTCCCATGTACATAAGTATCACAGGCTCCTCCCATGTACATAAGTATCACAGGCTCCTCCCATGTACATAAGTATCACAGACTCCTCCCATGTACATAAGTATCACAGACTCCTCCCATGTACATAAATATCACAGGTACCTCCCATATACATAAGTATAACAGGCTCCTCCCATGTACATAAGTATCACAGGCTCCTCCCATGAACATACGTATCACAGGCTCCTCCCATGAACATACGTATCACAGGCTCCTCCCATGAACATACGTATCACAGGCTCCTCCCATGTACATACGTATCACAGGCTCCTGCCATGTACATAAGTATCACAGGCTTCTCCCATGAACATACGTATCACAGGCTCCTCCCATGAACATACGTATCACAGGCTCCTCCCATGTACATACGTATCACAGGCTCCTCCCATGTACATAAGTATCACAGGTTCCTCCCATGTACATAAGTATCACAGACTCCTCCCATGAACATACGTATCACAGGCTCCTCCCATGAACATACGTATCACAGGCTCCTCCCATGTACATACGTATCACAGGCTCCTCCCATGTACATAAGTATCACAGGCTCCTCCCATGTACATAAGTATCACAGGCTCCTCCCATGTACATAAGTATCACAGGCTCCTGCCATGTACATAAGTATCACAGGCTCCTCCCATGAACATACCTTTTACAGGCTCCTCCCATGTACATAAGTATCACAGGCTCCTCCCATGTACATAAGTATCACAGACTCCTCCCATGTGCACAAGTATCACAGGCTCCTCCTATGTGCACAAGTATCACAGGCTCCTGCCTAGTGACAGGACACTGAACGACTGCTCCCTGTCATCAGGAGCAGTGATCAGTGTGGTGTCACTTGTAGCCCCACCCCTTCACTGTAAGAATCACTCCCTAGGTCACAATTAACCCCTTCCCCGTCCCCTAGCGGTTAACCCCTTCCCTGCCAGTTTAATTTACACAGTAACAGTGCATTTTATAGCACTGATCGCTGTAAAATTGACAATGGTCCCAAAATAGCGTCAAAAGTGTCCTATGTGTCCGTCATAATGTCGCAGTCACGATAAAAATCGCTGATAGCCGCCGTTACTAATACAAAACAAAAATGCCATAAAACTACCCCCTCCCAAACAAAATTGGTGTCCTTTTTTCCTTACAAATAGAGCTTTCTTTTGGTGATATTTGATCACCTCTGCGGTTTTTAGTTTTTGCGCTATAATCAAAAATAGAGCAACAATTTAAAAAAAAAAAATATTTTTGACTTTTTGCTATAATAAATATCCCCTAAAAAATATAAAAAAATCTATTTTTTTCCTCAGTTTAGGCCGATACGTATTCTTCTATTTATTTTTCGTAAAAGAAAAATCGCAATAAGTATTCATTGATTGGTTTGCGCAAAAGTTATAGCGTTTACCAAATAGGGGATAGTTTTATGGCATTTTTATAAATATTTTTTTTTTTTACTAGTAATGGCGGCGATCTGCAATTTTTATCGGTACTGCGACATTATGGCGGACACTTTTGACACATTTTTGGGACCATTGTCATTTTTATAGCGATCAGTGCCCTAAAAATGCATTAATTACTATAAAAATGCCACTGGCAGGGAAAGGGTTAACACTAGGGGGCGAGGATGGGGCTAATTATGTTCCCTGGGTGTGTTTTAACTGAAGGGGGGGGTGGGACTGACTTGGGGAAATGACAGATCGCTGTTCATACATTGTATGAACAGACGGTCAGACATTCCTCCCCCTGACAGGACCGGGAGCTGTGTGTTTACACCCACAGCTTCCTGTCCTTGCTCTGTAACGAGCGATCGCGGGTGCCCAGCGGTGATCGTGCCCGCCGGGCACGCGCATCAGCATCAGGGGCGAGAGGGTGCACGCCCCTATTGGGTGAACGGCGAGATCAGGTAGATCTACGCATTCTCGCCCAGCAGAGCCGACCTGCCGCCGTGTAACTGCGGCGGCTGGTCGGCAAGCAGTTAATGAAGGTACAACAATTAGCAACTTATTGCTACACTTGGAGGCGCCTCTCTTCTTTTTATACCCTGTAAAAAAAAATGCTTTGATATACAAGTGCTTTGGATTACAAGCATGTTCCTGGAACGAATTATGCTCGCAATCTGAGGTTTTACTATAATATAATTTAATATGAAATAGTTGCAATGCGTTCAGTTCAATAAGTCGACTAATTACTAGTGATGAGCGGAATACGCCATATTCGATTTCGCAATATTTCGCGAATATTTCGAAGAATATTCGCTAATATTTCGAAGAATATTCGCGAATATTCGTTAATATCGAATATTCGTGATATTTAAAAAAAAAAAAAAATTGCGAATTTTTTTTTTATATAAAATATCACGAATATTCGATATTTACGAATATTCGCTATATTTTATAAAAAAAAAAAAAATAGCGAAATTTCGCAAATGCGAAAGCGAAAATGATTGCGAAATTTCGCTATTTTTTTTGGATAAAATATCACGAATATTCGATATTTACGAATATTCGCTATATTTTATAAAAAAAAAAAATTGCGAAATTTCGCAAATGCGAAAGCGAAAATGATTGCGAAATTTCGCTATTTTTTTTTTTGACAAAATATCACGAATATTCGATATTTACGAATATTCGCTATATTTTATAAAAAAATAAATAAATTGCGAAATGTCGCTATTGCGAAATTTCGCTATTGCGAAAGCGAAAATGATTGCGAAATGTCGCTATTTTTTTTTTTGACAAAATATCACGAATATATAAAAAAAAAAAAAATTGCGAAATGTCGCTATTGCGAAATTTTGCCATTGCGAAATTTGGCGAATGCGAAATTGATTGCGAAATTGATTGCGAAATTTATTGCGAAATTTGAAAAATTTGAAATTTCGCAAATGCGAAAGCGAAAATGATTGCGAAATTTCGCTATTTTTTTCGGATAAAATATCACGAATATTCGATATTTACGAATATTCGCTATATTTTATATAAAAAAAAATTGCGAAATTTCGCATATGCGAAAGCGAAAATGATTGCGAAATTTCGCTATTTTTTTTTTTTGACAAAATATCACGAATATTCGATATTTACGAATATTCGCTATATTTTATAAAAAAATAAATAAATTGTGAAATGTCGCTATTGCGAAATTTCGCTATTGCGAAAGCGAAAATGATTGCGAAATGTCGCTATTTTTTTTTTGACAAAATATCACGAATATATAAAAAAAAAAAAAATTGCGAAATGTCGCTATTGCGAAATTTTGCCATTGCGAAATTTGGCGAATGCGAAATTGATTGCGAAATTGATTGCGAAATTTATTGCGAAATTTGAAAAATTTGAAATTTCGCAAATGCGAAAGCGAAAATGATTGCGAAATTTCGCTATTTTTTTCGGATAAAATATCACGAATATTCGATATTTACGAATATTCGCTATATTTTATATAAAAAAAAATTGCGAAATTTCGCATATGCGAAAGCGAAAATGATTGCGAAATTTCGCTATTTTTTTTTTTTGACAAAATATCACGAATATTCGATATTTACGAATATTCGCTATATTTTATAAAAAAATAAATAAATTGTGAAATGTCGCTATTGCGAAATTTCGCTATTGCGAAAGCGAAAATGATTGCGAAATGTCGCTATTTTTTTTTTGACAAAATATCACGAATATATAAAAAAAAAAAAAATTGCGAAATGTCGCTATTGCGAAATTTTGCCATTGCGAAATTTGGCGAATGCGAAATTGATTGCGAAATTGATTGCGAAATTTATTGCGAAATTTGAAAAATACGAATATTCGAAATAGCGAATATTCGCCGCTATATTGGAGATATTCGCGAATACTCGAATATGCAATATTCGTAGCGAATATTCGCAATGCGAATATTCGTGAGCAACACTACTAATTACTCTGATCTAAGAAACCAATTTAAACTGCAGAAGAGAAAATAAACATTAATTAGTCACCAGTGGCATTAAGGTTTTTTTTTCGGCGCGCTCCAGGGTCAGCGCAGAGGTCGGATGTGGGCGAGATCAGGGAATCGGCTGCACCTCAGAGACCCCCCCCCCATCCCCCGTTGTGAGTGTTGCATTATGAGCCGGTTTAGTTACTCATCATATTGGCGCTCTGTGCAGATTACCGCGCGCCGGAGATAATGTAATTAGAATCGTTTTTTTTGCCCGGGGAAGGAACTTTCATCATCGAAAAACAACAAATCCTTCTTTTAGAAGAGCAAATTGCGGGTCTCCGGTGTGTTCAATGCAAACCATTCCAGGGCCTCGTTGTGTGTTGTGCAAATAATCGCAGGAGGAAAAAAAATACAAAAATCAGGTTTATAAATTATCAAATCAAATGAAAACAAATAAATATGTTTTACTTGGAGTTTTTGTGATAAGCAGCATGATATGATTTAAGAACAATAGAAAGAAATATCTGTAAAATAAAGCAACAAAATTACAAAACAAAACGATGGAGACTCTGATGTAATGGGGGGGCTCTCATATAAGGATGATACTAATATAAGGGGGGACTTTGATGGGGACTCTGATGTAAGAGGGACTCTGATGTAAGGGGTCTCTGATGTAAGGGGTCTCTAATGTAAGGTGGATACTAATGTAGGGGGGACTTTGATGGGGACTCTGATGTAAAGGGGGAACCCTGATGGGGACTCTGATGTAAGAGGAACTCTGATGTAAAGGGTCTCTCATGTAAGGTGGATATTAATGTAAGGGGGGACTTTGATGGGGACTCTGATGTCAAGGGGAACCCTGATGGGGACTCTGATGTAAAGGGGGACCCTGATGGGGACCCTGATGTAAGAGGAACTTTGATGTAAGGGGTCTCTCATGTAAGGTGGATACCAATGTAAGGGGGACTTTAATGGGGACTCTGATGTCAAGGGCGACCCTGATGGGGACTCTGATGTAAGAGGGACTCTGATGTAAGAGGGGTCTCTCATGTAGGGAGGATACTGATTTGACGGGAGACTTTGATAAGGACTCTGATGTAAAGTGAGAGACTGATGTAAGGGGGGGGGTGCTCTCATGTAAGTAGGATACTGATGTAAGGTGGGACTTTAATGGGGACTCTGATGTAAAGGGGGACACTGATGTAAGGAGGGCTCTCATGTAAGGAGGACATTGATATAAGGGGAGACTAATAAGGACTCTTATATAATGGGAGATACTGATGTAAGGGGGGCTCTCATGTAAGTAGGATAAGTAGAATACTAATGTAAGGGGGGCTCTGATGTAAAGGGGACACTGATGGGGACTCTGATGTAAAAGGGACACTGACGGAGACTCTGATGTAAAGGGGGACACTGATGGGGACTCTGATGTAAAGGGGACTCTCGTGTAGGGAGGATACTGATTTAACGGGAGACTTTGATAAGGACTCTGATGTAAAGGGAGAGACTGGTGTAAGGGGGGGCACTCATGTAAGTAGGACACTGATGTAAGGGGGGAATTTTATGGGGACTCTGATGTAAAGGGGGCATTGATGTAAGGAGGGCTCTCATGTAAGGAGAATACTGATATAAGGGGAGGCTTTGATAAGGACTCTGATGTAAAGGGGGGGGGGCTCTTATGTAAGTAGGATACTAATGCAGGAGGGACTTTGAAGGTGACTCTGATTTAAGAGAGGACATTAATGGGGACTCTGATGTAAGGGGGGCTCTCATGCAGGAAGGATACTGATCTAAGGGGAGACTTTCATAAGTTAAGGACTCTGATGTAAAGGGGGACACTGATGTAAGGAGGGCTCTCCTGTAGGGAGGGTACTGATATAAGGGGAGACTAATAAGGACTCTGATGTAAAGGGAGACACTGATGTAAGGGGGGCTCTCATGTAAATAAGATACTAATGTAAGGGGGGACTCTGATGTAAAGTGGACACTCATGGGGACTCTGATGTAGGGGAGCTCTCATGTAGGGAGGATATTGATATAAGGGGAGATTTTGATAAGGACTCTAATGTAAAAGAAAACAGTGATTCAAGGGGGGGGGGGACTCTCTTGTAAGGAGGATACTGATGTAAGGGGGGACATTAATGGGGACTTTGACGTAAAAAAAGACACTGATGGGGGCTCTCATGCAAGGAGGGACTCTGGTGTAAGGGAGGGGCACTCATGTAAGTAGGATACCAATGTAAAGGGAAACACTCCTGTAAGAAGTGGCTCTGATTTAAGGGGGACTCCTCTGATGTATAGGGAGACACTGATGGGCACTCTAATGCAAGAAGGGACTCTGATGTAAGGGGGGGGGCACTCATGTATGTAGTATACCAATGTAATGTGGGACTCTTATATAAAAGGAGACACATATGGGGACTCTCATGCAGGGAGGGATGCTGATCTCTGATGTAAGGAGGGGGGCTCTCATGTAAGTAGGATGCTTATATAAAAGGAGACACTGATGGGGACTCTCATGTAATAAGGGGCTCTGATGTAAGGACGATACCGATATAAGGGGACATTTTGATTGGGACTCTGATGTAATGGGAGATACTGATGGGGACTCTCATGCAAAGAGGGGCTCTCATGTAAGTGGGATAGCAATATAAGGGGGGCTCTTATATAAAAAGGAGACACTAATGGGAACTCTCATATAAGGAGGGACTCTGATATAAGTAGGATACCAATGTAAAGGGGGACACTGATGGGTACTCTCATGTAAGAAGGGGCTCTGATGTAAGGGGGACTCTCATGTGAGGATGATACCAATATAAGGGGAGAGTGGTAAGGACTCTGATGTAAAGCGAAACACTGATGTGGACACTCATGCTAGGAGAGACTCTGATATAAGTAGAAGACCAATATAAAGGGGAATACTGATGGGGGATTCTCATGTAAGAAGGGACTCTGATGTAAGAGGGATACCGGGGGGATATCGATAAATCAGCTAGTAGTTCTCAGGAGCCCCTCATACAAAGGAAATCAGGGCCAGACATTGGGGGACAGGTTGAAAAAAAAAAAAAGATATAAATAATAAAGAAACATAAGAAGAAGCAGCAAACCTTTAATAGTATAAAAATAAAAAAAAATAGTCTCAAGCACAATAGAGAGAGTAAGCACAATAAAGAAAATAAATAAATATTACATAATAAGTCAATAATAAATAATAATACATTACATACATAATAAATAAGTACACAAGTACAGAATATATAAATACATACAAATTACATAATAGATACAAAATTAACAAGTGTGTAAAATAATAGAATAAGGACAAAAAAAATAATTGTTAAAACATTATAGGCACATAATAAATAAGTACATGATGTACTTACAGAATAAATAATACGTACACAATATATAAAAATAGGTAAATAATAAATAAATACAAAGTAAATGATACAATGTAAATATTTAATAAACAACAGGTACAAAATAATTTGAATAGATATTATTCCTTAAATTTAGGTGGCTACCCCTCCATCGTTATTCATGAGAAGCGTCCCCTCCCGTGTTCCATGTGTCATATCCCCTAATGATAGAGCGCTGACTTGGTGCAAAAGATGTGATTAAAAAAAAAAAAAAACATAAAAAAAAAAAAAAAAAAAACAGTAGATAAATGAAGATGATAGCCGGCAAATCTCTCGCTTAATAATTAGCTGATGTGGGATGCGGAGACTCCTTGGGATTCTTCCGTGTGGCTCCATAATTATCACCAGGAGCTCAGAGGGAGAGGCGCCGAGGACAGAGGTGTTCGGGGGGGGGGGGGGTTGATTGAGTCCCCGGGGGTTCCAACATTATCATCTACAGACAGCAATATTGTGAAATAGGTATAAAGTATAATATATATATATATATTATGTGGTTTGGATCTTTCTAATATGTAAAGACCATAAAAATAATCAATCAATTGATAAATATCTATCTATATGTATATATCATGTATTCATTTTGCTACATATTATTATATGTATCTATGTATTATTCGTATATTATATACAGTATCTATCTATCTATAGATATCGATATAGATATAGATATAGATATAGATATAGATATAGATATCGATATATACACACGTACAGTGAAGAAAAAAAAGTATTTGACCCCCCTGCTGATTTTGTACGTTTTCCCACTACATACTAGCTCATTATGATCGACTTACCTGAGATTGAAGCCCCCGAAGTTCTCCTCCGTGCCCGCCGACGCGATCTTCTTCCTGTTATCGCCGATCCAGCACTGTGATTGACCGGAGCGGCGATGACGTCACTCCCGCACATGCGCGTGGGACGGGCCGATCAACACACATGTGCAAAAATTCGGTATTAACCCCGTATTTTCCAGTCTCAAAAATGGCACTCTCAGTTCGCCTGCACCGTTGTCTATGGCGCGCATGCGCTATAGACATTGGCGCCTGGCATTACTGTAAATATCTCCTAAACCCTGCAGGTCTAGGAGATATTTTTTTCACCTACAGGTAACCCTTAATCTAGGCTTACCTGCAGGTGCAAGTTGTGTGGTTGGGTTTACAAACACTTTAATGAATTAATAATAATAATAATAAAAATGTTTTATTATTATTTATTATTAATTAGTTTCATTCCATTTGTTTAGATCTGGCATTTGTTGTTTTGGATAATTGGTAACTTTGGATAACTTCATATTCTCTAACAGCCAAATTTGAAAGGAAATTCTAATACATATAATTTAATAGTTCGTTATTATTAGTTATTAGTATAATTTAATAGTTAGTTATTATTAGTTATTATTTACAATTTTTTGATTTTCTTTCTTATTTTATGATTTTCGGATATTATGAATGAACAGATTTTTCAGCAGTGCACAAGTCTATTCTGTGTTTATAAACATGCAGAACTCTTTGTGCTGTGAACAGTGATCTGGCTGTTTCTTCTCCCTGAAAAGCAGGGCAAAAAACAGCCAGATCAAAAAGTAAAAGCAGCACACCTTGCGTATTATTGGGCACATACCTAACCCTATGATTGCCCCTCGATGCTTCCCAGCCAGTGTAATTAGTACAGTGACAGTGTATAGTATTATCACTGATCACTGTATTAGTGTCCCTAGCAGCGTCACTGTCAGTTAGTGACCCTCCCAGCCAGTGTCTGTTTGCGCCAGATTGCCCGCCACCCTATCACAGTCACAAGTTGCTGATCATCATCACTATTACCAGTATAGCGTCTATACTATAAACCATCATTTGTAGACACTACAACTTTCACACAGACCAATTAATATACACTTATTGGGATTTTTATTTTTTTAACAAAGACGTGTAGCACAAAGGAAAAAATAATAATATATATATATATATATATATATATATATATATATATATATATATATATATATTTCTTTTTCAACATTTTCAGTCATTATTTCTATTAATAATAATAATAAAAAGACCTAGTGGTGTTCATAATAATAATAATAATAAGAATAATGATGATAATAATAATAATAATAATAATAATAATAATAAAAAAAGACCTAGTGGTGATTATAATAATAATAATAATGATAATATGATAATAATAATAAAAAAAATACCTAGTGGTGATCATAATAATAATAATGATATTAATAATAAATAAAGACCCAGTGGTGATCATAATAATAATAATAATAATAATAATAATAATAATAATAACAATAATAATAAAAATAATGATAATAATAATAAAAAAAGACCTAGTGGTGATCATCATCATAATAATAATAATAATAATAATAATAATAATAATAATAATAATAATAAATAAATACCTAGTGGTGATCATAATAACAATGATAATAATAAAAATAATAATAATAATGATAATAATAATAAAAAAAAGACCTAGTGGTGATCATAATAACAATAATAATAATAATAATAATAATAATATTAATAATGATAATAATAAAAAAAAGACCTAGTGGTGATCATCATAATAATAATAATAATAATAATAATAATAATAATAATAATAATTATTATTATTATAATAATAAAAAAAAGTGGTGATCAAATACCACCCAAAGAAAGCTCTGCTTATGTGAAAAAAAAATGATATCAATTTAATTTGGGTACAGTATGACTGCGCAATTACCAGTTAAAGTGGCTGTAAACCTCAGACATGAAATATGAACATGGCACATCCCTCTGTAGTGTGCACTTGTCTTAATCCAGAGCACTAATGATATATCAGACACACTGAATTATAGATTTTGGGTTTACTTACACTTAAAAAAAAATTCTGCTGTACTAAAAAAAAGAAAAAAAACATAAATATATTGTAAAGTCACATTATTCAAGCGTTTGATTCGAAAAAAGAAAAGAAAAACAAACATAACACAAGCGCAATAAATAATCACAAGTGTCACATAGACAGTAAAATATAATTACATCCCCACACGGCTCTCCTGGGTAGTAAATACAATACATGTCTTAGAAGTGTAGTAATTAAAACATTATAACAACAGAAACAATGTCAGTATAAAGCTACTTTTTAACAAACACAGACAAATGCTGTCGGGATAATTAGCTGGTTTACGAGAATTTTTTTATTTCATGTTTTCATATCTTGTGCTTCAAATACAACTTTAACCAAAATGTTTTTTTTTTTTTATTATTTATTGTCGATTTTATTGTTTGCTCTTTTTTTTATTCCAACGATGATTGTGATGACTTTAAACCCAAGCAAGTCTGCCAAGAATCATTGTTTATCAGTGGAACTTTATGTCCCCGTACACACGACCGTGTTTCTCGGCAGAATCCAGCGAGAACCTCGATGGGAGACGTATTCTGCTGAGAAAACCGGTCGTGTGTACACTTTTCGCCGAGCAACCCGTCGGGAAGCTCGTCGAGCCAAAAAGAGGGCAGGGTCTCTATTTGTTCTATGGGAAAATTTGGCTCGACAAGCTTTTCGACAGCTGAATGGGAACCTCGACGGGCGGAACGATGAGTTTAGCCCGCCGAGTTTCTCGCCCGTGTGTACGCTGCCTACTATAAGTCTAAACATTGTAACAATTTGTCTTTTACACCAAAGGAATAGACTTTTGTGTGTATAAATTAGGAAAGTTTAACCACTTAAACACCAAACCTTTTTATGACATTTGTTGTTTTCAAGTTAAAATCACTATTTTTTATTTTTTTGCTAGAAAATTACTTAGAACCCCCATATATATATATATATATATATATATATATATATATATATATATATATATATATATATATATATATTTATATATATTTTTTAGTAGAGACCCTAGAGAATAAAATGGTGATTGTTGCAATATTTTATGTCACACTGTATTTGCGCAGCGGTCTTTCAAATGCAATTCTTTTGGAAAAAATGACTTTAACCACTTGCTTACTGGGCACATATACCCCCCTCCTGCCCAGGTGAAATTTCAGCTTCCGGCACTGCGCCGCTTTAACTGACAATTGCGCGGTCGTGCGACGTGGCTCCCAAACAAAATTGATGTCCTTTTTTCCCCACAAGTAGAGCTTTCTTTTGGTGGTATTTGATCGCCTCTGCGGTTTTTATTTTTTGCGCTATAAACAAAAAAGAGCGACAATTTTGAAGAAAAATACAATATTAAATATCCCAATTTAAAAAAAAAAAAAACATTTTTTTTTCTCATTTTAAGGCGATACATATTCTTCTACATATTTTTGGTAAAAAAATAAAAAAAAATCGCAATAAGCGACTGGTTTGCCCAAAAGTTATAGCGCTTACAAAATAGGGGACAGAATTATTATTTTTTTTTTTTTTTACTAGAAATGGCGGCGATCTGGGATTTTTATTGGTACTGCGATGTTATGGCGGACACATCGGACACTTTTGACACATTTTTGGCGCCATTCACATTTATACTGCGATCAGTGCTATAAATATGCACTAATTACTGTATACATGTGACTGGCATTGAAGGGGTTAACACTAAGGGGTGAGGAAGGGGTTAAATGTATCCTAGGGGTGTTCTAACTGTGGGGGAGGGAGGGTGACTGGGGGGGGTGCCCGATCTGTGTCCCTATGTACAAGGAACACAGATCGGTCTCCTCCTCTCCAGAGACAGGACGCTGTCTCTGTGTAAAAACGGCAATGAGAGATGATCTGTGAGATCATCTCTCATTCGCCGCACAGATCGCATCGCAAACGGCCACTCTGATTGGCCGTTTGCCGCGATCTGTGATTGGCTGTGTCCAAGGGACACGGCCAACACAGGGCTTCCCCGCAGCGCGCTCTAGAGCACGCGCTGGGAACGCCCAAAGGGGCGGCCGTCTTTTGACGGCATGTTGGATATTCAGACCCGCGCTGTAGCCGTCTTTCGGCTATACCGCGGGTCTAAAGAATTTAAAAAAATGAAAAAAATAACCAGTAAAGTTAGCCCAAATATTTTTTTGTATAATGTGAAAAGATTTTACACCGCGAGAATCGTGACCTTTATTGTAAGCACAAAAATGGTGATTCTCGTTTTGGCCAGAATCGTGCAACTCTATTATATTATCAGGGCTCTGAACAGGGCATTCAAGTTCCTCCACACCAAACTCATCAAACCGTGTATTTATGGAATTGTTAGTTGAGAAGAATTGGCTTCTTCCAATTCTTAAAATACCTGGATCCTCAAACTACGGCCCTCCAGTTGTTGCGGATCTACACATCCCATGATGCACTGTAAAACTCTGACATTCACAGACATGACCAGGCATTATGGGAATTGTATTTCCTGAAGAACTGGAGGGCCGTATTTTGAAGACCCCTGTTCTAAAAGGTCTTCAGTAGAGTTGAGGTCAGGGTTCCACACTAAACTGATCAAACCGTGTCTTTATGGGGCTGACTTTACAATCGGAGTTCCGTTTTATCCCAAAGGTGTTCAGTGGGGTTGAGGTCAGAGCTCTGTGCAGGACACTGGAGTTCCTTCCACACCAAACTGGTCAAACCATGTCATTGAGGAGCTGGCTTTGTAAATGGGGGCACAGTCATGCTGGAAGACTAATGAGTCTTCCCCAAACTGTTACCACAAGGTTGGAAGAGCATAATTGTCTATGTATGTTCTAGTACTAGCTGTATCCTTCACTGAAAAACTGAATCCGTCGGAGGGGTGTCCTCTTTTAGCCATGACTAAGCACTGATCTATAATGTGAAACGCGTAGTAGGCTATCCCCATTTTTGCTGTATTTTGTAGTGCATTTTCCATCCGTTTTACAATAAAGACAACCTAAGGGTTTTTTGGAGTGCGGCTGTCCATTTTCTAGCCTCTACATTTTGTCCTCTTTTAGTCATATAAAGCAGTGGTCATCAACCCTACCCCACAGGGCCCACTAACAGGCCAAGAAGAGACTTGTTTGGGTAAAGAACACAAGGAAAGGACATTAGACCAGTGGGGAGTCGGATGTAAACGGACCATCTGTCCGTTTGCATCCAATCCGTTTGGCCGGACGGAAGAAAAATAGGGCATTCTTCCGTCCGCAAAAACGGATTTGGATCTAGCGGACGTTAGCGGATGCATCATCCGCTAACGGATCCGCTCCCATAGGGGTTCATTACAAGTCCGTAAACGGACTTGTAATGAACGGACAGGCGGAGCGGACGTGAGAAAGGGCCCTTACTGTTAAAATGATGGCAGAAACAGGCTTATCTTCAAGTTTTTACCATACTCTAGTTTCCCTCTTAATTTCCACGGAAAGAAGGTGAGGGGAATGTTTTAGCTCCAGTCCGGTATCTGTGTAATTAGGTTATAGTTTTACTATGATCCTAAATGATTAAACTACACACATGAAATACACAAGAGAGCATAAATCACTTCCTAGACAGGTAATTATTGGGCAAAATAATTGAAAACAAGATTTGTTTCCGGAAATGTGCAGAGCGCTCTTATGAAAATTCAATTCCTAATATATCTTGGAGTGTATGGTGTTTTTACAGGTTTACATTAACGTCCTCTCCCCAAAGAAATTGAAGTTCCATTAAAAAAAAAACACAATATTGTATGTTTGTGTTTTATATACTGTGGGCCAGATTCAGATACAATTACATTGGTGCAGAGTATCAGAGATACACTACGCCGCCGTATTTTACCTGGCTCTACGACAAATTCATGTAGATTTTGGCCCGTAATGTACGGCGGCGTAGTGTATTTCTCGCGGCGGAATTGAAATACGCGATTAGGGGGCGTGAAGCATTTAAATTAAGCGCGTCCCCGCGGCGATCGAACTGCGCATGCTCCGTTCAGAAATTTCCCGCCGTGCATTGCGCGAAATAACGTCGTTACGTCATTTTTTGTTTGAGTAGCGTCGTTTACATACATTCCTATTCCCGGACGACTTACGTAAAAAATAAAAACAAACGTTGAAATTCGACGTGGGAACGACGGCCATACTTAACATGGGCCGTCTAATATTAGACCAGATAAAAGCTGGAATAACTTTACGCGGCAAAAAGATGACTACAGATGCCGTAAGAGATTGCGAATGACGCTCGTAACTTCGTGGATCGTCGGAAAATGCTCATTTGCATACCCCGACTCGGAAAACGACCCGAACTCCACCCAGCGGGCGCAAATTTATTGCAGCGTAGATCGGAAAGGCATACGAACACGTAAACCAGTCGGATTGAATCCCGAAGCCGTCGTTACATGGTTTGAGGATTCAGACTAATGAAACGACGCGCGTAATTTGAAAGTACTCCGGTCTAACGCGAGATACACCGGAGTAAGGGCTCTGTGAATCTATATATATATTTGCATTACTTTTGGTACAGTCCTTGTGTATATATTCTGTATGGGGCTGTAAGGACCGTAATGCAAAAGTGAACATGTTGGTGGAGTAAAGCCCTGTACACACGACCGGTTTGTCTGATAAGAACGGATCGATGGACTGTTTTCATTGGATGAACCGATTGTGTGTGGGCCCCATCGTTTTTTTTTTTTTTCATCGGTGAAAAAAAATAGAACCTGTCTTAAATTTTTTCCTATGGTTAAAATACTGATAGAAAAAAACCATCGTCTGTGGGGAAGTACATCGGTCAAAAATCCATGCATGCTCACAATCAAGTTGACACATGCTCGGAAGCATTGAACTTCATTTTTCTCAGCACGTCGTAGTGTTTTACACCACCGCGTTGGACACGATTGGATTTTTAACCTATGGTGTGTAGGCAAGACTGATAAAAGTCAGTTTCATTGGATACCTGATGAAAAAATCCATCGGATTAGATTCCATCAGATATCCGATCGTGTGTACAGGGCTTTAATCTTCCTCTATAGCAGGGGTCTCCAAACTTTTCAAGTAAAGGGCCAGTTTATTGTCTTAGGCCGCGTACACACGATCGGTCCACCCCGATGAAAATGGTCCGACGGACCGTTTTAATCGGGTCACTGCTGAAGTGGTCTGATGTGTGTAAACACCATCAGTTCAAAACCTGTTCTTGTCAGAACGCGGTGACGTAAAACACAACGACGTGCTGAAAAAACGAAGTTCAATGCTTCCAAGCATGGTTCGACTTGATTCTGAGCATGCGCAGGTTTTTAAACCAATGCTTTTGCGTACTAACCATCGGTTTGGACCGATGGTCAGGCGTCCATCAGTCCGATTTTAAAGCAAGTTTTCAAACTTTGGCCCAAAGGACAACGGACTGATGGGCCGTACACACGCTCGGTTTGGACCGATGAAACTGGACTTCAGTCCATTTTCATCGGTTTGGACCGATCGTGTGTATGCCGCCTTACAGACTTGAGGAGGGCCAGATTGTGGCTAGCAAGGGCAGAAAATGTCACAGGCCTGGCATGAGTGAGAATAAATATGGCCTTAGGGTTGGTGGTTAATAGGAGTAGGAGTAGTGTCCCTATCAGTAAGAGGAAAAGTATCCCATCATTGGTATCGGTGGAAGCAATAATGCCCCATTTTTGGTGTTAGTGGGAGGAATAGTGCCCCAAGGGCCGGATAAAGGCCAGTAAGGGCCACATATGGCCCTCGGGCCACAGTTTGGAGACCCCCTGCTCTATAGTAACTTTTATTCTTCCTTTTCATATTAAATAATGGATTCCAAGCAGAATATTGTTGAAGGACGGGTGCCGGCTGCCCAACATCCACCAAAGGCTAAAGAATGTTTACGGAGAAGGCACTGTTCATGAGCAGTGTCTTGTCATTGGTGACTCTTGGCAATGGTGTCATCTCTGTAAACATTCTGCAGCCTTCTGTGAATGTTGGACAGCCTGCACCCATCCTTCATCAAGAACTCAATGACGACACATTGCTTCTGCTTGGGATCCATTATTTACCTGCAATAAAAAAAAGAAAAAGAGTTACTATAGAGGAAAAGTTACTCTACAACATGTCACATTTGAATGACCTAAAAAGTTACTCCCACTTTCACATTACTTTCTGTACGATTTTATTCGGTATATATGCAGTATTTATATTTACTGATCACAAGGTTTAATGCACTGAATTCTTTTTTCCAGGTAGTTTACAAGTGAGATATAAGCTGGGCAGAGAAGGGATATATGTATTTACATTTGATTTGAAGAGACTAGACAATCACCGAAAGCTGCATCACGTGAAGATTACAAGAGAAGGAAAGGAGCTGACAATTCAGGTAATGTGTATACATATTGGGGGGGCATGTCCAGTGTCAATAATGTCAATGGGGCAATGAAAGAGATTGAATAAATATTGCAACAATCTATCAATTTCCTCACTCGGCTGTTCTAAAGTAACAATGCAACAAAATAATATCTTGTTTCAGCCCCTTGTCTAGTGCAGGGGTCTCCAAACTGCGGCCCTGGGGCCAGATACGGCCATTTGCGTGCCTTTGTCCGGCCCTTTGGGCACTATTCCATCCACTGACGCCAACAATGGGGAATCATTCTTTTGCTAAAACCACCATTGGGGCACTTTTCATCCAACTGACACTATCAAAAGGGTACAAAAGGGTACAATTTCTTCTACTGGCACCAACAATGGGGCACTAATCTTCCCACTGACACCAAAGATGTATTGTTTACTCCCACTGGACATTTTCTACTCCCAATGGCCCTAGTCCGGCCGTCCTAAAGTCTGAAGGACAGTAGACTGGCCCTTTGTTCAGTGGAACCAAAATTTAGGATTTAAGGTCCATTAACTTGTCATTTTAAACATTTGCTCAAAACAAGACAACATAGAACAGCCAACAATCTTTGAGGGCACCAACACTTCCCCATCATCAGGGCTGGACAGGAAAAATTTAGCTGAAGAATGATTCTAGAAGTCTTTATTATCCAGGATTGTAGAGATCTTTATCTGCCAGGATTACAGAAGTCTTTATCCATCTATTATTGTAGAAGTCTTTACCCTTTCAAGAATCTAAAAGCCTTTATCTATTTAGGAGCATTTAAGACTATTCATCCAGGATTTTAGAGGTCCTTATCCATCCAGGATTCTAGAAGTCTTTGTCCATCCAGGATTCTAATGCCGTGTACACACGGTCGTTTTTTTGCGATGAAAAAAAAAGTCGTTTTTTAAAACGTCATTTAAATTGATCGTGTGTGGGCAAAACGTCGTTTTTTGTCTTCAAAAATACGACCAAAAAAAAATTCCAACATGCTTGAATTTTTTGTGTCGTTTTTCAAAACGTCGTTTTTTGTTTCACAAAAAGTCACCGTGTGTAGCAAAAACGTTGTTTAAAACGACGTTTTTCAACCCGCGCATGCCCAGAAGCGAGTTATGAAGCGAGCTTCAATGGAAAAGAGTGGTGAACATAACCTTGCTTTTTGTGAAAAAAACGATGGTGTGTATGCAACATCGTCTTTGAAAAGTGACGTTTCAAAAACGTTGTTTTTCCTCCACAGAAAACGTCATTTTTTTTCATCACAAAAAATGATCGTGTGTACGCGGCATAAGAGTCTTTGTCCATGCAGGATTCTAGAAGTCTTTGTCCATCCAGGATTCTAGAAGTCTTTGTCCATGCAGGATTCTAGAAGTCTTTGTCCATGCAGGATTCTAGAAGTCTTTGTCCATCCAGGATTCTAGAAGTCTTTGTCCATCCAGGATTCTAGAAGTCTTTGTCCATTCAGGATTCTAGAAGTCTTTGTCCATCCAGGATTCTAGAAGTCTTTGTCCATCCAGGATTCTAGAAGTCTTTGTCCATCCAGGATTCTAGAAGTCTTTGTCCATGCAGGATTCTAGAAGTCTTTGTCCATCCAGGATTCTAGAAGTGTTTGTCCATCCAGGATTCTAAAAGTCTTTGTCCATCCAGGATTCTAGAAGTCTTTGTCCATCCAGGATTCTAGAAGTCTTTGTCCATCCAGGATTCTAGAAGTCTTTGTCCATCCAGGATTCTAGAAGTGTTTGTCCATCCAGGATTCTAGAAGTCTTTGTCCATCCAGGATTCTAATGCCGTGTACACACGGTCGTTTTTTTGCGATGAAAAAAAACGCCGTTTTTTAAAACGTCATTTAAATTGATCGTGTGTGGGCAAAACGTCGTTTTTTGTCTTCAAAAATACGACCAAAAAAAAATTCCAACATGCTTGAATTTTTTGTGTCGTTTTTCAAAACGTCGTTTTTTGTTTCACAAAAAGTCACCGTGTGTAGCAAAAACGTTGTTTAAAACGACGTTTTTCAACCCGCGCATGCCCAGAAGCGAGTTATGAAGCGAGCTTCAATGGAAAAGAGTGGTGAACATACCCTTGCTTTTTGTGAAAAAAACGATGGTGTGTATGCAACATCGTCTTTGAAAAGTGACGTTTCAAAAACGTCGTTTTTCCTCCACAGAAAACGTCATTTTTTTTCATCACAAAAAATGATCGTGTGTACGCGGCATAAGAGTCTTTGTCCATCCAGGATTCTAGAAGTCTTTGTCCATCCAGGATTCTAGAAGTCTTTGTCCATCCAGGATTCTAGAAGTCTTTGTCCATCCAGGATTCTAGAAGTCTTTGTCCATCCAGGATTCTAAAAGTCTTTGTCCATCCAGGATTCTAGAAGTCTTTGTCCATCCAGGATTCTAGAAGTCTTTGTCCATCCAGGATTCTAGAAGTGTTTGTCCATCCAGGATTCTAAAAGTCTTTGTCCATCCAGGATTCTAGAAGTCTTTGTCCATCCAGGATTCTAGAAGTCTTTGTCCATCCAGGATTCTAGAAGTCTTTGTCCATCCAGGATTCTAGAAGTGTTTGTCCATCCAGGATTCTAAAAGTCTTTGTCCATCCAGGATTCTAGAAGTCTTTGTCCATCCAGGATTCTAGAAGTCTTTGTCCATTCAGGATTCTAGAAGTCTTTGTCCATTTAGGATTCTAGAAGTCTTTGTCCATTCAGGATTCTAGAAGTCTTTGTCCATTCAGGATTCTAGGAGTCTTTGTCCATCCAGGATTCTAGAAGTCTTTGTCCATCCAGGATTCTAGAAGTCTTTGTCCATCCAGGATTCTAGAAGTCTTTGTCCATCCAGGATTCTAGAAGTCTTTGTCCATCCAGGATTCTAGAAGTCTTTGTCCATCCAGGATTCTAGAAGTCTTTGTCCATTCAGGATTCTAGAAGTCTTTATCCATTCAGGATTCTAGAAGTCTTTGTCCATTCAGGATTCTAGACGTCTTTGTCCATCCAGGATTCTAGAAGTCTTTGTCCATCCAGGATTCTAGAAGTCTTTGTCCATCCAGGATTCTAGAAGGCTTTGTCCATCCAGGATTATAGAAGGCTTTGTCCATCCAGGATTATAGAAGGCTTTGTCCATCCAGGATTATAGAAGGCTTTATCTGTAGAAATGTATTTATCAATCCCAATCTATCTCAAGGTCACGTTCCCAGCTCAGCGTGTAGAAACAGCCAAAGATTTTTGGGGTCACCAACACTTCCCCATCATCATAGCTGGATAGGAGGAATTGTGCTGAAGAATAAATCTAGAAGTCTTTATTCATCTGTTATTGTAGAAGTCTTTACCTTTCAAAGAATCTAAAAGCCTTTATATATTTAGACACATAGAAGTTTATTTATCCAGAATTCTAGAGGTCCTCATCCATCCAGGATCCTAGAAGACTTTATCTGTAGAAATATATTCATCAGCATTCTAGAAGTCTACATCTATCCGATAATCCTCTAGCTAGGGTTCTAGAAGTCTTTATTATCTAGAATTCCAGAAGTCTTTTTCTATACAGCATTCTTGAAATCTTTATGCATCTGTTATTGTAGATGTCTTTGTATTTCAAAGAATCTAGAAGTCTTTATCCAATCAGTATTGTGGAAGTCTATTCATCCATAATTCTAGAAGTATTCACCCATCCACGATTCAAGAAGTCTTTATCGGTAGACATATATTCATCAGGATTCTAGAAGCCTACATCTGTCCAGGATTCTAAAAGTCTGTTTCTATCTAGGATTCTAGAAGTCATTATCATCCAGGATCCTAGAGGCCTTTATCCATCAAGTATTCTTGAAATCTGTATTCATCTGTTATTGTAGAAGTCTTTATCCTTCCAAGAATCTGAAAGCCTGTATCTATTTAGGAGCATTGACGTCTATTTGTACTGGATTCTAGAGGTCCTCATCCATCCAGGATTCTAGAAGGCTTTATCTGTAGAAATGTATTCATCAGGATTCTAGAAGTCTACATCTATCCAAGAATCTAAAAGCCTGTATCTAGCTAGGATTATAGAAGTCTTTTTTATCTAGAATTCCATCCAGCCTTTTTTATCTATCCAGCATTCTCAAAATCGTTATGCATCTGTTAGGCCTCGTACACACGACCGAGGAACTCGTCGGGCGAAACTGTCGTTTTCCTCGTCGAGTTCCTTGTTCGGCTGTCGAGGAATTTGGCAAGCCAATTTTCTCCATTCCCGTCGAGGAAAAAGAGAACATGCTCTCTTTTTGGCTCGTCGAATGTACATACGACCGGTTACCTTGGCAAAACACGTCTCCCAACAAGTTTCTTGCTGGATTCTGCCGAGGAAACCAGTCGTGTGTACGAGGTCTTATTGTAGAAGTATTTTTATTCCAAAGAATCTAGAAGTCTTTATCCCTTCAGGATTGTGAAAGTCTATTCATCCATAATTCTAGAAGTCTTCATCCATCCAGGATTCAAGAAGTCTTTATCGGTAGAAATTGGATAGATGTCTAGAAGTCTACATCTGTCCAGACTCCAGGATTCTAAAAGTCTGTTTCTAGCTAGGATTCTAGAAGTCATTATCATCCAGGATTCTAGAGGTCTTTATCCATCAAACATTCTTGAAATCTTTATTCATCTGTTATTGTAGAAGTCTTTATTCTTCCAAGAATCTAGAAGCCTTTATCTATTTAGGAGCATTGAAGTCTATTCGTACTGGATTCTAGAGGTCCTCATTCTTCCAGGATTCTAGAAGGCTTTATCTGTAGAAATGTATTCATCAGGATTCTAGAAGACTACATCTATCCAAGAATCTAAAAGCCTGTATCTAGCTAGGATTATAGAAGTCTTTTTTATCTAGAATTCCATCCAGCCTTTTTTATCTATCCAGCATTCTCAAAATCTTAATGCATCTGTTAGGCCTCGTACACACGACCGAGGAACTCGTCGGGCGAAACTGTTGTTTTCCTCGTCGAGTTTCTTGTTCGGCTGTCAAGGAACTCGACGAGCCAATTTTCTCCATTCCCGTCGAGGAAAAAGAGAACATGCTCTCTTTTTGGCTCGTCGAATGTACATACGACCGGTTACCTTGGCAACACACGTCTCCCAACAAGTTTCTTGCTGGATTCTGCCAAGGAAACCAGTCGTGTGTACGAGGCCTTATTGTAGAAGTATTTTTATTCCAAAGAATCTAGAAGTCTTTATCCCTTCAGTATTGTGGAAGTCTATTCATCCATAATTCTAGAAGTCTTCATCCATCCAGGATTATAGAAGTCTTTATCGGTAGAAATATATTCATCAGGATTATAGAAGTCTACAGCAGATCGTAAAAAAAATGAATATATATATATATATATATATATATATATATATATATATATATATATATATTTCAAAATTGTTGCTCCTTTTTTTTTTATTTAAACACTTCCAAACCGTCAAACGCCAATATATGTTGGCTGTTTGAAGAGGGGTATCTTTATGGCAGCAGCCATTTGGCTCTTGGACTTTAAGATTTAGATACAAATTAGATTGGATTGTAGAAAACATGAATACAGAAATCCAAGAAATCTCTAAGCACAGACGTGTTATCGCGGTCTGAGCTACACAGCATATAATTATCCCGCGGTGTGATTATATCATCGTGTCATTCGCAGACATTGTAAGCGACATTCACACCAAACAAATTAAAGTCTAAATGGATGCTTTTCACTGCACTATATATTGTTTTTATTTAAAGTGATGGTAAAGCCAAAAAGCAAACATTCATTGTAAGGATATGATTCCGGAGGGCTGCACCTCCAAAAATCCTTTTATTGAAGCTTCATATGACTAGTGGTTGACAGATGGAGCAGGGGACAAAGAGGTAGACGCGTTTCGCACGTCGGAGGTGTGTTACTGGCCGAATCACCAGGTGAAAACAGGGGGGAAAAAAAGACTAAAAAATAATTGGTAAGCTGAAATATATTACATCTATGCTCAAATTGCTAGAACTGTGAAAAACATGAACAGATACACAAAAAAAAAAAATGCTTATTTGTGTATTTATTTATTTATTTTGTTTAGATATTTTGTTTTATATACTTGTTTTATTTAGATATTTTGTTTATATATTTATTTTGTTTATATATTTTTTGCTTGTTATTTATTTATTTATATATATATTTTTTTTGTATTTTTTTTTTTTTGTTTATATGTTTATTCACAGCCCTACTAGTGATTTGAGCCCTATATTGTTTGATTACTTTAGTATATTTGGTTAAAGAGGGGTTATGAGAGCAGCATTTTTTTGGGGGGTGGGGGGGAGATATTACTGAAGCACCGAGCTTTTATATATTTATATATATTTCTCTCTCTCTATATATTTATATAAATATCAGGATATATATATACAGTATTTGGATATATAGATATCTCTCTCTCTCTCTCTCTCTCTCTCTCTCTCTCTCTCTCTCTCTCTCTCTCTCTCTCTCTATATATATATATATATATATATATATATATATATATATATATATATATATATATATCTATCTATCTATCTATCTATCTATTTCTCTCTCTCTCTCTCTCTCTCTTTCTCTATCTATCTATCTATCTATCTATCTATCTATCTATCTATCTATCTATCTGTAACGGGATGGCCCGTGACAGACTGAGATATTCCTATGTCTAGGGTCACCTTATGTCCACTAGGGCCATAGGGTGACAAAGAATCATAATTCATATATTACATGAGATGGGACATTATTAATACTTCATATTTCAGGACTGAGATATCACAAGGAGTTCATGATGACATGACCAGGTCAGCCAGCCAGTGAGTCATACCTTTGTATAATAGGCTATTGAAATATCTTAAGGTGTTGGCTATTAACTGTAAAGACATTCCGTTGAAGGTGTTGATTGCACCCACTCTCACAAGACTCTGCCATTGTGTGATAAAGCTGTCTAGATAACTTATTCAACTAGATGTCTGTGTATTATTCAAGGTTAATTGAACCCTATTGATGATGCGGTGCCGTCATGTCTAGCTACCAATTAAAGTATTATCCTCAGTGAGTGAATAGGGGGGTGGAGATTGCATTGTCCTGTGATAAACTGCATTATGCTTGAGACTGTATAAGAAGCTGAGAAAATACCAATAAATTGTCATATCTTGTAAGCAAGTGCAGAGCTTGAGTCTCGTCTTGTTTATGGGAATGGATATGGATCGTGTATGCAAGATTGTCGGAGTGTGTCAGATAAGCTTGTCGTGGATGGATGGAAGGTCGTAAGCGGTGGTGACCGTTACATTTCTCAATCTATCTATCTATCTATCTATCTATCTATCTATCTATCTATCTATCTATCTATCTATCTATCTATCTATCTACACATATATATACATATTGTTGTTCATATAACATTTTTGGTTCTTTATTTATTACCACTTTAAAGCATAGAGCTGCTTAACCTCCCTGGCGATATGATTCTGTCTGGAATTACATACCAAAAGCGGTACAATTTTTTGCATGGAAATTTGGCGTTTTATACTGTAGGCCTGCAATTCTTAGGAATAACTCGCTTAAATCTGTCCAAACAAGACATCCCGGGTATGATAAAGTTTGAAAAACAAAATCATAAATTTTTATATAATAAATAACTATAAATAATTATAACAAATAATAATGTAATTATAATAAAAAAATATTCAATAATGTAATCAACTCAAAATCACTGAAATTTGCTCAGTTGCAGAATTGTCGCTGTCATTGTTATTTTTTTTTTATGACGAATTTCCCCACAAATCGCTATCGCTCAATTCTGCAAGTGATTATAATTTATTATCGCTGTTTTCTAGCTGATCTAAAACCATTTTTGACATGAAGGGACACTTTTGGTTGCTATGGACAATCTACAGTTTGCAGGAAGAAAGAACAGTTTTTATTATGTAAAAGAACATGCAGAACACTGGACAGACCACTAGGGACAAGGGGGGTGTGCATTTTTTACATACAGTACTGTAATCTATAAGATTACAGTATACTGTATGTAATATGTTTGTTTACGTTTTTGAATTTGGCGCCGTTCTCCGCTCCCGTGCGTCGTAACGTCGCAGGGAACGGAGATCGAAGGCACACGGGGACACTGTGTGAATCGAGCGAGGACCCGCTCGCTCACACAGCGTGGATGCATCGCTGGATCCAGGAACAAGGTAAGCCAGCGCGCGCTGCAGGCTCTGCATAGCTACCCCGAGCGTGACTCGGGGATACCGATCTTAGCAAAAAAAAAAAACACCCCGAGTCACGCTCGGGGATACCGCTAGGAGGGTTAATGTGCAATGTTGCTATTAGATTTTTGTATAACATTTTTTTTGTTGTTCTATTTTTATATTAAAAAAAAATGTAACAGTTTATTATTAGTTTATTTCATTTAATTTTAATTCAATGTATTGCTATCTTGTAACATTTTCTATTTCTTTTTTTAATTTTCAGATTGACAAGATCCTTAAGCAACGGCATCACTTTTCATCGGATATCTATTTCAAAGCAATCAAATCTCTCACCCTGGGGAAGGTCTTAGGTAGGACTTCACCCTTATGACATTTGATTTGAAGTGTTGATGGAAGAAGGCGTGCGATCTGCGGGGGATTTTATATTGCTTTTACATGATAAAATCTGACCTCCGGCCTTCCCTTCAGTCTTACACAGTAGTACCGGAACTTCTCCCGGACTGAAACGGCTTCCTCTGATTTCACCGCACCCTGTGAGCTACTCACAATTTAGGATGCGGGTGCATGTCCTGAACTCACAGTGTCTGCGTTTCGGGACCCGCATGGATATCAAATTGGGAGCAGCGGCTGTGTCTGCACAGCCACTGCACCCCAATTGACTTAAAGGGGACTGTGACAGACTTACCCGGGACATCCCTGGACCCTCTTATGTCTAAAATCATCCTATGTCCACTAGGGGCATAGGATGACTGAGGAATTATATCTTGGACTACCTGAGATGGGATTATTATGTAATTATTATCCACAACTATCCAGAACTATTTACTGTTTGTTGATTCTGAACTCAACAGGTTAATTGTAAGAGTGACTCATTCATACTGTTAGATGCTAATAACCTTGCCTCCAGCCATCTCTCTGTTCTCTGTACTAATTGACCCTGCTATTGTGTGAAGATATCCTGTGTTTACACTTATGATAATGTGTATTGTATAGCAGGTGAGAGGAGAAGGGACGTCTACCTTGAAAGGTCATATCTATGAGTCACCTAATCTAGGTAAATGATTAGTTAATTAGCTCATGTTAATTAATGTTCTGGTTACCTCCTCTTTAAACTGTATATAAGGTTGCATTCTTGGTTAAACACTGCACTTCACACAGGCGCAGTAGGGAACAAGCTGTGAAGCTACAAGGCTTCACTGTCGGTTCCCTTAGGTGAGATGGTGGCGGCAGCACCCGATAGCCCATTGAAAAATCAGCTCAGGTGGGGACACAGCTGGATTACTGTCCTAACACACTGTATTACCAAAAGTATTGGGACACCTGCTTTTATAACTTTATTGGCATCCCAGTCTCAGTCCGTACGGTTCAATATTGAGTTGGTCCACCCTTGGCAGCTATAACAGCTTCATCCCTTCTTGGAAGTCCGTCCACAAGGTTTAGGGGTGTGTCTATAGGAATGTTTGACCATTCTTCCAGAAGCACATATGTAAGGTCAGACACTGATGTTGGCCACCTTCCTCCACTCTTATCGGGCCTCCAGTCCCAAGGGGAGACCCGGCCCACCAGCTGGCATGTCCACCAGCTAGGCTGAGATCCAAACAAAGCTTTACGTAGGATCGGGCTGAATAAATGATCCTGCGCATAAAAATTAAGTCCATAAAGTGTCTTTATGGACCTTGCTTTGTGCACTGGTGCACAGTCATGTTGGAACAGGAAGGGGCCGTCCCCAAACTGGCTGATGTGTTAAGAGTTCCCTTCACTGGAACTAAGGGGCCAAGCCTAACCCCTGAATTATAACCCCACACCATAACCCTCCCTCCACCAAATGATTTGGAGCAGTGCACAAAGCAAGGCCCATAAAGACATGAATGAGCGAGTTTGGGGTGGAGGAACTTGACTGGCCTGCGCAGAGTCCTTGCCTCAACCCGATAGAACACCTTTGGGATGAATTAGAGCAGACACTGTGAGCCAGGAATCATGTTCAAAGCTGTATTCGGCTCCGAACATGTCTCCTGGATCACAGTGTCTGCTCTAATTCATCCCAAAGGTGTTCTATCGGGTTGAGGCCAGGAATCTGCGCAGGCCGGTCAAGTTCCTCCACCCCAAACTCGCTCATCCATGTCTTTATGGGCCTTGCTTTGTGCACTGCTCCAAATCATTTAGTGGAGGGAGGATTATGGTGTGGGGTTATAATTCAGGGGTTGGGCTTGGCCCCTTAGTTCCAGTGAAGGGAACTCTTAAGGCGTCGGCATACCAAGACAATTTGGACAATTTCATGCTTCCAACTCTCTGGGAACAGTTTGGGGACGGCCCCTTCCTGTTCCAACATGACTGCCCACCAGTGCACAAAGCAAGGTCCATAAAGACACCTTATGGACTTCATTTTTTTGCACAGGATCATTTAATTAGCCTGATCCTACATAAATACACCAGATATATATTCCCCCAGCGTGCAAGGATCCTAAATGTGTTATCGATGGATGTCTTCAATGTGAAATAATTGTCCTCCTTTCAGTCCTCATAGATAAAATGACATCAATTAACAATAATAAAATGCGTCGCGAGTCGCTGAATGTCAAGTTATGTTTTAATGATCCGTAATTACAATCGCTTTTCTAGTCAGGTGAGATGAAAGGACGGGAGAAGTGATTCCATTGTCTCTTTGTATTACAATGTGTCATCTATATGACAGAATATATACAGCGCTATTTTCCACAATCATCACTTTCCAAAAAGATAGAGAAGGTGTCAGGAGCTGAGCAAGGGGAATGTCAATACAATATTACAATACTTTTAGATTTTTTTTGCTTGTTGGCTGTGTCCTATTTTTTTTTTTAAAGATATTTCATATGCATATTTTCAGACACTAGGGGGTGACAAAGATACCGAATGCAGGCATCCAGCAGGGATGACCAGGTCTGTGTAGCTGCACTTAGGAAACTAAAACCAGTCTGTATATGATTAACCACTTGCGGACCACCCACCGTACATATATTGTGGCAGGGAGGCCGCTCTGCGTCGGATCACATACCTAGTGCATGATCTGACACTTCCGGGTCTGGGACACGCATGCGCGCCGCCTAGGGTGATCACATTTCCAAACTACCATTCAGGGACACCCCCCTTCCCAAAAATCAGCTTGTGGTATAATGAATCACAGCACAGTGATTGGACACAAGAGGCGGGATTTATGATTTCTCCAATCACAAGAAGGGGGCAGGGATTGTGCTCCTCCAGGCATTCCCGCTTAGGACAAGTACTGTCAGTGAGTAAAGCAGTGATGTGGCGGCCTTTTTGGGGGCATTCGTTAGGCTTGGGGGGTGGCTGTGTCAGTTTCATTCCGGGACACTGTATTGTCCTGGAATGAGGGTGCCCGGGACAGATCTGCAAAATGTGGGACTGTCTTGGGCAATCCGGGACACATGGTCACCATAGCGCCACCGGCGACCCGCTCCCGCCATAATTAGACACAGCGGGAGCTGATCTGCGGGTACCGCAGACTCAATGTCCGCCACACCCACTGATTGTTAGGCAGAGAGCAAGAACGGTGGTCTGCCTATGTAAATAAGGAAGATTGCCGTTCTGTCAGTAGGGAAGGCATACATCCTGTGTTCCTGCAAAGCAGAAGAATAAATCCACGCCTCCCCCTAGTAAAAGCACCTCCCGCACACAAAAACTGGCTAGGCATATAGTTAACCCCTTGATCACCCCTGATGTTTAACCCCTTCCCAGCCAGTGTCCTTAGTACAGTGACAGTGCATATTTTTAGCACTGATCACTGTATTATTGTCACCAGTCCCCAAGAAGTGTTATGCCCTGTACACACAATCAGAATTTCCGATGGGATAAAATCTGATGGAATTTTCAGTCAGAATTCCGCTAAAGCTGTCTTGCATAGACCAAATTCTGACCGTCCAAAACACGGTGGCGTAAAACACTACGACGAGCTGAGAAAAATTAAATTCAATGCCTCCGAGCATGCGTCGACTTCATTCTGAGCATGCATGTTTTTTTTCTCCCTTGGAGTTCCACACAGCTAGGATTGCTTTCCATAGGAAAAAAATAAAACATGTTCTATTTCTAAACTCAGATGGAAAAAAAGTCTGATGGGGCCCACACACGGTCGGAATATCCGATGCAAAAATTCCGTCAGACTTTTTTTATTGGAAATTCTGATCATGTGTACAGACAATAAGTGTAGACATGCACTGCCGAAAAAATACGTTTTTGGTTTTATTCGTTTTTTCATTTTTCGGGTCATTCGTTATGAATGATTGCAATTGGTAAATTCGTAAATTTGAAAAATTTGTAAATTATAAATTTGAAAATTCATGAATTCAAAGGTTTGTAAATTCGAAAATGCAAAAATAAGGAAGAAAATCTGAAAATTCTATAGGATAGCTAACTAACAATAACTAACTATTAAAATATAAGTATTGTAATTTTCTTTCAAATTTGACTGTTAGTGAACATAACAAATACGAATTTATCCTAAGTTACGAATTATCCGAAATAATGAATGGAATGGAACAAATTAATAAAAAATAATAATAATAAAATGTTTTTATTATTATTGTTGTTATTTATTATTATTATTATTATTAATTCACTATGTTCCATTTGTTCAGATGCGGCATTCATTATTTCGGAATAATTCGTAACTTCGGATAAATTTGTATTCGTTACGTTCACCAACAGCCAAATTTGAAAGGAAATTCCAATACCTGTAATTTAATAGTTACCGTATTTATCGCGGTATAACGCGCTCCCGCGTATACCACGCACACCTAAAGTGACCCCCAATTCTGTGGAAAAAAGTTATTTTTGTACTTACAGTTTTGGTGTCTTGCGCGGCATCCATCGGCGGCCTCGTCGGGTACGGCGTCCTTCTGCGGCTTCGGGTGTCCTCTTCGGCGGGTCCGGCGTCCTTCTGCGGCTTCGGTTGTCCTTCTGCGGCTTTGGTTGTCCTTCTGCGGAACATGTATCAATACCCGGCGGGTCCGGTATCCTCTTCGGCGGGTCCAGCGTCCTTCTGCGGCGTCCTCGCGTCCTCCCCGCTCGTTTCCCGCGCCGAGTTTTGAATACTGCGCCAGCATATACCGAGCGCAGTACACTCGGGCAGGCTCGGCAACTGTCGCGCTCACGTCCTGTACGTCCAGGACGTGACCGCGGAAGAAGCCGAGACTGGCCGAATATATCCGAGTGTACGGCGCTCGGTATATGTCGGCGCAGTATTCAAAACTCGGCGCGGGAAAGCGGGTATCGGCGTATATCGCGCACCCACGATTTTGCCCTGAATTTCAGGGCAAAAAAGTGCGCGATATACGTCGATAAATACGGTAGTTATTATTTCGGATTTTCTGGGTTTTTAGATTTTCAAATTTACGAATTAGCAAATTTGCTCATTTACAAATTTTTCAAACAACAATGTTGACATACTTCTGGCTTTAAAATAGAAAAAGGAATTGGGACTTTAGATACTTTAGAGCAGGGGTCTCCATACTTTTCAAGCACAGGGCCAGTTTACGGTCTTTCAGACTTCAGGGGGGCCAGATTCTGACCAGTCAGGGTAGAAAATGCCCCAGGGCCAAGCATCAGTGAGAATAAACATGGTCCCAGTGTTGATGGGCAGTAGGAGGAGGAATAGTGCGCCATCATTGCTATTCGTCTAAGAAATAGAGCCCCATTGTTGGTTCCATTGGGAGGAATAGTACCTCATATTGGGAACAGTAGTGCCCCAAGGGCCGGATGGAGGCTAGCAAAGGGCCACATCCGGCCCTCAGGCCGCAGTTTGGAGACTCCTGCTTTAGAGCACAAGGAACCGGATGCAGAATTAAAACATTTATTGAACAATCATTTACATAACACAGTAATTCGAAAAAATGAGTATTACAGTAAAATTGTTAAATTGGTGGAAAGACCATGAGCAGTTACATAACATCTGGTACAAAAAGAAAATTAGGACACTCAAAAAAGTAATTATGATCAAATGCCAATATTGCTCCGGTAAATTTCATAATGGATCAAGTCAAGTATGTGTGCATCTTGGTAGCGCGACGCGTTTCGGAGTTTGTAGCACCTCATCACCACCTCTGGCTTTAAATGTTCTCAGTTCCAGTCAGTGGTAGCTGAAGCCCCCCATTTACATCTACAGGCATTTTCAGGGACATGTGCATTGGATATATTATGTTTGAACATTTGAATCAGGTGCCCTCCTCAACACTTGTCAATGACCTATAATAGCCATTTTGCCATATTAGGTCAATAATGTCATAAGCATCCTGCCCACAGCTCAACACTACCAGCTTCCCTCCAGATTAAGTCAATCATGGGTTTGGATCAAACAGGTGCCTGTCCCTACACCTCACCATAATACTTATCGTACACGCGATCGGAAATTCCGACAAGAAAAACGTGGATTTTTATTTTCCGACGGAATGTTGGCTCAAACCTGTCTTGCATACACACAGTCACACAAATGTTGTCGGAAATTCCAACCGTCAAGAATGTGGTGATGTACAAGATGTACGACGAGCCGTGATCAATGAAGTTCAATAGGCAGTTCGGCTCTTCTACTTGATTCTGAACAAGAGTGTTTTTTTGTGCGTCGGAATTGGATACAGACAACCAGAATTTCCGACCAGAACTTTTCTGGTCGGAAAATTTGAGAACCAGCTCTCAAATTTTTGTTGGCGGAAATTCCGACAGAAAATGTCCGATGGAGCCTACACACGGTCGGAATTTCAGACCAAAAGCTCACATGGAACTTTTCTTGTCGGAATTTCCGATCGTGTGTATAAGCTGTCTGGACATCCATATCCAAAACCATAGCCGTTAATGTGAAGCTTGCCCACTTTTTGGGCCATAACAGCCTCAGGTGTTCTGGGAAGGCTTATATCATTGCAATGTGCCTGGGAGAATTTGTGCTTAGTCGATTACCCCCTCGCCCCATTTAGGCTGTATGGTATCTTAGAGACATTTGACCAAGGTTTCTCAACTAGGGTTCCTCCAGAGTTTGCTAGAGGTTCCTAGAGCGATGAGCAATTTCTGCCTGTCAGATAATTTCTAATTGACACCATTGATCTTTCTCGCAATAGGGTAATTAATCTCAATGACCACAAGTGTAAAGAGCATTCTTCCCACTGACTATCACACTAATGCATCATGAGTAGTTAGTAGACATGTGCACACTGAAATATTTCCTTTCGTTTTCGTCCGAAAAATGTATTAATTTAGTTACTCCCGAAATTAGTTTTTAGTTTAGAAATTTGTTTTTATTTATTTTGTTTCGTTAAAAAATGCATTCGTCCAAAAATCCGAATGAATTAAGGTTGAATCTGCCAATTGAAGGCTTATGGTGTCTGTCGATTGCTCCAAGAAGATTCGACGGAGCAGCTAAACTGTACGACGCCACAATCATACATTTCCGCCCACAAGCTATAGTAGAATTTTAATGTTGTATGACACTAGTAATAATTATATTTATAAATTATTATTACTAGTCAACCAACATTAGAATTCTTCTTTAGCCTATGGGCGGAGCATTTGACCATAAATGTCCGCTCGCAGCGATCGGATGTTTTTAGCTGCTTCGTCAAATCTTCATGTCTCTATAATTTCGAATCTTTCCTCTCCATGTCGAATAATCTTGGACTAATAGAGTTAGGTTAGACACATTCAACTGGAAGTTCGATAGACACAGATCACTATTGTCACCATCATGTCGAATCTTCTATCTGTATCGAGCTGTTGTCGCAACGAAATTAAAATAAAGCAATTTTTATGTCGGATCTCTTGGATTTCGTTATCGTTTGTTAAAACGAACGCGAAAATCCCAGAAATTCTGACAAAAATGCACTCGGGTGAAAACAAATGTCTAGTAGTTAGTAGATATAGGGTTTCTCAACCAGCGTTCCATGGAACCCTAGGGTTCCTGCAGAGGTTGCTAGTTCTGGGAAGGCTTACCACATTGGAGTGTGCCTGAGAGAATTTGTGCTTGGTTGGTTAACCCATTCCCCTCATTTAGGCTGTATAGTATCCTAGAGACATTAGACCAAGGGTTCCTCCAGAGTTTGCTTGAACATTGAGCAATTTTTGGCTCTCAGATAAGTTTGGGTTTCTCAACTAGGGTTCCTCCAGAGTTTGCTTGGTGTTTCTTGAACATTGAGCAATTTTTGCCTCTCAAATAAGTTCCCAATGACATCGTTTATCTTTTTAGCTATCTGTAAGGAGTAATTCTTCCCAATGACAAGTGTGAGGAGCATTCTTCCCACTGACCATCACACAAATATTTCATGAGTACCGTATTTTCCAGCTAAAATGTTGGTTTTGGGATATACTTGCCGTATAAGATGACCCCTCACTGTGCCATTGCCTCACCTCACTGTGACATTTCCTCACCCCACTGTGCCATTGCCTCACCTCACCATTGCCTCGACCTCACCTCACTGTGCCATTGCCTCACAGTGCCATTGCCTCACCTCACCATTGCCTTACTGTGCCATTGCCTCACCTCACCATTGCCTCGCCTCACCTCACTGTGCCATTGCCTCACTGTTCCATTGCCTCACCTCACCATTGCCGTACTGTGCCATTGCCTCACCATGCCATTGCCTCACCATGCCATTGCCGATCTTCATTACTTTATGCCTGGCAGAGTGAGTCAGACTGCGGGCGTCCATTTTTTAAAAGTCGCGCCTCTTCCTCATGCTGTTCCGTGATAGGCGGAACACTCAGTTTCCCAGCAGAGCCTGTGTTCAGTGTTCCGTCTATCATGGACGTCCTCTCGTCCGAGGCTGAGGACGAGAGGACGTCCGTGATAGGCGGATCACTGAGCCTATCACGGAACAGCATGTGGAGGAGGCGAGGCTCTTAAAAAATGGACGCCCGCAGTCTACATCTGGCGTATAAGACGACCCTCGATTTTTGAGCCAAATTTTAAGTATAAAAGATTGTCTTAATACGGTAGTAGATATAGGGTTTCTCAACCAGCGTTCCATGAAACCCTTTGGGTTCCTCCATAAGTTGCTAGTTCTGGGAAAGCTTACCACATTGGAGTGTGCCTGAGAGAATTTGTGCTCGGTTGGTTAACCCCATCCCCCCCATTTAGGCTGTATGTTATTCTAGAGACATTCGAAAAAGGTTTTATCAACTAGGGTCCCTCCAGAGTTTGCTAGGGGTTCCTTGAACATTGAGCAATTTTGGGCTCTCAATGACACCGTCCATCTTTTTAGCTATCTGTAAGGGGTTAATTCTTCCCAACGACAAGTGTGAGGAGCATTCTTCCCACAGACCATCACACTAATGTATCATGAGTAGGGATGAGCCGAACACCCCCCTGTTCGGTTCATAGCAGAACATGCGAACAGGCAAAAAATGTGTTTGAACACACGAACACCGTTAAAGTCTATGGGACACGAACATGAAAAATCAAAGGTGCTCATTTTAAAAGTTAATATGCAGATTATTGTCATAAAACGTGTTTGGGGACCCGGGTCCTGCCCCAGGGAACATGTATCAATGCAATGTTTTTGTTTTTTTTTAAACTGCAGTTTTCTCGGGAGCAGTGATTTTAATAACGCTTAAAGTGAAACAATAAAAGTGAAATATTCTTTTAAATTTTGTACCTGGGGGGGTGTCTATAGTATGTCTGTAAAGTAGCGCATGTTTCCCGTATTTATAACAGTCCCTGCACAAAATGACATTTCTAAAAGGAAAAAAGTACCGTAATTAAAAACTACTCTCGCGGCTATAATGAATTGTCGGGTCCCGGCAATACAGATTAAAAAAATTGAAAGTCATTGAAAAATAAAAAAATAAAACTGCATGGGGGTCCCCCTAAATTTCATTACCAGGCCCTTACGGTCTGATATGGATATTAAGTGGCATGGGGTTCCCCCAAAAAAATCCATACCAGACCCTTATGCAAGCACACAACCTGGCAGGCCGCAGGAAAAGAGGGGAGGACGAGAGAGCGCCCCCCCCTCTCCTGAACTGTACCAGGCCACATGCCCTCCTACATGGAGAGGATGGGGACCTCTCAAATTTTCAGACAGAAAAAATTCAGAACGTCTGTTGCAAGTCCGACGCATGCTCAGAAACAATTTGACGCATACTCAAAAGCATTGAACTTAATTTTCTCGGCTCGTCGTAGTGATGTAAGTCACCGCATTCTTGATGGTCGAAAGTTCAGAGAACTTGTGCGTGACCATGTGTATGCAAGCCAAGCAAGGGTAATTTCATTGGAAAAACCATCCAAGGTTTTTCCGACGGAAAATCCAATCGTGTGTACGCGGCATACGGGGGGTAATTCTTCCCAACGACAAGTGTGAGGAGCATTCTTCCCACCGTAACTTTAGGCGGGCGTATCGTATCTCGTTTACGCTACGCCGCCGTAAATTAGCGAGGCAAATGCTGTATTCACCAAGCTAAGTTACGGCGGCGTAGCGTAAATGGGCCGGCGTAAACCCGGGTAATTTAAATGTGAATGAGGTGGGCGTGTTTTATGGCAATGTGTTGTGACCCCACAATTTTTACGTTTTTTTTTTAAACTGCGCATGCACCGACCGTGGACGTATCCCAGTGCGCATGCTCCAAATTATGACGCTACGACGCATTGTTTTCGACGTGAACGTAATTGACGTAAATCCCCATTCACAAACGAGTTACGCAAACAACGTAAAATCGGAAAAATTTTACGCGGTCCCGACGTCCATACTTAACATAGGATGCGCCATCTTTTTGGTGGTTTATCTTTAGGCCGGAAAACGCCTTGCGTAAACGGCGTAGATTCACTGCGACGGCTGGGCGTACGTTCGTGAATAGGCGTATCTCGCTGATTTACATATTCTAGGCGTAAATCAGCGGGAACGCCCCTAGAGGCCATCTTAAAAATGTAGTTACAATCTCTGTACAATCTGAGGACTGTTGGGGAAACTCAATTGGGAGTAGAGGAATACCTGTCCGCTTCTGGGATCTCGAGATTACCATCCCCAGTCCGAAATAACCGGGAGATACCCATCTCCATCGAAGAGGTGGAAGCAACCCTTAAGAAGATTAAATCAGGGAAAGCCCCTGGACCAGATGGATTCACTATAAGGTATTATAAGGAATTTGCTCCACTTTTAAGTGGTCAAATGGCTAAACTCTTTGATGCACTTGGGGGCTCCGTGAGGTTGCCCCCGGATGCACTTCTTGCACATATAACAGTGATACCAAAGGAAGGGAAGGACCCGGCAGACTGTGGCAGTTATAGGCCAATCTCACTGTTAAATGTAGACTTGAAACTTTTCTCAAAAATTATCGCGACTCGACTCCAACCCTGGTTGGCGCAGTTAGTGGATTTGGACCAAGTAGGGTTTATCCCGGGGAGAGAGGCAAGGGATAATACAACTAAGATTATTAACTTGATCCAATATGCTGATTCAAAAGAAATCCCTTGTGTCTTTCTGAACACTGATGCAGAAAAGGCGTTTGATCGGTTGAGCTGGCGGTTCCTGGAGGGGGTGCTGAGACAGGTGGGACTGGGGGAACACATGATCAGGTCGATCATGAGTGTATATACGCCCCCGCGCGCATCAGTAAAAGTAAACTGAGTATTCTCCCGTCCGTTTGAGATTTCAAACGGTACAAGACAGGGATGCCCTCTTTCTCCCTTGTTGTTTGCTCTTTCATTGGAGCCCTTACTCAATAGAGTATGTCAAAATCTGGGCATTCAGGGGGAGCAGAGACATAAGGTAGCAGCATATGCAGACGACCTCCTTTTTACCCTGACCAACCCACATGTTTCACTCCCCAATCTAGTAAATGAAAATTGAGGCGTACGGAGGGGTGTCTAATTTAAAAATCAACAGCCTTAAATCTGAGGCAATGGAGGTGGCAATACCCTCTACTATGGGAGATACCATACGACGAAACTTCAGATTTAAGTGGGGGAAGGCCCTGAAATATCTAGGCACACAGATACCATCAAATATAAAGAATATTTTTGGGTTGAATTTTCCCTCTATGTATAACTCAATACGAACTCTTCTAGACAAATGGCAACAACGGTCTGCACTCATGGTTTGGTCGGAGTAATATAGTGAAGATGAGTATTCTCCCAAAAATATTGTATCTTTTTCAGACCCTGCCTATTACTATACCAGCATCTTTTCTACGCCAAGTAGGTAGTTTGCTTATGAAATTTATATGGGCAGGGAAACGGCCTAGAATAAAAAGAGACTTGCTGAGAATGCCTAAGGGAGTAGGAGGGATGGCAGTACCAGACATAGTTAAATATTATATTGCGATACATCTGACACGGCTGATAGACTGGTGTAGACTAGTGTTGCTCACGAATATTCGCATTGTGAATATTCGCTACGAATATTGCATATTCGAGTATTCGCGAATAACTCGAATATCGCGGCGAATATTCGCGATTTCGAATATTCGTATTTTTTTCGCAATCAATTTCGCAATCAATTTCGCATTAGCGAAATTTCGCAATTTCTTTTTTCCCCGTGATATTCATGATATTTTATAAAAATAAAAAATAAAAATTGCGAAATTTCGCCAATGCAAGATTTCACCAATGCGAAATTTCGTCAATGCGAAATTTCGCAATTTTTTTTTTTTTTTATAAAATATAGCGAATATTCATAAGTATCGAATATTCGTGATATTTAAAAAAAAATAAAAATAAAAATTGCGAAATTTCGCCAATGCAAGATTTCACCAATGCAAAATTTCGTCAATGCGAAATTTCGCAATTTTTTATTTTAATTTTTTTTATAAAATATAGCGAATATTCATAAATATCGAATATTCGTGATATTTTATCCAAAAAATAAAATAACGAAATTTCGCATTGGCGAAATTTCGCAATTTTTTTTTTTTTTTTTTATAAAATATAGCGAATATTCGTAAATATCGAATATTCGTGATATTTTATCCAAAAAAAAAAATAACGAAATTTCGCATTAGCGAAATTTTGCATTGGTGAAATTTCACAAGTTTTTATTTTTTTTGATAAAATATAGCGAATATTCGTAAATATCGAATATTCGCGATATTTTATCCAAACAAAAAAAAGCGAAATTTCACATTGGCGAAATTTCGCAATTTTTTTTTTTTTTTTTTTTATAAAATATCACGAATATTCGTTAATATCGAATATTCGTGATATTTTATAAAAAAAAAAAAAAAATTGCGAAATTTCGCCAATGTGAATATCGCGAAATCGAATATGGCTTACTCCGCTCATCACTAGTGTAGACTTGGGGAGATGAAACGCTGGGTAGCGATAGAACAGGTTAGCCCAATACCACTATTTAGAGCACCATGGTGTTATGCAGCACTACCCATCCAACTTAAGAAACACCCCACAATAGGACCCACTTTACAAATAGCATCAAAGATATGTAGGAACGAAAGATTCTCATCAGGTCACTCACCACTGACCCCAGTATTGGGAAACCCTAATTTTAAGCCAGGTATGGAAACAGGTAAATTCGAAGAACTTAGAGAGAAGGGCGTCTTCCAGGTATCACATTTCATGCTGTCGGGACGCTGGCCTTCTATGGATGACCTGACAAAGGAAGGGGGTCTTTTTGAGCTCACACCTTGGCAGGCAGTCCAGGTAAGCTACTTTGTGAGATCGCTGGGGCCGGTGGTGGAATTCCAAAGGCCTTTGACAACGTTTGAACTGTACTGTAGTGAGGAGGAACCGCTCTCACGAGTAGTATCCAAGATGTACGGCCTCTTGAATACACCACCGGAAGAATTTGTGATGACAGGAATTGGTAAATGGGAGAAGGCTTTGGGGAGGATTTTTACCCCAACTCAATGTAAACAGATTATCGGATTGACATTTAACTCCTCGATGTGTACTAAAACTCAAGAAGTCAATTACAAAATCCTTTTGCATTGGTACTATACTCCAGTTAAACTTAACAAAATTGCAAATGCAAATTTGGATCAGCGCTGGAGATGTGGGAGAGAGATAGGAACACTCCTGCACATATTTTGGGCCTGTCAGGGCTGGACTGGGACAGAAATTTGGCCCTGGACTTCATCCAGACTGGCCCACATTGACAGGTCTCTCCCATGGCGGTCGGACAACTCCCGCACCCCCCCTGGCCACCCAAGCCCCCTCTCCCCCTTCACTAGCCACTAGCCATTCTACCTAATTAGAGTAGAATGGCTGGTACTGGTACTCTTATAGGCAGTACCAGTGGGGAAGCTAGAAATTTTTTCATGCGGTGCAAAAAATCAGTTCAGTGCCCCCCCTTATGGGCTGTTGAGTCAGCTGTCTGTCCCCTCCCCCCATGCTCCTGTCATCCACCCTGCTCCTCTGGTCCCCCCTTGCTTATTTGTTCCCCCCAGATGAGCGCTGCGGGAAAGGAAGAGATAGAGGAGCGGAGGGGGGTGGCGGTCCGCTGTCACTGAAGCTGGCCCACTGAGCCATCGGCCCACCGGAAAAACTCCCTGTAGTCCCAATGGCCAGTCCATCCCTGGGGCCTGTGATAAAATAAGATTACTACTGGGAGGAGGTGAGGAGAATATCCCAAAAGTTTTTTTCTTCTGCATTGCTCCGAGATCCCGGTAAGTAAGTATAGGATATCAGTAGTGAGCCACTTGATCAATGCCCCAAAGGCGGGAGTTACCCAGCTGTGGAGGGATTTTAGATCTCCTTCTATAGCAGGTTGGCTTAATAGGACCCGGGAGATCGAGGCAATGGAGGACTTAGTGTTATCAGCCCAAAACAGGAGGAAACAATATAGCGAAACTTGGACAGGATGGAAGGTATTTATTAACTCAGAGGAAGGGAAGAGACTGCTGGAAGGGAGATAAGAGGAACCCAGTAAATAGTAAATGGTGTTGAAAATGGATTTTTACATATGAATATAAAAGGCCTTATACACCCTACATCTCGAGGGATTGGTAGGGGGGAGGGGTTGGTTTTTTTTTTCTTTTTCTTTTTTTTTTTTTGGGGGGGGGGGGGGGGTGAGGTTTGGGGAAAAAGAGGGGGGAAAAAATAAAATTAAAAGGGAGAGTCAGACATAGAAAGTTCAGTTTAAGTTTCCGAATATGCTGTTCAATTGGGTAAAATGGAAAAATACAGGTATGGTGTTATGCCATTTGGATATGTTGTATTTGTATATTCTGTAATATCTGGATGATGAGTTTTATGGAATATGTATTCGGATTTGTATGTCTCTCCTTTTAGTAAAATAAAGAATATGAAAAAAAAATGAAGTTAACCACTTCCCGCCCGGCCAATAGCAGATTTACGGCCGGGAAGTGGTTATGAAATCGTGACTAGACTTTCTCCAACGTCCAGCATGATTTCATGCCGCGCGCCCGTGGGGGCGCGCAGCGCGGCGATCGCTGATGCGGGGTGTCAGTCTGACACCCTGCATCACCGATCTCGGTAACGAGTCTCCAGGGGAGGCTCGCTACCACGTGATCAGCCGTGTCCAATCACGGCTGATCACGATGTAAACGGGAAGAGCCGCCGACGGCACTTCCTCACTCGCGTCTGATAGACGCGAGTACAGGAGTGCCGATCGGCGGCTCTCCTGACAGGGGGGGTCGCGCTGATTGTTTATCAGTGCAGATCCCCCCCTCGTATGCCCACACTAGACCACCAGGGATGCCCACACTGGCAGGGCAAAGAAAAAGAAAAAAACGTAAAAAAAAAACCCCACAGGATTAAAAAAAAATACAGGTTAAAAAAAAAAGAAAGATGCCAGTCAGTGCCCATACATGGGCACTGACTGGCAACATATACATCAGTGCCACCCCTCAAAGTACATCAGTGCCACCCCACAGTGTCCCTCAGTGCCACCCCTTTGTGCCAATCCATGCCCAGTGCCCACCTATCAGTGCCCATCTATGCCACCCATAAGTACCCATCAGTGCCACCCATAAGTGCCACCCATGTGTGCCATTCTGTGCCGCCTATGAGTTCCCAGTGCTGCCCATGAGTGCCCATCAGTGGCGCCTATGAGTGCCCATCAGTGGCGCCTATGAGTGCCCATTAGTGCCGCCTATGAGTGCCCATCAGTGCTGCATACCAGCGCCGCCTTTCAGTGCCCATCAGTGCCACCTCATCGGTGCCCATCAGTACTACCTCATCAGTGCCCATCAGTGCTGTCATATAAGTGCCCGTAATTGAAAGAGAAAACATACTTATTTACAAAAAAGTTAACAGAAAAAAATAAAAATGTTTTTTTTTTTCAAAATTTTCAGTCTTTTATTAGTTGTTGCGCAAAAAATAAAAACCGCAGAGGTGATCAAATACCACCAAAAGAAAGTGGGGAAAAAAGGACACCAATTTTGTTTGGGTACAGTGCAGCATGACCGCGCAATTGTCATTCAAAGTGCGACAGTGCTGAAAGCTGAAAATTGGCTTGGGCGGGAAGGTGCGTAAGTGCCCGGTATGGAAGTGGTTAAGATACGACGGCGTAATACAATTACGCCGCTCGTCTCTTAGCTCAAACCCGGCGTATCTTGTTTTCTGAATACAGAAAAAAGATACGCCGGCGCTGTTTCGAAGTTACGCGGCGTATCTCGAGATACGCCGTCGTAACTAATGCTGAATCTGGCCCATAGTCATTTCTAGCATAGGTTTTCTGAGACCGGAAACTTATTTCAAGGGCTCCTCTGTGTTGAAAAGTCACCCCTTTTGAAAGGCTGCATTAGATTGTAAGCTTCGGGGCACAGAGCGAGTGAAATATTCAATGCATTCTCTATTGTAATTTAATGACACTTTAGAAATTATAATGTAGATAAAAAGAGCCGAGCCTCCAGGGGAGTACATTAGATTCCAGAGTTTTGCGCAGGCTATAAAATGAACGATAAATGGAAGCAAGGTTTATGAAGTATTAACACATATTGCTGATATTATTTACTTTAATCTGTACAAATTCACATGCATAACTATAGATACATAAAAGAGTGCCGGATCCCCTTTTATGTGCACCTGCTGCCTATGCATAATAAATAAGGCTGTTTTATGAGCTGAAGTGACATTCAGCCCGCCGGTTCTCTAGCAAAAGGCGCAAGCCACATAATTCCCGGGAAGGACGTTGATATGGGACAGGTAAGCTCCAGTCTCTAAAAATAAAGGGGCGTATTTAAAGCGGAGGTTCACCCTATATATAAGCTCTCCCATGTGATCCAGCATACTGGCGTCAGCGCCAGTATGCTGTTTTTTTTTTTTTTTAAATCCATCACTTACTGTATTATGGTGTATTTTAATTTCTATCCCCCGCGGTGGACGGCTCTAGTATAGCGCGTCACATCTTACGAAAATACCCGATAAGGACTCGGGTAATCTCGGCGAAAATGCGGCGCCTGCGCACAGACCTAGGAGCTGACTGCGCAGGCGCCGTATTTCTCCGAGTCCTATTTCGGCGTTTTTCGGAGGGCGTGACGCGCCATAGCCGTAGGACTCGGAGAAATACGGCGCCTGCGCAGTCAGCTCCTAGGTCTGTGCGCAGGCGCCGCATTTTCGCCGAGATTACCCGAGTCCTTATCGGGTATTTTCGTAAGATGTGACGCGCTATACTGGCGCCGTCAGAGCTTTTTTCTCAGAAAATAGGTACAGGAACTCAACCACGACCCGTTCAGATTTCACAAACAGTAGAAGGGTCTTAAAGGGGCATTAAATACCAGAATTGCATTACATACAGAGTGCAGAGTTCGGGAGGTTACAAAGCTGTCACTTGTGAACACAGAAACCAGACTTCTGTGTTTACAAGTGATTGTGGTGAGCAGGCACCAAAGGGTCTGAGCCAAAGGTGGTGGAACTGAGTTCCCCCAGAAAAAAAGCCCTGGGCGCCGTCCACCACGGGGGTAAGAGATTAAAATACACCATAATACAGTAAGTGATGGACGCCAGTATGCTGGATCACATGGGAGGGCTTATATTTAGGGTGAACCACCTCTTTAACTTCTTCAGCCCCGGACCATTTTGCTGGTCAAAGACCCGGCCAGTTTTTGCGATTTCGGCACTGCGTCGCTTTAACTGACAATTGCGCGGTCGTGCGACGTGGCTCCCAAACAAAATTGGCGTCCTTTTTCACCCACAAACAGAGCTTTCTTTTGGTGGTATTTGATCACCTCTGCGGTTTTTATTTTTTGCGTTATAAACAAAAATAGAGCGACCATTTTGAAAAAAAATAAATATTTTTTACTTTTTGCTATAATAAAAATCCCCCAAAAATATATAAAAAATACGATTTTTTTCCTCAGTTTAGGCCGATACGTATTCTTCTACATATTTTTCGTAAAAAAAAAAAAAAAAAAACACAAAAAGCGGATTTGATTGGTTGGCGCAAAAGTTCTAGCATCTACAAAATAGGGAATATAATTATGGCATTTTTTTTATTTATTTTTTTACTAGTAATGGCGGCGATCTGCGATTTTTATTGTGACATTGCGGCGGACACATCGAACACTTTTTAAAAAAAATGTTGACCATTCACATTTATACAGCGATTAGTGCTATAAAACTGCACTGTTTACTGTGTAAATGTGACTGGCAGGGAAGGGGTTAACACTAGGGGGCGCTGAAGGGGTTAATATGTTCCCTTAAGTGTGTTCTAACTGTAGGGGGGAGGGGACTCACAAAGGGAGGAGACTGTACTGGGAACACACATCCATGGTCCTGCCGTGATTGCGGGCAATCGCGGGTGCCAGGCGGACATCCCAGCCACTGGGCACGCGCACCGGGTCCCGAGCAATGTGGCGGCGGCGCGAGCACACCCCCTAGCCACCGGAGTGTTAAGAAAAAAAAAGTGAACCTTCTTTACTGACATTTACCCCTAGCAATTTGTGGAATGTAGCAATAATGACTGCCACGTGGTGTGCCACGTGTGCAACAAATGGGGCCATTAGACCCCTTTCACATAGTGGACTGATCGAGTCTGCCTGGCCGTTTTTTTAGGTGGACCCGATCAGTAGGGCTGGGACAAGTGGTGGGCAGAAGGAGCGCAGTGAAGCAAAAGGGGCAAAAAACAGATATAGGGTGGTACACCCATTCTATGGTCTGTATAGTGGGGGGTATGGGTGGCGCAATTCTGCATCCTTTTCCTGGGCTCTGGATGACCGTGTCTCATAATCCAAAGCACTCGCATATCAAAGCAAGTTTCCCCATTGAAGTCAATGGAAACGAAAATAATTAGTTCCGCATTGGCTTCAATGGCATGCAATACCGCATGGGGCCAGAGGCGGAGGGCGCCGGAGAGCCTCGTAAACAGCCGGAAAGGCCCGAGGATAGCTCAGCTGAAAAACTCGGAAACGCTCGAGAATTTAGTATTTCTGAGTCTTTCTGAACATTTCCGAATGGCGCCCCCCCCCCCCCCCTACACATCAGGCCAAATGAAGTACTGCACACCGCTTTGGACTGAATCCTGCTCAATTTGAGAAACAACACTCGCAAACCGAGTTAGGATTTTAGGAAATACAGTGCTCGAATTGCGAATCGCTTGTTAACTGCGTTATTCGGAATCCGAGGTTCCACTGTACTGCCAATCGGACCACCCATTGTTCATTATGTGTCCGTTTACACACCCCTGCATCCAATCCGGGCCACCAATCCTATCCACCTAGTGGATGGGATTGGGTTTGGATGACAGTCGGATGGAAACGAACAGGTGGTCCGTAAACAAGGCATTTCCCTGTTCTGCCTAGTGACAGGACACTGATCTACTGCTCCTGGTTTTCGGGAGCAGTAATCAGTGTCATGTCACTGGTTGGTTGTCCAGCCCCCCACCGTTAGAATCACTCCCTAGGACACACTTAACCCCTTCCTCGCCCCCTAGTGTTTAACCCCTTCCCTGCCAGTGTCATTTTTGCAGTAATCATTGCATTTTTATAGCACTGATTGCTGTATAAATGACAATGGTCCCAAAATAGCATCAAAAGTGTCCGGTGTGTCGCAGTGCCGAATCGCAAAAAGTGCATTGGTCAGGAAGGGGGTAAATTCTTCTGGGGCTGAAGCGGTTAATGCATTCCTTTTCAGATCCTGGTCCAGATTGGCTGTTGGCTACAGAAGGACTTCTGATTTCAAAATATACCAAATTTTCTGAGGCACCCAGTTTATTAACCACTTTAACCCCGGACCATATTGCTGTCCAAAGATCAAAGCACTTTTTGCGATTCGGCACTGCGTCGCTTTAACTGACAATTGCGCGGCCGTGCGACGTGGCTCCCAAACAAAATTGGCGTCCTTTTTTCCCACAAATAGAGCTTTCTTTTGGTGGTATTTGATCACCTCTGTGGTTTTTATTTGTTGCGCTATAAACAAAAATAGAGCGACTATTTTGAAAAAAATGCAATATTTTTTACATTTTGCTATAATAAATATCCCCAAAAAATATATAAAAAAACATTTTTTTTCCTCAGTTTAGGCCGATACGTATTCTTCTACATATTTTTCGTAAAAAAAAAATCGCAATTAGCGTTTATTGATTGGTTTTTGCGCAAAATTTATAGCGTTTACAAAAAAGGGGGTCGTATTATGGCATTTTTATTAATATTTTTTTTTTTACTAGTAATGGCGGCGAACAGCGTTTTTTTTTCAGTACTGCGATATTATGGCGGACACATCGGACACTTTTGACACATTTTTGGGACCATTGGCATTTTTATAGCGATAAATGCTAAAAAAGTGCATTGGATTACTATAAAAATGCCATTGGCTGTGAAGGGGTTAACACTAGGGGGCGGGGGAAGGGGTTAAGTGTGTTCCTATTTGTGTTCTAACTGTATGGGGGGGGTGGCCTTACTAAGGGAAACCACTGATCTTCTGTTCATACATTGTATGAACAGAAGATCAGCGTTTCCCCCGCTGACAGGAACGAGAGCTTTGTGTTTACACACATACCTCCCGGTCCCCGCTCTGTAACGAGCAATCGCGGGTGCCCGGCGGCGATCGTACCCGCCAGGCACGCGCGTGGCCGAAAAGGCGAGGACGTAGAGCTACGTGCTCCCGCGAGAAAGAGCCACCGTCCCGCAGTAATATGACGGTGGGCGGTCAGGAACCAGTTAAAGTGTTTGGTCAAATTACGACAGATCAAATTTTCCAGAAGTTCACTGATCTTCTCCATATACAAAATAATTAGACAGTTCACGAGTAGGGATGAGCTTCGAGTTGGAGTAGAACTCATGTTCAGACTCAAACATTGCCTGTTCGCCCAACAGCCAACTATTTGGGGTGTTCGCGGCAAGTTTGTGTGAACTTTAGTACCCTGTTAAAGTCTATGGGACTCGAATGTTTGAAATCTAAAGTGATAATTTTAAAGGTTAATATGCAAGTTATTGTAATAAAAAGTGTTTGGGGACCCGGGTCCTGCCCCAGGGGACATGTATCAATGCAAAAAAAAGTTTTAAAAACTGCAGTTTTTTTGGCAGCAGTGATTTTAAAAATTCCTTTAAGTGAAACAATAAAAGTGAAATATTCCTTTAAATTTGGTACCTGGGGTGGGGGGTGTATAGTATGCCTGTAAAGTAGCACTTATTTCCCATGCTTAGAACTGTCCCTGCACAAAGTGTCATTTCTGAAGGAAAAAAAGTAATTTAAAATCACTCGCGGCTATAATGAATTGTCGGCTCCCGGGAATACACAGAAAAGTCATTCATAAAGAAAAAATATGTGGGGGTCCACGGCATTTTTTTTAAAATTTGGAGTGGAGTTCCCCTTAAAATCCATACAAGACCTGAAGGGTCTGGAATGGATATTTGGGGGGAACCCCACATCATTTTATTATTATTTTACCCAGGGTTCACCTTAATATCCATACCAGACCCGAAGGGCCTGGTGATTGAATTTGGGGGGACCCCACGCATTCTTTTTTTATGAATGACTTTTCTCTGTATTGCTGGTATCCGACAATTCATTATAGCCACGAGTGATTTTAAATGACTTTTTTCCTTCAGAAATGACACTTTGTGCAGGGACAGTTCTAAGCACAGGAAACAAGCGCTACTTTACAAGCATACTATACACCCCTCTAGGTACGAAATTTAAAGGAATATTTCAATTTTATTGTTTCACTTTAAGCATTATTAAAATCACTGCTCCTGAAAAAACGGCCGTTTAAAAAAAAAAAAAATTGCATTGATACATGTCCCCTGGGGCAGGACCCGGGTCCCCAAACACTCCCCTGGGGCAGGACCCAGGTCCCCAAACACTCCCCTGGGGCAGGACCTGGGTCCCCAAACACTCCCCTGGGGCAGGACCCGGGTCCCCAAACACTCCCCTGGGGCAGGACCCGGGTCCCCAAACACTCCCCTGGGGCAGGACCCGGGTCCCCAAACACTCCCCTGGGGCAGGACCCAGGTCCCCAAACACTCCCCTGGGGCAGGACCCGGGTCCCCAAACACTCCCCTGGGGCAGGACCCGGGTCCCCAAACACTCCCCTGGGGCAGGACCCGGGTCCCCAAACACTTTTTAGGACAATAACTTGCATATTAGCCTTTAAAATGAGTACTTTAAATTTCAAACGTTCGAGTCCCATAGACTTTAACAGGGTTCTAAAGTTCACACAAACTTTTGGTCTGTTCGCAGGTTCTGGTGCAAACCGAACCCAGGCTCATCCCTACTCACGAGGTTGTTCAGAGAGTGAAAGCAGCCCCTCGTAAGGTCCATGACCGGTACCCAGAACCAGGAACTCCAGTAGAGGGACATTGCTGATTCCTGAGAAATATCAGAAACCCGAGAGGGCGATTCAACTATTTGTCTTCTACTGAGATATCATGTTGTGTGGACTGTCCATCCTTTGCTGCTGTATATTTTCCTAATATTAACGTCTTTCCAGCATGTTTCCAAGTCACTTAGGTTATTAAATAGATGATATATTTCAATTTGGGGTAATTAATTTTTCATTATAAAATACTACACTCCGTTAAGCTCCTCAGCACGCTTGACTTTTGAAAAAAAAAAATGACACATTAAATTAGCTGCATTTATTACTGGAAAGCAACTTAAATTATCCATCAATCCCCATAGAGGTTTTTTTCCTTAATAGCGAGAGAAACCACCACTTAGAACGGAACGCCATGACCCCTTTTTTTTGTGCCATAAATTGGCACAAATTATTCACCAAAATAAAAACTCACTCAGGAAATCATTCTATAAATGTCTGTAAATGTTTCTTAGTTTCGCAGTTGGTAAGGTTAACCACTACAGGCCGGGCCACTTTTTGCAATTCGGCACTGCGTCGCTTAACTGACAATTGCGCAGTCGTGCTACGTGGCTCCCAAACAAAATTAAAAAAAATTCCCCCCACAAATAGAGCTTTCTTTTGGTGGTATTTGATCACCTCTGCGGTTTCAAATAGAGTGGAACTTTTGAAAAAAAATATATATTTTTTTACTTTTTGCTATAATAAATATCCCCCAAAGATATATAAAAAACATTTGTTTTTCCTCAGTTGAGGCCGATATGTATTCTTCTACATATTTTTCGTTAAAAAAAAAAAAAAAAAATCGCAATAAGCGTTTATTGATTGGTTTGCGAAAAGGTTATACAGCTGGATTCACATACATCGACGCATATTTATGCCGCCGTAGCGTATCTTCTTTACGCTACGCCGGCGCAACGCAGAGAGGGAAGCATGGAATTCAGAAAGCAAATGCTCCCAACGTTGCGCCGGCGTAGCATATAGTCGTAGGCGTAAGTCGACGTAAGTCAAAATTGGATGGAAGTGGGCGTGATACATTGAAATGAATCGTGACCCGATGCAACTGATGGGCTGAGCTTTACACAAGTACTAAAAACGAACGGCGCATGCGTCGTCTCTTGGATGCATCCCAGTGCACATGCTCACAATCACGTCAAATCACTGCCTACGACGTGAACGTAACCTACGCCCAGCCCTATTCACATACAACCAGAGCTTTTTTTCTCAGAAAATAGGTGCAGGAACTCAACCACGACCCGTTCAGATTTCACAAACAGTAGAAGGGTCTCAAAGGGGCATTAAATACCAGAATTGCATTACATACAGTGTGCAGAGTTCAGGGGGTTACAAAGCAGTCACTTGTAAACACAGAAACCAGACTTCTGTGTTCACAAGTGATTGTGGTGAGCAGGCACCAAAGGGTCTGAGCCAAAGGTGGTGGAACTGAGTTCCCCCAAGTTCCCCCAGAAAAAAAGCCCTGCATTCAACATAAACTACGTAAAATTTGACGGCGTTCGTTCCCTGGTCCATACCTTTGCATGAGTTGCGCCTCCAATATGGGGAATAACTTTTACGCCGGACGTAACCCTTACGCAAATCGCTTAAAACATGCGCCGGGCACAAGTACGTTCGTGAATCGGCGTATCTCCCTCATTTGCATATTTGCATTGAAAATCAATGGGAGTGCCAAATGCGTCCAGCGTAACTATGTGCCCAGTCTACACCGGCGTAGGCAAGTTACGTTGGTCGGATGAAGTCAGTTTTTTTGGCGTATCTTAGTTCTATGGGTACGGCGCATGGATACGACGGCGCATATTTACACTTACGCAGCGTATCTCAAGATACGTCAGCGTAAGTGCTTTGTAAATCCGGGTGATAGTGTCTACATAATAGAGGATATTTTTATGGCATTTTTATTATTATAATTTTTTTACTAGTTATGGCGGCGATTAGCGATTTTTATCGGTACTGCGACATTATGGCGGACGCATCGGACACTTTTGACACATTTTCGGGACTATCGGCATTTTTATAGCGATCAGTGCTATAAAAATGCATTGATCACTATAAAAATGTCACTGGCAGTAAAGGGGTTAACGCTAGGGGGCGAGGAAGGGGTTAAAAATGTTCCCTTAGTGTGTTCTAACTGAAGGGGGGAGGGACTGATTAGGGGAAATGACAGATCGCTGTTCATACAATGTATGAACATGCGATCAGTCATTTCTCCCCCTGAAAGAACTGGGAGCTGTGTGTTTACACACACAGCTCCCGGATCTCGCTCTGTAACGATCGATCGCGGGTGCCCCGGCCGGGATCGCGCCCGCCGGGCACTCGCATCGGCACCAGGGGTGAGCAGGGAGCATGCGCACCCCTAGTGGCCACAATGCAAAATCACGTTACATTACGTGATTTCGCGCAGCCGAGTCGACCTGCCGCCGTAAAACGGTGGTGGGGGGTCGGCAAGCGGTTAAACAATTGTATTAGGCAGCAAAACGGACCACAGAGCAGCGGGAAGCTAATGATGATAAGGAGTGAAGTTCTCTGTGAAATATGTGAGCTTTGATTAATATAAAAAGGCATTCAGAGAGACTGTGTTTACTGACAGAGTCATTTTCACCCTAAAAATAGAATTTAATGACACAAAAAAAGTGCAAATGTGAGTCCTGCGCTTCGGGCAAATGGAATGAAATACAGAGATGTGGGATGAGGGTGCCGATGCAACAAAGGGCCAGATTCAGCAACACTTGCGCTGGAGTATTTCGATATGCGCCGCGTAACTGTGAAGATGCGCCGTCGTTTCTATGTGCCCGTACCCACCAAACTAGATGCGCCCGAAGACGCGGCATTTGCGACCGGCGGAACGTTCCGACGCCAGAGTATCGTCAGCGCATAATTTCGTTTGGCGCATCAGTCGCGCCTATTGATTTCCCCTGCAAATATGCAAATGAGGGAGATTTCCCGATTCGCGAACGGATAAGCACCATACGCTGGCTACATGCGCCGCGCGTATCTCGTCCGTCCGGCGCAAAGTTATTTCTACAAAAGGCTGCTTTATCTTTACTCCAGACGGTCAGAGGTCAGCAGGAGAGCAGCTACAGCAGCGTTACCGACGATAGGAGCTAGCTGAACAACCACACTTGCAAGGACAACACCTCTGTGTGCCAACATGCCAGGAGCAATTGTGGTCCTCGAACTACTGATGGGTCCCCCGGAACGAAGGAGGCGGCCACGTGAGAGGATATACCGCACTCGTATGAACCTCTTTGGCATGGGGGATGAGGAGGTGTATCGCCTCTTCAGATTCAGCCCTGATGTAATACTTGAACTAACCACAACCCTGCAGGATGACATCACCAGCAAGACACACCGCTCACAAGCAGTGCAGCCACTGGTGAAGGTCCTGGCAACACTTCATTTCCTTGCCAGTGGATTATTCCAGCGTACAAGTGGAGTGGTGGCTGGGATGTCACAATCCTCCGTGAGCAGATGTGTGCACCAGGTTGTCCCTGCAATCCTCAGACGCATGGCCAACCAGTTCATCAGACCAACCACTGAGGACCTGCGGCTGAAGGCAATGACAGATTTCTATAACATTGCCAGATTCCCACGCACTGTGGGGGCCATTGATTGCACACATGTGGCCCTACAGCCCCCCAGTGCCACAGAGCACATATACCGCAATCGGAAGCATTGGCATTCCATCAACGTACAGGTGATAGCCGATGCCCAACGCCTCATATGGCACGTCCGTGCCAAACACCCCGGGTCCAGCCATGACAGTATCATATACAATCAGTGCCCCATCCCAGCAGAATTTAACCAGAACATGTATGGGGACAGCTGGCTGGTTGGTGAGTGACATGGGAGTCAGGCATGACTATCCCCTCCCGTGATGCACAACAGAAGTGGCACATGCATGACTAACATTCTCCTGTCTTTTACCTTACAGGTGACTCTGCATATGCACTGGGACCCCATCTCATGACTCCTTTCCGGAACCCCCAAACCAGAGGAGAGAGAAAATACAATGAAGCACACATCAAAACCCGTGCAGTGGTGGAGCAAACATTTGGGCTCCTGAAGTCCCGTTTCCGCTGCCTGGATAAGTCTGGTATTCCCCTACCTTTGTGTGTCAGATCATCGGTGCATGTTGCATTCTGCACAACTTTGCTATGAGAAAAGGCCTGCAGATTGACATGCGTGATGACCTGACCCCCGACCCACACAGTCCCCACCTGCCAGAGGAGACCCAGTCTGCTGATGGAAGAGCAGTCAGGAGGGTCCTCGCCGTAGGCATCTTTGGACACTAAACCAAAACATTAATAACACAGACAGTGCACGCGTGTACACCACTTATGTCCCTAGATCACACACACCACATCCACATCGCATTGGATTAGCCCAAGTCCAGCATGTAGGACTTGGGAGCAGCAACGCCACGTCAAGGCCCCAATGATGTCACTGTCCATTCATACACCTTTCACACGTCATTCATACAGCCGTGGGGTTAACTTCACCACCACGGCCGAGGGTGACACCCCTTACTGTCAGGAGTGTCACCCTCTCACATTCACACACCATTCACACTGTCCCCTGCACTCCTGACCGTGTGCAGTAAAAAAATAAATACAAAATCTCATAACCTGAGAAAAAAAATAAACAAAAACTCATGACCTGAGTATAAAATAAAGAATAAAAAATAAACAAAAACTCATGACCTGAGTATTTTTAAACAAATCATAGAAACCAAAACAAAAAAAAAAGCCTCATCGGGGATGCCGGGGGCTTCTTCTGGGGGCCCCTGTCTGCCTCCTCAGCTGCCTGGATGGAGTGGGTGGGGGTGGGGGGGCATCTGGAGGTGGCTGATCCCCAGGTGGGCCACTCCTGGCAGGTGTGGCCTGCATGCCCTCCAAGGCCATGGCTATCCGGCCGAGGTATGAGTTTGTCGGGTCCTGCATCCGGAGCTGACGGGTGACCTGGTAATGCTGGGCCCGCCGACTCAGCCTCCCCTGGTCCCGGATGGCAGCACTGTTACCCTGGATGGCAGCAGTGTTGGCCTGGACGGCTGCAGTGAGTTGCGTAATTTCACCATGCACCTCCCCCAAACTGGTGACCACTGCAGCGCAATTACAGCTGACATCCTGGACTGCGTTGCTTATCTGGGCAACGGAGCCCAGGCTGTCAGACACTTTCTGTAAGTGGCCAACTATGGCCCCCATTTGTTCAGTCTGTCTGGCGTGATCCCTCGCCAACTGGTCCTGGACAACATCAGACACCCCCCTGGTCTTCTGGGTCGCCTTCCTGGGGCCAGAAGATGGTTGTCCCCGGGGGGAAGGAGTCACCCTTGAGGGGCTTCCAAGGATGGGGGAGGGGATAACAGATGGCCCAGGAGAAGGGGAGGAGACCTCCAAAACTAAAGTAAAGTCCTGCTCTGCCACAGCAGGATCCTCCACAACCACCTCGGCAGGTGTGGTGTGGCCACTCTCCTTCTCCACCTCTTCACCACCCAGGGGCTCGGGCACACGATGGCGTGGGGGGGGTGGGGTGGAATGGACGCTGACCGATGATGGCCCAGCTCCGTCATCTGTGGATGACACAAAGCAGACACATGTTGGTAGTCCCACACACTTGGCACATGTACCCTCCCCCCCCAAATGCAACAAATCAAATAGGGGATAAAAAACACTTACCTGTCCTGGAGCCTTCCTCCATGGAGTCATAGCCTGGGACCCCCTCCACCTGCTCCCTCTCCAGGCAGCGTGCGACCACCTCCTCCTCCGCGGTCAGGGTGACAGGACATGGGGGACCACCACCTGTGCCCCTCTCATGCCTCCTGATGGTGGACACCTTGCCGTTGACCTTGCGCCGCAAGTCGTTTATTTTTTTCTGAATGTCCCCAGCAGTCCGGGTGGAATACCCCAAGACATTCACCCTGGCAGCAATGGACTCCAGGATGCCCTGCTTCCTTTCCCGGCTGGTCTTGCGGCTTTTTTTCCCATGAAGCAAATCATTTACAGACTCCATCGCTGAGATGATAACCGAGACCTTATGGGAATTAAAATTAAGGTTCCTCCTCTCTCTGGGGGTAGCGGGAGCAGCCATTACAGAGCAAAAGTATCTTCCCTGGGGTGGGGGGAAATGGATATACTTTTGCGCCGGAATGGCGTTTCCGCCTGCGCTTTTAAGCGCCCAGTGGAACGCATTGCGCTGACGTTTCCCGGGAAGTGGTGCCGACGGAAGTTGTGAGCATGCACACAAGGGGGCGAGTGGAGCCGCACTCACTGCGCATGCTCCGTGGATGATGCGCTGAACGTAAGCCTCTGCGCTGGGCTCCGCCCATCATTTACATATGATCACACCCACTTCCACTTGCGTCGGGTTACGTCAGCGCATTATCGTTACTCTGGCGCAAGTTTACGCGCAACTGCTATGTGAATAACAGTACTTGCGCTGAAAGGGTCTTCAGAGTAACGTAAATGAGAAGCGTTACTCTGGAGCAAAGATGCTCTCATCTACCTGAATCTGGCCCAAAGTGTGTGTGTTATGAGCCCCGGGCCTGGGAAACCTGTGCTCCTTTACTCTGATATATTGCTTTTTTTTTTTTAAGCAGTCTAAAATACTTTTTTTTTTTTCTTAATTTCCAACTCTTGGGGCCAGATTCAGTAACCAGTTACGTTGGCGTATCTATAGATACGCCGCGTAATTTCTAAGCAGCGCCGGCGTATCTGTTTTCTGTATTCATAAAACAAGATACGCCGGATTTCTGCTAAGATACGAGCGGCGTAAGTCACTTGCACCGCCGTATCTTAGTTGCATATTCACGCTGGCCGCTAGGTGGCGCTTCCGTCGTTTTACGCGTAAAATATGCAAATGAGCTAGATACGCCGATTCACGAACGTACTTGCGGCCGGGCGTTGTAGTTTACGCCGTTTGCGTAAGCGTTAGTCCGGCGTAAAGTTACCCCTGCTATATGAGGCGCAGCCAATGTTAAGTATGGACGTCGGGACCGCGTCAAATTTTACGTCGTAGGGAGGAGGCAGACAAGCGGAGCTTCCACTTTTGAGTGGAGATCACGGGGATCACACAGGTATGATCCAAACTAAACAATGTAACTGTTTATCCATACCTGGAATTCCCCTTTAAATATCAGTTTTAAAAAAATATATATAAATGTATTTCTTGAAACATTGAAACCTAATCGGCCCATAAACCAACATATTGTTCCCGCTATCTACCAGCAGAAAAGTATGTTTTTACACCAGAAGAACTACAAAATGATTCCCCGGCTTTTATAGTAACACATTGGTGAGCTAATGGCTGTTTTATATATTTCCCTTGTCTGAATAAATGAAAAGATAAAAGAAACAAAAAAACAATCCTGGTCCATTGACCATAACTCCTTCCCGAATCGCCAACAAGATCCATTTAGAAAATTGAAATACTTTCCTTTGTTTTATTGTTTTTCTTCTTTCTTACTCCTTTTTGTCATAAATTATTTAGATGCACAGTGAGCGTGACACGGGCCGATGGAACGACCTCCTTTTCATACCGCTGTTTACTTATTGATTACTCTACAAGTGATCTGGAAGAGAAATTCAGTTTACAGCACAGGAGGACCTCAGGCATGAAATCTATCCGCTGGCGGTGTAAACGTGTTGCGAAAGATTAACTCGCTTTAAATGACACGCTATTAACCACTTAAGACCCGGACCAAAATGCAGGTAAAGGACCTTGCCCCTTTTTGCGATTCGGCACTGCGTCGTTTTAACTGACAATTGCGCGGTCGTGCGACGTGGCTCCCAAACAAAATTGGCCTCCTTTTTTCCCCCACAAATAGAGCTTTCTTTTGCTGGTATTTGATCACCTCTGCGGTTTTTATTTTTTGCGCTATAAACAAAAATAGAGCGACAGTTTAAAAAAAAAATGCAATATTTTTTACTTTTTGCTATAATAAATATCCCCCAAAAATATATAAAAAAAACCATTTTTTTTCCTCAGTTTAGGCCGATACGTATTCTTCTACCTATTTTTGGTTAAAAAAAAGTCACAATAAGCGTTTATCGGTTGGTTTTCGCAAAATTTATAGCGTTTACAAAATAAGGGATAGTTTTATTGCATTTTTTTTTTTATTTTTTTTTACTACTAATAGCGGCGATCAGCGATTTTTTTCGTGACTGCGACATTATGGCGGACACTTCGGACAATTTTGACACATTTTTGGGACAATTGTCATTTTCACAGAAAAAAATGCATTTAAATTGCATTGTTTACTGTGAAAATGACAGTTGCCGTTTGGGAGTTAACCACAAGGGGGCGCTGTATGATTTGAGTGTTCCCTGTGTGTGTTTACAACTGTAGGGGGTGTGGCTGTAGGTGTGACGTCATCGATCACGTCCCCCTATAACAGGGATGACGTGATCGATGCTGCGGCCACAGTGAAGCACTGGGAAGCCGTGTTTACACACGGCTCTCCCCGTTCTTCAGCTCCGGGGGGCGATCGCCGCACTGCAGCGGCGATCGGGTCAGTGAGTACCGCGGTCCCGGAGCTTCGGACCAGGTTACGGGAGCGCGCCGCGGGCGCGCGCCCGTGACCCACGGCTGGGTACTAAAACCAACGTATATATATGTTGATGTGCCCAGCCGTGCCATTCTGCTCACGTAAATGTACAGTAGGCGGTCCTTAAGTAGTTAAGAAAAAAGTGTCTGGCAGAAAAAGCACGGTGAATATTTTATTGGTAATTCTATACGAGTTCATCAGTCAGATCAGATCTGTCACCCTCCAACTGTCAGGGTCACATTGTAATGTCTAGGAGGTTGCATTTGATGGGCGTTGGTGAGGCTGCATTTGATGCACACTGGCGAGGCTGCATTTGATGGGCGCTTGTGAGGCTGCATTTGATGAGCGCTGGTGAGGCTGCATTTGAGGGGCGCTTGTGAGGCTGCATTTGATGGGCGTTGGTGAGGCTGCATTTGATGGGCGCTGGTGAGGCTGCATTTGATGCGCACTGGTGAGGCTGCATTTGATGGGCGCTGGTGAGGCTGCATTTGATGGGCGCTGGTGAGGCTGCATTTGATGGGCGCTGGTGAGGCTGCATTTGATGGGCGCTGGTGAGGCTGCATTTGATGGGCGCTGGTGGCTGCAATGGGCGCTGGCTGCATTTGATGGGCGCTGGTGAGGCTGCATTTAATGGGCGCTGGTGAGGCTTCGAATTTGATGGGCGCTGGTGAGGCTGCATTTGATGGGCGCTGGTGAGGCTGCACTTGATGGGCGCTGGTGAGGCTGCATTTGATGGGCGCTGGTGAGGCTGCATTTGATGGGCGCTGGTGAGGCTGCATTTGATGGGCGCTGGTGAGGCTGCATTTGATGGGCGCTGGCAAGGCTTCATTTGATGGGCGCTGGTGAGGCTGCATTTAATGGGCGCTGGTGAGGCCGCATTTGATGGGCGTTGGTGAGGGTGCATTTGATGGGCGCTGGTGAGGCTGCACTTGATGGGTGCTGGTAAGGCTGCATTTGATGGGCGTTGGTGAGGCTGCATTTGATGCGCACTGGCAAGGCTGCATTTGATGGGCGCTGGTGAGGCTGCAAGGCTGCATTTGATGGGCGCTGGTGAGGCCGCATTTGATGGGCGCTGGTGAGGCCGCATTTGATGGGCGCTGGTGAGGACGCATTTGATGGGCGCTGGTGAGGCTGCATTTGATGGGCGCTGATGAGGGGCTTTGGGGAAAGGGCAGGGGCCCCCCATGCAGCTGGGGCCCCTGGGCAGTCCACAGGTGTGCCCCCATCATTAAGACAGCCCTGCAGCTAACGGGTACATTTTGGAAGCTCTTCACCCTCATTTCCATAATGAATTGTAATTGCGAGCTATCGGAGTGTGGTGTAGAGCGTCGTTCTGTTAGTAAGGGACGTAAAGTTAAAAATAAACATACAAATGAGGAGAGTTTGCAGTTTTTGTTTACTGAACACTAAAAACGTAATTATGGCAAAGGCTATTAATTTACCATCTGTTGGAGTTAATTATCACACCTGATCACGACTCTCAGAACAGCCAACAACAGACGGTAGAAGACCGTATCCTGAAAAAGAGAGAAAATGGCAAACTGTTCTGTGGGATGGTAGCTTGAAGAGACATCAATTGAAGGGGTAAATTACTACACTATATTACCAAAAGTATTGGGACGCCTATCTTTACACACTCATGAACTTTAATGGCATCCCAGTTTTAGGCTGCATTCACATCTAATCGCGCGTCCTGACCCGCGAATTGCGGCGACAAATGTGAGGCGTTTACCTCCCTTTTTGTAGAGGTCCATCATCTCCTATGCTGAACGCCGAAGACGCCTGAAAAAAAGGGTCCGGGACTTGTTTTGGGCTTCAGGCGTTCGGCGTTCGGCGTGGAGATGTGAACCATCTCCATAGAGGGGAATGTTAAATTTCCCCTCCAGGGTATGCGGTGTCGGGCATCGGGCGTAAAAACGCCTAGATGTGAATGCAGCCTAAGTCCGTAGGGTTCAATATTAAGTTGGCCCCGCCCTATAACAGCTTCAACACTTCTGGGAAGGCCGTCCACAAGGTTTAGGAGGGTGTCTATGGGAATGTTTGACCATTCTTCCAGAAGCGCCTTTGTGAGGTCAGGGCACTGATGTTGGACAAGAAAGCTTGGCTCACAGCCCCTGCTCTAATTCATACCAAAGGTGTTTTATAGGGTTGCGGTCAGGACTCTGTAGAGTCCAGTCAAGTTTCTCCACCCCAAACTCGCTCATCCATGTCTTTATGGACCTTGCTTTGTGTACTGGTCCAAATCATTTGGTGGAGGGGAGATTATGGTGTGGGGTTGTTTCTCAGGGGTTGGTCTTGGCCCCTTAGTTCCAATTAAGGGAACTCTTAAGGTGTCAGCATACCAAGACATTTTCATCAATTTCACGCTCCCAACTTTGTGGGAACAGTTTGAGGACGGCCCCTTCCTGTTCCAACATAACTGCACCCCAGTGCACAAAGCAAGGTCCATAAAGACATGGATGAGCGAGTTTGGGGTGGAGGAACTTGACTGGGCAGACCTCAACCCGATAGAACACCTTTGGAATGAATTAGAGTGGAGACTGCGAGCCAGGCCTTGTCGTCCAACATCAGTGCCTGACCTCACAAATGTGCCTCTTGGAAGAATGGTCAAACATTCCCATAGACACACTCCATGGACGACCTTCCCAGAAGAGCTGAAGCTGTTATAGCTGCAAATAATGAACCCTACGGACTAAGACTGGGATGTCATTAATGTTTATGTGCGTGTAATGCAGTGTTTCTCAACTCCAGTCCTCACGCCCCCCCAACAGGTCAGGTTTTCAGGATTTCCATTATTTTGCACAGGTGATTTGATCAGTTTCACTGCCTTATGGCCCATACACACGATCCGAATATCGGACGAAAACGATTGTCCGATGATGGATCGTACGATTTTCGGATCGTGTGTACACTACTTTCGACAGCCGATCACGACCGTTCATCCGATTAAATTCGATCGGACAAGCGCGAACATTTTTCTCGTCCGATGTCCGATCGTCCGATTTTCGTTTAGTCAGTACAGCCGTCGTCCGATAATACAATACAAATACATTTCAACACGTGACATCACTTCCGATCGTTTTTTTCTATCGTACGATAATTTTCGTGAGTTTAAAAACCTATTTTATTTTACTCGCGATTATTAAGCGAAAAAAGTCGTACGATCCGTCGGCCGATATTCGGATCGTGTGTATGGGCCATTAGTAATTCCCACAGCCTTTTCATCTGAGGGAAATCCTGAAAACATGACCTGTTAGGGGGGCTTGAGGACTGGAGTTGAGAAACACTGGTGTAAAGGCAGGCGCCCAATACTTTTGGCAATATAGTGTAGATAGATAAATGGATAGATAGATAGATAGATAGATAGATAGATAGATAGATAGATAGATAGATAGATAGATAGATAGATAGATAGATAGATAGATAGATAGATAGATAGATAGATAGAGAGATAGATAGATAGATAGATAGAGAGATAGATAGATAGATAGATAGATAGATAGATAGATAGATAGAGAGATAGATAGAGAGATAGATAGAGAGATAGATAGAGAGATAGATAGAGAGATAGATAGAGAGATAGATAGATAGATAGATAGAGAGATAGATAGAGAGATAGATAGAGAGATAGATAGAGAGATAGATAGAGAGATAGATAGATAGATAGATAGATAGATAGATAGATAGATAGATAGATAGATAGATAGATAGATAGATAGATAGATAGATAGTCTTTTGATCAGCATGTCTCTCTGGGTATTCATTCCTCTCTCATATAATCCTTGGGTAAGAAGTCCGTATTGTTATCTCTTTCCTTCTCCCCGAAGCACCCCAGCTACTGTAGTTTACACACCGGCGTCCTGAAAGGGGCCAGACACATGAATAGAGGGTTGTGCTAGAGCGGCAGTTCTGGGGCGCCGTCATACGACGGCGTCCCAAAACGAGATTGCCACCCCTGCGGACATCGGGTGGGTCTGGTGCACTTAACCCATCTATGGTGGGCAGCACTTCTCCCGGGCTTCACCGGCGGGATCCCTTGCTCAGCGCCAGCATCGGCGACCGCGTTTCCCTTCCCCTGCTCTCCACGGGCATCGCTGCAGCTTCTGTTTCCTCTCTCCTCCACGGCGGCCAATTTGGACTCTTCTCTTTTCGGCCAATCGGAAAACGAGTCTTAGACCTGCTTCTGATTGACCAGGTTGAGGATCAGTGTTTCAATAGCGAATATTCACTCGCTGTTGTAACACCTGGGTGGGCTCCTGGTACAATGCTCTGCGCTCCGAGCCCACCCTATTTTGAAGCCTATTAGAAGCCTCTGGCTCTAATCAGGTGCTTAAAAAAACACCCCGTTACTCTGTGATTCACATGCCCAGCATCCTGAAAGGGGCCAGCCTCATGAATAAAAGGTGATGGCGTCCTGTCACAATAGCAGCCGTGGCTAGAGCATGGGGTGGTTGCCATGGATAGAGCATGGGGGGTGGTGGCCATTGATAGAGCATGGGGGGTGGTGGCCAAGGATAGAGGGGGCAGCGCTCTGGTGCCCTTGATGGATGGGATGCCACTGGTGACAGTAATAGGAAGTAAGAAAAATATCTCAAATGAAGAAAAAAAACACCCGAAGGGGGCCAGACGCATGAATAGGGGGTGGTGGTGTCCTGTCAAAATAGCAGCTGTGGCTAGAGCATGGGGGGTGGTGGCCGTGGATAGAGCATGGGGGGTGGTGGCCATGGATAGAGCATGGGGGGTGGTGGCCATGGATAGAGCATGGTGGGTGGTGACCATGGATAGAGCATGTGGGGTGGTGTCCATGGATAGAGCATGAGGGCTGGTGGCCATGGATAGAGCATGGTGGGGGGGTGGCCATGGATAGAGCATAGGGGGTGGTTGTCATGAATAGAGCATGGGGGGTGGTGGCCATTGTGAAAGACTCCCCCGGGACAGAGGCTTTTGGAGGGGACTGAATGCTAGCCTCTTGCCTTGCGATCATGGGCCCTGGCATTTGGGGGAACGGTGCTCTTTGTGAGTTGTATGCCTGGGGACCCTGTATATGCCATATTAGAGTGACTGATTCATACTGTTGGGACATACAGTGTAAGGAGATGCTAATGCCGTCACCTCCAGCCATCTGTCTGTTCTCTGTGCTCATTGCCCCCGCTATTGTTTGAAAATGTCCTGTGTTTAAACTTATGATAATGTGTATTGTATAGCAGGTGAGCGAGGAGACATGACGTCTATCCTAAAAGGTCATATCTATGAGTCGCCTAGTCTGGGTAAATGATTAGTTAATTAGCTCATGTTAATTTTTGTTCTGGTTACCTCCTCTTTAAACTGTATACAAGGTTGTATTCTTGGTTTTAATAAAGACTCCACGTTCAGCACACAAACAAGTCTCATCTTGTTGTGTGCTTGTGAGCAGCTGAAATATCTGATATCTATATCTAGACTGATAGGAAGCGGTATATGATGGAAGCACTCAAGCGGAGTGTGGGCCGTTCTGTTACAGCCATGGATAGAGCATGGTGGGTGGTGGCCATGGATAGAGCATGGGGGTGGTGGCCGTGGATAGAGCATGGGGGGTGGTTGCCATGGATAGAACATGGGGGTGGTGGCCATGGATAAAGCATGGGTGGGGGGTGACCATGGATAGAGCATGGGTGGGGGGTGACCATGGATAGAGCATGGGGGGTGGTGGCCGTAGATAGAGCATGAGGGGTGGTGGCCATGGATAGAGCATGGGGGGTGGTGGCCATGGATAGAGCATGGGGGGGGGGTGACCATGGATAGAGCATGGTGGGGTGGTGGCCATGGATAGAGCATGGGGGGGTGGCCATGGCTAGAGCATGGGGGGTGGTGGCCGTGGATAGAGCATGGGGGTGGCCAAGGATAGAGCATGGTGGGTGGTGACCATGGAAAAAGCATGGTGGGTGGTGGCCATGGATAGAGCATGGTGGGTGGTGGCCATGGATAGAGCATGGTGGGTGGTGGCCATGGATAGAGCATGGAGCATGGTGGGTGGTGGCCATGGATAGAGCATGGTGGGTGGTGGCCATGGATAGAGCATGGAGCATTGTGGGTGGTGGCCATGGATAGAGCATGGTGGGTGGTGGCCATGGCTAGAGCATGGTGGGTGGTGGACATGGATAGAGCAAGGTGGGTGGTGGGTGGTGGCCATGGATAGAGCATGGAGCATGGTGGGTGGTGGCCATGGATAGAGCATGGGGGGTGGTGGCCATGGATAGAGCATGGGGGGTGGCCATGGATAGAGCATGGTGGGGGGTGACCATGGAAAGAGCATGGGGGGTGGTGTCCATGGATAGAGCATGGTGGGTGGTGGCCATGCATAGAGAGGGCGGCGCTTCGGTGCCCTTAATGGATCTGACGGCACTGGTGACAGTGATAGGAAGTAAGAAAAATATCTCGAATGGGGTCACAGACAGAATCAAAAATGTGATTTAGACTTGTGTCTGGCTCAGTAATTGGATGTGTTCCCGAGCCCCGCGCTTATTTGTTTTTGGATTCAGCAGCCGAGAAGTCATCATTGCATTTCCTCTGTAACAATTCTCTACCTGCGTCGCCGGTGAGTAATGATTTTTGGCAACCCCCGAAACGCACACATGACTAATACTGCCACTTGGGCGCTTTCCTTCGCAAACAAGAGCAGCAATCCATTCCGATGACCGGCGCCGCGGCAGGGAAGGGATCGCCATATGTCGCGCCCCCTGGCTGGAAACACAGACGACTCAACGCACACATCGCACCCTCCCGCAGTTGGAAAACGCGGGAGCGTCTCGGCGAAAGGCGGAAATCTCGCTGCGTCGGATTTCTGAGCGAGCCGCTATCGCTCCCAGTATCTCCCGCCTTATTAGAAGGAATTGTTTCTGCTGCAGGATGGCTGCAGGCAATCCATTATTCTGCGCTACGATTCCGAGGTCGATCTCTGAAATAACAATAGCCTTGCGAAAGAAATTGTAATGTCGGCGACGTGTAGTGCTCAGAGACAAAGGAGACGGGAAAGAATAAAAACAAAAAACAAAAAAAAAAGAGAAATACATTTGAAAATATCCCAAAACTTCAGTGAGAATGAATTGTCCGCCTCAATAAAAACGGATCTCATTTTCCAAATCATGTTCAAGAAAAAATAAAGTCTGACATTTATTATGTATTTATTTTTATTGTGAAAATCAAAAAAATATATTTGTGTTATTTCTTCTAAATCCTATATAAAAGGCTGCACAGCAAATAACTCAATAAACAACAACAAAAAAAAAAAATGTGTAAATTGTCTGCACCTACTTAACCACTTAAGACCCGGACCATTATGCAGCTAAAGGACCTTGCCCCTTTTTGCGATTCGGCACTGCATCGCTATAACTGACAATTGCGCGGTCGTGCGACGCGGCTCCCAAACAAAATTGACGTCCTTTTTTCTCCACAAATAGAGCTTTCTTTTGGTGGTGTTTGATCACCTCTGCGGTTTCTATTTTTTGCGCTATAAACAAAAAATAGAGCGTCATTTTTGAAAAAAATGCAATGGGCCAGATTCACGTAGCGCCGTTTAAATTTCCGCGGGCGTAACGTAGCTCTGATACGCTACGCCGCCGTAAATTAGCGAGGCAAATGCTGTATTCACCAAGCTAAGTTACGGCGGCGTAGCGTAAATGGGCCGGAGTAAGCCCGGGTAATTCAAATGTGGATGAGGTGGGCGTGTTTTACTTAAATGTGTTGTGACCCCACGTTTTTTACGTTTTTTTTTTTAATGGCGCATGCGCCGTCCGTGGACGTATCCCAGTGCGCATGCTCCAAATTATGACGCTCAGACGCATTGGTTTCGATGTGAACGTAATTGACGTAAATCCCTATTCACGGACGAGTTACGCAAACAACGTAAAAATCAGAAAAATTTGACGCGGCCCGACGTCCAAACTTAACATGGGATGCGCCATCTTTTTGGTGGTTTATCTTTTTTTTTTTAAGGTGTATTTTTGTGCGTGAACTCGAGAGAAAGGAGCCGGACTGCAGGAGTTGGTAGTAGGCAGACCCTCCCCCCGGAGGCAATCGCCATCCTTCTCCATGCCCCTGGTGGCAATGGTGGGTGTGAGGGGGGCCTCCCACTCACCCCGCCCTACCTGCTCCACTTGGGAGCCCAACTGGGGCCCAACGGGATCCCAATGGGGCAGAGGGACTCCCCCTATGAGGGAGTGAGGGGGCCTAGCCCACCCAGCCAGCCCCGTAGGTCCTTCGCCTCTCTTTATTTGTGGTGGTTTATCTTTACGCCGGAAAACGCCTTACGTAAACGACGTAAATTCACTGCGTCGGCCGGGCATACATTCGTGAATAGGCGTATCTCGCTGATTTACATATTCTAGGCGTAAATCAGCGGGAACGTCCCTAGCGGCCAGCGTAAAAATGCAGTTAAGATACGCCGGCGTAGGAGACTTACGCCGGACTTACGCTGGTCGTATCTTAACAATATTTAAGCGTATCTCACTTTGAGAATACGCTTAAATATACGCCGGCGCAGATTCAGAGTTATGACGGCGTATCTACGGATACGCTGGCGTAACTGTTACTGAATCTGGCCCAATGTTTTTTTACTTTTTGCTATAATAAATGTAGCAATACCCCCTCAGGAGCCGCTGATTAGATTTGGGATTGGCATATTTAGGTTACCTCTGTGTGGTGTCTAGGGGTGAAGGTGGTGAGCAGAGCAGTAACTGAATATCCATAGCTGAATTTTCTTATGCTTTATTCCTGGTCAGACACGACCAACATCAACTTGAGGTAGACAGGATAGGTTGATGAAAGAAAGAAGATGAACTTTGCAGCATCAGGCTTTAAATAAGGAAAGCAATTCCTGCCTTCAACAGTAGTATCTATCACGTTGCCACTCTAGCCAGAGTGGGTGAAGTGCCCCCGGACAGACCCGACTTACAGGCCTGGCAGCTGAAGTGTCACTTAAAGCTTCTGGGAAGGAACAAGTCTCTGCCACGACTTGGCTCCAATTAGATTCGGATTTAAGATGGAAACCCCTCTCACAGGCCCAATGTTAGAAGAGTAGAGCTGTAGAGCAAATCCTCCCAGTAGGTATTTCCTTAAGGCCACCAGCTGACAGTCTGACTATGTTCTGTCAGTTTCTGGTAACCAGATCCCCGATGGTCCGTTCAAGCCTTGTTGGATCACCTGCCTCCGGGTTCTCCTCAGACCGATTCCCCACCGAACAGCATCCAGCTTGGGATCTTCTCAATAGAAGTGGGAACCCAGTAAGTCACTGGGGTCCCTGACAGCATCAGTTGTCATGAGCCATAAAGCCCAAAGTTCGTAGCTCCGCGTAATTTAGGCCCCGGCCAGGTAGGCCATAGTGGCGGCCTCGTGGTGTGCGCACACCATAAAGGTGGGTGCCGCACCTGCGACCCGCTGCGGGTAGGAGACCCAGGTAGAAGACCTGGACAAAAATGCGCCCCGTTCAGATATACCCTCTCCCAGCATTCCCAGCGAGGGAAACACTCCTCTGATTGGCTGCTGAGGAAAGGCGGCTCCTGTTCTGGAACCCCTCTGGCGCCATCTGCTGCCCAAGGATGGTAACATATCCTCAGCACAGAGAATGGGACCACAGGCAGCCCAGCCCGAAACACAAATTTAGGGAATTAACATGGATGACAGCGGGATAACTCTCTCATCCCCCCCCACCAAATTTTCAATAGTGCCCTTAACTGACAGTAGGGGGCGCTACATAAATATCACAATTGTTTTCCAAAAAACTTTTTTTTTTAGTTTAGGCCGATACGTACTCTTCTACATATTTTTGGTAAAAAAAATATTATAGTGCCTACAAAATAGGGGACATAATTATTATTATTTTCTTTTTACTAGTAATGGCAGAGATCTGCAATTTTTATTGGGACTGCGACATTATGGCGGACACATTGGACACTTTTGACACATTTTTGAGACCATTCACATTTATACAGTGAACACTGCTATAAATGTGCACTGATTACTGTATAAATGTGACTGGCAGGGAATGGGTTAACACTAAGGGGTGAGGAAGGGGTTAAATGTGTACCCTGGGAGTAATTCTTACTGTGGGGGGAGGGGACTGACTGGGGGAGGTGACCGATCTGTGTCCCTATGTACAAGGGACACACCATCGGTCTCCTCTCTCCCTGACAGTACGTGGATCTCTGCGTTTACACACCATCATTACACACAGAGATCCACGGTCCTGCTCAGTTGATGGGCAAATGCGGGTGCCCGGTGGCCATCGCGGCTGCCGGGCACGCACATCGTTTTTCCAGTAACGTGGCGGCTAAGAGCGCCCCCTAGTGGCTCTAAAAGACGAGGACGTCATATGACCTCCTGTCAGAACAATGGAGCTATCGTGCTGCCGTCAATTGACGGCGGCCGGTAGTTAAGTGGTTAAACAGTCTACCTCTCTTTACCTCCATTACCATGGTGGACTGATGGGACTATTACATTGGTGATCAGTGGGAAGAATGCTACATACTTTCGGAGTCAGTGGGAAGAATGTCTCTTACATGGGTGGTCAGTGCAAAGAATTCTCCTTACGTCGGTGGTCAGTAGCAAGCATGCCCCCCCCCCTACAGATAGCTGTAAGCTCAGAGAAGCATGGGTTCCTGGTAGCTTGGTAGCAGGTGATTGCCATGGTCAGAGACTTGGTCAAGGTGAGACACGGTCATACAAGGTGAGGCAGCAGGGTGGTCAGGAATCAGGCTAAGGTCAGTATCAGGGAAGCAGGCAGAGAATTATCAGAGGAAACCCGAGGTCAGTATCTGGAATGCACAGAGCAAGGTCAGAAACAAGCCGGGTCAGCAACGGAAGATCAGTCAGTAAAGCAGGAACACAGGATAAGGGAATTTGGGGAAGCTGAAGAACATCCAGCAATTGGAACATACCAGGATCTCCTTTAAATTGTCAGCTTAGCGCCAATGCACATGGACGTACCCAAATGCACCAACATGTCAGTGCACGTTTAGCCTGAGCTCGCCTTCGTGCTGGTACAGGTGCAGGAGGATTAGCTGCACAAAAGTGAGCATTAGCAGCACAGGAATGAGCATTGGCTGTATTGGCTTCCTGACAATAGCTTTAAGATGATTGGTGCCATACTATTGGCCCTGCCAAGTGGTGATGCTCCTGGATCTATGAAGGCACCATCATACAGTATATAAGGTTGATTAGCCTCAGCTCAAGGGACCCCTAACAACCTCTGGGGGAACCCTGGTTGGGAATGGATGTTCTACAGCAGTGATCTCCAAACTGCGGCCCGGGGGGCCAGACTTGGCCCTTTGCTTGATTTTATCCGGCCCTTTTGGTGCTTTTTTATTAATTGGCACCAATGATGGGGCAGAATTCCTCCAAGTGATGGGGCAGAATTCCTCCCAATGATGGGGCAGAATTCCTCCAAGTGATGGGGCAGAATTCCTCCCAATGATGGGGTGAAATTCCTCCCAGTGATGGGGCAGAATTCCTCCCAATGACCCCAATGATGGGACAGAATTCCTCCCAATGATGGGGCAGAATTCCTCCCAATGATGGGGCAGAATTCCTCCCAATGATGGGGCAGAATTTCTCCCAGTGATGGGGCAGAATTCCTCCCAGTGGTAGGGCAGAATTCCTCCCAGTGATGGGGCAGAATTCCTCCCAGTGACGGGGTAGAATTCCTCCCAGTGATGGGGCAGAATTCCTCCCAGTGATAGGGCAGAATTCCTCCCAGTGATGGGGCAGAATTCCTCCAAGTGATGGGGCAGAATTCCTCCCAATGATGGGGCAGAATTCCTCCCAATGATGGGGCAGAATTCCTCCCAATGATGGGGCATAATTTCCCCCCAGTGATGGGGCAGAATTCCTCCCAGTGATGGGGCAGAATTCCTCCCAGTGATGGGGCAGAATTCCTCCCAGTGATGGGGCAGAATTCCTCCCAGTGATGGGGTAGAATTCCTCCCAGTGATGGGTCAGAATTCCTCCCAGTGATGGAGTAGAATTCCTCCCAGTGATGGGGCAAAATTCCTCCCAGTGATGGGGCAGAATTCCTCCCAGTGATGGGGCAGAATTCCTCCCAATGATGGGGCAGAATTTCTTCCCAATGATGGGGTAGAATTCCTCCCAGTGATGGGGCAGAATTCCTCCCAGTGATGGGGTAGAATTCCTCCCAGTGATGGGGCAGAATTCCTCCCAGTGATGGGGCAGAATTCCTCCCAGTGATGGGGTAGAATTCCATCCAGTGATGGGGTAGAATTCCTCCCAGTGATGTGGCAGAATTCCTCCCAGTGATGGGGTAGAATTCAATCCAGTGATGGGGTAGAATTCCTCCCAGTGATGGGGCAGAATTCCTCCCAGTGATGGGGCAGAATTCCTCCCAGTGATGGGGCAGAATTCCTCCCAGTGATGGGGTAGAATTCCATCCAGTGATGGGGTGAAATTCCTCCCAGTGATGGGGCAGAATTTCTCCCAATGACACCAATGATGGGGTATTTTGTACTCCTGATGGCCACAGTCGGCCCCCTTAAAGTCTGGAAGACAGTGATTCGGCCCTTTGTTTAGAAAGTTTGGAGACCCCTGCTCTACAGGCTAAAACTCTGCCTCTGAAATATCTTCATTAAGCTCAGGCAAGGGACCCCGTCACAGCGAAGCCACCTCACCACGCCAATTACAAGGCCATGATGAATTTGCCCACTGACACATGTAATGAAAGGTGCACGGATCTAACAATACAGTGAATTGCAAATGATTTTTTTCACTCAACCTCTGTTACGGCGCCGTCTTGTAGGTCTGATATTCATATTTCAATTTTCATTGATTAAATTAGAATTTCAATAAGGATTAATAAATGTGTGGATGGCTGTGATAATCAGAAAAAAGGAAATTGCTGAAATATGTTATTTTCCTGCTTAGAAATGTTTTAACAATACTCTGGATTTGTAGGAATGTGCCACTTACAGTTTGCAGAATTACTAACGCGTTTCATCCTGTTATATTTTATACCTAAGGTATTTTCATTTTTTCTGTGTGGGCAGGGTTTAATTGTAGCACTACCCCGGAGGAGCTGCTGTTTTTTGTTTGGGGGGGCACGTTTACCTTGTGGCTCCTCCAAATTCCTAGGGGTGTATGGTGCATTTAGTAGATGTAAAGGAATGTCCGCAACAGGTGCTCTTTATTACCGAGCCGGGAAATAACAATAAAACTTGTAGGGCCAGATTCAGGTAGATGGGCGAATCTTTAATTTGGAGTAACTTTTCTCATTTACGTTACTCCGCCGAAACTTTAGGAGCAAGTACTAGTTATTACCCCCGGAGGAGCTGCTGTTTTTTGTTTGGGGGGGCACTTGCTCCGTTTAAACCTTGTGGCTCCTCCAAATTCGGCTAGGGGTGTATGGTGCATTTAGTAGATGTAAAGGAAGCCGGCGGAATTCAAATTGGGCGGCTCTTTATTACCGTAGGGGGCGTGAAATAACAATAAAACTTGTAGGGCCAGATTCAGGTAGATCCCGCAGAATCTTTAATTACTGGAGTAACTTTTCTGCGTCGACTGTCAGTTACTCCGCCGAAACTTTAGGAGCAAGCTCCAAATTCTGTTATTCAGTGAACAAAGCACTTCAATGACGTCAAGTTGCGGCGGCGTCACGGACGAAAATGAGCCGCAAACGACTCGAATTTTTATTTTTTTACGTGATGACGACGGCCATGGGCGGGTAGGGGGCGTATTATTAGGACACTAGGCGCGATCCCGCAGCTAACATACTGCGCATGCGCTGCTTTATCTTTACGCCGCGTCATCGCTTACGAAAACGTCTGAAAGCTCCAAATTCTGCGTCGGGCCCGAATACGATCGTCAATGAATTGCCGTCAATCCCCATTCTCGCTCACGGACGTTTTAACGCACATATTCTCTGACTCGAATTTTTATTTTTTTACGTCAGCGGGGAACGCCCCGCGCTGACATTTTTAAAATTGCAGCCATACTTATACATACGGCGAAATACAATTACGCCGCTGCGTATAGGAAGTCCAACCCGGCGTTTCTTGTTTTCTGCTTACGCCGCTGAAAACAGCTTACGAAAACGTCTGAAAGTCACTGCTCAAAGTCGGGCCCGAAGAGTTAGGCTGGAGTATTGCCGATTCTCGCTGATTACAGAGTACACTCTATTCTCTGCTGAATAATCAGCGGGAACGCCCCGCGCTCCATTTTTAAAATTGCAGTTCCGATACGACGGCGAAATACAATTACGCCGCTCGTATAGGAAGTCCAACCCGGCGTTTCTTGTTTTCTGCTTACTGAAAACAGAAACGCCGGCTCAAAGTGAGAGTTAGGCTGGAGTATCACTGATACAGAGTAACTCTACCTGAATCTGGCCCGTAGTGAGGAAAGTAAAGTTGAAGGAAGGAGAACAGCATATTCAGGTGTAATGATAGGAAACAGTCCTGCTCCCAAGCGTAACACTTCTCTGCGCCACTCCCGCCGGAGTGGGATTAGTGTACCCGGACAGGCCTCTCTCACTGACCTGGCAGCCGATGTATCACTCGAACATTTGTAGGATAAAGTCCCTGCCACAGACCCTCCTTAGTGAACTTGAACTTGAGGAAAAGTCTCTGCCACAGACCCTCCTTGGTGAACTTGAACTTGAGAAAAAGTCTCTGCCACAAACCCTCCTTGGTGAACTTTAACTTGGGGAAAAGTCTCTGCCACAGGCCCTCTGATTGAACTAACAGAGGCTATCCTCAGGGGAATTATGCCTCGATCTCCTTCTTATTTGTCGCCCAGGTACCGACTGACAGGTGATCAATCCTTCAGTGTTCGGCTACCTTGATCCCCGGTGGTTTGTCCAGGCCCTTTTGGACCGCCAGCCTCTCAATGGCGCTCCTCAGACGGACTCCCCACCAAACAAATTTACCACTTGGGATCCTCAAAGGTGGGAACCCGGTTGCTCACTGGTTCCCCGTCGCTGCTCAATTGTTTTAGGCCAACGTGGCCCCGTAGTCAGTTTGGGGAGGAAAGGAGTAGATGAACCTGGATGTCCTCCAGCCAGGAAATAAGGCAGAGTTCTATCCGAATTTCTGCAGCTTCTAAAGCACATCATGAGAAACTCACAGTGTGCAGTGAAATCAGAGGAAGCCAATTCAGTACAGGACAGGAGTCGGTACAACTGTGCAAGATTGAAGGGAAGGCCAGAGTGCTGCTTTAATGGAAAACTGGCATCTTCTTCTATCTTGAGACTGCTGCACCTCTCTAATTTCGACAACATTTTTGGGACTTGTAGCTTTCAAATAAGAATCTTAATGGTCAATATGCTCTTAACACAAATGGTGGTCATATCTAAACTGTACTCCTCTGAACTGTTTCTTGTGAAGCCACCTCACCACGCCAATTACAAGGCCATGATGAATTTGCCCACTGACACATGTAATGAAAGGTGCGCGGATCTAACAATACGGTGAATTGCAAATGATTTTTTTCACTCAACCTCTGTTACGGCGCCGTCTTGTAGGTCTGATATTCATATTTCAATTTTCATTGATTAAATTAGAATTTCAATAAGGATTAATAAATGTGTGGATGCCTGTGATAATCAGAAAAAAGGAAATTGAACTGTTTCTTGTCTTACAGATAACCCCGGACTGGACCCAGAAGTCTCCAGAGCAAATACATTTGGTTTTGTCGGTTGCCTCTCTTCCGTCCAGTACAACCAAGTGGCTCCCCTGAAAGCAGCTCTCCGACACCCCAGCACAGCCCCAGTCACAGTCGTCGGGCCATTGTACGAATGTAACTGTAGCTACATCACAGAAAGCGATCTCAGCACCGTTACCACAACATACTCATCCTCAGGTAAGTACCAGAATACCCTGTCCTCTGCTGTACCCTCAGACTGGTCCAAATTTTGTGAGATTAGGGTGTTGTATGGAGATTCCTATCCACAAAAAGCAATTGTAATGTAGGTGTGCACAGGGCCTACCTGACTTCAACCCCTCTTTTAGCCCCACCCATGGCCCGGCCGTGACCTCTCCCCAGACCCCGCCTTAAAACGAAGTGCAGGTTTGTCTACAAGTGATATTTATTTTTCTCATCCATGCCGCCAATGCCGTAATGTGCTGCAGACAGTGCCACCCATTATGCCAATGTCGTATTCTGCTGCAGACAGTGCCACCCATCCTGCTAATGCCAAAATGCATGTGCTTCCTGCAGAGACAGTGCCACCCATGCTGCCAATGGCAATAAGCCATTGGTGGCATGGGTGGCACTGTCTGCAGCACACTATGGCATTGGCAGCATGGGTGGCACTGTCAGCAGGTAGCACATGTGTTATGGCATTAGCGCCATGGGTGGCACTGTCTGCAGCACATTACGGCATTGGCGGCATGGATGAGAAAAATAAATATCACTTGTAGACATGTAGAATATGCCTTCCAAAACAGCTAACAAAGCACTAAACACACTTGTTTAACTGCTTTGTAAGGCAGGGGAGACATCAGGGGTTTAACAGGTCCCTGATGTTCCTACAAATCTTCCCCCTTCGCCAACTGGGAAACTGATCTGTCTACTCAGTTCTGTGATAACCAACACCGATACTTCTTTTTTTATGTCATGTGACAGTGGCACATGTGTCAGTATTTTTTTTTTTATGTTTTTTTTTTTTTTGTTACAATGCTTTATTGGGGGGGGGGGGCTGAATGCTGTCAATGTGTTTTGTTTTTTTTACAATTATTTTTTTAAATTATTTATTGCATTTTTCTTAGCCCTGTTCGGGGGGCTTTGGTGAGATATCAGGGGTCTTAACAGACCTTTGACATCTCCCCTTTGAGACTTTGAGACAGAGAATGGGACTAAGGACACAGATTCCCCAGTCCCTTTCTCAGCTGCACTGAAAATGAATGGAGAGAAGACAGCGGCTCCTCTCCATTCATAAACTGAAGCATCGTAAACACAGGTTACAATGATTCAGTTCTATGAATAGACAGAGTCAGTGATCACTGACTCTGTTCATTCGGAAGAGGTAGGAGCCGGGTTTAGCGGCTTCTACCTCTGCTCTCCATCCTGAGAGAGGGGGCGGAGGAGGATATGGAGGGTGACACGGAGCACAGAGGGGGAAATGGAGGGTGACCCCGAGCGAGGAGGGGGACAATCAGCAGCACGGAGGGGGGACACGGAGCACGGAGGGGGAGAGCAGAATAACGGAGGAGGACAGAAGCAGCACGGAGGGGGGACACGAAGCTCGGAGGGGGAGAGCAGAATAATGGAGGAGGACAGAAGCAGCATGGAGGGGGGACACGGAGCTCGGAGGGGCAGTGGAGGAGGACAGAAGCAGCAGAATAACTAACGGAGGAGACAACAGACAAGGACGGGGGGGACGGAGTGCGGAGGGGGAGAGCAGAATAACTGAGGAGGACAGAAGCAGCAAGGAGGGGGGACACGGAGCTCAGAGGGAGAGAGCAGCACGGATGGGGGAACTGGAGGAGGATACAGGGACAGTCAGCAATGATCTGTGCGGCTTTGGGGGGAGTTACAAGCACCGATCACCGCGGTATAGATTTTTACTAAAACAGCTGCAAAGGGGGGGGGGGGGGGGGGTCAGGGGGGAAGCTGTCAGGCTGTATTGAAATCTATAAATCTATACAGGGAGATCGGTGCTTGTAACTTACCCTGCCGCACCGATCATCCCCGACTGCCCAGGTATCGGGTGAAGCATCGGAGTATTTCCCCGAGTACAAGTACTCATGGAAATGCTTGGTATCGGGACAACCCTACAGCTAACCAAACACAGATAGTGCTTAAATAGCTGCTTCTTCCGTGGCTATGGCAGCTCTGGAACCGGAAGTGATGAAATTATTGCTGCTTCTGAGTTCACCCTAGTGATAGCTTTGGGCAGGTGTCAGATATTTTTTTATGGAGACATCAGGGGTCTATTAGACATCAGGGGTTTGGATGTTTTTTTCTCTTTTTTTGTGCTTAATGTTTTACATTGGTGACAGGGTCTCTTTAACACACTAGATAACAAATATCCTTTGCCAATGCTTACATTTTGTAGAGATATTTTTAAATCCAAGTGTGATAAATCTAGCCCAGCCCGCGGTACAGCGATACAATGGACAGTTCTAATAATAGGCAGTTACTATCATTATTGAGAGATGGATCCCACTAAAGGGGTTTTATGAGAGTGGGAAGAGGCTGGAAGCAGGGGGGGGGGGGTGAAATGGGTAATACAGCTGACGAAGAATCTGAAGAGGTTACTCTATGAAAGACACAGCCACATAATTATGCAGAAATATGCCGTACATCGCTAATTACTCCGACAGATATAAATCTCGCCTGCTAGGATTATACAGGACCGCTGTGAAGGGGAAGGACATGAGAAGGAATTTGTGACTGCAATATCTACACACGCCGACGTGTCCAACCTGTTGTGTGTCATTAAAGGAAATCTCCAGGGAGAGTGTAAATACCGATAATACAATAATTTATGGTATCAGATTATAGACACGCTCCTTTTTTCTTTTTTTCGTGAGCAGCAAAATTTTCTGTGCTGAAGGTGAAATATCTGTCTTCAGCAAACGTCTGCTTATTGCAGCTAGCAGGATACGGACAGGGATGGACTGGCCATTGGGACTACAGGGAGTTTCCCAGTGGGCCGGCTTCAGTGACAGCGGACCTCCGCCCCCCTCCTGTCTCTCCCTTCCTCCTCTCCCTGCCCACAGCACTCACCAGGGGGGAACAAAGAAGCAGGGGGAGGACCAGAGGAATAGGGACGACGACAGAGGAGCTGACTTAACAGCTATGGCCTGGGAGATTTTCTCACTTCTGCCTAATAAGAGGGGGGGGCACCGAACTGATTCTTTGCCCCGGGTGAAATAATGTCTAGCTTCCCCACTGGTACTGCCTATAAGATAAGGTGACCAGATTTTTAAAATGCAATCCAGGGACATATTTTTTCTTTACTAGTAATGGCAACAATCAGTGACTCTCTGCCCGTCGCCGCCCGCCTCACAGCCAGTCATATCTTACTCTTTGGGCCCCGACTACTACTGGATGGGAAGTGGAGGAAGATCACTCTCCCAGGGAAGGCAAGGAGATAGGCAGGTGGCTGGCCAGGATTTGAGCCAAGGCAGAAGAACATGCGAGCGGAGCTGAATGGGCACCCGAAACTGAAGAAATAATTTTACTCCGACTACACAGACAAGCACATCGATTATGGCAAAAAACACAACATGGACAGAAGCGTAATGGGAAAAACAGTACGATGGGGAAGATAAGCTCTCTACTAGTTTTTTGAAGGCTTCAAGGAGATAGAAATAATTAAACAATGCAGCACTAAATGTCTTTGAAATTGCCCCTGCCCCCTAGGTTAAATCCAATCTGGGGCATGCAAAAAGGGACAGACTTGGTCTCTGGGACAGTGTCCTATCAAGGGTGCACAGACAAAGTGGACAAAATAGGGAAGTCTGGGGACGTCCACTGGTAACCACCAGTGGAGAGTCCACACCGTGGGGCACTCGTTCTAAAATCAAAGGCAACGGTAATTCTGGCAGTGATAGTGGTTGAGAGGGGAGCTTGGCTGTGGGTGGCCGGGGGGGGGGGGGGGTGCGGGATTGGTGTTGTTCCGGCAGGGGCTGCTGTGATTGGAGAGACCTGTCAAAGTGGGCCAGTCTGGATGAAGAAGTCCAGGGCTTCAAATTTTTGTCCCAGTCCAGCCCTGGATATGGATGGGGCCTTTGCTGGACATAATAACCCCCAGCATGGTTGTCAGTGGCCGCAATCAAAACCCCCAGCATTGGACATAAGAACCCAAAGCATTGTTGTCAGTGACCGCAATCAAAATCCCCTTCACTGGTGCCGAAAAATGAGGACTGCAATAATAACCCCCAGCATTGGCGTTAATGACTACACTATCCCCATCATTGTCATTGGTGTCAATAGATAAGATAATAAGCATTGGTACCAGAGACCATAATAATAAACCCTACATTGGTGTCAGCGTAACTTACTAGAAGAAAAATCGTCAGCTTAGGAACCTCCCCAGGCACAAAGGATTGGATTGAAGAGCGTGCAAACCCCACAGTATACCTCATACAAATCACAGCTTGTGTTGCCTAATCTGTATTTTGATTGACAGTTCACAAAATGAATATATTTGCTGATCTCTTTGTTTTAGATTCTTTTGGAAAGACGGATGACCGAGAACCCCTGACAGATGAAGAAGTAAAAAGCGGTCCGGCTGTTATTGGAGGTTATATTTTTTCATATGTTATGTGTCTCTGTGATCTATAGCAGTGGTTCTCAACCTTTTATTGCCATGACCCCTAGATACAATTTCCCAAGTTGTGGGGACCCCTAACAGTAAATTATTTTCATAGCGTGGGTTGTCAGCACCCAAGGCGAAACAAGTAATTTGTGCCCCTAACCCATGGAAATTTAGCGCTCCCTGGGTCCCTTCCACTTGTACAGTATTAAAACCTCATATGGTACATTTTAGGATGTAGCACTGTTTCTCTTTGTTCTCCTTACTTTCCCTTTTATCTCTCGCTATCCTAATTTCTTGTTTTTTCCCCCATCCCTCTCTAGCCATCTTTCTCTCCCTTTTTCCTCTCCCTTCCATGTATTCTCTATTTTAATTCCTTATCTTACTCCTTGGATATCAGTGGCAATGATGGGGGGGTGTTCTGATCAGCCAACTTGGGTGCTCTTGATCAAGGTCATCTGTTGATCCTGAGAACTGTAGTGGGGACTTTTAATGGCCACTATAATCACTGGTAGTGTTACCCAGTGTGTCTCCGAATTTGTGGTGTCTCGTAGCAGTGACACCTATGCTGAAATCAGGAGATAGGGTCTCCTCCAGCCCCTCCCACCTCACAATCCTCACCAGTCGGCTGACCTCTAGTCTCTGCCCCCCAACTCTAATGCCGTGAACTGAATGGGCGGCTGCGAAAAGGGCTGAGTGGGCGGCCGTGTGCTTAAGGAACAGCCCAGCTGGGTGGCCACCAGCTCCAGAGACAGCCCTGCTGAGCAACCGCAAGAAGACTGGGAGAGTGGTGCGCCCTGGTAAATCATCATTTGACCCACGAGGGGGTCACAACCCCCAGGTTGAGAACCACTGATCTATAGTATTCTTAGTAATCTTGGAGGTACACCAGTTTTGGCACTTAAAAATATATTACTACCCCCCCTCCCAAAGCAAAAACAAGAAATGCCTAGAAGTTTAACCTTAACAATTATAATCATTTAGTTATTAGGGTATCTGTCACTCCCATTCCCACCCAAAGTGCAGCTAATAACTGCCCAGCACTCAAGTGTTTGAGCCAAATACAACTATCAGCTGTCACACTTACCCCTAACACAGGTTGTCAGACACTATAGCTGGCTTCTGTGTTCCTCAACTATAGCAGCCTCCTTTCCCATAATGAAAGCGGGCCTACCGGTACTCGGTTGCTCCCAGGTCCTATACACAATACTATAGTGCGTGGTCACCCTGCCGGGACAGGCACAAGCTGAGCAAAGCAAACAGGTACTTGTGGATGGCAGACAGACAGACCGAGAGGTTCAATGACAATTCAGGTACAAGGCAGGATAGGTTCAGAGTTGTCAAGGTCCAATGGGTAGTCAAAAGGCAGACAAAATAATGGGAGCGATACCTAAGACAGGTCCCTATCAATGTACATTTTGCCTGTAATGGGCACCTTCAAAGACCTTGTATCCTGTCAGCTGACATACCCAGATCAAACCCATAACTGTCCCAAGAAAATTTTCCACCAAAACTATATAAATAAGGGTAGGAGGTTGGGAAGTTTTCCCAATGCCAGCTCTCTTCCAACTCTTGACATCCTAAGATCTACCTACTGACCATCCTCTGAAGCCCCTCCTGTTCCTGCCTGACCCACCAATCTGGTAGGCACCCCTTGATTCTTAGTTACTTTACCCACTGAAAAACCACTTCAATGCTAAATCCCCTTTAATCCAGTCATGTTTGTCCTGCATCCATCCATCCATACTTTAGGCCTTAAGCGGAGGTCCGCCAATTTACCTGTCCAGGGTGCCTGCGATATCACTACCCGAAGCCGACCTGTACCTCAGCATCTTCGGTAAGGGAATCCGGAAGTGAAGCCTTGCGGGTTCACTTCCTGGTTCCCTACTGCACATGCGCGAGTTGTGCTGCACGATCTGGATGGTCCGTGCTGTCTTTTGGGACCTGTATGTCTAACATAAGACAGCAGGGGGGGCCAAGAAGGCACCGGAAGTGGTATAGATACCCACGGGTGGCTCGGGTATCTATTCCAGGAAGTAGGAGCAAAATACCTGTATTAGACAGGTATCTGCTCCCCCCTACCCCCTAAAAGGTGCCAAATGTGACACCAAATTCCGGACAGCGGACTCACCACCATCTAAAAACTATCATCCTATCTGCCATCTGGGGTCTCAGACCATGGACTAGATCAGAGGTGCCCAACCTTTTGAAGAGCAAGGGCCACTTAAGCAACTTGGTAACCAGGTGAGCGAAGCAGACAGACGACAAGTCACGGTACTCTATAGACTAACAAATGGAAGGGGACAAATGTTTTTCAGATTGGAGATATGCAGGCATAAACAGACATCTGTCACTCAGGGTCCCATTTGGTCGGCTGATCGTGTGAAAAGGGCCTAATACTGCTTTCAAACTGATGTGTTGCGGTTTACTCACACCGTGAGTGCAGCTATGTCTATCCTGCGAGTTAGCTGAACTTTGCCATAGACTCCATCTGTGGCAAAAGCTGGCACTGTAGAGGAAGCATTGGCTTATGGGGCTCTGCTCCGCAGCCGCTTTCTTTCTCTACCACCAGCTTCCTATCACAACACTGATGCTGTGGTATGGCGGGTCGGCAACCTGCGATCTTTTCTTGTTAACCCACCATTCCAGAGCAAGAGGTCGCGGGCCACCTCAGAGGGCTCCGCGGGCCACGTGTGGCCCCCGGGCCACTGGTTGGCCACACCTGGACTAGATGTATATGTAGCTTTCACAAAGACACTTTGAGATTGATTTACTAAATTAGGTATACTTGTTCACCTAACTAAGTGAGAGTTAACAAATAAGATGAATCAACCCAACCTGTAGTGTCTTGAACCTCCAATGATACAACAGTTGAAGGTCGGCTTCTGCTGACGAACTAATTCCGTATTCAGTGCTTCCTATTCGAAACTCAATGCAAATTTTTTTAATTTTCGGTGGCATGTACCTTTTAAATTATAAAACAAAATGTTTGCAATATATTCTGTTTCTTTTATGGTTAGTTTCTTTTATCATTATACATTTATAGCCCTACTCCCACACGATCCACCAGAATCTTAAACACACTTATATATCTCGTTAATGGCCTTTGTTCTAGGCTGGAAGTTTCGCCGAACATCTTATCTTTCCTCATAGCCGTGACAAGCCATCTATCACCGTTTCTTACCTATCAACCCCTCAGCCTTCTCCCAGCCACTGTAGTGAGAAGGTCATAACTGCCTGTAGTAAATTAATTCCTGTGCACATCAGCAGGGATGGCAGCTGCCAAGTCCTTCACCGAGTCCTGGTGCCATCAGCAATCACTCGGGTTCTCGAAAAAACATTAATATTCCAGAGTTTGGTGTCAGTCCTATTGGAAAGCTGTCAATGAAGTCACGGTTTGGCCGGATATTTGATGGTCTATATGAATCTACAAAGCTTGGACGTTTTATTTTATAAACAATAAGGCGGCGTACACACGACCGAGCTTCTCGGCAGAATCCAGCGAGAAGCTCGCTGGGATCCATATTCTGCCGAGGTTCTCGGTCGTGTGTACACTTCCGACGAGCGTCGCGTCGAGCCAAAAAAGAGAGCACGCTCTTTTTCCTCGTTGTTCAATGAGGACTTTGGCTCAACAAGCTTTTCCGACCGCTCATCGTGAACCTCGTCGTGCGAAACGATGAGTTTAGCCCGACGAGGTTCTCGTACGTGTGTACGCGGCCTTACATTTCTCTTGAGAAATTTAATTTTCTGGACTTAAAAGGGTCGCAAAGCGTTGTGTTTTTTCACCTTAATGCGTCCTAATGCATTAAGGTGAAAAAACACCTTGCGCTTTCGGTCCCCCCAGCCCCCCCGTTTTACTTACCTGAGCCACGAAACTCTGTGGGAGTGATCCCGCGATGCTTTCCCTCAGCTTGAGGCGGCCCTTTATTGGAGATTGATAGCAGCACAGCCATTGGCGCCCAGTGCTGTCAATCAAATCAATGAAGCGGTGCGATGGGGGCGGGACCGAGTGATAAAGTCAGCGGCTATGGCCGTCAATGTATAACACGGTAGCACGGCCGCAAGTTAACCCCCTTGAGAGAGAACTTCCCAGAAGGGGTTAGCTCTTTTGGGGAGGAGCCGAGACAGCCGCCGAGGGACCCTAGAAGACCAGGATCGGGCCACTCTATGCAAAACTAACTGCACAGTGGAGGTAAGTATGGTATGTTTGTTATTTTTGTAATGTTTTAACCCTTACAACCCCTTTAAGGCTTTATGGTATGCAGTCATTAAAGGAGAAAAAGGGTCAAAGTTCTTTTAGCCCTACGTCTCCTGCAGGTTACAGGAATGTATTTGTTCTGCACTCTTTGGCCTGTATTCAGCTGACAGCGGGCTAACGTCCACTGTTGGCTGACATCACTTAGCCAGTCCAGACTCTGAAGAGATCCTGACTTTAATGCAGGGATCCACCTAGATACCTGACTGACTGCTCCCACCCCCTTCGCCGTCTGGTGTGCCAGGGGCAGAGCAGAGAGCTCACTGAGCTCTTTTCTTACTGATTGCCGAGAACTGAGTGATCAGTGATCTTTGTTCTAGGTTTTAGAGGTGGCGGGGCACAGATGCAGCATCTGAGCAATGCAATATCCACCTGGTTGAGTATGTACGTTTTTTTTTTTTTTAAAAAACCCCATATTTAGCATTGTATTATTTTAATGAATAAATAGGGGCAATACTTTTTTTTGTTACCTTGGATAAAACAATGAGGGGATGGACCCCTTTTCAGCTTTTTATAGCCAATTATATAAAGGATTTTACTAGAGTAAAGCTTAGGGTGTTACCTTAACACCCTAAGTGTTACTCTGTAAATATCCCTTATAAAATTCAAAATGTAAAATCTGCCTGATGTTTTTTTTTCTGATAGGGCTAGGTCAATAGAAGTGAAAATTGGTCTTGATGGATCTACCATAACTTGATTTTTGCAGATCAATGATTGAAACATAGTATGGATGGACCCTCTGCCTTTGGTGCCATCAGGAGACGCTAATCTTCATCAAGCTTCATCACCGGTCCCTTAGTGCATTGGTTCTTAACCTCAACCCTCAAGTATACCCAACATGCCATGTTTTTGGAATTTCTCTTATGCCACGTACACACGTTCGGAATTTCCGCCAGCAAAAGTCTGATGTAAGCTTTTGGTCGGAAATTCCGACCGTGTGTAGGCTCCATCGGACTTTTGATGGCGGAATTTTTACCAACAAAAGATTGAGAGCAGGTTCACAATTTTTCCAACGGAAAAAAATTCTGATCGGAAATTCCGATCGGCTGTTGCAATTCCGACGCGCAAAATTCCGACACATGCTCGGAAACAATTTGACGTATGCTCAGAAACATTGACGGTCGAAAGTTCTGAGAACTTTTGTGTGACCGTGTGTATGCAAGCCAAGCTTGAGTGGAATTCCATCGGAAAAACCATCCAGGGTTTTTCCAATGGAAAATCCGAACCATGTGTACGCGGCATAAGATAAAATAGCTGTCCAAAATGCCAAACCATTGACTGTGGTTTAAAGCACTTGTGCAAGGTAAAGGAAAACCTGCAAACATGGCCTGCTGGGGGGTACTTGAGAACTGAGGTTGAAAACCAATGCCTTAGTACATTCTTCCGTGAATTTATTAAGATTGGCTGGTCCAGTCCTGAAGAAGGGAGAGGCTTTTTTTCCCTGAAATGGGCTGGCCATAGCTTATGCTTCCACTTAAAAAATTCCTTAAAGTGAGATAAACTTTTGTAGCAGGTGCTTCTCCATACACATCCAAAAATTTTAAGTATGAGCATTTTTTTTGTAGAAAGGGTGTTCTTTGAGTGCCGCGTACACACAAACATTTTTCGGGTTGTAATTAAATTACGTTTTTAATGGTCTAGAAAAACAAAGTTTTTTTCAACCCGATCATTAAAATGGCCTTGCCTACTCACGATCGTGAAAAAAAAAATGCTCTAGAAAAGCGCGGTGACGTACAACACGTACGACGGCACTATAAAGGGGAAGTTTCATTCTGATGGTGCCACCCTTGGAGCTGCTTATGCTGATTTGCGCTTTTCAGTCTGTTACAGCGTGATGAATGTGCTATCTCCATTTCGAACGCTAGTTTTACCAGAACGAGCGCTCCCATCTCATAACTTGCTTCTAAGCATTTGTGTTATTTTCACGTCGTTAAAGCCTACACACGACCATTTTTTTTTACGACGTTAAAAACAACGTGAAAAATTAGAGCATGTTAAAAAAATTTAATGCCCATTTTTAATGATGTGAAAAATGCTCTGGAGCCCACACACGATCGTTTTTAAAGACATAAAAAAAAAAAAAAATGTTTACAACCCGAAAAAACGGTTGTGTGTACGCGGCATTAGACCTTCCTTTTAGCAGGTGTTTACTGCTGCATGTGTTCCCTTTAGGCCCCTTTCACACTACTGCGACTTCAAAGTCACTCGATTTTACCACAATTTTGCGGTCGCGATTTCAGGGAATTCCTGTGTAAGTGGCATCAAAATTGGACCAAAGTAGTGCAGTGACTACTTTGAAGTCGGAATGACTTGAAGTCGTACTAATATGAATGGATGTCATTGGAAATCATGGAAAACTAATTGTCATGCTACTTTGCCATCACAAATCGTGGGACAAGTCGTATAAGTGTGAAAGGGAGATTTTCCCCCTCCAATTGGCCTTATTAGGGATGAGCTTGGGTTTCCACTCTCTGTTCAGTCTTTCCAAGGGATTCCATAACCCAATGGCTTGATGTACAAGGAGATTGACATCATTGAAATCTGGGATTCAAAGTCCTAGAAACAGAATTTCCTGCTTTGTTTCCTACAGACATGTGCACTGCCGAAAAATGTGTTGTTTTCGTTTTATTTGTTTTTTTGCTTTTTTCCAAAATTTGTAAATTCGTAAATTCAGAATTTAGAAATACGTAATTTGGAAATTCATGAATTGGGAAATTCGGTACAATTTTCGAATTTTAGATTTTCGAATATTGCAATTTCGAATCTCGAATTTTATAAATTTCCAATTTAAAAATTTATAAAATTATGAATTTACAAATTTACGAAATCCCGAAATTTTGAATGTACAAATTTACGAATTCGTAAATTTGGAAATGAGAAATTTTGGAAATCCTGAAATTGAAAAATTTGGAAATTTCGGAATTAACTAATTTGTCAAAATTTGTTACAAAAAAAACAAATTCTTAATTAAACGAATTGCACATGTCTAGTTTCCAATGCTTTAAAAAGAAATTATGATGACTGTATATATGCTTTAACAAGGCCACGTGGTGATATATATAATGTTTGTGTTTCCTTTATAGGTGTGATAGCGATAACGATATTCGTTATTTTTTGCATTGCGGCAATAATGATCAAGATCCTTTACCAACATAAAAAGACACACGGCAAAAGCCAACCTAAGGAGAAAGAGTATTCCGGAAACATAGACTATCCCTACCGGAACGAGATGGATTTACAAAACACAGTGAGCGAGTGCAAAAAGGAATATTTTATTTAATAGACTGGATTTCTACAATATTGTTTTCTCCTATTTTTTGGGCTTTTTTTAGCTGATTCTTTACAGCCTTTTCCTTGGAAAAGAAATACACCCGACACGGGAGTGAACTTCGCTTCCTTCTCATCGTCATCGTTGTGGCTATTTCGGCTGTCTAAGCAGCTCGCCCTCAGTCTTACAATCAGATCCACCTGTGAGCATGGTTTCTTATTCAGGTTTTTACGGTCTTAGAATTGGATCACCTTCGGATCTTGGTTTTTGGTTCATATGGTCTACTCAACGCAATCTCTTAAATATGTGCCTCATAGTCTTCAAAGGATCAAGTCTGCAACCGCTGTTACGAAGTGACCCCATACACAAGGTTCCAGTGCCAACAATGGATTTACCTTTTTGGGTTGGGCCACCAAAAAAAAAAGATGGTGCCCTGTGGATGACAGAGACCTTACCAATAGCCAGTGATAATTATGGCAAATGTTGTAATCGCCTTGGTGCCACCTAAAAAATGGTTTGGACAAAAAGTCCTCCTGCAACCCGGCGCTGAAGAAAACAAAAGCCGTTGCTGATATATTGCCCAATATGGTATAATATTTCACTCATACACTTAGGCAAATATATACGTAATATTTAGGAAATGTAAGCTGTGTAGTCCAGACTAGAATTGTAAAGCAAAAATCGCATATTTGCTAGCAATGGTAAGTTGTTCTAAAGAACAAAAAATACTTGTTTAGAGTTTTTGTTACCAGGTATTATGTTATAATGAAGCAGATAGCCATGAAAAGAGCGTTCTGCGTCACAAAGTATTAAAAAAAAGGAAGGCCACTTTTTGTTGACCCTCAAGAAGGTGAATGAGTCAGTGGTGACTGCCCAAAGAACTTAAATTTATTAATTGAGGTCATTGATGCATATCAGTCATTGGCCTTGGTTCAGCAACATTTAAAGTAGCACTTGTATCACTTTAAAGTGTGCTTAAAGCATGCTAAAGTGGCCTCTTAATCAGTATTATGTTGTTTTGGCATACCTTAGGTGCTCTGTAGCACATCTTAAGTGTATAGGAAGCTTCATGTATTAGGGCCACCATGTCATACATTCCATTTTGTCAAGTGAAAGTTCCTCCTAGAGATACTCAATGAACAAAAAAAAAGTCATGTAACTCATGTACCTTTATACATACTGTAAAGTTTGGGGGAGTATAACTTTTTCCGTCTGAAAACTTGAGAAGCAGCTCTCAATCTTTTGTTGGGGAAATTCCGACAGCAAAAGTCCGATGGAGCATACACACGGTTGGAATTTATGGCCAAAAGCTCATATCGGACTTTTCTTGTCGGAATTTCCGATCGTGTGTACGCGGGTTTTTAAGAGTCCTTGTTGAATCTTTTGGCAGCCTCCATCAGGTGTAACAGGTGTATTCACCTACTTCTCATCACCATCTCTAGCACTACTTCCTGTCTTTTATGAGCTGCTTCCTGGAGGCCTTTAACCCCCATGTGTGCTGAATCCCTGTGGTCAAGGGTGGAGGCTTTTTCCCACCCGACTTCACTTCAATTATATTAACAAGGCTTTAGGTCCTCTTTAAATTTCTCTTGCAGAGCCCCATCATCCAGTTAACTGGGTCTATCTGTCTGGGTGGCATGAACATGTAACCAGTGTGATTGGTTGTCACAATGGTCACATGATTGGGCACCAGTTCCCACCAGCTCCTGATCATTACTAGAGACAGGGAGAGGTCCAAGACAGCTTTGTCACTGTGCTAGGAGCATGCAGTGAGTGCACGCTTAGCGCAGAAACATCGTCCACCCAGTGACGCATATTTAGGGCATGTCAGTGTAAAAACCCACCCTTTTGATGCTGCAGGTATGTGTTACACGGGTGGCAAGAGGTTAATTAATGATTTTTGCTGGTGGATTAAAGTGGTTAAAAACATTCTTTATCACAGTCTATAACCATGGCCAAAAGTATTGAAAATGACACAAATATTAATTTTCACAAAGTCTGCTGCCTCAGTGTTTTTAGATATTTCGGTCAGATATTACTATGGTACAATGAGTTTAATTACAAGCATTTCATAAGAGTCAACGCTTTTATCGACAATTACATTAAGTTTATGCAAAGAGTTAATATTTGCAGTATTGACTCTTCTATTTCAACACCTCTGCAGTTCCCCCCGTAGGCCTCGTTCACACATAGCCGACTCCGTCGCAGTCCGTTCCGACGGAGTCCGCCTGTGTCTAGCTCGGGAGATCAGTCCGCAGATCTCCGCTGAGCCGACGGATGACAAGCTCCTCTCTGCTCACTGAGCTTGTCGAGTCCTCTATGATCAACAGAGTCATCAGATCTTTCCCGATATTTGCAGTATTGTTTTTAGCTCGGATTCTGTTGTCTCCGCTGACACACCTGCATGTTCAGGTCCGTTGACAGACGGACCCCCATACGACACTGTCAGTCAACTTCTGGGTCACACCCTGACTGATGGCAGCCCGTTCTTGCATAATCAATGCTTGGAGTTTGCCAGAATTTGTGGGGTTTCTTTTTGTTCAACCGCCTTTTGAAGATGGACCACAAGTTCTCGATGGGTTTAAGGGCTGGGGAGTTTCCTTGCCTTATGGCAAGGTGATCCATCATGCTGGAAAAGGTATTGTTCCTCACCAAACTGTTCTTGGATGGTTGGGAGAAGTTGCTCTCGGAGGATGTTTTTGGACCATTCTTTATTCATGGCTGTGTTCTTAGGCAGAATTGTGAGTGAGCCCCCCACTCCCTTGGCTGAGAAGCCCCCACATATGAATGGTCTTTAATGTTGGCATGACACAGGACTAATGGTAGCGCTCACATTTCCTTCACCGGACAGGGATTTTCTGCATTCCCCAAACAATCAGAAAGGGGATTCATCAGAGAAACCACTTTACCCCAGTCCTCAGCAGTCCAATCCCTGGACCTTCTGCAAAATATCAGTCTGTCCCTGATGTTTTCTCCTGGAGAGAAGTGGCTTTTTTGTTGCCCTTCTTGACACCAGTCCAGCCTCCAAAAGTCTTCTCCCCTCTGGGTGTGCCGATATCCTCTCACCTGCTGCTGCACTGGTGGTGCCCCGATCCCCCAACTGAATCAACTGTAGGAGACGGTCCTGTCGCTTGCTGGACTTTCTTGGGTGCCCTGAAGCCTTCTTCACAAATGCAGTGGAATTTTTATTTTTATTTATTTTTCGGGATAAAGTAAATTTTCTAGGCAAAGAGGGAGTTTGCAATTAATTGCAATTCATCTGATCAATCTTCATAACATTCTGGAATATATGCAAATTGTCATCATAAAAACTGAGGTAGTAGACTTTGTGAAAATTAATATTTGTGTCATTCTCAAAACTTTTGGCCACGGCTGCAGTTAAGCACTTAAAATTCTATATAGAATGGTTTCCCTCTAAATAAATATTGGGTTAAATAATTTTTCTGCTCAACAGGTATAACATTATAAAGTTCACTTGCTACATTCTGTGACCCATATTGAATGGCTTGGTGCGCCACTCTAAAGCCTCGTACACACGATCGGACTTCCATTGGACAAATCTGTGGATTTTTGTTCGAAGCGCGTTGTCTGTGAACTTGTTCTGCATACACACGGCAGAACATTTTTAGCCAACATACACCAAACGACATGGTTTTTCAGCTCTTTACCGTCACCCTTTGGGCAACTTCTGCTATTGTTGTCTGATGTTTAGCATTGGTTCGGAGCATGTGTGTTTGTTCTTTGGATTTTATATCAACGAAATTATGTACACACACGATCGGATAATCTGACGGAACACATTTGTTGTCGGAAAATTTCAGAGCTTTCGCAGCCAACATTTGTTGCCAGAAATTCCAACAAAAATTGTCCGATGGAGAGTACAGACAGCTACGAATAAGCATCGCACGATGTGAAACATGTCAGCTTTTGTTCTTTTGTATACTTCTTCTTTTTGAGTGCAGCAAATTTTGGTTGTTTTTTGATTTTTCATTTCTGAATAAAGACATCAGGTCAGATTATTATAGACTGGCGTAAATGCCAGCAGGGCAAAGCTTATAGTATTTACGCTACGCCGCCGCAACTTTGGACGCAAGTGCCGTATTCTCAAAGCACTTACGTCCTAAGTTACGGCGGCGTAGCGTAAATGGCCCGGCGTAAGCCCCGGTAATTCAAATGTGAATGAGGTGGGCGTGTTTTATGTAAATGAATCATGACCCCACGCTTCTGACGTTTTTTTTAACTGCGCCGTACGTGGACGTATCCCAGTGCGCATGCTCCAACTTACGCCGCAAATAAATTGGTTTTGACGTGAACGTAATTTATTCAAAGCCCTATTCGCAAACGATTTCCGTAAACGACGGAAAAAACGACGCTGTCCCGACGTCCATACTTAACATTGCGTACGCCGAACCTACGCAAAGTTACCCCTCATAAAGCAGGGATAACGTTACGCTTCTACGCAATTATGTTCGAGAATCGGCGTATCTAGCTCATTTGCATATTCGATGCGGCTAATCGATGGAAGTGCCCCTAGCGGCCAGCGTATAATTGCACACAATTATACGCCGGCGTAGACAAGTTACGTCGGAGGAGGAAGCCTATTTTTTTTGCGTATCTGCGTTAGAGAATCGGCGTAAACATACGCCGGTCGCAGATTTGAAATTATGCCGGCGTATCTGGAGATACGCCGCCGCAATCCTTTTGAGAATCTGGCCCATCGTTTTTTAAGGTGTGCGGCGGTCCAGGATTCCTTCCAGCGTACAGACGGTCGGATTGTCTGACAAAACACATCTGTTGGACAATTATTGTTGGAATATCCGATCGTGTGTACAAGGCTTAAGCCCCTTACACACGGTCTGAATTTTTGCCAATAAACTTCAAAATCTGCAAGTTTTCAAATTTGTCTGATCGCGTGTACGCTCCATCGGACAAACTTTTTCGGGTTTCATCGGACAAAAAGTTCGGTCTGCAAATGGACAAACTTTTTGGCAACAAAAGTCTGATGGTGCCTTGTCCGACTGTGTGTACAGCAAGCCATCGGACTTTTGTACAAAGTGCAAATGCGCATGCTCAGAACCAATGTTAAAATCAACTAACAATAGCAGAAGTTAAAAAAAGGGTGGCTGTAAAGAGCAGAAAAAACCACGTGATGTTGGGAAAGTTTTAAAAAAGTTTGCAGAAAAGTCAGAGCGTGTGTATGCTATGGGTGTGACCGGACAACTCCCTTCGGACAAAAATCCAAGGGAAAGTTTGTTGGATGTCCGACCGTGTACGAGCCTTTAGAGCCAAGACCCCTGGCCCGGGGATCCACATCCAGTACAGGAGTCCGAAATACTCATCCACAAGTCACATGTCTAGGTAATATGGAAATGCTGCACTCGTGTAGCCGGATCTATGGTAGGAGTGAAGAGCTGCTTCAGCCGTTCGATGAAAGACAACTAAATGTGCAAGAGTTATTCCGAAAGGGGCAATTCATGCCCGTACCACTAAATTCTTTAATAGGACTATATACAGATTATATACAGATTTATAAAGATATACTGTAGAATTAAAAAATTTAATTTATGCAGAATTGCACATGCAAAACTGATAGATATACAGCAGATAAATATATATTTCTACATATATCATACATCTCTAGAAGAAAGAGTAAACAAATTATGCAGACAATTATTTATTTTTTCTATTTCCATTACATTATCTTAAAACTATCCCGGAATGTATGAAAAAGCCTCACAAACTGAAAGTTTATCATTGTTGTCACCTACCGGGGCTTGAATCAGACTGGGGGCCCTGCATTGGGTTGTCAGACCTGATTTCGGGAGATCTTTGTCTTTAAACTCAAATAAAGACCTGACAATGGCGTCTGTACTGGAATTCCCAATTTGTTTCCTCCCCCTGTTAATAAAAACAGTAGAGGGTGACCCAGATGTCACACCCAGGACATGTCACACCCCAATGGCAGTGGCGGCTGGTGTTTTTTTGTTTGGGGGGAGGCAAACCACCACTGCCCCCTCATGGCACCTCAACCCCCTTCCCCCCACGCTGTGTGCCAGTAAACCAGCACTTACCCCATCTAGGTGGTGGGCACATTAGGCAGTGGCAAGGATTGGGGCATCGGCAGGCACATCGGGCTGCGGCGGACATTGGGCAGCAGCTCCTGTGTCTTCTCTTCGCTTCCGCCATGTGTCTGCTCCCCTCCACCTAGGCATCCAATAGGCAGACCCACTTCTGATTGCCCGGGAGGAGGATCAGTGTTGCAACAGCGGATATTCATTTGCTGTTGTAACACCTGGGTGGGCTCATGGCGCAATTCTCTGCGCCACAAGCCCACCCTATTTTGAAGCCACTGACACCAATGACAGGGCACTCCTCCTCCCACTGACACCAATGACAAGACACTATTCCTCCCAATGATCACCAATCATGGGACACTATTCCCCCCATTGACACCAATGATGGGACACTATTCCTCCCACTGACACCAATGATGGGACACTATTCCTTCCACTGACACCAATGACAAGACACTATTCCTCCCACCAACACCAATGATGGGACACTATTCCTCCCACTGACACCAATGATGGGACACTATTCCTCCCACTGACACCAATGATGTGACACTATTCCTCCCAGTGACACCAATGAGGAGACACTATTCCTCCCAGTGACACCAATGATGTGACACTATTCCTCCCAGTGACACCAATGATGAGACACTATTCCTCCCACCAACACCAATGATATGGCACTGTTCCTTCCACTTACACCATTTACTGTTGACTGTCTCACTACCTCCACTGGGAGTTTATTTTAAGCTTCAAACCTTTTGGTAAAATAATACAATTTCTAAAATTAGTTTTGAACTTCCCTCCAGTTAGTTTGAGGTCACGTTCCCGTGTTTTTGATTTTGGTTTACTATTGGGAAAAAAAAATGCCCTCTTGAACCTTATTCACCCCCTTGATGTACTTACAGGTTTCGATCATGTCTCCCCTTTCCCTTTTTTCCTCCAGACCAATCTGGCCCCTTTGTTTGTATAGTTTGGAGACCCCCGGCCTAGATGGACTAGATGCAGGACAAGGCTTGGTAATCAGTAATGGTGCAAAGACCAGCTACAGGGAGACTAAAACCAATACCATACACTAATTGTCTCCCGCCTCCCTCTTATGTGGGCACAACTGCCAGAGTTCCACTGTGCAGTTCGTTTTGCACAGAGTGGCCCTGATCCTCCTCTTCTGGGGTCCCACAGCGCCTCTCGCAGCTCCTCCCCACAAGAGCTAACCCCTTCTAAGAAGCTCTATCCTGAGGGGACCACCTTGCAGGCGCGCTCCCATGCTATACAATTGGTGTCCATAGCCACCGATGACTCGGCCCTGCTCCCCCTTGGTGGATGCATCATTAGATTTGACCTGCGGACCCGATTGCTGCCGGTGTCCCGCGATCAGGTCACCGGAGCTTAGAACAGGGAGAGGTGAGTGTAAACACACCTTCCCCGTTCTTCACTGTGCCAGTGTCAGTGATCGTCTGTTTCCTGATATAGGGAACGACGATCACTGACGTCACACGTCCAGCTCGCCCCCCTACAGTTAGAAACACATATGAGGTCACACTTTACCCCTACAGCGCCCCCTAGTGGTTAACTCCAATTGTAATTTTCACAGTATCAGTGCATTTTTATAGCACTTTTCTGAAAATGACAATGGTCCCCAAAAAATGTGTCAAAATTGTCCGATGTGTCTGCCATAAGGTCGCAGTCACGAAAAAAAAATCACTGATCGCCGCCATTAGTAGTAAAAAAAAAAAATGATTAAAAATGCCATAAAACGATCCCCTATTTTGTAAACGCTATAAATTTTGCGCAAACCAACCGATAAACGCTTATTGAGATTTTTTTTTACCAAAAATATGTAGAACAATACGTATCGGCCTAAACTGAGGAAAAAAAAAAATTATATATATTTTTGGGGGGATATTTATTTTTGGCAAAAAAGTAAAAATATTGCATTTTTTTTAAATTGTCGCTCTATTTTTGTTTATAGCGCAAAAAATAAAAACCACAGAGGTGATCAAATACCACCAAAAGAAATCTTTATTTGTGGGGGAAAAAGGATGCCAATTTTGTTTGGGAGCCACGTCGCACGACCGCGCAATTGTCAATTAAAGCGATGCAGTGACGAATCGCAAAAACTGGCCGGGTCCTTTAGCTGCCTAATGGTCCGGGTCTTAAAGCGGAGCTCCACCCAGGAAAACAACATTTTGCCATGTTGTTTAAAAAAATTAAATAAAAAAAACCTGAAAAAAAATAAAAAAATAATACTCACCCGAAATAGCTGTTGCTATGCGGAAGTCCGTAATCTGCCTCTTCCACTCCGCGGTGCCTTTTCTTCTTGTCCTTCTGCTTGTGAATGGGGCGCGCTGCTTTCTGGGAACTGTGTGTGTTCTCAGAGAGCAGTGCGCCCATTCACAAGCCAGCGTGAGACTCACGCAGGCGCAGTAGGAAATGGGCAGTGAAGCCGTACGGCTTCACTGCCTGTTTCCCATAGTGTGAATGGCGGCGCGGGACCCGGAGCGATCGTGGGACCGGCATCAGGGGGCCCATCAGCGCGGGCAAGTAGGACAAGGTAAGTGTCCTTATTTAAAGTCAGCAGCTACACTGTTAGTAGCTGCTGACTTTAAAAAAAAAAAAAATCGCGGCTGGAGCTCCACTTTAAGTGGTTTATGAAACTTTGGGCCAGATTCTCATATATTTTCGGCGGCGTAGCGTAAGCCATTTACACTACGCCGCCGCTGCGTGCTAGAGCAAGTGCTTTATTCTCAAAGCACTTGCTCCATAGTTTGCGTTGGCGTCTCGTAAATCGCCAAGCGTAAACCCGCGCAATTCATATGGGGCGGCTTGTATTTAAATTAAGCGCGCCCCCGCGTCGAACGAACTGCGCATGCGCCGGCCGGGGAAAAAGCCCAGTGCGCATGCTCCAGCTCACGTCGGGAAGCGTCGTTAAAACCGACGTCAAAACGACGTGAGCGTCATTTACGCAAGTCCCTATTCGCGAACGAGTTAGTAAAACGACGTAAACGACGGAAAAAGCCGACGCTGACCCGACGCCATACTTAACATGGCGTCCGACGAGACACGACGGCATCCGACGGGACCTCGTAAGGTTACTCCACATAGAAGCTGGGGTAACCTTACGCGAACGAAAACGACGTACGCGACGACGGGGCGGCGTAAAAGCGATCGAGAATCGGCGTACTACTTCATTTGCATATGCAAATGAAAAAACAACGTAAAGGCCACCTAGTGGCCGGAGTTGTCATTACACCTACATTCCGAAAGTGTAATGCTTTTACACTTGTCGGATGTAGAAGAGTATCTATGCAAAAGTGATGCTAAGCATCACTCGCATAGATACGAGACAAAAAAAAAGGCGATACGACGGGGTATCTGAGATACTCCGTCGTAACGCCTCTGAGAATCTGGCCCTTAAGGTTTAAAGATACACATTAACATGCTGCAATTTTAGCAATTTTTTTTTTTTTTTTTTTATTTGTAACATTTTAAAAGAATCTCACTAATTACTTCACACATAAGGCTGTGAAATGGATTTGGAGAACTTGACCTTTAAGCATTACGTGAAGAAAAAGCTGCTATAAAAGGTGCAGGAGACGTCGGTCTATGCAAATGTTATACATTTTTACATTATTTATTTCTCTATTTTTAAATCATTTTTTATGAAAGTTCAGTTCCTTCCCTGGATTCTGTGTAGAAGGGTTCATATTAACATTGTCAAATCCCCACAGAGTTACTTTCCTGGCACCGAGAGGCCCATAAAAAAGGTTATTAAATCCTTAGGGATGTAATTTATGATCGCGTGGAAGGGATGTATCATTTCGGGATGAAGGGTGCTTTTTCAGGGCCATGTGATTAAAAACTTGAATTTCAATTCCCTTTGTAGTTTCCATCGTTTTCGTTTTTTAAAGCGCCTTTAGACCAAACGCACTTTTTTTTAAATGTGATTAATATACTTTTTTTTAGGCATTATAGAACAGCACAACTGTTAAAACAACCCATAGAAATAAATACAAATAATAATAAAACAAATCCTGTTCAGGTTTGCATAATGTATCTTTAGTTCTTGTGCAGAGAGAAGAGCTGGGGGGATTTTTACAGAGAGAAGAGCTGGGGGGATTTTTACAGAGAGAAGAGCTGGCGGGGTTGGGCATAGAGGAGAGTGGGGGGGATTTAAACACAGAGAAGAGCTGGGGAGGATTAGTACAGAGAGGAGAGCTGAGGGGATTTGTACAGAGAGGAGAGCTGAGGGGATTTGTACAGAGAGGAGAGGGGATTACAGAGAGGAGAGCTGTACAGAGAGGAGAGCTGAGGGGGATTTGTACAGAGAGGAGGGGGGATTTGTACAGAGAGGAGAGCTGGGGGGATTTACAGAGAGGAGAGCTGAGGGGATTTGTACAGAGAGGAGAGCTGGGGGGATTTGTACAGAGAGGAGAGGGGGATTACAGAGAGGAGAGCTGTACAGAGAGGAGACAGAGAGGAGAGCTGGGGGATTTCTACAGAGAGGAGAGCTGGGGGGATTTGTACAGAGAGGAGAGCTGAGGGGGATTTGTACAGAGAGGAGAGCTGGGGGGATTTGTACAGAGAGGAGAGCTGAGGGGATTTGTACAGAGAGGAGAGCTGGGGGGATTTCTACAGAGAGGAGAGCTGAGGGGGATTTGTACAGAGAGGAGAGCTGGGGGATTTGTACAGAGAGGAGAGCTGGGGGGATTTGTACAGAGAGGAGAGCTGGGGGGATTTGTACAGAGAGGAGAGCTGGGAGGGATTTGTACAGAGAGGAGAGCTAGAGGGATTTGTGCAAAGAGAAGAGCTGGGGGGATTTGTACAGAGAGGAGAGCTGAGGGGATTTGTACAGAGAGGAGAGCTGAGGGGATTTGTACAGAGAGGAGAGCTGAGGGGATTTGTACAGAGAGGAGAGCTGGGGGGATTTGTACAGAGAGGAGAACTAGGAGGTTTTTGTACAGAGAGGAGAGCTGGGGGGATTTGTGCAGAGAGGAGAGCTGAGGGGGATTTGTGCAGAGAGGAGAGCTGGGAGGATTTGTACAAAGGAGAGAGCTGGGGGGATTTGTGCAGAGGGGAGAGCTGGGGGGATTTGTGCAGAGGGGAGAGCTGGGAGTATTTGTGCAGAGGGGAGAGCTGGGGGGATTTGTGCAGAGAGGAGAGCTGGGGGGATTTGTGCAGAGAGGAGTGCTGGGGGGGTTTGTACAGAGAGGAGAGCTAGAGGGATTTGTGCAGAGAGAAGAGCTGGGGGATTTGTACAGAGAGAAGAGCTAGGAGGTGTTTGTACAGAGAGGAGAGCTGGGGGGGATTTGTGCTGAGAGAAGAGCTGGGGGGATTTTTACAGAGATGAGAGCTGAGGGGGATTTGTGCAGAGAGGAGAGCTGGGGGGATTTGTACAGAGGGAGGAACTGAGGGGATTCATACAGTGAGGAGAGCTGGAGGGGGGATTTGTACAGAGAAGAGAGCTGGGGGGATTTGTGCAGAGAGGAGTGCTGGGAGGATTTGTGCAGAGGAGAGCTGGGGGGATTTGTGCAGAGAGGAGAGCTGGGGGATTTGTGCAGAGGGGAGAGCTGGGGGGGATTTGTGCAGAGGGGAGAGCTGGGGGGGATTTGTGCAGAGGGGAGAGCTGGGAGGATTTGTGCAGAGGGGAGAGCTGGCGGGGATTGTCCCAATGCTGCTGTAGCTCACAGCATATCCACCGCCATGCTTCACAGTAGGGATGGTGTACTTATCATAGTGTTTAAGGTTAAAATTTGATCTCATCACAGAAAATTATTTTGTTAGGTTTATGTTTGGTGTGTTTATTGTTTTTTTTTTGGTGCAGCAAGAATGGCAACCAGTTTACAAGTTCTGCCAGGGGCATGTAAACTTAAGAGCACAGCTTTTTTATTTTATTTTTTGCCATCATTTCTCCTGTCAGCATATTATCATTACTGTTTATTTTTTTTTCTTATCTTGAACAAATGCAGATTATTTTTCCTCCTAGACGTATTTATTTGTTCCATTCTTTTTTTTTTTTTTCGTTCCCGCAGAGTTTATAAATATTATCTGTCATGCCGGTATTACGCTTCCAATAATTCAGAGATAATAACACGATGTAACCTGCAAAGCCGCGTCTTTAATCAGGTTTCGGGATCCTTCCGTTGGCGTTATTGGTGTAAGCCGAGATGCTGCACCAATTATAAATCACGCGTGAAAGCCAATCAATCCGGATTAATCAGCTCCTTAATTACAAAGCCAGAAAAAAAACGCAGGAAAAACGAGAACAGAACCTCGTTACCAAAGCAATTTCTTCCCATTTGTCAAAAATCGTTCTTGGCTCCTCTTCGTGCTTTTCTCCCAGAACAGAGACAGATTATGCGCAATCATTCCCGCGGCGCTCACGCAGGTGAGACGTGCCGGGGAGGGGGAATTAGGGCAACGCCGATACTTTCTGGAGAAGGAAAAGTTCCGGCTCGCATTTATTGCACGTGAAAACAAACTTTGTAACCTTCTGCTCCATTGGAAGCCTTCTGTACGCAACCCAGTAGGAAACAGAATATTCTACAGTGCTGGGCATCAGTTACACATGGGGGGACCCCCATTGCTGACCTCTTTTAGAAAATACTGGTTGCCTGGTGCAACTATGTTTTAAGGGGGCCAATTATCTAAACCAGGGGTCTCCAAACTGTGGCCTGTAGGTAAGATGTGGCTTTTTGCTTGCTTTTATCTAGCCCTTGGGGCACTATTCCTCCCACTGACACCAACGATGGGACACTATTCTTTCCACTGACCTCAATGACGGGACACTATTCTTCCCACTGACCTCAACGATGGGACACAATTCTTCCCACTGACCTCAACGATGGGACACTAATTTTCCCAATGACCTCAACGATGGGACACTATTCTTCCCACTGATACCAACGATGGTACCCTATTCTTCCCACTGATACCGATGATGGGACACTATTCCTCTCACTAATAGCAATGATGGGACACTATTCATCCCACTAACACCAATGATGGACACAATTTTTCCCCAATGATACCAATGATGGGACACTATTCCTCTCACTGATCTCAACGATGGGACACTATTCCTCCCACTGATACCAATAATGGGACACTATTCCTCCCAGTGACACCAACGATGGGACACTATTCTTCCCACTGACCTCAACGATGGGACACAATTCTTCCCACTGACCTCAACGATGGGACACTATTTTTCCCAATGACCTCAATAATGGGAGACTATTCTTCCCACTGATCTCAACGAATGAATGAATGAATGAAGAACTTGTATAGCGCAGCACATGCGAAGTAAATCGCCTCTGGGCGCTTGTTGTTCCTGTCTCCTTTGAGATCAAAAGAGATGCGTCTTAATCTTTCTCCTGAAGACAAGTAGTTCTCCTCCAGTCTAATGCTGACAGGCGTTCCATAGTCTGGGACCTTGACAGCGAATCTCCTGTCTCCTTTGGACTTGTATCTGGCTTCGGTATTTGAAGCCGATTTTGATTGTTGGATCGTAGAATACGATTGGGATTGTACATTTTTAATTTTTCGCATAGATAATGGGGAGCATTCCCATGGATACATCTCTGCGTTAGACAGAGTGCTTTAAAAGTGATTCTGTCATTGACTTAGCCAGTGAAGGGATCTCAACGAAGGTGAGATTGATTCCCAGGGTTTTTTCCCAGTCACAAGTCTGGCGGCCATTTTGCACGACTTGAAGACGAGCGGGTACTTGGGGAGTCCGAGGTAAAGGGCATTTGCATAGTCAATCTGGAGTTTACAATTGCTCCCACCACGACCGATGCCCCTCGGAATAAAAGGCGTGAGTCTGCGTAGTAGGCGCAGCAGATAGTGAGATCCGCTGACTACTGCCCCTATTTGTGCGTTCATTGTCATGTCGGAGTCAAAGATGACCCCAAGACTTGGTAATGGTACACTATTCTTCCCACTGATACCAATGATGGGACACTATTCCTCCCAGTGATACCGATGATGGGACACTATTCCTCTCACTAATAGCAATGATGGGACACTATTCTTCCCACTGTCCTCAACGATGGGACACTATTCTTCCCACTGACACCAATGATGGGACACAATTCCTTCCACTGATACCAATGATGGGACACTATTCCTCCCTCTGATACCTATGATAAGACACTATTCCTCCCTCTGATACCTATGATGGGGCACTATTCATCCCACTGATACTAATGATGGGACACTATTCCTCTCACTGACACTAACAATGGGGCACTATTCCTTCCACTGACACCAATGACAGGGGCACTATTGCTCCCACTGATACCAATGATGGGGCACTATTCCTCCCACTGACACCAATGACAGGGGCACTATTGCTCCCACTGATACCAATGATGGGATGCTATTCCTCCCACTGACATCAATGATGGGACACTATTCCTCCAACTGACCTCAACAATGGGACACTATTCCTTCCACTGACATCAATGATGGGGCACTATTCCTCCCGGTACTGGAACAAGGAAGACAAACAGGCAACTTGAAGCACGTGTTTAAAACGCTATTACAATCATGACACTAAGGGCTTTGCAGGCTTAAAACTGGTTTGGCTTGGTTAGGCTGTGTCTACACCAACCACCCAGCAGGTGGACAGTCTTGACATCACCATTGCTGATTTGCCATGCCTCGTCTTGCATTGTGTCTCGGTGTGGAGTAGGCCATCTTGGAAGAGGCGGGGTTTGGCTTCCTTAGGTCAAAGTTGCCTCGTGATGACTGGTAATCTGATGACTGTTGGGTAATATTGAAAGAGCAGCGGGAAAGATGGGAAAAGCACAGGATCCTCCCACCCCACCACCTTAATTAGATCCACCTCACAACTAGGGAAAAAAAGGGGAATGCATTTAAGGTGCTACACTTGGCCTTCCTGGTTATTATTTGTTCCTCTGACTTCTCCATGGCACTTTATCCAATCAACAAGCCTATGAATTGTGGAAAAAAAGGTGGGCGGTCCTCTTTGCTCCTCAAGGGTGGCACTTCTTCATTATAAAGACACATCCCCTTGCTAAGTTTTGCCCCCACCCCTGTTTTTTTTTTCTATTGACCGCTATAGAGGTTTGGGAATCAGAGAAAATATTAAAATTTTAAGCAGTATGCATACAGCAAGTTCAGGATGCGTTTAATTCCCACTTATTATATAAAGCAATAGAATAATAACCACATTACATTTTAAATAAATGCATATTATTCAAAGTATTTTTTTAAAGATTAGTCAATGCATTTTTACAACACAATCTACACACACAAATCTTAAAAAAAAAAAAAAAAAATGTTATTTTGAATTTGTGGCAGTTAATATTTCACAGAAATTAAAACATTAACATTTAATTTAAATTAAATGTATATTAAAAGGTATTGGTCAAGGTATTTGTACAGTACAGTCTCCACAAGAAAAATATATTAAAAAAAAATATTATTTGGAATTTGGGGCTGGTAATATTTCTTAAAAAATTAAAACATTAAAACAATAAGATCATGACAACCTATAATTTAAATTAAGGGCATAATATTAAAAACAATGTAAGATTGGTTGAGGCAATTTCCCAGGACTTGTCAATATTACATTTAAATTAGGTAAATTATATAAAAAAAATAGTTTTTTTTTAAGTTTGGTAAAGGCAATTGTACAATGCAACCATCACAAAATCTTAAAAAAAAAAAAATTGGCATTTGTGGCAGTTAATTAAATGTATACTAAAAAAAATATGTTTGTAAAGGTTGGTCAAGATATGTGTACAGTACAGTCTCCACAAGAAAAATATCTTAAAAAAAAAGATTTTTTGAAATTTGGGGCTGATAATATTTCTTTAAAAAATAAAACATTAAAACAATAAGATCGTGAGAACCTATCATTTAAATTAAGGGCATAATATTTTTAAAAAAAAAAGTAAGATTGGTTGAGGCATTTGTACAGTGCAAACTCTACATTATTATTTTTTTAGCTGATTAATTGGAATTTGTGGCAATTTCCCAGGACTTAAAACAGTAAAACAATAAATTAATGTCAATATTACTTTTAGTTTAAGCAAATGATATTAAAAAATGTATGTTTTTTTTTTTTTTTTTTAAGTTTGGTAACAATGCAACCATCACAAAAAAGATTTGGAATTTGTGGCAGTTAATATTTCCCAGAAATTAAAACAGTAAAATAATAGAATAATGACAACTTACATTTAAATTAAATGCATAATAGTAAAATAAATGTTAAAATTGTTAAATTAAAGGCATATTATTTAAAAAAATATATATATTTTTTTAAAGATTAGTCAAGGAATTTTTGCAATGCAAACTCTACAATCAAAATCTTACAACAAAAAAGGATTGTTTGAAATTGATACAGTGTAAGAATTAATATTTTCTACCAATGATGCTAGAGCTGCTGATTTGCATTATGCCACGTACACACGATTACCTTTTGTGATGAAAAAAATAAAACGACGTATTTCAAACTTCATTTTCCAAAACGACGTTGCCTACACACCATCGTTTTTCCAAAATGCTCTAGCAAAGCGCGGTGACGTACACCACGTTTGACGGCACTCTGTTCCATTGAAGCTCCGTCTCATAACTTGCTTCTGAGCATTCGCGGGTTTAAAAACGTCATTTTAAAACCTTGTTTTTCCCACACACCATCACTTTTTATGACACAAAAAATGACATTTTGAAAAACGACACAAAAAATTCAAGCATGTTCGAATTTTTTTTTGATCGTTTTTTTGAAGACATAAAACGACATTTTGCCCACACACCATCATTTTAAATGACGTTTTTAAAAACGTTTTTTTTTTTCATCACAAAAAGTGATCGTGTGTACGCGGCATTAGTGTCTTGGGAGGGTATCTCAGAAAGCACTAAAGCAAAAGAATCGGGATGGGAACCAGGCGATAAGCTCTAGTGAAGGACGTCAGCAATGATATCCATGTAAAATTCTCACAACAGATATTCATTGAAACATATCATAAAATCATTTACATGTTCTTGTTGTGTCATATTTTCATGATAATATTTTATGTGTATATTATCTACCACTATACCAGTGGATGCATACAACTATATCAGACAATGCAATACCATCATTATTCTTGCATCTGAAGCTCAGACAATATGTCCCAGATTCACAGAGAGTTGGGCGAACACGCCGTACGCCTCGCCGGCGCAGCGCGGAGAGGCATGCACTGTATTCAGCAAGCTATTGCTCCCAATGCTGCGTTGGCGTGGCATATTTTTCGAAGTGCAAATGATAGTCCGAGCGTGGTGCAGTGTTTTTTTACGCCTGGCGTATCACAAACTGCGCATGCGGCGCGACGTGGACGCATTAAACTGCACCCTTATGCGCAGGCTCACAACCACGCCGACACAACTGCCTAAGCTACGCCGGATCACCACGTATTCCGTGAACGTAACGTACGCCCAATACACCGGACTGTGTTCCCTGGTGCAGACCTCTGCATGTCTGTTGCCGGGTTGAGCTCCCTTTATGGGGAATAACTTAACGCCTGACATACAATTTACGCGCACCGCGCAGCATGCGTCGGGCGCACGTACGTTTGTGAATCGCCGTATTTCCCTCATTTGCATGTTTGAATGCCTAATCAATGGGAGCAGCAACATGCCTCCAGACGAAAAGTACGTCCACGCTGCGCCGGGGTAATTAAGCTACGTTGGCGTAGGGTGGCCAGTTTTTAGGCGAATGTTGGTTTGTGGGTCCGGCGCAAACATACGACGGCGCAAATTTGCACTACGTCGCCGTAACGTGATTAACGTTACGCTTTGTGAATCTGGGTCAATGTCATTAGTTAGGACAGACCATGTGGACACCACTCACAACCTGAATTCTTTACTCTCTCAGTGACAATCCTACAGATTTCAATGCAAACTTTGAGGCGGCGTACACACGTACGAGAACCTCGACAGGCGGAACACATCGTTCCGCCGTCAAGGTTCTCGGCCGGCCGGCAGAATCGGCGACCATCCCGAGAAAATAGAGAACCTGCTCTCTATTTTCCCTCGGCGGCTTTCCCGACGGGATGCTCGCCGAGAGTGTACACACGGCCGAGGTTCTCGGCAGAATGAGGATAATGAAAAAGAGGTTGTCACTTACCTGTACAGGAAACGCAGTGTAGTTAGGTAATAATGATGACCGGCAGCACCAAGATATATAATTGCTTTTAATGATATATTAGGTGTATAAAATATTAATATTACGTGCATAGAACTCACACAGATTCAACAAGTTTTAAAAAATTAAGATTGTTTTTCTTAGGGAAAAAAACAAAACAAAAGAAGAAGAAAAAAAAGCAAAATGTAGCAGTTAATTTATTACACTTTAGGGTGGAAATAAGGCCACTCAGAATTTTGGTTTTAAAGGTAACACGAACACCAAAAATGTAATTAAAAAAAAAAACACAAAACAAAAAAGGTGCCCCAAAAAAGTCACAAGATACAACAGAATAAAATCAGAAGGAATATATATATATATACATACACCCTTGTACAGATTTTTACAAAGTTGGTAAAATGAGCCACTACTAATTATGCCATAAATCAGACAAAATTATACACATTTATTTTTCTAGTTTTTGTTTCATTTGTTTTGTTTTTCAGATTATTTGTTACGAGTGATATTCATTATTTCGAATAAATTGGTAAATTCAGAAATCTTACTTTTTTACGTTCCATTCGTATATTTCAATAAATTATAAATTCAGATAAATGCATATCCGTTACGTTACCAACAGACAAATTTGAAAGGAAATTCCAATACCTATAAGTTATTAGTTTATAACAATTATTATAGTTTTTTATTAATATTATTATCTATTAATAAAATTATAATAATAATAATAATAAACTATAGTAATTGTTAATAAACTTAATTTAAAGCGGAGCTCCACCCAGTATAACAACATTTTACAATGTTGTTTGAAAACAAAAAAAAAAAAAAAACCTGAAAAAAAAAAAAAAAATACTCACCCGAAATAGCTGTTGCTATGCGGAAGTCCGTAATCTGCCTCTTCCTAATCCGCGGTGTGTTTTCTTCTTCTTCTTCTCCTTGTGAATGGGCACGCTGCTTCCTGGGAACTGTGTGGGAACTGCCAGCGTGAGACTCGCGGAGGCGCAGTAGGAAACGGGCAGTGAAGCCGTACGGCTTCACTGCCTGTTTCCCATATTGTGAATGGCGGCGCGGGACCCGGAGCGATCGTGGGACCGGCATCGGGGTGCCCATCAGCGCGGGCGCCTAGGACAGGTAAGTGTCTTTATTTAAAGTCAGCAGCTACACTGTTAGTAGCTGCTGACTTTAAAAAAATGTTTTACCGTGGCTGGAGCTCCGCTTTAATTATAATAGAATGTTTTTTGTTCTTTCACATTTTCTAATTAGTGCATTTTCGTTCTTATTTTTAAATTTCATATTTTTGTTCTTTAGAATTTTCGTTCTTTTAGAAAGTTTGTTTTTACGTTCCATTTGTATTGATGCAGTATTCGTTATTTCGATAAATCTTAATTTCTGATAAATTTGTATTCATTACCTTCACTAACAGCCAAAGTTGAAAAGAAAATTCCAATACCTATAATTTAATAGTTTATAACTATTATTATAGTTTTTATTATTATTATTACTATTATTATTATTATTATTATTTATTATTAATAAAAAATAATAATAATAATTGTTAACAAACATAATCATTTAATTATAATATAATGTTGTTTTGTTCTATCACACAAATCTAAAATACATTTTTAAAAGCTAGACTTCAGCCATCTAACTTCCCACCCACCTCTCCTCACCCCCCGAAGCTTCCACCTCCCCCATGGTATTTTTTATTTCTAAAAAATCCTATACATTTATTTTTGTTTTCTTGCAGTCTTCTAGCCAGTCCTGGCAGCTTCCTCCTCAAGTTATGGCATGTGAATGGCACTCAGTCATGCGAGTCCAGCCTATGTGACAACACGCCTTTGGAAGGGGGGGGGATGATAGGCTGGACTCACAGAAAATTGGCTGAATGTGATGCATGAAGAGGGTAAACAGAACTTGGAATTTTATTTTTATTTATTTTTTAGCACAGGAAGGGGCACTAGAATAAGAAAAAATAATAAAAATGATTAAAAAAATGTTAATAAAAAAAATAAAAAAAATGTTACTGGGATTCAACTGTAACACTTTCTACTCTATCCCCAGAAAAAAAAAATAGCTGGAGATTGGCTTTAACCCCTTCCATACAGGGCATTTTCACCCCCTTCCTGCCCAGACCAATTTTTAGTTTTCAGCGCTGTTGCACTTTGAATGACAATTGCACGGTCATGCAACACTGTACCCAAATTTAAATCGTTATGTTTTTTCCCCCCACACAAATAGAGCTTTCTTTTGGTGGTATTTGATCATCTCTGCGGTTTTTATTTTTTGCGCTATAAACAAAAGAAGAGCAACAAAACGCTGTGAAGACAGGACATCCTGTGACGTCCAGTCTCATTGGCAAGGGGTTGTTCAAGACGTAAATCCCCTATGGCCCGGTATTAAAGGGGTTAAGCATATTCCGAGGATATTACCTGAATCAGAAACCCCCGGGTCTATGTTTTTTTTTTTTTTTTTTTTTTTTTTTAGCACTGTAGAGGAAGGGACACTAGAATAAGAAAAAATTATAAAAATGAGAAAATAAATTAAAAAAAAATGTTAATAAAAAAATGTTACTGGGATTCCACTCTTTCTACTGTATCCCCAATTATATAAAAAAAAAAAAAAATAGCTGGAGACTGGCTTTAAGCATTTTCCGAGGATATTACCTGAATCAGAAAGCCCCGGGTTCATGATTTTTTTTTTAGCACAGAATAATTTAGAATAAGAAAAAGTTATGAAAATTATAAAATATATAAAAAAAATGTTAATAAAAATAATAAAAAATGTTACTGGGATTCAACTGTAACTATTCCTACTCTATCCCCAATAAAAAATAAAAAATAAAAAAAAATATTAGCTGGAGACTGGCTTTAAGCATATTCCGAGGATATTACCTGGATCAGAAATCCCCGGGTTTATGAATATCTACGTTCTGTAAAGAGCTTTTTCAGTAAACCACACACAGTGCAAAAAATAAATAAAAAATGATTTCTAGACCGTAATGTAAGTCTTGGCACAAAGCAATTTGTCTTTATTTTCTATTGTTACTGTTGTACAGACATATGAAACTGTAAATAATGTATATTTAATAAAACAAAAAGCTCTTTTGTATGATTCCGTGTGTAAGCTTCCGAGTCTGGCGTGATTTCTTAATGTTATTTTTATTATTTTATTACGATGTATGTACAGTGGTTGAATAAAGGGAATCTTCTGCGCTAGCCAAATGAATAATAGAGAATAAGAACCAGGGAAAATCTGTGATCTAATGGGAATGCTGCTCAAATCTATAAGTGTACAAACACTAAAATATTGGGGTGAGAAAAAGAAAAGTGATGAGCGCAAACCCCAACACACGTGTGACGTGGCTCCCAAACAAAATTGGCGCCCTTTTTTTCCCACAAATAGAGATTTCTTTTGGTGGTATTTGATCACCTCTGCGGTTTTTATTTTTTGCGCTATAAACAAAAATAGAGCGACAATTTTGAAAAAAATTCAATATTTTTTACTTTTTGGTATTATAAATATTCCCCAAAAAATATATAAAAAAAACTTTTTTTTCCTCAGTTTAGGGCGATACGTATTCTTCTACATATTTTTGGTAAAAAAAATCGCAATAAGCATTTATCGATTGGTTTGCGCAAAATTTATAATGTTTACAAAATAAGGGATAGTTTTATTGCATTTTTATGAATTATTTTATTTGTTTACTACTAATGGCGGCGATCAGCAATTTTTTTCGTGATTGCGACATTATGGCGGACACATCGGACAATTTTGACACATTTTTGGGACCATTGTCATTTTTTACAGCAAACAAATGCATTAAAAATACAGGGCCAGATTCACAGAGCCATTACGCCGGCGTTACAGGAGATGTGCAGCATAAGTCTAAATTTGCGCATGCGTTTCGATGCGCCGCATCCCCAAAACGAGATACGCAAGAAATCTACTTTTTTTGGACCGCAAAACTGCGCTAGACAGACCATTGATTTGCTATTCAAATATGCTAATGAGGGAGTTACGGGGATCCACAAAAGAACATTGGTGCAGTGCAGGCTACGCGCTGTGCGCAGCAGCTGCACGTCCTGTCTAAAATTAGACCATATAAAAGGTGGAATAAAATTAGACAATCCGTCTACATGGATGTCAGCTAAAGCAACACTGTTAGTGAGTAGCTGAGCAGTCGCACTTGCAAACAAACTGTATGCCAACATGCCAGGGGCATCCTTGCTCATAGCTATACTACTGACTTTAGAGGAGCAAAGAAGGAGGAGGGCACGGAGGAGGGCACGGAGGAGTGCACAGGAGAGGATTTTTTTTTTCCAAAAACTTTTTATTTGCTTTTATAAATATTTTTACAAAAAATATACATACATATATACATCAATACATAACATACATACAAATTACAAACACGGTCTCACTATCTTTCAATAGCCCTTTAAAACATTGATGGATATAATAATCTAATCTGATACAAGCCCCTCACTCTTTACTTGATATATCACACATGCATAGACATCTTTGGCATGAGTGATTCTGAGGTGTCTCGCATCTTCAGATTCACCCCTCATTCCATCATGGAATTACCACAACCCTGCAGGAGGACATCACCAGCCCAACACATGACACTACCCATGACACCCATGACAGCTACATATACAATCCTAGCCCCATCCCCACAGATTTCGAACAAAACTTGTATGGGGACAGCTGGCTAGTTGGTGAGTGACATGGGTGGCAGGCATGACTGTCCCCCCTATGATGCACACATCACAAGGGGCACATGCATTACTAACATCCTCCTGTCTTATCCCTTCAGGGTGACTCTGCATATGCACTGGGACCCCATCTCATGACTCCTATACGGAACCCCCCATGGTACCCTGTTGTATTCCCCAAACTTTGTATGCCAGATCATCGGTGCATGTTGCATGCTGCACAACTTCGCAGTGAGAAAGGGCCTGGAGATTGACATAAGTGATGACCTGACCCCTGAACCAGACAACTCCCCCCCTAACCAAGGCTACCCCGTCTTCTGAGGGAAGAGCAGCCAGGAGCCAGCTCACATTAGTCATCTTTGCACGTTAAACACACACATTAATCATGGCACAATGAGAATGCATGCATGCACAACACTGTGGTCCCTAGCACAGACACATCACATCCTCATCACATTGGATTGGCACCAGTCCACCATGCAGGACTTGTGAGCTGCAACGCCACGCCACGGCTCCAATTATGTCACTGTACATTCATACACCATTCACACGGACCTGGGGATCACTTCTCCACCACAAATGAGGGTGACACCCCTTTTCCGGCAGGAATATCACCCCCACATTCCAAAATCATTCACAAACAGAACCAAAAAAAAACAAATTGACCAGCAAAAATAAAAACTGCCCAGCAAAAATATAATTAAAAAAAACAACAACAAAGAAAACACAGAAAAGACAAAATCCCTCTGCAAAACAGTCCCCAAATATCTCAAAGACACGTCACAAACAAACAAACAAACGCTAATAAACAACAGAAAAAAAGCACCTTGCTGTATAGGGAGGGATACAAAGGGATGTACTTTTGCAAAGGAAGGGCGTTTGTGTCTGTCTATTTATGCTGTCTGCGTAGTTCACTAAGTTGCCCGGGTCCACTTCCAATTTCACTGATTGCGCCGTTCCCGAGTTGTGAGCATGCGCACAGAGGTGCTGACCATGGTCTGCTTCATGTGCGCATGAGCGATCAGGCCAGCCCTTCATTTGCATGGGGTCACGGCTCATTTCAATGTAACACGCCAACGTCCTTCCCAATTTGAATTACTCCGCCTTACGCCTCGGAATTTATGTTACCCTGGCGCAAATGTCTGCGCAAATACTACGAGGATACGGTGATTGCGCCTCTACATTGCGCCGGTCTAACGTAAAGGAGGTGCGCTACGCCGGTCAAAATATGCGCCAATGTACGTGAATCTGGCCCACATTGTTTACTGTGAAAATGACAATTTCAGTTTGGGAGTTAACCACAAGGGGGCGCTAAAGGGGTTATGTGTGACCTAATGTGTGTTTACAACTTTAAGTGGGTGTGGCTGTTGGTGTGACATCATTGATTGTGGCTCCCTATATTAGGGAACACACGATCGATGACGGCGCCACAGTGAAGAATGGGGAAGCTGTGTTTATGCACAGCTCTCCCCGTTCTTCAGTTCCGGGGACCGATCGCGGGACTCCAGCCCGCGACCAACGGCACTTAAAGAGGATGTGCTTGTGCCATTCTGCCGACATAAATGTGCAGGAGGCGGTCCTTAAGTGGTTAATATCTTAGCCAATCGGCTTATCTCTTCTGTGCTGAGTCACATTGGACAGTGCAAAGCCTCGTACACACCATCGGACTTCAAACAAACTTTTCCGCTGATTTTTGTCTGAAGGGAGTTGGCCGGACTTTTGAAACCAAAAAACTTTGTCCGATGGAGCGTACACACGGTCGGATTGTTGGCAAAAAGTCCGACCGCGTGTACGGGGCTTAAGAGAAAGTGGATCATCAATATGGATTATCCGCGCGTTGCGATGTATTTACAAAAGTACAAAATTACGAATCCATTAAACGAAAATTATTATCTAACAAAATTCCGAATTTCGAATCAACGAAAATAAATTAGATAGAATTGCGAATCATTGAGTATAAACGAAAATAAAAACTGTTACGAAAATACGAACGGGTCCGAATAGGAAAACTTGAGTCTTACGAAATTACGAATCTTTACAAATCTACGGAACGAGACGAAACGGAACAAAAAAAATACGATTTTTTTTGTTGTGCACATGTCTAATGGCTAATACAAGCCAGCTGGATGATGATAGTGGTAACAACTACCAAATGGTGCTATTAGCAAACAAAGTGACAATGTATCCAAAACAAAACAAAGAGGGCCAGATCCTCAAAAGAGATACAATGGTGTATCGCAGGAAACACCGTCGTATCTCTGTTTTTTTCCCCGGGTATCTATGCGTGTGATTCCTAGAATCATTTACGCATAGATACAGTGAAGATCCGACAAGTGTAAAACAATTACACCGTCGGATCTTAGATGTAATGACTTCGCTGGCCGCTAGGTGGCCTTTACGCTGATTTCACATGTGCCTATGCAAATGAGCCTAATACGCCGATTCCTGAACGTTTTTACGCCGCCCCGTCGTCGTTTACATCGTTTCCGTAAGCGTAAACCTACCCCTGCTATATGAGGGGTAGCCTTACGAAGTTCCGTCGTATGCCATGTTAAGTATGGCGTCGGGTCAGCGTCGTCTTTTTCCGTCGTTTACGTCGTTTTACTAAGTCGTCCGCGAATAGGGATTTACGTAAACGACGCTCACGTCGGTTTCATTCACGTTTTCCGACGTGAGCTGGAGCATGCGCACTGGGCTATTTTTGCGGCCGGCGCATGCGCAGTTCGATGGATGCGGGGGCGCGCTTAATTTAAATACAAGCCGCCCCCTTTGAATTACGCGGCCTTACGCCGGGCCATTTACACTACGCAGCCGCAACTTACGGAGCAAGTGCTTTGGGAATACGGCACTTGCCCTGTTAAGTTGCGGCGGCGTAGTGTAAATGGCTTACGCTACGCCGTCGGCCAATCTATGTGAATCTGGCCCAGAGAGTCCAAACAGTGAAATAAAGTCCAAAAAAACTGTGCCGTCAAATGAGTGCTTCAAGTAATTTTTACAAATTTATAATGTGCTTTAAATGCAGGTCTTCTTAGTTAGTGGGCACACAGAGCGCTTACCTCCAATATAAGGTCTCGGGGATAAAGCAACTGCAGACGAGCTAACTGGGCAGATGGTGTCTTTAACACAGTATCTTTCCAATGATCCTGATGACAGTGCTGGTCTCCAGCAAGATGGAGGCTCGCAGTGGGATGAGATGGTTAGCCAGAGGAGAAAAACAAACAAAATGCTCCCATTGTGAAGTAAGTTAAAACAGATGAATTCGGCTGCATGTAAATTGAGTTTGGTGGTTGGTCTCAGCTCGGCTCCCGGTGGGTGTGCTATGCGAGGTAAGCCTGCGCTTAGTACGCCCACCCCTCCCACAAAACCACCACACTTACACACACAAGAAATTGGGTTAACATGCACGCACTTTGGCCACGCGGTCTCTAAAAAAAGAGAGGCGAAGGACTAACAGGGCTGGCTGAGCGGGCTAGATCCTCTCACTCCCTCATAGGGGAGTCCCTCTGCCCCGTTGGGCTTCAAAGCGGAGCAGGTAGGGCGGGCTGTGTGGGAGTCCCCCCCTCACACCCGCCATTGCCACCCAGGGGCATGGAGAAAGATGGCAGATTGCCTCTGGGGGAGGCCTGCCCACTCCCAACTCCTGCAATCCGGCTCCACGCACAAAATACACTTAAAAAAAAAAAAAACAGATGAATTCAAGCCTAAAATTAGCCAAACGCGGATAATAATGAAAAAACTCCGAAAGGACGGGCTGGCTCCACGTCACTTCCGGTCATGTGCCTTACGCGTTGCGTCACATCACCTGACTTCATCAGAGGATTCTGATTGGGTGTGTGAAGTTTCCTTTTGTAAACCCTCCAAACCTACACCTACACCTACACAGTGCCAATCCTGACCTCCCTGGGGCCCTTAGCAAGATGACATGTCACCTTAAAGTTGAGAAGCGGGGGGGGGGGGGGTTGGCGCTGCCGACATTGACATGTCACATTAAATATTAAAGTTGAGAAGCGGGGGGAGGCGGTGTTCTGCTGTTGGAAATGAAATCTTACATTAAAGTGAGGTGAGGGGCCGGAAATGATTTCTCACCAGGCGGGGCCTCTAGTAATTTGGGGGCCCTCCGCAACTTTGGGGGGGCCCTAAGCGGCTTGCATAGTGAGCCTATAGGGCGGATCGGCCCTGTACCTACAGTTAAGCCTAGATTGAAGCGGTGTACACACGATCGGTTTGTCCGATGAATTTTACATTGGTGTAAAAAAATAGAACATGTTTTACATTTTTCCTATGGATAAAAAAACAATAGGAAATTCCGATCGTCTGTGTGGAACTCCATCAGAGAAAAATCCATGCATGCTCAGAATCAAGTCGATGCATGCTCGGAAGCATTGAACTTTTTTTTCGGCTCGTCGTAGTGTTTTACGTCACTCGCGTTTTTGCACGGTTGGGATTTTGACTGATGGTGTGTAGGCAAGACTGATGAAAATCAGCTTCATCCGACGAAAAAATCCATCGGATTCTATTCCGTCGGAAATCCGATCGTGTGTACAGGGCTTAAGGCTTACCTGTAGGTGTTTGCAATATCTCCTAAAACTACACGGTTTACGAGATATTCGCCAACAAGAAGGCACGATGTCTACTGCACATGCGCGCCGTAGACAATCGGCGCACTGAGTGCGCCGGATTTCTGAATGGGATCATGCCGGTCCCACGCGCATTCACTGGAGTGACGTCATCGCCGCTCTGGCCAGTCACAGTGCTGGAGCGGCTATACCCGGAAGGCACTCGAAAGAGAGATGTCAGCGGCGGCAGAGGGGAATGAGCAGCGCTTCGAGGGCTTCGAACTCAGGTAAGTCATTCATAATAAGCTAGTATGTTATGCATACTAGCTCATTATGTCTTTCTCTCGCAGGTTTTTTTTTTAGGAAAAAAAATCAGGTTTACTTCCTCTTTAATATCATACGTTTTTTCCTTTACCTTTAGTGCAGTCCTCCTTCACCTTTCCAACCCCTTTAACCTTGAATCTAGTCCATGCCTGAATGGATCCTAGATGAGGCATCTGAGGATTCCTCCACAGAGGGATATTTGGGGATAAAGTCTTCCTAGGATATTTTTTTACACACTAGACCAGCCCTCCATGCCTTTATAGTTGTTACCATTGACAGAGTCAGATCGTATTTAGAGCACTGAGCTACTTTAACTGGTAATTGCGCGGTCATGCAACACTGTGCCCAAACAATATTTATATATATATATATATATTTTATACAAATATAGATTTCTTTTGGTGGTATTTGATTACCGCTGTTTTTTTAATGTTTTTTGCTATATAAACGAAATAAGACAAAAAAATGGAAAACATATATATTTTCTACTTTCTGTTATAAAACATGTCCAATAAAATCAAATTCTTAAAATAATGCAGCGCTAAAAATGAGCAAATAAGGTCCAAAATACAGTCCACGAATAGTACCATATTTGCCAGCGTATAAGACGACCCTCCAGCTAAAATGTTGGTTTTGGGATATACTCACCATATAAGACGACCCCCTTCCTACTAGTCATGCCTCGCCTCACCTCACTGTGCCATTACATGCCAGACTGTGCCACAATTACATGCCTCACTGTGCCACCATTACATTCCTCACTGTGCCACCATTACATGCCAGACTGTGCCACCATTACATGCCAGACTGTGCCACCATTACATGCCTCACTGTGCCACCATTACATGCCAGACTGTGCCACCATTACATGCCTCACTGTGCCACAATTACATGCCTCACTGTACCACCATTACATGCCAGGCTGTGCCACCATTACATGCCTCACTGTGCCACAATTACATGCCTCACTGTGCCACCATTACATGCCAGACTGTGCCATTACATGCCAGACTGTGCCACAATTACATGCATCACTGTGCCACCATTACATGCCTCACTGTGCCACCATTACATGCCTCACTGTGCCACCATTACATGCCAGACTGTGCCACAATTACATGCCTCAATGGGCTAACTTTACTGGCTTTTTTTTATTTTTTATTATTCATTAAAGTAATTTTTCCCAAAAAAAATGCATTTAAAAAGACTGCTGCGCAAATACAGTGCAACATAAAATATTGCAACAACCGCCATTTTATTCTATAGGGTCTTTACTAAAAAGTTATATAATCTTTGGGGGTTCTAAGTAATTTTGTAGCAAAAAAAATAATGGTTTTAACTTGAAAAGAGCCGTCAGAAAAAGGTTTGGTGTTTATCCACATGCCGACCGCCCGCCGCAGTTATACGGCACGTAGCTCTACGTCCTATCTTTAGTGGCCGCTAGGGGCCGCGCGCTCCCTGCTGGCGGTGCGCGCCCCCGCTCGTCCCCCGAGTCCCGCGCGCGTGCCCGGCGGGCGCGATCGCCGCCGGGCGCGCGTGCTTGTTCGTTACAGAGCGGGGACCCGGAGCTTTGTGTGTAAACACAAAGCTCTCGGTCCTGTCAGCGGGACCATGTATGAACAGAATGAACAGTGAACATGAACATGAACAATGTATGAACAGAAGATCAGTGATTTCCCCTAGTGAGGCCACCCCCCCATACAGTTAGAACACACCCAGGAACACACTTAACCCCTTCCCTGCCCCCTAGTGTTAACCCCTTCACTGCCAATTACATTTTTATAGTAATCCAATGCAATGGTCCCAAAAGTTTGTCAAAATTGTCTGATGTGTCCGCCATAATGTCTCGGTGCTGAAAAAAAACGCTGATCGCCGCCATTACTAGTAAAAAAAAAATATTAATAAAACGACCCCCTTTTTTGTAAACGCTATACATTTTGCGCAAACCAATCAATAAACGCTAATTGCGATTTTTTTTTAACGAAAAATATGTAGAAGAATACGTATCGGCCTAAACTGAGGAAAAAAAAATGTTTTTTTATATATTTTTGGGGATATTTATTATAGCAAAATGTAAAAAATATTGAATTTTTTTCAAAATAGTCGCTCTATTTTTGTTTATAGCGCAAAAAATAAAAACCGCAGAGGGGATCAAATACCACCAAAAGAAAGCTCTATTTGTGGGGAAAAAAGGACGCCGATTTGGTTTGGAAGCCACGCCGTACTACCGCGCAATTGTCAGTTAAAGCGACGCAGTGCCAAATCACAAAAAGTGCTCTGGTCTTTGACCAGCAGTATGGTCCGGGGGTTAAGTGGTTAAAAATTCCTAATTTACATACAGAAGAAGTTTATTCCTTTGAAGAGATACAATATTTTCAAAACTTGGCAGGCTGCCCAGACTGACTTTTGGCTGAGAGCAGACAGGAAATTCTTTGCATACCAAAGTGCAGAGAGAAAATTATTTTCATGTCAAAGATCGTGAAACCCTGTATCAAGAATTGCAACGGGGAAAAGATTGCGATAACGATTCTTGACGATTAATCGTGCAGCTCTACCTCACTGAGCCACCATTACATGCCTCACTGTGTCACTGCATACCTCACTGTGCCATTGCATGCCTCGACGATCCCTTACCTTATCCCTGACATGCAGACTCTCAGTCAGACCGCGGCCGTCCATTTTTCAAAAGCCGCGCCTCCTCCTTCTGCTGTTCCGTGATAGGTGGAACACTCAGCTTCCCAGGAGACACTGTGTTAAATGAATGAATGAATGACTTGTATAGCGCAACGCATGCGAACTGAATCGCCTCTGGGCGCTTTTTCCAGCCAGTGTCTGCTTGGCTGGTGCGGTCATTTTTATCCCGTAGGATCTTGACATGCTATGGACACACAGTCATACACACATATATACATATATACTGGGTCAATTTTTGGACAATCCAATTCACCTACCAGCATGTCTTTGGAGTGTTGGAGGAAACCGGAGTACCCGGAGGAAACCCACGCAGACACAGGGAGAACATGCAAACTCCAGGCAGATGGTGTCGTGGTCGGGATTCGAACCAGTGACCCTTTTGCTGCTAGGTGAAAGTGCTACTCACTGGACCACTGTACTGCCCCGCAGTGTTCAGTGTTCTGCTTATCACGGATGCCCTCTCGTCCGAGACCGAGGACGAGAGGGCATCCGTGATAGGCGGAACACTGAACACAGCGTCTCCTGGGAAGCTGAGTGTTCGACCTATCATGGAACAGCACGAGGAGGAGGCGCGGCTTTTGAAAAATGGACGACAGCGGTCTGACTGAGAGTCTGCATGTTACGTTACCGGCGTATAATATGACCCCCGACTTTTAAGAAGAATTTCATGGGTTAAAAAGTCATCTTATACGCCGGAAAATACGAGAAGTAAAAGTGACATAAAAAATCTAATTCATAGAATTGTGAAGGTCAAATGATCAGAAGATAGAAATGGTCAAAGTCACCACGTAATCCACCACCTAATGCAAGATGGACTCTTACCAGAGTTCCAGGACTCTATTACAGAGTCAGATGCGCTCAATGTAATGTATCAGCATGGAACCACCATCACATATCCTTCAAAGGCATGGAGTGTTTAACCACTTCAGACCCGCGCTATTGACATAATACGTCAACAGCGCGGACCTAAGGCGCCAACTGGATGTCTTTGGACGTGATATTTGTGCATTACCCGCGCGCGCCACTGGGTGGCGCGCAGCGGGTAAACACTGTTCCGCTGCATCGCTGGGGATCTGATGCATGTACCTGGCGGCCGCGATGTCCGTCGGGTACGTGCAAACAGATAACAGCAGGGACGTGGAGCTCTGTGTGTAAACACAGAGCTCCACGTGCTGTCAGCGGAGAGGAGAACGATCTGTGTCCCTTGTACATAGGGACACAGCATCGGTCACCTTCCCCAGTCACCCCCCCTCCCCCAACACAGTTAGAACACACCCAGGCAATACATTTAACCCCTTCCTCACCCCCTAGTGTTAACCCCTTCCCTGCCAGTCACATTTATACTGTAATTAGTGCATTTTTATATCACTGATCACTGTATAAATGTGAATGGTCCCAAATTTGTGTCAAAAGTGTCCGATATGTCCGCCGCAATATCGCAGTCACAATAAAAATCGCAGATCGCCGCCATTACTAGTAAAAAAAAAAAAAATATCATAATTCTGTTCCCCATTTTGTAGGCGCTATAACTTTTGCGCAAAACAGTCGCTTATTGCGATTTTTTTTTCCAAAAATACGTCGAAAAATACGTATCGGCCTTAACTGTGAAAAAAAAATAGTTTTAAAAAAAAAATTGGGATATTTATTATAGCAACAAGTAAAAAATATATATATTTTTTTTAAATTGTCGCTCTTTTTTTGTTTATAGCGCAAAAAATAAAAACCGCAGAGGTGATCAAATACCACCAAAAGAAAGCTCTATTTGTGGGGAAAAAAGTCAATTTTGTTTGGGAGCCACGTCGCACGACCGCGAAATTGTCAGTTAAAGCGACGCAGTGCCGGAAGCTGAAATTTCGCCTGGGAACGAAGGGGGTTTATGTGCCCAGTAAGCAAGTGGTTAATGCTTCAAGTATATCTCAATGGTAAGGAAGAGGGTGTGCGTTGTGGATATATAATAGAAAAAAAAAACATCCACATAGTGTAAATCCATAAAACACTCTTTTACTACTCATGACCTCCCACAGAGAGGTCCATCTTTTCTGCCTGAAATGAAGACAGACACAGTTTTTTCTCTACCCATATATCTGGATGAGCCTGAGAGTGTGCCGGAAGTTCTTCCTTGGGAACCTGTCTCCCCCTTCATTCCTGTGAGTCCGTCATATTAAAGGCCGCGGCTCGGCTACTATAGCCAACTGCATATCAAGCTTGCCCTCTGGTAAGCGGCCTCATATCTCGGTGTGGAACTACTTGTCACATCACGGTGGTGTTTGTCCTCGGGATTGTGTATATGTATGCATGTTAGTGCAATTTGGGATCACATACCCACATATGCATTTCATGGACTTGCTTATTATTTGGAATTGAAATTGGATTTTTTTTTTATTATTATTTATTATTGTTTATTATTTATTACTTTTATTGGCGCAGCTTTATTTTCATAGCATTTTTACTCTTTTACTACTAATTTTACACTCTCTCACTATTAGTAATGGCGGTGAGATGCATTTTTTATCGGTACTGCGACCTTATGGTGGACACATTGGACACTTTTGACACATTTTTGGGACCATTGAGAATTTTACAGCGATCAGTGCTATAAAAATGCACTAATTACTGTAAAATTGTCACTGGCAGGGAAGAGGTTATCACTAGAGGGCAATCAAGGGGTTAACTGCGTTCCCTCACTGTGTTCTAACTGAAGGGGAGATGGGACTTACTAGAGGAGATTGCTGTTCATCTATTGTATGAACATACGATCAGTAATTTCTCCCCTGAGGTTCTCACTCTGTCACGAGCGATCGCGGGTGCCCGGCGGTCAGCGCACACTGCCTAGTGGCCACAATGGGAAGGGACGTGAGGTAATGTCGATTTGCCAAGCTGAACCAACCTGCCACAGTGAAACTGTGGTGGCTGGTCGGCAAGTGGTTAATATCCCCCGATTCATAATAGATCTGAGGAAGGTCTGGCGGCTCTAAGGAGTAAAGAGGGAGAGGGGGTCTTAGGAGGAAAGTCTAAGGCACCTGAGGAAGAGGGGGGTCTGAGGGAGAGAGTGGATGTCTGGGAGGTCTGAGGAGAAGAGAGGAGAGGACTCTGAGGAGGAGAGGGGGGTCTGAGGGCTTTGAGGAAGATAGGGCAGTTTGAGTAGGAAATAGGGCAAGTCTGGGGGGTTTGAGAAGAAGGGGGGTCTGAGGAGGAAAGGATCTAAAAAGGAGAGGAAGATCTGGGGGCTTTGAGTAGAAGGGGGGTCTGAGGAGGAAATGGAGGTCTTAGGGACCCAAGGGGGAGGAATGGGATCTGGGGGGTCTGAGAAGGAAAGGGGGGCATGAAGTAGAGAACGATGGCCTGAGGAGGAGAGGCAGGTCTAGGAGACCTAAGGAGGGGGGTCTGAGGAGGAGAGGAGAATAGAGGGGGAGGTCTGGGAGGGTCTGAGGAGGAGAGCAGAGGTCTGTGGTGTTTGAGGAGAAGAAAGAAAGGGTCTGAGGAGAACAGGTGAGGTCTGGGGCTTAGTTTTCCCCCCTTTACTCACAGATAACAGTGTGAATCAGCATTTTCTTCCTCTCTCCGGTCATACACATAACAAGGGGAGAGGAGAAATGGCAGTCTGCCCTCGCTCCACAGAAGCACCAGGCTGGGACTGAGGAGAGTTCTCAGTCTCAGCACCTGTTCTTTTTTGCCACTTGCAGGCTAGAGGGAGGAGAAAGCTGCAGCTCTCTCCAGCTGCAGCTATCCGCTGTTGCTCCTTATGACAGGAGTGACAATTACTCCTGTCAGTGAGGATTAAGGTCCAGGGGGTCTGAGGAGAGGGAAGTCTGGGGTGGGGGTCTAAGGAGAAATGGGGGGGTCTGGGGGGTCTGAGAAGGAGATAGGGGAGTTCTGGGGGTCTCAGGAGGAGAGATAGGTCTGAAGAGGAGAGAGAGGAGGTCTGGGGGGTTTGAGGAAATGAGAGGAGAGGCCCATGGGTCTGAGGAGGAGATGGTGGTCTGGGAGTCTGAGGAGGAGAGGAAGGTCTGAAGGCTCTGAGGAGGAGAGGAAGATCTGAAGGCTCTGAGGAGGAGAGGAGGTCTGAAAGCTCTGAAGAGGAGAGGAAGATCTGAAGGCTCTGAGGAGGAGAGGAAGGTCTGAAGGCTCTGAGGAGGAGAGGAAGGTCTGAAGGCTCTGAGGAGGAGAGGAAGGTCTGAAGGCTCTGAGGAGGATAGGAGGTCTGAAGGCTCTGAAGAGGAGAGGAAGATCTGAAGGCTCTGAGGAGGAGAGGGGGTCTGAAGGCTCTGAGGAGGAGAGGAAGGTCTGAAGGCTCTGAGGAGGAGAGGAAGATCTGAAGGCTCTGAGGAGGAGAGGAGGTCTGAAAGCTCTGAGGAGGAGAGGAAGATCTGAAGGCTCTGAGGAGGAGATGAAGGTCTGAAGGCTCTGAAGAGGAGAGGAAGATCTGAAGGCTCTGAGGAGGAGAGGAGGTCTGAAGGCTCTGAGGAGGACAGGAAGATCTGAAGGCTCTGAAGAGGAGAGGAAGATCTGAAGGCTCTGAGGAGGAGAGGGGGTCTGAAGGCTCTGAGGAGGAGAGGAAGATCTGAAGGCTCTGAGGAGGAGAGGAGGTCTGAAAGCTCTGAAGAGGAGAGGAAGATCTGAAGGCTCTGAGGAGGAGAGGGAGGTCTGAAGGCTCTGAGGAGGAGAGGAAGGTCTGAAGGCTCTGAGGAGGATAGGAGGTCTGAAGGCTCTGAAGAGGAGAGGAAGATCTGAAGGCTCTGAGGAGGAGAGGGGGTCTGAAGGCTCTGAGGAGGAGAGGAAGGTCTGAAGGCTCTGAGGAGGAGAGGAGGTCTGAAGGCTCTGAAGAGGAGAGAAAGATCTGAAGGCTCTGAAGAGGAGAGGAAGATCTGAAGGCTCTGAAGAGGAGAGGAAGGTCTGAAGGCTCTGAGGAGGAGAGGAGGTCTGAAGGCTCTGAAGAGGAGAGGAAGATCTGAAGGCTCTGAGGAGGAGAGAAAGATCTGAAGGCTCTGAAGAGGAGAGGAAGATCTGAAGGCTCTGAGGAGGAGAGGAGGTCTGAAGGCTCTGAAGAGGAGAGGAAGATATGAAGGCTCTGAGGAGGAGAGGAAGATCTGAAGGCTCTGAGGAGGAGAGGAAGATCTGAAGGCTCTGAGGAGGAGAGGAAGATCTGAAGGCTCTGGGGAGGAGAGGAAGGTCTAAAGGCTCTGAGGAGGAGAGGAGGTCTGAAGGCTCTGAAGAGGAGAGGAATATCTGAAGGCTCTGAGGAGGAAAGAAAGGTCTGAAGGCCCTGAGGAGAGGAGGGGTCTGACAAGGAGTTTTTTTATATATATTTTTGGTGATATTTATTATAGTAAAAAGTAAAAAATATTGTATTTTTTTTTTAATTTAAGTTATTTATTTGTTTATAGCGCACCAAAAGAAAGCTCTATCTGTGGGGGGAAAAGGACGTACATTTTGTTAGGGTGCAACATCGCACGACCGCGCAATTGTCAGTTAAACTGATTCAGTGCCGAATCGAAAAAAGTGCTCTGGTCAGGAAGGGGGTAAATTCTGCCGGGGCTGAAGTGGTTCAAATAAGGTATTCAATGATAACGCAGGTTTTTTTTTTTGTTTTTTTTACTAGCATGTTAATGAGGAGGGCAAATGGAATGTAAAATATAAGCAGTTCACCCTTTAACAGTTCCTACTTTTATCGTTACTGAACCCCTTTAACCTCAGATAACGTGAATAAAACCAAACGCGGTCTAATTTTCGAGTCCAATAAAATCAATGTTGAATCTACTTTGTCAGCTTTCCCTTGGGTCAAGCTTCCTGACCTTTCTCCAATTCACAGTTTAACAAAACTCATGTATTTAATCACGGCTAAAAAGCGGCGTGACATTGAATTCATTCAGAAGCCGCTCCGCCATTCAGCTGGCGCTATTTATAATTCATAGGAATACAGAGGCTTCACGTATTCAAATTGCCTAGCTCCAATTTACATCTGTCACTCCTCTCATGATGAGAATAATATGACATATGGTGGAATCTATCAGCAATTACATTCTGAACGCCCCCCCCCCTGAATTACCTTCAGCAATATTACAATAATCTGCAATCCGCTCAAAAACATTATGAAGGTTACAAGTTGTGAAATAAGATACCAGAGAGAGGAAATTGCACACAACATCGATGCCGACATATGTCTGCAATTCAGTTATATATTTACTTACGACATGTAACAAGATACATTTATGAAATGTTTCCAATATTGGCTTGGAGGGCGTCTCTAATAAATCTGTAACATATTTGTCAGTGCATTTTGGGAAGAAATTAGTAGCTAAGGGCTGATTCGGCACCATTTATCTTCTTGGCGCCCATGTAATGCATACACTATAGCCCAGATTCACAAAGCACTCACGCCGACGTAAGTGCAAATGTGCGCCGGCGTATCTGTGCGCCGGACCCACAAACTAGCATACGCCTAAAAACTGCCCACCTTAGGCCGACGTAGCTTACGTACGCCGGCGTAGCGTGGGCGCACTTTTCGTCTGGACGCATGTTGCTGCTCCCATTAATTAGGCATTCAAATATGCAAAGCAGGGAAATACGGAGATTCACGAACGTACGTGCGCCCGACGCATGCTACGCGAGGTGCACGTAAATTGTACGTCAGGAGTGTGTTGCACTCAGAATGCTTTGTTCACTGATGTGCAGTCAAGTTGGGACAGGAAGGGGCCATCCCCAAAATGTCCCCACAAAGTTTGGAGCATGAAATTGTCCAACAAATCTTGGTATGCTGACCCCATAAGAGTTCCCTTCACTGGAAATAAGGGGCAAAGCCCAACCCCTGAGAGGCCAAGCCCAACCCCTTAAAAACACCCCCACACCATAATCCCCCCTCCACCAAATGATTTGCACCAGTACACAAAGCAAGGTCCATAAAGACATGGATGAGCGAGTTTGGGGTGGATGAACTTGACTGGCCTGCACAAAGTCCTGACCTCAACCCTATAGAACAACTTTGGGACCAGTTTACTGTCCTTAAGACTTTAGGGGGGCCGGACTGTGCCCAGTGGGAGTAAACAATGTCCGATCTTTGGTATTAGGGGGAGAAATAGTTGGTGTCCATGGGAGGAAATGTGCCCATTTTTTGTTGTTAGAAGAAACAATGCAAAAATCTTTGATGTCACCGGAAGGAATACTGCCCCATTGTTGGTGTCAATGGCAGGAATAATGACTCAAGGGGCGGATAAAGGCAAGGAAAGGGCCGCAGTTTGGAGACCACTGCTATAGTGTATACTAAAAATATATAGATTTTTGCTGTGCGCCGCTAAAGTGTTCGGGTTTGGCTTGAAGAAAAAGTGGCAACCCTAAGGGGGAGGCACACCATACCCAGGGATGGACTGGCCATTGGGACTACCGGGAGTTTCCCAGTGGGACGATGGCTCAGTGGGCCCTCCTCCGCTCCAGAGAAGCAGGGGGAGGAGCAGGGGGGACGGCAGAGGAGCATGGGGGGACCAGAAGGAGCATGGGGAAGGGGACAGACAGCTGACTCAACAGCTATGGCCTGGGAGTTTCTCACTTATGCCTAATCTTGTCCCATAAAGGGGGGCACCGAACCGATTATTTTCCCCCCGGGTGAAATAATGTCTAGCTTCCCCACTGGTACTGCCTATACGAGTACCAGTACCAGCCGTTCTACTCTAACAAAGTAGAACGGCTAGTGGCTAGTAAAGGGGAAGAGGGGGCTTGGGTGGCTTGCGGTCGTTGTCCGGCCACCATAGGAGAGACCTGTCAAAGTGGGCCAGTCTGAATGAAGTCCAGGTCCAAATTTTCGTCCCAGTCCAGCCCTGGCCATCCCCAGGCCATCTTAATAGCATCACGGGCCCCTGGGCAAAGTAATGCTCTGGGGCCCCTACAATGATGACAGTGCAGGTAAACAGACATCAAGTAGGTAGGAGGCAGACTGCATCCACTGTGTATCTATCACTCTCTGTGCCATCATGGGGCCCCCAATTTCGGGGAAGCGTTGGACTCAAGGACCAGCTGCTTTGGAGAAAGTGCAGGGGCCCCTTCATGCAGCTGGGGCCCCTGGGCAGTGCCCAGGTGCGCCCTCTCATTAAGACAGCTCAGACCATACCCACATAATGTTAACCCCTGAGACACAAAACATTAACTCTTCGCTTACCCAACACGATTAATATTTAGACACCTGTCTTCCTATATATTCGCAGAATCTCCGCTATCAAGTTTTGAAGCTCTAGTTAATAATTAGTGGAATTCTCTGCTGTGTTAACGACGGTGCAAGCCTAACCAGGGCTGAAAACATCTAATAACCATGATAACTAGATTCCATCACATCATTTTATGGGGGGGGGGGGGGTGGAAGCTCCAGAGAGTTCTCCTGGCCGTAATATGCAGCTTTAATTCTCTCTCCTGCAATGATAAATAGGGGAAGTGGTTGCAGATCCAATTAGCGAGAAGCACTCTAGAACGAATATCCCCACCAGAACTCTTGCGCTCAATCCCGCGTGACCTCTCTTATTTCCTTGCTCGTAATTAGAGGCACTCAGGGGGGCCCCGGAGGACGATTCCAACACTCAAGAGTCAACTCAATTTCATCCAAGAGGTCTTTGAAGAAGACTTCCCATTACCGCGAAGATGCTTCTTATGGCTCTATGCAAAGCAGCACTTAGTAAGAATTTAGGAATCTCTTATTCTCTGAAAACTTTTGGTAAGATGTCACTTCTTTTTTTTTTTGTGTATTTTTGTGCGTTAACTCGAGAGAGAGAGAGAGGAGCCGGACTGCAGGAGTTGGGAGTAGGCAGACCCTCCCCCCGGGGGCAATCGCCATCCTTCTCCATGCCCCTGGTGGCGATTACGGGTGTGAGGGGGGGCCTCCCACTCGCCCCGCCCTACCTGCCCCTCTTGGGAGCCAAACTGGGGCCCAACGGGACCCCAATGGGGCAGAGGGACTCCCCCTATAAAGGAGTGAGGGGGCCTAGCCCACCCAGCCAGCCCCGTAGGTCCTTTGCCTCTCTTTATTTTAGGAGACCGCATGGCCAAAGTGCGTGTGTGTTAAACCAATTTCGTGTGCGTGCAAGTGTGGTGTTTTTTGTGGGGGGGCGTACTAAGCACAGGCGTACCTTGCATAGCACACCCACCGGGAGCCGGGCTGAGACCACCAAACTCAATTCACATGTAGGCGAGACCGGGATCCGAACCCTTGGCTGCAGAGGTGAACGGCTTGTCAGCGCAGTGCCAATCACGTTGAGCCACCACAGCGAAGATGTCACTTCTGAGGAAGTCTGGGTTCTATACAGGGCCACTCAGGGCTGGACTGAGACAAGGATTTGGCCCTGGACTTCATCCAGACCGGCCCACTTTCATTTTGCAACCAAGCATAAGAACAGTATATAAACTTTACGCAATTGTGCAAAAAAACATAGTGGGCCAGATCCACAAACAATTACGGCGGCGTATCTCCAGATCCGCTGCCGTAATTTCAAATCTGCGCCGGCATATCATTGTTTTGTATCCACAAAACAAGATACGCCGGTATTCTGCGTAGATACGCTGTCCTACGCCGTCGTCCTAAAGTGTCCTATTTACGCTGGACGCTAGGGGCGCTTCCACTGTCGAATATGCAAATTAGGTAGATACGCCGATCCACAAACGTACGTACGCCCGGAGCAGTGTTTTTACGTCGTTTGCGTAAGCGTAGGTCCGGCGTAAAGTTACCCCTGCTGTATAGAGGTGTACGTAATATTATGGGTATGGACGTTGGGCCAGCGTCGTTTTTTATCCGTCGTTCACGTCGTTTGCGTAAACCGTTCGCGAATAGGGATTTGCGTAAGTTACGTTCACGTGGTTTTCATTGATGTTTTGCGACGTGATTTCGCGCATGTGCACTGGTATACTTCCACGGCCGGCGCATGCGCAGTTAAAAAAAAGCGTTGTTTGCGTCGGGTCATCCATAATTGTAATAAAATACGCCCCCCACTAGTAAATTTGAATTACACCCCCGTACGCTGGCCTATTTACGCTACGCCACCGTAAGTTACAGCGGCATTACTTTGTGGATAAGGATACACCACTGTAACTTACAGCGGCGTAGAGTAAATGGGACACGCCGCGCCGGCGGGGCAGGTATGTGGATCTGGCCCAAGGATTCCTCGCTGACCTCTTTTATTATTTCACTTATCCTCCTCTGTTTTTTTTCTCATGAAGTGGAGGGGCGAGCCGCGCAGCCATTACTTTGACAGGCTGTCACTGAAACCGGCCCACTGAGCCATCGGCCCACCGGGAAACTCCCTGTAGTCCTAATGGCCAGTACATGCCTGGGGCAAAACTTGAAGAGGAAATATGGACAGCCGCACACTTTCACCACCTTCCTGCCCAGGCCAGTTTTCCGCTTTCAGCGCTCTCACACTTTGAATGACAATTGCACGGTCATACAACATTGTACCCAAATTACATTTGTATCATTTTTGTGAGACAGATGGAGCTTTCTTTTGTTGGTATTTAATTACCCCTGGGGTTTTTCTTTTTTGCTAAACAAATGAAAAAAGGCAGAAAATTTTGAAAAACAAAATAGTTTTTCTTAGTTTCTGTTATAACATTTTTTAAATAAGTAATCTTTCTCCTTCACTGATGTGCACTGATGAGGCTGCACTGATGGGCACTTATGGGCACTGATGAGGAGGCAGTAATATACAGCAATGATGAGCACTGATAGGCGGCACTGATATGCGGCACTGATAGGTGGCACTGATAGGCAGCACTGATGGGCCCCAATGGGCAGCATTTATGGGCACTGATGGGCACTGATGAGGAGGCAGTAATATGCAGCACTGATGGGCGCTGGTAGGCGACACTGATGTGCAGCACTGATGCCTCAAAGAAGCTACTTGCAGGTATTGTACAATGTCTGCAGTCTCTGACCATCTCCTGTACCATGTCTGCAGTCTCTGGTCGTCTCCTGTATCCTGTGTGCAGTCTATGACCATCTCCTGTACCATATCTGCAGTCTCTGATCGTCTCCTGTACTATGTCTGCAGTCTCTGACCATCTCCTGTACTACGTCTGCAGTCTCTGACCATCTCCTGTACTACGTCTGCAGTCTCTGACCATCTCATGTACTATGTCTGCAGTCTCTGACCACCTCATGTACTATGTCTGCAGTCTCTGACCATCTCCTGTACCATATCTGCAGTCTCTGATCGTCTCCTGTACTATGTCTGCAGTTTCTGACCATCTCCTGTATCATGTCTGCAGTCTCTGACCATCTCCTGTACTACGTCTGCAGTCTCTGACCATCTCCTGTACTACATCTGCAGTCTCTGACCATCTCATGTACTATGTCTACAGTCTCTGATTATCTCCTGTATCATGTCTGCAGTCTCTGATCATCTCCTGTATCATGTCTGCAGTCTCTGACCACCTTGTGTACTATGTCTAAAGTCTCTGATTATCTCCTGTACTATGTCTGCAGTCTCTGATCATCTCCTGTACCATGTCTGCAATCTCTAAATTATCTCCTGTAGTATGTCTGCAGTCTCTGACCATCTCCTGTACCATGTCTGCAGTCTCTGGTCGTCTCCTGTATGCTGTCTGCAGTCTATGACCATCTCCTGTACCATATCTGCAGTCTCTGATCGTCTCCTGTACTATGTCTGCAGTCTCTGACCATCTCCTGTACTACGTCTGCAGTCTCTGACCATCTCCTGTACTACATCTGCAGTCTCTGACCATCTCATGTACTATGTCTGCAGTCTCTGACCACCTCATGTACTATGTCTGCAGTCTCTGATTATCTCCTGTATCATGTCTGCAGTCTCTGATCATCTCCTGTATCATGTCTGCAGTCTCTGACCACCTCATGTACTATGTCTGCAGTCTCTAATTATCTCCTGTATCATGTCTGCAGTCTCTGACCATCTCCTGTACTACGTCTGCAGTCTCTGACCATCTCATGTACTATGTCTGCAGTCTCTGACCATCTCCTGTACTACGTCTGCAGTCTCTGACCATCTCCTGTACTACGTCTGCAGTCTCTGACCATCTCCTGTATCATGTCTTCAGTCTCTGATCATCTCCTGATCATCCACTGATAGTGGGGGGGGGGGGGGGTGATGTTGCGTGAAACGCCGTGCAGCGCCACCTCCCTGAAATGGGGTTTTGGCAGGTTGGGATGTCTGGGAGCCGATAAGAAGGTTTGGTTTTTATAATGTACTTTGTGATACTCGCAGTATTTAGATTTCATTTACTAGCAACCGTTGACAAGCAGGCAGATAGTTCGTGATGAGCCAATTGTAGAAACTGGTCATTTTGTCCTCACTGACCAAAAGGGGCCAATATATATATAAAAAAAAAAAATGTAATGTATCTTCTGTTGATGAGCTGGTGCATGACTGATTTGTCCAAATATGACTGTGTACTTTGTAATGACATGGTGCATTCATAAGGCCATAGACCATGTAATTAACTTGAGACTTTCAGCATTCATTTGGGCTTTTATTCCAACAAGGCCAAAGCAGATCATTTCTGCGAAGAGGACTGTGGGTTCTGCTTCGCTGAATATCACTGGCACAACCGTACAAGTGACAAAAACAAATAATGAATTATCAGGCAAAAGCAGAGTCCATAAAGCAGGCATCAGTCTGGGTAGAATCCATTCAGGCAGAGCAGAGAACCTAAAAGCAGAGTTCAAGGCCGACAGGGCCCCTCTGAACATATTAAAACAATATTTTCACAAAAAAACTAAACTAAATTATACTTTTAAAGACGTATGTAGCACCCTGGGGTTTAGTCGGGGAGCTCCTCACAAATGTACTTGCTGGGAATCGTCATCTTGGTCGATTGATAGTGATCTATTGAGTTCTCCCTTAGTTTGGCCTTGTCGCACTTTTCTCTTCTACCACTAGGTGACACGGGTTCTTGGCGGAACTGTCAGGGCTGGGCTCAGCCTTTCCTTCTCTGAGCTGGCTGCTCAGCTGTCGGCTAATTGCCAGCTCCTATCTCTCCACAGTGACTCACCTGACGATGATCCTGCTCGTCAGTCCTGCCTACTTAGGCCCCTTTCACATGTCCGCTCCGCTCGTCCGTTCATTACAAGTCCGTTTACGGACTTGTAATGAACCCCTATGGGAGCGGACCCATTAGCGGATGATGCATCTGCTAACGTCCGCAAGATCCGCATCCGTTTTTTCGGATGAAAGAATGTCCTATTTTTCTTCCGTCCGGCCAAACGGATCGGATGCAAACGGACAGACGGTCCGTTTCCATCCGATTCCCCATAGGGGAGAGCGGAGGAGAGACAGGGCGGTCCCTGCACAGTGTGCGGGGACCGCCCTGTCCACCTGACAGCTCAGCCGACGGACACACGGAGCGGACCGAAAAACGGTCCGCTCCGTGTGAAAGGAACCTTAAGCCGTCTAGCTCAGTTGCTCTCTGCCTTCGCCTTGGTCAACATCACAGAGACTTTCTCCTGGGTTCCTGTTGAAGACTTGCTTGGCTGATGTCCCTTCTGGTTCCTTATCCTGCTGGCTGTTCTACTACGTTTATCTCTGGCTCCCTGACGTTTGGCTTGGCTGGCTATCCGATCTGGTTCCTGAACTCTGGCTATGTTTTGACTACGCCTACTCTGTTTAGCTTTTTATTATTATTATTATTATTATTATTAAACAAGTGTGATTTAACTGTACTTCTATCTCGGTCTGATTCATGGTTTCTGACAGGTACTAGATATGAGAAGGGAAACCCAAGGTCAGGTTATAAGTATAGGGGGTATCTCAGCCAATGGGCAGGGGTTTTCTTGAATCCCATGGCTTGCTGGGATAACCTATATATTCGAGTGAGGTCAGGTGATCTGTGTTCTGGGCGGCTGTCTGTTTGGATGTGCGTCGTACCCCCCCCCCCCCCCCGGCTGCTAGGCCGGAGATTGGGCCTAACCCAGGGGCATCCGGCATCTGTCTAAGGGCCTATCCAGAAGTGAGAGAGCAGTGCAGGGTTGGGATTGCAGCTTGCAGTCCAACCAAAAGTGACAGTTCTGCCAGCCGGAGAACCTGTCGTGGTCGGAGGAAGAGGGGAAGCTGTCACCACAAAGGGGCCAACCACCTTATTACCAGGGACCACAGTGAGTAACTGAAGCAAGCACCGGAGCAACATTCTCACCAAATGGGCACTGTGGAGAATCGGGAAACTTCAGGAGGTGATCAAGTCAGGGACCCAACGCCGCGCAGAGGGGACGCTTGCAGAGCAGCTTTGTGAGTCGAGCCAGGGACCGAGACAGTTATCAGGGGTGAAGCTTGAGAAGTATCTGGAGTGCCAAGCTAGGGACCCAGCAGGGAAGCAGGGGTGACGCTTGACGGAGAAACCACCGCCAACCTTGGAGGAGCTCAAGGGATTCAGAGTCAGTGAATCAGTGGGTCTAGTGAGAGAGACCGGGAGCTCAGTGTTGAAGAACTACAAGAGGCAGTTGTAGTGAAGCTGAAAGAACTGTTAAAGACTGTTACCATAGGAGACAGCGTTCCTGCATGTGCAGATGTGACACCTTGCTGGGTCCTTTCCCTGCACGGCTGTTCTTCTATTAAAGTCTCGGAGTCTGCCAATTGAATCTACAACTACTTAAGAGTGTCCTGGCCCTAACCCTCTTTCCCCCAAAAATACAAAAAGGACTGTCAAAAGAAATAAAACCTCTTTTACATCCAAGAAGTGTCTGGCGCCCAACAACTTTCACTATCTTCACACCCACTATGCCTCACAACCCACCACATACTGAAGGACGCCAGCTATCTTTGGCCTTGGAGGTCCCCATTAGACTGAAGACCTTGCTACACTTGAAAATACATTTTTGTTTTACAATTTGTTAGTTATACGTTTTGTTAATTTTATTTTTTTACAATTTTTTATTTTTTTTACAATTTGTAAAAACTTTATTTTTACATTTTTTATTTTTTTTACAATTTAATTTTTTTTCTTTACAATTTGTAAAAACTTTGGGCCAGATTCACAGAGCCCTTACTCCGGTCTATCTCGCGTTACACCGGAGTACTTTCAAATTACGCGCGTCGTTTCATTAGTCTGAATCCTCAAACCATGAAACGACGGCTTGTACGTGTTTGTACGCCTTCGGATCTACGCTGCAATAAATTTGCGCCCGCTGGGTGGATTTCCCGTCGTTTTCCGCGTCGGGGTATGCAAATGAGCTTTTTCCGACGATCCACGAAGTTACGAGCGTCATTCGCAATCTCTTACGGCATCTGTAGTCATCTTTTTGCCGCGTAAAGTTATTCCAGCTTTTAGCTGGTCTAATATTAGACAGCCCATGTTAAGTATGGCCGTCGTTCCCGCGTCGAATTTCAACGTTTGTTTTTGTTTTTTTACGTAAGTCGTCCGGGAATAGGAATGTATGTAAACGACGCTACTCAAACAACAAATGACGTATCGACGTTATTTCGCGCAATGCACGGCGGGAAATTTCTGAACGGAGCATGCGCAGTTCGATCGCCGCGGGGACGCGCCTAATTTAAATGCTTCACGCCCCCTAATCGCGTATTTCGATTCCGCCGCGAGAAATACACTACGCCGCCGTACCTTACGGGCCAAAATCGACATGAATTCGTCGTAGAGCCAGGTAAAATACGGTGGCGTAGTGTATCTCTGATACTCTGCGCCAATGTAATTGTATCTGAATCTGACCCGTTGTTTTTACAATTTTTTTTCTTTACAATATGTAAAAACATTATTTTTACAAATTTTTTTTAAACTTTTTTTTGATGGCCATATAGGGTCATTGATGTGACACGCTTTGTATTCCTATAGCTGTTGGGGCGGGGCATGCCCCCGCCTTCAGCTTATTGGCTCAGGAGTGACAACTTGTTACCGGATTTGGCCAAACCCCAAGCTCACCGCTATTTTTCTCTTGCTCAATTTATATTTACAATGCAATTTCTGTTCACAATACACAGCAGACAGGAAACTCCACATATTATAGCGGCGCCCATACTTGGATTGAAATGCAGAAATAAATAAGAGAGGCAATTACCGGAGGTACCTGGGAAAATAGTAGTAAATATGTAGTTTTTAAACTGAACAAACACATTTAAATATGTACAGACATTTATCCCCAACAATACGGGGCCGTATTAGAAGCGGATTTCGCCTGACAGCGTAATTTAATACGTAGTTCTGTTCCATTTAAATCACGGCGCTCGAGAGAAGGAAAAACCGAAAATTAAGAGCGTCACATTTCAAGCTGGTAAATGCTTTCTGGCATTGCTGTAAATCCGGCTTTAGCACTCCGTGCAACAGTGACAAGCCGCGGTAACTCACAAAAAATAAAATATTCAAAATACAATGAAGGCAACAAAATAATAGGTCATAAAGCGCCGCAAAGTCTTCCCGTACATCACTTATATTTACAGGGGGTGTAAACACTTTTTTGTGATGGAATAGAAGTGGTCCTCTGGTCCTTTAACGCTTGATCAGCTGGTCCATGATCCATCCATGATCCATTCATGATCCATTATCAATGATCCATGATCCATTCATGATCCATAATCCATTATCCATGTTCTAACCATGATCCATTGTCCATGTTCCATCCATGATCCATGTTCCATCCATGATCCATCCATGATCCATTATCCATGTTCCATTATCCATGTTCCATTCATGATCCATTATCCATCCATGATCCATGTTCCATCTGTGATCCATGTTCCATCCGATCCATGATCCATTATCCATGTTCCATCCATGATCCATTTTCCATCCATGATCCATGTTCCATCTGTAATCCATGTTCCATCCATGATCCATGTTCCATCCGATCCATGATCCATTATCCATGTTCCATCCATGATCCATTTTCCATCCATGATCCATGTTCCATCTGTGATCCATGTTCCATCCATGATCCATGTTCCATCCATGATCCATGTTCCATCTATGATCCATGATCAATGATCCAATTTCCAAACATGATCCATGATCAATGATCCATGATCCATGTTTCATCCAGGATCCATGAGTCATGTCCCATACATGACCTATGATCCATGATTCATGTTCCATCCATGATCTATAAACCATGATTCATGTTCCATACATGATATATGATCTATGATTCATGTTCCATCCATGATATATGATCCATGTTTCATCCATGATCCATGTTCCATCCATGATCTATTATCCATCCATGATCCATGTTCCATCCATGATATATGACCTATGATTCATTTTCTATCCATGATCTATGATCCGTGATCCATGTTTCATCCATGATCCATGTTCCATCCATGATCTATGATCCATGATCCATGTTCCATCCATGATCCATGTTCCATCCATGATCTATTATCCATCCATGATCCATGTTCCATCCATGATCCATCCGTGATCCATGTTCCATCCAGGATCCATGTTCCAGCCATGATCCATGTTTCAGCCAGGATCCATGTTCCAGCCATGATCCATGTCCTTGCTGCAGAAAAGGGGCAGCAGCTAAAATATGCATTGATTGCTTAAACTGAGCCACCCCCCCCCCCTTTCTCTACCACAAGGCTTCACTTTATGATTCCCCTTGTAAAGATAGTGGTGGCAGCACATGAGAGCCAAGTGATGGATCAGCCTGGACAGGTAATTGTTCTTATTTTAAAAGTCAGCAGCTGCAGTATTTGTAGATGGTCACTTTAAAAAAAAATTGACCTCTGCTTTAAGCCGTCCAGCCCAGGTGATCTCTGCCTTCGCCTGGTCAACATTACAGAAACTATCTTCTGTGTTCCTGTTAAATTCTTGCTTGGCTGAAATTCCTTCTGGCTCCAGATCCTGCTTGCTGTTCTACTATGCTGATCTCTGGCTTCCTGACTTTCTGGCTTGTCTGACTATCTGTTCCGGTTACCGAACTTTGGCTGTTTTGACTATGTTTGTTCTATTTACTTTTATTATTAAACAAGTGTGATTTAACTGTACTTTTGCCTTGGTCTGATTCATGGTTTGTGACAGCCTCTTTTTAGCCCCTGTGTTTTCCATCTTTAAATGGAGGAGAGAGATACATTGTATCTCTCTCTCTCTCTCTCTCCTTGCAGAGAAAAAAACTGTGTAAAAAAGCATAATAATAATAATCAAAAAAAATATATAAAAATACCTAGATCAAGGTTTGATCTACAGTGGGAAAAATTATTATTTGATCCCCTGTAGAGTTTGTAAGTTTACCCACTTACAAAGAAATGAAGTGTCTATAATTTTGTATCACACTTTATCACCCTCTTTAAGCCGTCCAGCCCAGATGATCTCTGCCTTCGTCTTGGTCAACATCACAGAGACTATCTCCTGTGTTCCTGTTAAAGACTTGCTTGGCTGACATTCCTTCTGACTCCAGATCCTGCTTGCTGTTCCACTACGCTGATCCCTGGCTTCCTGACTTTCTGGCTTGTCTGACTATCCATTCCGGTTATTGAATTTTGACTGTTTTGACTACATTTGTGCTCTTTACTTTTATTATTAAACAAGTGTGATTTAACCATGAATCGGTCTGATTCATGGTTTCTGACAGCCTCTGATTGGCCCCCGTGTTTTCCATGTTTGAATGAAGTAGAGAGATACATTGTGAGATAAACTGTGTATACAAGCATAATAATAATGAAAAAATAAAATAAATATAAAGAATACCTAGATCAAGGTATGATCTACAGTGGGGAAAATTATTATTTGATCCCCTGTAGAATTTGTAAGTTTACCCACTTACAAAGAAATGAAGTGTCTATAATTTTTTATCACACTTTATCATCCTCTTTAAGCCGTCCAGCCCAGATGATCTCTGCCTTCGTCTTGGTCATCACAGAGACTATCTCCTGCGTTCCTGTTAAAGACTTGCTTGGCTGACATTCCTTCTGGCTCCAAATCCTGTTTGCTGTTTCACTACGCTGATCCCTGGCTTCCTGACTTTCTGGCTTGTCTGACTATCCCTTCCGCTTACCGAACTTTGTTTTGACTACGTTTGTTTTATTTATTTTTATTATTAAACAAGTGTGATTTAACTGTACTTCTGTCTCGGTCTGATTCATGGTTTCTGACAGCCTCTATTTAGCTCCTGCGTTTTCCATTTTTGAATGGAGGAGAGAGATACATTGGCCCGGATTCACAGACATCGGCGCATATTTATGCCGCCGTAGCGTATCTCTTTTACGCTACGCCGGTGCAGCGCAGAGAGGGAAGCACGGAATTCACAAAGCAAATGCTCCCAACTCTGCGCCGGCGTAGTGTATATTTGTAGGCGTAAGCCGGCGTAAGTGGAAGTAGGTGGAAGTGGGCTGGAAGTGGGCGTGATTCATGTTAATGAAGCGTGACCCCATGCAAATGATGGGCCGGGCACCAGACAAGTACTTAAAATAAACTGCGCATGTGTCGGGACATGGACGTATACCCGTGCGCATGCGTACAACCACGTCGGAACAACTGCCTAAGATACGCCGGATCACTGTGTACGCCGTGAATGCCGTAAACGTACGCCCACCCGACGTAACGTACCTACGCCCACCCAGACCCACGTCGGCCCATATTCACAGACGTACAACGTTAAATATGTAGGCTTGTGTTCCCTGGGCCATACCTTTGCATGGGTTGCGCCTGTAAATCATGTGCCGGGCGCAAGTACGTTCATGAATCGGCGTATCTCCCTCATTTGCATATTTGAATAGAAAATCAATGGAAGCGCCAGATGCGTCCAGCATAAATATGCGCCCACTCTACGCCGGCGTAGGCAAGTTACGTCGGTGGGATGAAGTCTGTTTTTAGGTGTATCTTAGTTTGTGGGTTGGGCGCACAGATACGACGGCGCATATTTGTACTTACGCGGCGTATCTGGAGATATGTCGGTGTAAGTGCTTTGTGAATCCGGGCCATTGTCTCTCTCTCTCCTTGCATAGAAAAAAAAACTGTATACAAGCATAATAATAATAATAATAATAATAATAATAATGAAAAAAGAAAATAAATATAAAAAATACCTAGATCAAGGCTTGTTCTACAGTGGGAACAATTATTATGTGATCCCCTGTAGAGTTTGTAAGTTTACCCACTTACAAAGAAATTAAGGGCCAGATTCTCATAGAATTTCGCTTGCGTATCGTAAGCCATTTACACTACGCCGCCGCATCGTACTAGAGCAAGTGCCATATTCTCTAACCATTTGCTCCGTAGTTTGCGTTGGCGTAGCGAAAATGGCCCAGCGTAAGCCCGCGTAATTCAAATGAGGCGGCTTGTATTTAAATGAAGCGCGCCCCCGCGTCGAACGAACTGCGCATGCGCCGGCCGGGGAAAAAGCCCAGTGCGCATGCTAGAGCTCACATCGGAAAGTGTCGTTGAAACCGACGTCAAAACGACGTGAGCGAACGAGTTAGTAAAACGACGTAAGCGACGGAAAAAGCCGACGCTGACCCGACGCCATACTTAACATGGCATCCAACGGCACCCGACGACATCCGACGGTACTTCGTAAGGTTACTCCACATAGAAGCTGGGGTAACCTTACGCGGACAAAAACGACGTACGCGAAGACGGGGCGGCGTAAAAGCGATCGGGAATCGGCGTACTAGCCTCATTTGCATAGGCAAATGAGAAAACAACGTAAAGGCCATCTAGTGGCCGGAGTTGTCATTACAACTACGATCCGCAAGTGTAATGGTTTTACACTTGTCGGATGTTGAAGCGTATCTATGCAAAAGTGATGCTAAGCATCACGCGCATAGATACGAGGCAAAAAAAACGGCGATACGACGGGGTATCTGAGATACCCCGTCGTATCGCCGCTGAGAATCTGGCCCTAAGTGTCTATAATTTTTATCATAGGTGTATTTAAAATGATAGAGCCTAAGCCTTTAGCTGCTTTCCGGCGTGGAGTATAGTATATACCGTATTTATCGGTGTTTACCGCGCACTTTTTTCCCCTTCGAATAATGGGAAAATCGGACCGAGCTCCAACATGGCCGCGTAACACAGGAGCTCCGTCCAGCCACGAGAGAGACAAACAATCCCACCGCACCTACCGACGAAAGACCGGCACCGATCGGACCCTCAGGTCCCGCTGCACACGCCGAGATGACCCGCCAGCGGAAAAACACCCAGTCCCCGAAGAAAGTCACGGACTTCTTCGCGACACGCGGGAACACACAAGATGGCGCCGCCGCGCCGGGGACAGAGCAGGAGACACGAGCTGCAGCAGCGTCCGGACGTCACTCGGGACAACACAGCTCCCAGCAAAGCAACTTGTCCTCGGGCAGCTCCAGTCCCTCCACCAGGAGCCCGGTGAAACAAAAGATGAGAACTGCCTCCCCTGATAGACCATCCAGAGACCCAGGTATGGAGATAAGCAGGCCTCAGGCTCCTGAGGGGACGCAGCTGCCCGCGATAATTGACCCAATGGCTGCATTCCCCACATCAGACAGGCCTGTGTCTGAGACATTTTTAAAAGAAATGTTGATGTCCCTCAAAGCGTCCCTGCATACTGACATGATGGCTGGCATAAATAACTGCCGCAAGGAGGTACAGGCCATAGGAGACAGGGTAGATCAGGTGGAGCAGTGTGTGGGGAACCTCACATCATCCTTCAACAACATGGTGGATGCCCATAGCCACCATAGTGATGAACTTGCTTGGCTGAAAAACAAAGTGGCAGATTTAGAAGACCGTTCCAGAAGGAACAACCTTAAATTAAGGGGGGTCCCCGAATCAGTCCCCACTACGCAACTTCTATCCTACACCCAAGCATTCTTTTCTACTCTGCTACCCTCCTTGTCTCCTCATGATCTCATTGTGGATCGCATACATCGCATACCCAAGCCCTCCTTCCTGCCAGATTCCACTCCCAGGGACGTGTTGCTTAGGGTACACTTCTACCATGTCAAGGAGCAGATCATGGTGGCATCTCGCAGAACAGAAAACAGGCACCCTCCCTACACTGACCTTCAAATACTCCCTGATCTGTCCAGACATACCCTACAACAACGCCGCAACCTGGCGACAATAACCAAAGCGCTGAGGAACCACAACATTGCTCACAAGTGGAAATACCCGGCAAAATTGGTGGTCACCCATGACGGTACGTCAGTCCCCATATCCACGTTAGATGAGGGCTTAGCGATGCTACGCCAGTGGGGTATACTACCGGACCAGACACCTTCAATGGCTCCGACTCCTTCTGCGCCACTTGCCCCATTACAAGAGGATTGGCAGCTGGTCACACGTAAACGTTCTTCTAAAACAAAACACGGTGGTAACGTGTGAATCACTACGAGTATACATAGATACTCTCTCTGGCTACAGGGGTTATACACACTAATCCCTGTTTTTTCTCCCCCTAAATCTTTAGCAGCAGTCATACCTGCACATGGATCAGTTTATGGATCTCTTTCTTATCGTTCCTTCTATTCAAGTGTTTTTGTTTATGTTTTTTTCTCATACCATTTTTTTTGTTGAAGTTGAAAAACCAGAACTACACCATCGTCTCCTCTTGGAAGCAACCGGAGAACACATCCTCCTTCAAGCCACCATCCCGGGTCACAGTGAGTACGATCACCTCATGACATGTCAGACCGCTCACAAACAGCACTATGCCTATTACCTGTTTAACTATTAATGCACGGGGTCTTAACCACCCTGCTAAAAGGATGTCCATGTGGACCGAGGCGAAAACACGCAACGCGGATATCCTGTGCGTCCAGGAAACTCATTTTCAGGAATTTAATGCCCCTAAATGTTCCCACAAGGACTTTCCACATGTTTTCTTGGCTTGCACACCTGGCCGTAAGAAGGGAGGGGTACTACTAGCTATCAGGAATACCTTGTCTTTCCACTTACAGGACGTCACTCCTGACCCCAACGGCAGGTACATCATTTTGAAGGGGGACATTAACTCACAGCCTTTCACAATAGTGGCCTTATACGCCCCAAACTCACACCAGACCCGCTTTCTTGGCAGGCTGCTACGGAAAGTTAAGGCTCAACAATACGGAAACCTTCTAATGTGTGGGGACTTTAATCTCATTATTGACCCAAGCCTGGATACGTCCTCAAAGAACTATAAAGGTTCCACGCAACTGGGTAGTTTGATGCACAGAGAGGAACTATATGATGCGTGGAGATGCCTACATGAGAGTTTGAGAGACTATACTTTTTTTTCACATAGACATTGTTCCTATTCACGTATTGACCTGTTCTTGGTAGATAAGTGGTTGCTACAAAGGGTATCTGCGGCCCGGATTCACGACATAACGTGGTCCGACCACGCAGCGGTGACAATATCCATTGCTGACCAGGCTGCCTCCCCCTCCCCCCCCATCTGGCGCAATAATGTCCGACTAATGCAAGAGCCTCAAATCTCTGACCAAATATCCAAACATCTTGCAGAATTCTTCCTTAACAATGCTCACTCAGTAGACGATCCCTTTACCCTCTGGAGCGCTCATAAGGCGTTCACCAGGGGCATAATGATTCAACTAGGCGCTAGGGAAAAACGAAGACGCACAAACAAACTTGACTCTATCCTTGCTGACATACATGAGCTAGAAACAAAGAATAAGCAGTCACCTAACCAGACTCTCTCGGCGAAACTCTCCAAGTTGAGAACCTCGCTTAAAGATCTATTGACCCAACAATATGATTATCACCTTAGAAAACTCAAACTTAACTCATACGCTAACGCGAACAGAGCGGGCAAATATCTGGCCAATAGACTAAAAGCAACTCGCACGAAATCGAGAATTGACCACTTAATCCATCCCACCCTTAAACATAAAATTACCGACCCTCAGAAGATAGCGGATCAATTCGCTGATTACTATGGTAGCTTATACAACATTAAAAATGATCCCTCCACCCATCAACCCACGCCATCGCAAATTTCAGATTTCCTACAGCGGATTAGCCTACCCTCTCTCTCAGACCCACAACTTCTCTCCTTAAACTCACAATTCACCACCTCTGAGGTAGAAAATGCGATAGCCACCCTACCTAATGGTAAATCCCCGGGACCGGATGGGTTTTCGAATGAATATTTTAAAATTTTTGGTCACCTTCTGGCTCCCCATATGCAATCCATTTTCAATAAAGCCGCAAACACAGCATCGTTTCCCCCTGAAATGTTACAAGCCTACATAGTTACCCTTCCTAAGCCAGGTAAAGAACCAAACACTCCCTCCAACTTCCGGCCAATTTCACTCCTGAATACGGACGTAAAAATTTATGCCAAAATTCTGGCCAAACGCCTAGCAGATCTCATACCATCCCTCATTAAGCGCGACCAGATGGGTTTTGTGAGGGGACGGCAGACCTCAGACGCAACCAGGAGGATAATCAATGTTATTCACCACGCTGAAAATACTCGAACGCCTTCTCTGCTGCTTTCCATAGACGCGGAGAAGGCGTTCGATAGGGTCCACTGGGGTTATATGCAAGCGACTCTATCCAAATTTGGGTTTGATGGACATATTAGAGACGCAATACTGGCTTTGTATTCATGCCCCTCTGCAAGGGTGTACACATCTAGTATGCTGTCAGTGCCATTTCATATCTCCAATGGGACACGCCAGGGATGTCCGTTATCTCCAACGATATTTAATCTCATAATTGAACCCCTGGCGGAGACTATCCGGTCGCTGGCAGACACACGAGGGTTCAAAATCGGCTCGACTCACCATGTCATAAACCTGTTCGCAGATGACGTAATATTGATGCTGACAGACCCGCTCACTTCATTACCTAAAGCACATGACGCACTGGTGTCCTTTGGGGAAATATCTTACTACAAGGTGAACTTCACCAAATCATACATACTGAACCTAGGCCTATCAACAGCGGACCGCCTCCACCTGCACCAAAAACTCCCTTATGTATGGAATGACGACACTATAACATACCTGGGCATCAAAGTGACCAACTCCACTAGATCCCTAGCAGATACTAATCTAAAAACGCTGTTACAGAAACTTAATACACAGGTTATTGGACTGTCCCATAAAGAATTGTCCTGGATGGGTAGGTTGGCCGCCTTCAAAATGCTCATATTGCCACAGATTATGTACATTTTTAGATCCCTACCGATTGCCATTGCCCCAAAATACACCAAAGCACTCTCCAATATTCAATGGCGTTTTCTGTGGGGCACAAAACGGGCACGGTGCTCACGCACCACCCTACTACCTCATAAAAGTGTGGGGGGAGCAGGATTGGTGGACATTCAAGACTACCTCAAGGCGACTAGGCTTGATCAACTCAAGTACTGGTTCCTCCCCTCTGACGCACCACTATGGGTGGACATTGAGAAAGACCTGGCCCCCACGCATGACCTCCCATCACTCCTTCTAGGGGATTCATGGATACCGTGGAATTTGACTTCCACACCCCCGACCATAGCTACTTCAATACAGACATGGAGATCCCTTCTGAACTCCCATCTCCCCAACCAGCGACCTGTACAGCATAAGTTCTCTCTACAATGGTTGGAGGCTCATATACCAATGATATCGCTAAAATTTTTCGACACATATGGTATACACACAGTACACGACTTCATGAAGGATGGGAGACCTAAACCAGTGCAACAAATACTGCAGGAACACAGCCTACCGGCAAGTACGTTCTTTACGTGCACAAGGGTAACACACTTCCTAAAGGCACATCCACCCCCTGACGTTTGCCTTCCAATATCAGTATGGCAACACCTGACGGGAGGTAACATTCACAATAAGGGCATAGCCATATACTATAACTTACTACAAGCCAAGAAGACCTTTCATAAACAGAAGACACATATAAAATGGGAGCAAGACTTGGGGTTCACGTTTACTGAAGCCCAGTGGAAATTTGCTTTCCACGCGATACAAACGGCTTCCCACTGCTCGGGACATTGGGAATTGATGACCAAAATTGTCAACCGTTGGCAATATACTCCCTGCAGACTTGCACTTATGTTCCCCAACACTTCACACCTCTGCTGGAGGAATTGCGGATGCAAGGGCCACCTATTCCACATGCTCTGGGAATGCCCTAGTCTGACTAGCTTTTGGAATCAAACTTTCACACTCATATCTAACATTACTGGGATATTGACCCCCCCCGACCCAGCATTGGCTATCTTACACATTGGTATGGAATCCTTCCCTCATAAAACGAGACAAGTAGTGTCCCACATTCTGCTAGCAGCTAGGTCTCTGATACTACAAAATTGGAAACACGCCACTACACTTAACATCACCGACCTGACTAGGAAAGTACACCAACACCACACATTTGAACGACTGCTAGCAATCAATGCATTGAAATGCTCTTCCTTTGATAAACAATGGGAAGTCTGGACCGCTAAATATGGTTGACTATGTGTATTGCATACTTTCTCTGCATAATTTACTCCAATGTATGCTTCCATGAGAACTTCTGCCTACCATGTTACTGTTAAGATCTGACCTACTTAGAATGAAACATGAGTGGTATGTTTGTTTTTGGTTTTCTTCTTTTTTATCTTTGATTTTGATCTCTGTTTTTGATCTTGATTTACGTTTTACCTTTATATAATCTCTGTATTTTGTAAACTACAATAAAAACTCTATTGGAAAAAAAAAAAAAAAAAAAAAAGAATAATGGGAAAATCGTGGGTGCGCGATATACGTCGATACCCGCTTCCCGCGCTCAGTTTGAACTGAGACGCCGATATATACTGAGTGCAGTACACTCGGGTACATTCGGCTAGGCTCGGCTTCGCTCGTGCTCACGCTCTGTGACGTTTATGCGTGAGCACGAGCGAAGCCGAGCCTAGCCGAATGTACCTGAGTGTACTGCACTCGGTATATATCGGCGTCTCAGTTCAAACTGAGCGCGGGAAGCGGGTATCGACGTATATCGCGCACCCACGATTTTCCCCTTATTCGAAGGGGAAAAAAGTGCGCGGTATACACCGATAAATACGGTATATACTATACTCCACGCCGGAAAGCAGCTATAGGCTTAGGCTCTATCATTTTAAATACACATATGATAAAAATTATAGACACTTAGGGCCAGATTCTCAGCGGCGATACGAGCCTAGCCGAATGTACCCGAGTGTATTGCACTCGGTATATGTCGGCGGAGGCTTTCAAACTGAGTGCGGGAAGCGGGGATTCGACCCGAGGCGCACGCTAGAGAAGCCGGGAGGACACCACTGATACCGAAGACGGAAGCCGGACTGGACAAGGCCGCCGATGGACGCCGCCCAAGACACCAAAACTGTAAGTACTAAAAATACAAAAAAAAAAATGTTTACAGGTCCACATTAGGGGTGCGCGCTATACGCGGGAGTGCGCAATACCCTGATAAATACCAGTAGTTTACAATGTAAAGAAGAGCTTCCTTGAACTGCTAACTCCGGTAATAAACTGTGATTTATCAGCCCATCTTCCCGTCTCTCATTACATTGAACAGCAGAGCCACTTACAGCTTAAAATAAAGAAGAATGACTCGGGGAGATGAAATTAATTGTCTTTTTTTTCCTCCTCCGCCATCTATTTTTTACTCTTTTAGTCAGATTTCTGACACGGAAAGAATTAGTCGCTAATGATAATGTTCTTACTAATATCTTACAGAGCCCTCCCTCCCGCCTCACTGATCTGCCCAGATAGTCGGTGTGATCAGTCGATGTAATTTCCGACAAATGAGCTGCATTATTCATCACTAAGTATCTGCAATCTCGATACTCTGTTACCTTTGGGTACACCGGTGCTCATCTCCAATCCTCTTACCTGTGCTTGGTGCTAGCGGTAGATCATTAGCAATGACGTGATTGTGGGTGTAATGAACATATAACATACTTTCCATGTCAGGAGCTCGGGGGGATCTCTTCCCTTCCAACTCCCTAGAGAAATTGTAATTACAGAGAAACTTCTGCATCTCCATGTCTTTTACGGCAGCAGACACAGTTGACATAGTTGCTTAAAGTGGAACTTAACTTTTTCAAACAACAAGAACTTGTTTTTTTTTTGTTTTTGATAGCTGTTTTATTTTTTTCTGCAACCGAGATACTTGGTACAGCGTAGGTATTTTCTTCTTGTTCGATTTGTTCATTAGGGTAAGGATAATGCAAACTTTATATCAAAATATAACAGTCTTCAGCAGGGCTTTTTTTCTGGGGGAACTTGGGGGAACTCAGTTCCACCACCTCTGGCTCAGACCCTTTGGTGCCTGCTCACCACAATCACTTGTAAACACAGAAGTCTGGTTTCTGTGTTTACAAGTGACAGCTTTGCACTCTGTGTGTAACCCCCTGGACTCTACACTCTGTATGTAATGCAATCCTGGTATTTAATGGCCCCTTAAGACCCTTCTACTGTTTGTGAAATTTGAATGGGGTCGTGGTTGAGTTCCTGCACCTATTTTTTGAGAAAAAAAGCTCTGGTCTTCAGTAAAGTAAAGTAGACATCAGGGTACACTGGAGTGATCAGTGGCGGCCTATGTTTTTTTTGGGGGGGTGGCAAACAACACCCCCCAGTTGGTTGGTGCCATCTCAGTCAGCACCACCAGGGCCGGCCTTTGGGGTGTGCGAGCTGTGCGGCCGCACAGGGCGCCATGGGCAATAGGAGTGCTGTGTGGCCATCACAGCTCGCAGCAGGCCCGGACTGGCCATAGGGCATACCAAGGGGTTGGCAAGAGGGGGCACCTAGAGGCACCTAGATTACCTTATAGCAGAGATCCCCTAACCCCCCCCCCCCCCGCGAGTGAGAAAACTGGCCGCGCGTGGGACACATCAGCAGGGGGATCGGAGCTCACTCAGAGCTCCAGATAGAAAGAGAGAGATGAGCTTTCTTTCTTTCTTTCTTTCTTTCTTTATTTCTCTTTCTTTCTTTCTTTCTTTCTTTCTTTATTTCTCTTTCTTTCTTTCTTTCTTTCTTTATTTCTCTTTCTTTCTTTCTTTCTTTCTTTCTTTCTCCCCTGACCACTCCAGTTCTACTTTACCCAATCCCCATCTCCTACCCACTGCCCCCCTTTTTCAACCCTCCTCCTACTCCCCTACCCCATGGTTCCCAGCCCCCCCACTCCCCCCTCACTCCCAACTTACTATTGCTACTGCGTCGCTTTAACTGACAATTGCGCGGTCGTGCGACGTGGCTCCCAAACAAAATTTGCGTCCTTTTCTTCGCACAAACACAGCTTTCTTTTGGTGGTAATTGATCGCCTCTGCAATTTTTATTTTTTGCGCTATAAACAAAAATAGAGCGACATTTTTGAAAAAAATAAATATTTTTTACTTTTTGTTATAAGAAAAATCAAATAAACTAAATTTTAGTCAAACATTTAGGGCAATTTTTTTTTTAGCCACATGTCTTTAGTAAAAAAAAATCACAATAAAAAAAAATTAGCTACCTAGCGGGAACAGCGACACTAATACAGCGATCAGAAAAATGATCGCTTAGTGACACTGGCAATAGGGAGTGAAAGGGTTAACTAGGGCGGTGATCAAGGGGTTAAAACTTTATTAGGGGGGGTAGGGGGCTACCTTGAACCTAACACTAACTGACTGTCACACTGACACTAACTGCAGTGATCATACATATAATCACTGCATTCAGTGACACTGTGACAGGGGGGAGGGGGTGGGGGGGGGGCGATCGGGGGGGTTAAATGTTCCTATGTGTCTGTGTGTCAGTGTGCTGTTGTGTACACTTACTATGTGATGTGATCTCTCCTCAGTGGTGGTCGAAAAAAACGCAGAGGGAGCGATCACATCACTTCCTCCTTCCTGTGTTTACACAGGAGGAGGAAATGACACGCAGGGGGAGCGCGCGGATTGGCTGGGAGCGATCCGGAGGGGGCGGACAAAAACGAATAGCCGCCCCCTCATCTGGGATCGCTCGGCCAGGTAACCGGACCGCCGCATGTACCGCCGAACCCCCCCAAGGCACCAACGTATATATACGTTGATGTGCCTGTCGGTGCCATTCTGCCGACGTAAATGTACATGCGGCGGTCCTTAAGTGGTTAAGCATCAATAAAATCACTGAAGCAGTGATTTTGATGATGCTTAAAAAAAAGGAAAAATTACTTTAAATATTGTACCTGCTGGGTGTCTATAGTATGCCTGTGAAAACATCTTTGAGAACCCGGGTCTTGCCCGAGGGAACATGTATCAATGGAAAAAGGTTTTAAAAACTGTAGTTTTTCCAGGAATCCTGAAAAATACAACCGTTTTCAAAACTTTTTCCATTAATACATGTTCCCTGGGGCAAGACCCGGGTTCTCAAAGATGTTTTCTGACAATAACTTGCATACAGTATTAGGCTTTAAAATGAGCACTTTTGAATTCCAACGTTCGAGTCCCATAGACGTCAATGGGGTTCTAAATGTTTGTGTGAATGTTTGGTCCTTTCGAAGGTTCTGGTGTGAACCGAACGGGGGGGGGGGGGGGGGGGGTGTTCGGCTCATCCCTAATCATGAAGAATAACATGGGGATATCTCCAGCCACAACCTCAGGAGTGTAGGGCGCATTTTTATTTTTTTTAAACATATCAATAATATCAGGGAAAAAACATGCCCAGTGAAACTACCGTATTTATCGGGGTATAGCGCGCTCCCGCGTATAGCGCGCACCCCTAAAGTTGCCCCCATTCTTGTGGAAAAAACGTTTTTTGTACTTACAGTTTTGGTGTCTTGCGCAGCGTCCATCGGCGGCTTCGGGTGTCCTCCTCGTCGGGGACGGCGTCCGTCTGCGGCTTCGGGTGTCCTCTTCGTCCTTCTGCCGCGTCCTCCCTGTCCTTCTGCGGCGTCCTCCTCGCTTTCCCGCGCCGATTTCGAATACTGCGCCAGCATATACCGAGCGCAGTACACTCGGGTATAGTCGGGCAGACTCGGCTCCTCTCGCGCTGACGTCCTGGACGTACAGGACGTGAGCGCGAAAGGAGCCGAGCCTGCCCGACTATACGCGAGTGTACTGCTCTCGGTATATGCAGGCGCAGTACACTCGTGAATAGTCGGGCAGGCTCGGCTCCTCTCGCGCTCACGTCCTGTAAGTCCAGGACGTCAGCGCGAGAGGAGCCGAGTCTGCCCGACTATTCACGAGTGTACTGCGCTCGGTATATGCCGGCGCAGTATTCAAAATAGACGCGGGAAAGCGGTTATCGGTGTATACCGCGCACCCACGATTTTGCCCTGATTTTTAGGGCAAAAAAGTGCGCGGTATACGCCGATAAATACGGTAATTCAGAGAGGAGCACCACCAATAGTTGGCATCTTGTATTGTCCGCTCTTTGGCAGGGATTTCAAAAAATGTAAATTGTATTTCAGGTTCACTTTAAAACCTTAACTGGGTCTGAGCACAGAATTCATTAAACGCATTGATCTCACCGCAGCCCTTCAGTCCCGGTCTGATTGTGTTGGTTTGTTTATGGTGATAAAATTACCGGCTCACAAATGTGTTTTCTGTGAGACGCAGCCGGAGAGGAGAGACAAGCTCATTTACTCTCCGCAGACACCTTGTGATAACGCCGGGAAGCGGGAAACATCTCGATTGTGGATTTGCGCTGCCAGATCTGACATTGGCCGCTGTAACTCAATCCAACAGGGAACAGATTTTGGAGATGGACAGCTTAGGGTGCTGGATTTGTCCCCAACTGTCCAGGGAAGGAGGACACCATGAGACTCATCCCGACATTTTTTTTTCTAATAAAAAGTCTATTTCATTATCCAATGTGTGAATTTTTTGTTTTCCCCATTTCACAATTTTAGTGGTTAAAAAAAAAAATATATATATATATATTCCACTCCATCCAAAGTATTACCAAAATCTTAAGCCCCATACACACTATGGGCCAGATTCAGGTAGATGGGCGAATCTTTAATTTGGAGTAACGTTTCTCGTTTACGTTACTCCGCCGTAACTTTATGAGCAAGTACTGTATTCACAAAGCACTTGCTCCTAAAGTTGCGGCGGCGTAGCGAAAATGAGCCGGCAGAATTCAAATTGGGCGGGTAGGGGGCGTGTATTATGTTAACTATGCGCGATCCCGCGGCGAACGTACTGCGCATGCGTCGACTGTCAGTGCGCATGCTCCAAATTCTTTCAGGGAACGTCAATGACGTCAATCCCCATTCACGGACGTTTTACACAAACGGCGCAAATTTTTTTTTTTCGACGCGATGACGACGGCCATACTTAACATAGGATACTCCACTAGGGGGCTGCTTTATCTTTGCGCCGCGTATCTCTTACGGAAACGTCGGAAAGTCACTGCGTCGGGCCCGAATACGATCGTGAATTTCCGATTCCCGCTGATTAGCATATTCTCAGCGTTAATCAGCGGGAACGCCCCGCGCGCCATTTTTAAACTTGAAGTTACGATACGACGGCGAAATACAATTACGCCGCTAGTATAGTAACTCCAACCCGGCGTTTCTTGTTTTCTGCTTACAGAAAACAGAAACGCCGGCTCACGACCGAGGTTCTCGCTGGAAACCAACGAGAACCTCGCTGGAAGCTGCATTCCAGCGAGGACCTCGGCCGTGTTTACGCTTCTGGCTCGCCCCGCCCGTCGGGAATCCCGTCGAGCGAAAAGAGAGCACGCTCTCTTTTTGCTCGACGGCCCGCCTGGATGAATGGCTGGTTGCCATTCCCGACGGGCGGGTCACCGATTTCGACGGCCGGCAGAGAACCTCGACGGGCGGAACGATGTGTTCTGCCCGTCGAGGTTCTCTGCCGTGTGTACGCGGCCTCAGAGTTAGGCTGGAGTATCACTGATACTCCAGCCTAACTCTACCTGAATCTGGCCCTATAAGTTTTCCTGACGGTTTTCTCATCAGGTTTACCAAAACCATGTAGTGCAAGGGCCTGCCTGATTGCATACGAATTGAAACTCTTGAGGTTTGACCTCATATTAGATGGTTTTGGTAAACCTGAAGAGAAAACCGTCAGGAAAACTGATAGGGCCAGATTCAGGTAGAGTTAGGCTGGAGTATCAGTGATACTCCAGTCTAAGGCCGCGTACACACGGCAGAGAACCTCGACGGGCAGAACACATCGTTCCGCCCGTCGAGTCCAGCGAGGACCTCGGCCGTGTTTACGCTTCTGGCTCGCCCCGCCCGTCGGGAATCCCGTCGAGCGAAAAGAGAGCACGCTCTCTTTTTGCTCGACGGCCCGCCTGGATGAATGGCTGGTTGCCATTCCCGACGGGCGGGTCACCGATTTCGACGGCCGGCAGAGAACCTCGACGGGCGGAACGATGTGTTCTGCCCGTCGAGGTTCTCTGCCGTGTGTACGCGGCCTCAGAGTTAGGCTGGAGTATCACTGATACTCCAGCCTAACTCTACCTGAATCTGGCCCTATAAGTTTTCCTGACGGTTTTCTCATCAGGTTTACCAAAACCATGTAGTGCAAGGGCCTGCCTGATTGCATACGAATTGAAACTCTTGAGGTTTGACCTCATATTAGATGGTTTTGGTAAACCTGAAGAGAAAACCGTCAGGAAAACTGATAGGGCCAGATTCAGGTAGAGTTAGGCTGGAGTATCAGTGATACTCCAGTCTAAGGCCGCGTACACACGGCAGAGAACCTCGACGGGCAGAACACATCGTTCCGCCCGTCGAGGTTCCCTGCCGGCCGTCGAAATCGGCGACCCGCCCGTCGGGAATGGCAACCAGCTATTCATCCAGGCGGGCCGTCGAGCAAATAGAGAGCGTGCTCTCTATTTCTGCTCGACGGGCTTCCCGCCGGGAAGCTCGCCGAGAGCGTACACATGGCCGAGGTCCTCGCTGGAATGCAGCTTCCAGCGAGGTTCTCGCTGGTTTCCAGCGAGAACCTCGGTCGTGTGTACGCCGCCTAACTCTCACTTTGAGCCGGCGTTTCTGTTTTCTGTAAGCAGAAAACAAGAAACGCCGGGTTGGAGTTACTATACGAGCGGCGTAATTGTATTTCGCCGTCGTATCGTAACTTCAAGTTTAAAAATGGCGCGCGGGGCGTTCCCGCAGATTAAGGCAGAGAATATGTTAATCAGCGAGAATCGGAAATTCACGATCGTATTCGGGCGCGACGCAGTGACTTTCCAACGTTTCCGTAAGAGATACGTGGCGCAAAGATAAAGCAGCCCCCTAGTGGAGTATCCTATGTTAAGTATGACCGTCGTCATCGTGTCGAAAAAAAAAAAATTGAGTCGTTTGCGTAAAACGTCCGTGAATGGGGATTGACGTCATTGACGTTCCCTGAAAGAATTTGGAGCATGCGCACTGACAGTCGACGCATGCGCAGTACGTTCGCCGCGGGATCGCGCATAGTTAACATAATACACGCCCCCTACCCGCCCAATTTGAATTCCGCCGGCTCATTTTCGCTACGCCGCCGCAACTTTAGGAGCAAGTGCTATGTGAATACAGTACTTGCTCCTAAAGTTACGGTGGAGTAACGTAAACGAGAAACGTTACTCCCAAGTAAAGAAGCGCCCATCTACCTGAATCTGGCCCATAGTGTGTACGGGGCTTAACACTTCGGGCTTCACATCGGCCCTTTTTAGGCAAAGTTTGGAAGCATTGCCTAATGCAGTCTCAGGCATTGACAAGGCAGTCTGACTGCCGTAACCCCTTACAGACCAGGAGATTTGCCCCCATAATGACCAGGCCATTTTTTGCAATGCGGCACTCAGGGCTGTCTTAATGAAAGGGCACACCTGGGCACTGCCCAGGGACCCCAGCTGCGTGAGGGCCCCCTGCTCTTTCCCCAAAGCAGCTGGTCTTTGAGCCCACACTGCCCCGAAATTGGGGGCCCCATGATGGCACTGAGAGTGATAGATACACAGGGGGGGGCAGTCTGCCTCCAACCTTCTTGATGTCTGTTTACCTGCACTGTCATCGTTGTAGGGGCCCCAGAGCTGTACCTTGCCCAGGGGCCTATGATACTTATAAGATGGCCCTGGCGGCACTGTGTCGCTTTAACTGACAGTTGCGCGGTCGTGCGACGTTGTACCCAAATAAAATTTACGTCCTCTTTTTCCCACAAATAGAGCCTTCTTTTGGTGGTATTTGGTCACCGCTGCGGTTTTTGTTTTTTGCGCTATAAACAAAAAAAAAATCATCAATTTTAAAAAGAAAACAATATTTTTTTACTTTTTTTTTATAATAAATATCCAAAAAATGAATAAATAATTCTCTTCATCAGTTTAGGCCGATACGTATTATTCTACATATTTTTGCTTAAAAAAAAATTGCAATAAGCGTATATTGATTGTTTTGCACAAAAGTGATAGCGTCTACAAAATAGGGGATAAATGTATGTTTTTTTATTATTATTTGTTTATTGTTTTTACTAGTAATGGCGGTGATCAGAGATTTTAAATGGGACTGCAACATTGCGGCACAATTTTGGGGCCATTGTCACTTATACAGCGATCAGTGCTATATAAATGCACTGATTACTATGTAAATAGCACTGACAGGGAAGGGGTTAACACTAGGGGGACGAGGAAGGAGGTTAAATGTGTTTCCTAGGGAGATGTTTCTAACTGGGGGGGGGGGGGTGTAATGACTGGAGGAGGAGAGAGATTGCTGTTTCTTATCACTAGGAACAGCAGATCTCTCTCTACTCCCCACACACATACAGTATACACACACAGTACACACACACATACAGTATACATACACAGTACACACAGACACACAATATACACACACACATACAGTATACACACAGTACAGACACAATATACACACACAGTATACACACACACATACAGTATACACACAGTACACACACACAGTATACATACACAGTATACACACACAGTTTACACACACACAGTATACATACACAGAACACTCACACAGACACACAATATACACAGTATATACACACACACACATTATACATACACAGTACACAGACACACAATATACACACACAGTATACATACACAGCACACACACACAATAAACACAGTATACACACACACATACAGTATACATACACCGTACACACAGACACACAATATACACACACAGTATACATATACACAGAATACACAAACACACACTCTGAAAAGGTACTGGACAGGTGGGGCAGCTATAATCTTGGGATTTAAAAAAAAAAAAAAACACAGATTTTTACATACTGTCCCTGTTTTACTGGCAACACTGATGGGGCCCCCTACTGGCACGGGGCCCTCGGGCAGTGACTGAATGCCTGAATGGTCAGTCTGTCCCTGCATGGCAGATAAATTTATTAGCAACCCTGCCTAACCATCAGGGTGCTACATCTGTATAATTTATCAGGATTTGAGCACAGGTGTATCTTGTTTCCATTCAACTCAATGGCGCCTTGCCACAGCCATGCCCAACCAATCTAACCAGTTCCGTTGTGACAGTAACAAAGTAACATTCAAAAGTTTACTAACTATCCCTTGTATTACGTATGTATCCTTTTGTTTAGTTTGGTCTTCTCTTCGGTTTTCGTATTTCTTTAACAACTTTATCTCTCGTTCTTTTTTTTTTGTCCATTGTTTCACAACCGGAATCTTTATCATCTCCCGATCCTTGCTCAGCTTTGAGGACTAAACATTAGCTTTGGTGTATAACGTCACCGGAGATTTATGAAGTGTTCCTGCTCAGAAACTTTGCTTGTCTGGGGTGAATTAAATCTAAAATTGGCTTGTTCCGAGAGAAGCGGCCAGTCCATCATGGTAGGAATCATCAACGACTCTAACAAATGGTCCTTTTCTCTTCAGCAGCACACGCGATCCTCGTCTCCTTTTGTCTAATAATTCCCACTTTCTGCTGATCTCTCACAAGATGACGGGACGATCCATTCTACGTGTGATGGCAAAGGTCCAGACTATCATTTCAAAAGTGGTGGCATCTAAGCTACCGATACGGGCTTATTATTTTCTGTCAACTCGTCTTATTTATATTCTATCGTCTCTCCTTTTTGTTTTTCCTAAAGTAGGTGTAAATCCCATTCCAAAATCTCGGCATCAGTGTAATTTCAAAAAGAATCTCTTTCATGACTAATACCGCGTGCACACGACCATTTTTCGGGTTGTAAAAAATGCCTTTTTTTATTTTATTAAAAATGATCGTGTGTGGCAGTGGTGGCTGGTGCTCAAAATTTTTGGGGGGCGCAAACCAAAAAAAATTGCAGCCTTCCTGTGCCCATCAAACGCAGCCACTGTGCCATCAATTGTCACCACTGTTCCATGCCATCAAACGCAGCCACTGTGCCATCAATTGTCACCACTGTTCCATGCCATCAAACGCAGCCACTGTGCCATCAATTGTCACCACTGTGCCATGCCATCAAACGCAGCCACTGTGCCATCGATTGTCACCACTGTTCCATGCCATCAAACGCAGCCACTGTGCCATCGATTGTCACCACTGTGCCATGCCATCAAACGCAGCCACTGTGCCATCAATTGTCACCACTGTGCCATGCCAGCAAATGCAGCCACTGTGCCATCAATTGTCACCACTGTGCCATGCCAGCAAATGCAGCCACTATGCCATCAATTGTCACCACTGTTCCATGCCAGCAAATGCAGCCACTGTGTCATCAATTGTCACCACTGTTCCATGCCATCAAACGCAGCCACTGTGCCATCAATTGTCACCACTGTTCCATGCCATCAAACGCAGCCACTGTGCCATCAATTCACACCACTGTGCCATGCCATCAAACGCAGCCACTGTGCCATCAATTGTCACCACTGTTCCATGCCATCAAATGCAGTCACTAAGCCATGCCATCAAACGCAGTCACTAAGCCATGCCATCAAACGCAGTCACTAAGCCATGGCATCAAACGCAGCCACTGTGCCATGCCATCAAACGCAGCCACTGTGCCATGCCATCAAACGCAGCCACTATGCCATGAATTGTCACCACTGTTCAATGCCATCAAACGCAGCCACTGTGCCATCAATTGTCACCACTGTTCCATGCCATCAAACACAGCCACTGTGCCCATCAATTGTCACCACTTTACCAAAATTACTTAGAACCCCCCAAACATTATATATATATATATATTTTAGCAGAGAATCTAGAGAACAAACTAGCGTTGCAATATTTTATGTCCCACTGTATTTGCGCAGCGGTCTTTCAAACTATTTTTTTTAGCAAAAAATACACTTTCATGATTAAAAAAATAAATAAAACAGTAGTTAGCCCAATTGTTTTACATAATGTGAAAGATGATGTTATGCAGAGTAAATAGATAGAAGAAGAGAGTAGTGGTCAAAGAGCCTCCTCACCGAAACCAAACCACGGGTGCTAGAAATGCAATAGCAACCCAAAAATAGTACTAGCTATGACTAAGCACTGAAGCTACAGTGCGAAACGTTGGCTTTCGTCCCAATTTTTGCTGTGGCGTGTTTATTTTGTGATCGATTTTAATTAAAGAAACATTTTTGGAGTGCGGCTGTCCAAGTTTCTTTCGTATTTTTGCAGAGTAAATAGATACCTAACATGACATGCTTTGCAATTGTGCACACTTGTGGAATGGCGACAAACTACGGTACCTAAAAATCTTCATAGGCGGCGCTTAAATAAAGAAAAACAATTACCAGGTTACAGATACAGAGGAGGTCTGGCACTAGAATTATTGCTCTCGCTCCGACGATCGCGGCGATGCCTCACATGTGTGATTTGAACACCGCTTACGTGTGCGTTTACTTTGCTGCGTGAGCTTGTGGGGACGGGGGGCTTTAAAAAAAAAATATTAGTATTTATTTTATTTTTTTACATTGTCACTTTAGAAAAAAAAATATCACTTTTATTGCTGAAAGCTCTATTTGTGGGAAAAAAAGGACATCAATTTTGTTTGGGTGCAACGTCGCACGACAGCGCAATTGTCAGTTTAATTGTCAGTTAAAGCGACGCAGTGCCGTATCGCCAAAAATGGCTCGGTCAGGAAGGAGGCAAATCCTTCCGGGGCTGAAGTGGTTAAGTCATAAAGACCAAGTTTTCTGAAATTTTCACTGAAATGGTAGAAAAAAAAAAAAACAGAATCATTTAGTTCCGGCCAACCTTTGAAAATGAGACGTCTGAAGTCTCGGACTTTTAGCGTTTATTACTTTTGTGCCAGGGCCTTGGCACGGCTCCCCAGCCGCCGCTGATAATTGCAGTCTTCCGTGAACTTACGGTGACATTTGACTTCAGATACAGAAAGGGAAATATTCGCTGCAAACTGTCTGTTCCTTCAGCCTGAGACGAGGAAGGCGCTTTCACTGCGCGCAAATCTGTACCGCCGCAATTTTCTTTCAGGCAATGGAGGCATTAAATATGCAGCATGGTGAGCGGTAATAATAGGCTATTAGTATCTAAATAACGGAGGACGGACATGAGCAGAGGCTGGCTGAGGTTTGTTGGGATTGTGGATCAGTTTATAAAGGCATGTGATCCCCTGAATGCGTTTACATTATAAACAAAAAAAAAAATACACTAAAATCTCATATAAGTGCAAAAACTTTCATTAACATATATTCCTTATGGGTCATAAAGAATATAAATCCATTTGTATGTTCCAAACACATTTGCATACCCAGTTATTACTGTATCACAGTCGTGGTGACATCATCACTGTGCTGTACAAGGAGCAGTGGTGTGGGAGGGGCCTAGTAGGCTCCACCCACTACAACCTGCATGCGGAAAACTACAGGAGGGGTGGAAACAAGGCCAGTGATCCTGCACAAGGAGAGAGAGAAGTGCTGGTGTGAGGGACCCAGAAGGATCCACCTACTACAACCTGCATCCAGACAATTACAGGGGGCGGAGACAAGACAGAACCTTGCACAAGGAGAGAGAGCAGAACTGGGAGGGGTCCAGACGGCCCCACCCACTACACTAAAGGAGGAGTCAAGATAAAGCCAGTCACCCTGCACAAGGAGAGAGAGCAGAACTGTGTGAGAGGCCCAGAAGGATCCACCTACTACAACCTGCATCCAGGCAATTACAGGGGGCGGAGACAATACCGAACCTTGCACAAGGAGAGAGAGCAGAACTGTGGGAGGGACCCAGCAGGCTCCACCCGCTACATGCTTTCCGCAGACAACTAGAGGAGTGGGCGGAGACAAGACCAGTCACCTTGCACAAGGAATGAGAGAAGACATGTGGGAGGGACCCAGCAGGCTCCACCTACAACAACCTTAAGGGGTGGAAACAATGTCAGTCACCCTGCACAAGGAGAGAGAGAAGTTCTGGTGGGAGGGGCCCAGAAGTATCCACCTACTACAATGCATCCAGACAATTACGGGGGGCGGAGACAAGACCGAACCTTGCACAAGGAGAGAGAGCAGAACTGTGGGAGGGGCCCAGCAGGCTCCACCCACTACATTGCTTCCTGAAGACAAGAGACAAGACCAGTCTCACTGCACAAGGAAAGAGAGCAGTGCTGTGGGAGGGGCACAGCAGGCTCCACCTTTAATAACCTGCATGTGGAAAACTACAGGAGGGGTGGAGACAAGACCAGTCTCCCTGCACAAGGAGAGAGAGAAGTGCTGTAGGAGGGCCCAGCAGGATCCACCCACTACCACTTGCATGCCGACAACTACGGGGGCGGAGGCAAGACCACATCTTGCACAAGGAGAGAGAGCAGAACTGTAGGGTGGGGGCAGAAGGCTCCACCCACTACAGTACAGGAGGAGTGGAGACAAGGCCAGTCACCCTGCACAAGGAGGGTGGTCTTGGCCACAGGCCTGCAGCTCAGTTTCAGAGTCTTGGCAATCTTCTTATAACCTAGGCCATCTTTATGTAGAGCAACAATTTTTTATTTAGATCCTCAGAGAGTTCTTTGCCATGAGGCGCCATGTTGAACTTCCAGTGACCAGTATGAGAGAGTGAGAGCGATAACACCAAATTTAACACACCTGCTCCCCATTCACACCTGAGACCTTGTAACACTAACGAGTCACATGACACAGGGAAGGGAAAATGGCTAATTGGGCCCACTTTGGACATTTTCATTTAGGGGTGTAGTCACTTTAGTTGCCAGCAGTTTAGACATTAATGGCTCCGGCCGTACATTTTCTGCACCAAGTATAAATGAAATGGGTTTGTACAGAGAAATGGTGATACTTTGTTGCCGTTTCAGTATCAGCCCCTCCAATGTAGCCGTTCTTTTCAGGATATCAGAACATTTCTGCTTCCAGCGGCTTCTCTATTGTAGGTAAATGGAAGTAATATACGCAGAGACATGACAGACGCAGCGGAGAGTAAATTCCTTCTTCGTATGCGGGGAGGCACGTCCCCGGCTCAGCAGATGGGTCATACAGCAGGCAGAAGCCCAGGGTACACCCAGCGTGAGGACATTGCGATCTAATTTAGCGGCCGATATTGAGAGCCCCCATGCCGCCGCGCCGTGTGAGACGACATGTCATGTTCAGCCGTCTGGAACCAGATTTAATGTTGACTTTCTTCTGACACTCTGAATTGTGGAAGGAGAAATAAAAATCTTGTGAAGGAAGCTGAAAAGACGAAGGAGAGCAATAAAAATAGGGACTGCGATTTCAAAACTGGGACACTGAAGCATTTTTCAGCCCACATTCTTCTCAGGTTATTATTACTGCCAAAGCAGTAATAATTTTTGGGGGGGCGCACACGAAAAAACAATTGCAGCCTCACTGTGCCCATCAAATGCAGCCACTGTGCCCATCAAATGCAGCCACTGTGCCATCAATTGTCACCACTGTGCCATGCCATCAAACGCAGCCACTGTGCCATCAGTTGTCACCACTGTGCCATGCCATCAAATGCAGCCACTGTGCCATCAATTGCCACCACTGTGCCATGCCATCAAACACAGCCACTGTGCCATGCCATCAAGCGCAGCCACTGTGCCCATCAATTATCGCCACTGTGCCAATTGTCGCCGATGTGCCACTGTGCCCTTTAATTGTCGCCACTGTGCCAATTGATGCCACTGCCACTGTGCCAATTGTCGCCGCTGTGCCCTGTAAAATTCCCCTCCACCCGCCCGGCACTTACCTATCTGGGGTTGGCCATCCTCCCTCCACGTCCCTCGATGTCTTCTCCCGCCCTCGATGACGCTTCAGCCAATCAAGTTACTGACACCCGTACGTCCCTTAGATAAGTATCTGGAAACCGACTACAGCTGCTGGCTCTGATAGGCACTTCCACACAGCCAACCAGCTGCCATTATTCAGATGGCCAGCGCAGTAGTAGGGGAAGGGGGCCCCAGGGCCGCAGTCCCAGTGTATACGTTGCTGCTAAACCGTATTGGTGGTGATTTTAAAGTTAGGGGTGAAAAAGCAAGTGATCAAGGATATTATTAACAGCTTTCACCTATCAAAGGAAAAGGCCAGTAAACACCTAGATAAAGAGGGGGGGTAAAAATTAGGCATGTTAGTTTTGGATGATGGTACAATTTTTAACCTAATGTTACATATTCGATTAAAGAGGCTAACAATTAATACATTTTTGGGACCATTGACAACTTTACAGCGATTAGTGTTATACAAATATTGATGTGACTGGTCCCAATATAATGTCAAAAGTGTTTGAACTGTCCGCTGCAATATCGCAGTCCTGACACAAATTGCAGATCACTGCCATTACTACTGTAGTAAAAAATATATCATAGTCATAAATCTATCCCCTATGTTGTCCACCAGTGAAAGGGCCCCTGTGCTTTGCACAGACGATCATCTGGAGGGGATATGATCTCTCTGCAAAGACATTATCGGTTATGGAGGATTGGGAGCGCTTTTCTCTGCTGTATGTCTGATCAGCACATGGCATACACCTGCAGATAATCTTTCATCCACAGGATCGGTAGTATAATCCAGACATGCATTGTTCTGTGCAAGGATTTCATACCATCGGTAACACTGGAGTCTTTTGCCTTGTCCACACGATCGGTTGCTTTTTCCCCCTACACGCGGCTGGGTTTCCCAGCAGGAAAACTGCCATGAGAGCTTTGGTCAGGAAACACGGCCGTGTGTATGCTCCACCGCAGGTTTTCCCCATAGGTAAGGTGACCAGATTTCTAAAATTAAATCCGGGGACATATATTTGTTATTTTTTAATTTTTAATTTACTAGTAATGGAGGCAATCAGCGACTCTCTGCCCATCACTGCCGCCGCCCGCCTTACAGCCTGTCAAGTATTACTTTTTGGGCCCCGGCTACTACTGGGTGGGGAGCAGAGGAAGATCACTCCACCAGTGAAGTCAAGGAGATAGGTAGGTAGCTGGCCGGGACTTGAGCCAAGGCAGAAGAACATGCAAGCAGACATATTTCCTCCGCCCCGACCAGCACATGATTATCAGAAAGGGGCATAGATAATGGAAAGAGATAGACGCACCTAAGCTAGTAGGAGCGGCGGAGCAGGTGTGTGTAATTTCGATTTTATTTTATTTTTTTATTCTGCACTGACTGGGCCAGATTCTCAAAGGAGATACGACGGCGTATCTCCAGATACGCCGTCGTATCTCTGTTTGTGCGGCGGTGTATCTATGTGCCTGATTCTTAGAATCAGTTACACATAGATTTTGCTTAGATCCGACTGGCGTAAGTCACTTACACCGTCATATCTAAGTTGCATATTTGGCCGCTAGGGGGCGTTTACGGAGATTTACGCGTTGAATATGCAAATGAGCTAGATACGCGTATTCCTGAATGTATTTGCGCCCCGTCGTCGTAGTTTACATCGTTTGCGTAAGCGTAAAGTTACCCCTGCTACATAAGGGGTAACTTTGCGTAGGTGAGGCGTACGCTATGTTAAGTATGGACGTCGGGTCAGCGTCGCATTTTCCGTAGTTTACGTAAAACGTTCGCGAATAGGGCTTTGCGTAAGGGACGTTAACGTCGGTTTCATTGACTTTTTGCGACGTCATTTGGAGCATGCGCACTGGGCTACGTTTACGGCCGGCGCATGCGCAGTTTGTTCGGCGCGGGGGCGTGCTTAATTTAAATACAAGACGCCCCCTACATTGCCAATTTGAATTACGCGGGGATAGGCCGGGCCATTTACACTACGCTTCCGCAAATTACGGAGCAAGTGCTTTGAGAATACGGCACTTGCGTGTGTAAGTTGCAGCGGCATAGTGTAAATACGATCTACGAGAATCTGGCACACTGTCTTTGAAATTGCCCCAGCCCCTGTTCAAATCCAATCCGGGGACAAAACCAGGGACAGACTTGGTCTGTGGACAGTGTCCTCAATCCGGGGACTGTCACCGGAAACTGGGGATATCACCCTACCCATAGGTAAACTGCCGGTTTAAAAACCGGTGGGAATCTCGGCGGGAAAAAAGACAACATGTTCTCATTTTTACCTGCCTGAATTCCCGGCGGATTTCCTGACGGGAAAACAGTGATGGAACATACACACGGCCGATTTTCCCAGCCAAAATCTGTCATGGTAGTTTTCCCCATGGGAAAACCGGTTGTGTGTACGAGACATTTGAGTTGTTATGGTCGGAGACAGAGTTCATGTTTGTTCAGCCATGTGGCTTCCTTTGTTTAGCTGAATCCAGGAAAAGCATATACCCTGTCTCTGCTCAGACACGCCCATAAGACTCCTTTAGCCATTATTCATTGGATGTTTGTATTAACTCATCCTGTTGGAAGGATTTCCTGTGAGGTCATTTCCTGTGTGGAGGTCATTTCCTGTGATGTCACTTCCCATGGAGGAAGCAATTGGCTGTTGGAGTCATCACTTCCTGTTTGTGATTGCTTTCGTTATCTATGAATAAAAAGCCAAGCACGGTGCTCGGTGGGGCAGTGATGCTGATGGAGCTGAGAATGTAAGCTGTGGTGATGTCTGTTTACTTGGGGGATATACGGGAAATAGAGTGATAGGTAAGATGCATTATAACATTAGACAAAATGTGTGCTTATTAGCACAGGAGATATGGTGTGCCCTCAGTGTACAGCCGAATTTCCATGATAAAATGTAACCGCTTGCCGACCACCCACCATAGTTTTACGGCAGCAGGTCGGCTCGGCCTGGCAAAATCATGTAATATAACGCGATTTTTGCATTGCAGCCACTAGGGGAGCGTGCCCCTGGTGCCGATGTGAGTGCCTGATGGGCACGATGACCCCCAGGGACCTGTGATCGCTCGTGACAGAGTGAGAACCGGGAACAACAAGCGCCCAGAGGCGATTTAGTTTGCATGTGCTGCGCTATATACGTTTTCATTCATTCAGCTGTGTGTTGTCCTTTCAGGGGGAGAAATGACTGATTGTACAATGTATGACCGGCGATCTGTAATTTCCCCTTGTCAGTCCCACCCCCCCCTTCAGTAAGAACACAATGAGGGAACACTATTAACCCCTTGATCACCCCCTAGTGTTAACCCCTTCCCTGCCAGTGACATTTTTTACAGTAATCAATGCATTATAGCACTGATCACTATAAAAATGCCAATGGTCCCAAAAATGTGTCAAAGGTGATTTTTATCGGTGATTTTTATCGGTACTGTGACATTATGGCGGACACCGCCATAATGTCGCAGTACCCATAAAAATCACCGATCGCCGTCATTACTAGTAAAAAAAAAAAATATGAATAAAAATGCCATAAAACTATCCCCTATTTTGCACAACTTTTGCGCAAACCAACCAACCAATTTTTTTTTTTTTTTTTTTTTTTACAAAAAATATGTAGAAGAATACGCATCGGCCTAAAAATTATTGTTTTATATATTTTTGGGGATATTTATTATAGCAAAAAGTAAAAAATATATATTTTTTTTCAAAATTGATGCTGTATTTTTGTTTATAGCGCAAAAACTAAAAACCACAGAGGAGATCAAATACCACCAAAAGAAAGTTCTATTTGTGGGAAAAAAAAGGACATCAATTTTGTTTGGGAGCCACGTCGCACGTGCAAAAGTCAGTTAAAGTGAATTGCAAAAAGTGGCCCGGTCATTGACCAGTAAAATGGTCCGGGGCTGAAGTGGTTAATAAAAAATTTATTAGCCAGCAATGGAAAGAGAATCTTGATGGGAATATGCTTGTGGTTTTGGTGCAAGCAGGACAAATAATTGAGATTGTATTTATAAGCTGCCCATTGTCTTGTCTCTGACAAGAACTTTAGAAGAATATGACCTGGTTAGAAGCACTCTAGATAGAGCGTCTGTCACTGTGATGAATGGCTTTCTTCTTATCTGTCTGTCCCTGTCACTTCCAAGTGTTTCCAACTAATGGCAAAGCTGTCCAACAACTGCTGGGTTCCGGATTTTAGAGATGGAAGACTGTTCCTTGGTTTAGGATACGTGTAAAATAAAAAAAATAAACAACATTTTTGGGTGGTGCTGGGCAGGGATAGAGAATCTTTTTATTTTTTCTATGTCCCCGCTAATTTCTGTCCCTATGACACCCCAGTGTGACAAGATAGCAGCTGTCAACTGGACAAGAAGTAAAAAAAAATCTATCTGTAACGGTATGACCCGTGACAACCAGAGACTTTGGAAGGATGAGAGATACTCCTGTGCCAGCGGCAATAATAACTCCTGGGTCTAAGTCCACCCTGTGCCCTTTTGGGCGTAGGGTGGCTAATAAAATCATACTTCATGGATTACATGAGATGGGACATTATTGATACTTCATATTGCAGGATACTGGAATATTACAAGTAGTTTATGTTGACTTGACCAGGTCAACAAGACAGTGACTCATCCCTGTGTGAAATAGGCTGTTGAAATGCTAAGTGAGGTCTGCTCCTGGCAGACCTTTTCATTGTGTGATAAAACTGTTTAAAGCCCTGTGTTGACACTTAAAAGATTGGGTATTCAAGATCACACGTCTCTCTTCAGATGTATTGAATTAGCATGTCAATTATGTTAGTAAAGGAATGTAAAGGAATGTATTGATGCCCAGGTGTTAAGACCCTTCACCGGAGACAGTACGTCTGTCTAAATATGTGGGTTGAGGTCAAAACATTGTGTGATTGTATTATGTTTGAATTCTATTGATAAAGGAATGTAATGTATCTCATCAGTATCGGTGCCGAAATGTCTGCATAGTAACTAGCCAGGGGGGTGGAGATTGCATTGCATTGTTCCTGTGATTAACTTTAATATGCTGTACTAGATATATAAGCAAGCTAAGAAACCAATAAAATGTTCATTCATTTTGAAACTAGAGAACAGAGCGGAGTCTCGTTATTCTGGGAAATGAAATGGATCATGTCTGCTGGATTGTGGAGTGTCGGATAAGCTTGTCGTGGGTGGATGGAAGGTTGTAAACGGTGGTGACTATCCATTTATAGATAAAAGAAAACGTCAGTGAATATGGTACTAAAAAAAGTCACAAGAAATAATCTAATCTGGTGACTGTGACATTTTTGAGTCCCCCGTCGGCTATTTCTTGGTTAATTTGGGTCTACTACTATAAATTTGCTGTGTGAATCTCCCAAACATTCACTCAGCGAATAATCTCCAAAGTTGTCTAATGCGTTTATTTCCTATGATCGTATGCACCATCTAGTGGCCACAATGTGGTATTTTCCTAATGGGAGTATTTTATCAGGGAGCAGCCATTTAGGTCATTTAGGTCAACGATGTCATAAGTACCGTATTTATCGGCGTATACCGCGCACTTTTTTCCCCTTAAAACATCATCGAGAAAATATTCGACATTATAGAGAAAAGATTCGACATCATAGAGAAAAGATTCGACATTATAGGGAAAAGATTCGACATCATAGAGAAAAGATTTGACATTATAGAGAAAAGATTCGACATTATAGAGAAAAGATTCGACATTATAGAGAAAAGAATCAACATTATAGGGAAAAGATTCGACATTATAGAGAAAAGATTCGACATTATAGAGAAAAGATTCAACATTATAGGGAAAAGATTCGACATTATAGAGAAAAGATTCGACATTATAGAGAAAAGATTCGACATCATAGAGAAAAGATTTGACATTATAGAGAAAAGATTCGACATTATAGAGAAAAGATTCGACATTATAGAGAAAAGAATCAACATTATAGGGAAAAGATTCGACATTATAGAGAAAAGATTCGACATTATAGAGAAAAGATTCAACATTATAGGGAAAAGATTCGACATTATAGAGAAAAGATTCGACATTATAGAGAAAAGATTCGACATTATAGGGAAAAGATTCGACATCATAGAGAAAAGATTCGACATTATAGAGAAAAGATTCGACATTATAGGGAAAAGATTCGACATCATAGAGAAAAGATTCGACATCATAGAGAAAAGATTCGACATCATAGAGAAAAGATTTGACATTATAGAGAAAAGATTCGACATTATAGGGAAAAGATTCAACATTATAGGGAAAAGATTCGAAATTATAGAGAAAAGATTCGACATTATAGAGAAAAGATTCGACATTATAGGGAAAAGATTCGACATCATAGAGAAAAGATTCGACATTATAGAGAAAAGATTCGACATTATAGGGAAAAGATTCAACATTATAGAGAAAAGATTAGACACTATAGAAATAATAGATTCAACATTACAGAGATCAGATTTCGACTTATGAGAAAATAGATTTGACATTATTACAAAACATTAGAATTCTTGTAGGCGGAATATTCGAACGGAAATGTACGATTCGTAAAGATTCGACGTTCCGTCGAATATTCTTTTGACCATTCGACAGAAACCAAGTATTATTGGATTTTCGGACGAAAGCTATTCCCCAACGAAAAACAAAATAGATCAAAACGATTTTCGGGAGTAACTAAATTAATTTATTTTCCAGAAGAAAACGAAACAAAATATTCCAGTCTGCACATGTCTACTTCATAAAGGTTCTGGTTCTCTTACCTACAGGTTAATGCTATATCCTCTGTGGGGAGGGCAATTTCTCATAGGCCCCACCCAAAAAGAGGGCTACACCGGTCATTGATGGGCCAATGGTAGCCTACTTCTGGGTTGCCAAACTTGGGATCAGACTGAAGTCGTAGGATGGCTCCAAGCCTAAACACATGGGAGTTCTGCTTTGTGACAGAGTCTCTTTAGAAATACTAAACACACTCCGGCATCTCTATAATCAGTAACTTCTGGTTACTAAACACAGATATTCATTGCTGTGCAATTACAGATATGTGAATAATTCAAACAGATATGAATTAAGCTAATTGTTCCTTTTAGCGATCGCTGATTAGAAACCTCATTAAAATTCATATGAAATTCAGAACCTCACACTGGATGGGTTACATCGTGTTGAGTAACGGGGAACCGCTATATCCTCATCGGCCAAACTAAACATGGAACATAGGGATACACATGGAATATAGGGATGCACATGGAATATAGGGATACACATGGAATATAGGGATACACATGGAATATAGGGATACACATGGAACATAGGGATACACATGGAATATAGGGATACACATGGAATATAGGGATACACATGGAACATAGGGATACACATGGAATATAGGGATACACATGGAACATAGGGATACACATGGAATATAGGGATACACATGGAATATAGGGATACACATGGAACATAGGGATACACATGGAATATAGGGATACACATGGAACATAGGGATACACATGGAACATAGGGATACACATGGAATATAGGGATACACATGGAATATAAGGGATAGACGAATGACCAGTACAGTGAAAGCTTAACCCCTTGCCGACTGCTTCACGCACATTTACGTTGGGCAGAATGGCACGGGCAGGCAAAGCAACGTATATATATTGAACCTAACAGTACATATTTTAAACCTAACGGGAGCTAGCCTGGCGCGGTCTCCGTGACCGTGCCCGTGGTACCCGCGACTCGATGTCCGCCGGTGTCCCGCGATCGGGCATTTCCCTGTTTTGCTTAGTGACAGGACACCGGTCGTCTGCTCCCTCTCATGCCCCCTAACAGTTAGAATCACTCCCTAGGAGGCACTTTGCCCCCTCAATCCCCCACTACTGGTTAACCCCTTCCCTGAGGCCACGTACACACGATCAGACCGGTCCGATGAGAATGGTCCGATGGAGCGTTTTCATCGGGTCACCGCTGAAGTGGCCTGATGGTCTGATGCGCGTACACACCATCAGTCCAAAACCCGATCGGGTCAGAACGCGGCGACGTAGAACACAACGACGTCCTGAAAAAACGAAGTTCAACGCTTCCAAGCATGTGTCGACTTGATTCTGAGCATGCGCGGGTCTTTGGTCCGATGCTTTTGCGTACTAACCATCGTTTTGATCCGATGGTCAGGCGTCCATCGGACCAATTTTAAAGCAAGTTTTAAAAACTTTGGTCCGATGGACAACAGACCGATGGGCCGTACACACGGTCGATTTGGTCCGATGAAACTGGCTTTAAGACCAGTTTCATCGGACCGGTGTGTACGCGGCCTGACAGTCATATTTATACAGTAATCAGTTCCTTTTTTTTAACTGTATAAATGTGAATGGTCCCAAAACAGCCTCAAAAGTGTCCGATGTGTCCGCCACAATGTCGCAGTCTCAATAAAAAAACGCTGATCGCCGCCATTACTAGTAAAATAAAAAAAAATAATAATAAAAATGCCATACAACTACCCCCTAATCTGTAGATGCTACAACCAGTTAATATACGCTTATTGTGATTTTTTTTTTTTTACCACAAATATTTTGAAGAAATGTGGATATGTATTATAGCAAAAAGGACAAAATGTTGAATTTTTTTTTTTAAAAGTGTCGCTCTATTTTTGTTTATAGCACAAAAAATAAAAACCGCAGAGGTTATCAAATACCACCAAAAGAAAGCTCTATTTGTGGGGAAAAAAAGGACGTCAATTTTGTTTGGGAGCCACGTCGCACGACCGCGTAATTGTCAGTTAAAGCGACGCAGTGCCGAATCGCAAAAAAATCTGGAGGTCAAGTGGTTCACGGTAATAATGTCACTGGCCCCCCAAAAGTGTCAAAAGTGTCCGATCTGTGTCCGCCGCAATGTCGCAATTCCCGCTAAAAATCACTGATCACCTCCATTACTAGTAAAACAAAAAACGAATAATAAAAATGGCATACAACTTTTTTTTTTGTTCCATAAAATACTAGTAAAACAAAAAACAAAATGAATAATAAAAATGGCATACAACTTTTTTTTTTTTACCAAAATATGTAGAAGAATACGAGTGTCAAAACATCCCCGTCGCATGCTCCAAAATCTGTAATGAACGTCAATGAGTCACATTCCCATTCATGACCGTTTTAGCAACACGTTTTTTTTTTTTTTTCCCCGACGCGATGACGACGCCTTACCTAACATAGGATCTCCAACCCCATTGGATATTTATTATCGTAGCGGATTTCGATCGTGAATTGCCGATTTCCGCTCATTAACAATTTTTTGAGCGTAAATCGGCGGAACGCCCCCGGCGCCATTTTTAGTTGAATAACGATGCGATGGCGAAACTCAGTTACGCTGCTCGCATCAACTTCAACCCGGCGTTTCTTGTTTTCTGGTTACAGAAAACAGAAACGCCGGCTCAAAGCCACAGTTAGGCTGGCGGATCACTCGATCCGCCAGCGTAACCTTTCCTGAATCTGGCCCTATAGGCCAGATCCACAAAGATCTGCCCTGGCGCATCGTATCTGAGATACGCTATGCCGCCGTACCTTACCTAGCTTTAGTTCGAATCCATAAAGATTTTGCGGCGTAGTGTATCTCAAGCAACGTAACGGCGCGGAATTCAAGTTGGACGGGTGGGGGCGTGTTTCATTTAAATGAAGCGCGTCCCCGCGCCGATCGAACTGTGCATGCTCTGTTCAGGAATTTCCCGACATGCATTGCGCTAAATTACGTCGCAACAACGTTATTTTTTTTTTACTAGCGTGAATTACGTACATTCCTATTCACGGACGACTTACGCAAAAATTACGCAAAAATAAAAAAAAATCAAATTTCGATGCGGGAACGACGGCCATAATTAACATGGGCAAGTCTAACGATACGCCGCAAAAAAGCAGCTTTAACTATATGCCGGAAAAAGCCGACTAGAAACGCCGTAAGAGAATGCGACGACCGCGCGTAGGTTCATGGATCGTCGGAAATAGCTAATTTGCATACTCGACGCGGAAAATGACGCAAACTCCACCCAGCGGATACCGAAGTATTGCATCTACGATCCGAAGGCGTACGCCTGTTGGATCGAACCCAGATGCCGTCATATCTTGGTTTGAGGATTCAAACTAAAGATACGACGCGGGTAATTTGAAAGTACGCCGGCGTATCAGTAGATACACCGGCGTACTCTCTCTATGGATCTGGCACTATAAATTTTGCGCAAACCAATCGATAAACGCTTATTGCGATTTTTTTTTTTACCAAAAACATGTAGAAGAATACGTATCGGCCTAAACTGAGGACATTTTTTTCTTTGGGGGGGGGGGGGATATTTATCATAGCGAAATGTAAATAAGATTGCATTTTTTTCAAAATTGTTTCTATTTTTTTGTTTATAGCACAAAAGATAAAAACCGCAGAGGTGATCAAATACCACCAAAAGAAAGCTCTATTTGTGGGGGGAAAAAAAAGTACGTACATTTTGTTTGGTTACAACGTCTCTCGGCCCCGCAATTATCAGTTAAAATAACGCAGTGCCGTATCAAAAAATAAATAAATGGCCTAGTCAGGAAGGGGGGGTCAATTTTTCGGAGGTCAAGTGGTTAAGTAGAACTCTCGTATTTGTTCGTGTTTTCTGAATGAAGCATTCCGAGAGCCCAGCTGTTCTGTAGATTGAAATGAGTTTCTGGATGCAGGCGGTATCGGAGTCTATTACAGCAATCAGTTCCAGGATAGGAGAGTGAAGGGGGGAAGCGGCGGGGGAAGCGGCGGGCTCAGGCTGCACAGCGCCGGCTCTCCGGGGCTCCTGATAACATTTTCACTTTTGGCAAAAGTGTCCGAGTCTCTCCATTGCCTGAACCATTGTCATCCCGCCGCTAGAGGAGAGGTGAAATATTAAAGTACGGATAACTGCAGAATTATAGACTCAATTATCATCCGGAATGATCAGCTGCATGCTCAGTCACCGCATATAATTATCACTTTCAGCTTTCATTTGGCAATGGCTACCGGAGGACAGACAGCCTTGAAATTATCCAAAAAAGCCGGTTTTATGCCGTTATAATGATCAGTTTGTGTGTCTGTCTGCTTCATCCTCATTCTCTGGGTGCGCAATGATTTCTCCATGGGGGGTCTCGAGCTCTTGTCAGACTTTGTATTTAAAGTTGAAGTCCGGTCTAAACCTACATTGTATTACCAAAAGTATTGAGACGCCTGCCTTTACACGCACATGAACTTTAACCACTTACAGATCCGCCGCATGAGGATATACGTAGACGAAATGGCACGGCTGGGCACAAGGGCGTACATGTACGTCCCCTTTAAGAACCCAGCTGTGGGTCGCGCACGCGCGACCCAACAGCTGGGTTCTTAAAGGGGACGTATATGTACGCCCTTGTGCCCAGCCGTGCCATTTCGTCTACGCATATTGTCGTGTGGCGGTCTGTAAGTGGTTAAAGTTCATGTGCGTGTAAAAGCAGACATCCCAATACTATTTGGGACTATAAAATAGAGTCCGAAGCTCCGTGACCGCGCCCACGGGACCCCATCGCCGCGGCTGTCCCGTGATCGGGTCACAGGAGCTAAAGAACGGGGAGGGGTGAGTGTAAACACACCTTCCCCGTTCTTCACTGTGGCTTGTCACTGATCGTCTGTTCCCTGATACAGTATAGGGAACGACGATCAGTAAGGTCACACGTCCAGCAACGCCCCCCTACAGTAAGAAACACACCCTTAGGACACACTTAAAGGGGTAGTAAAGCTAGTTTCCTTTACCTTAGTGCAGTCCTTCTTCACTTACCTCATCCTTCCATTTTGCTTTTAAATGTCCTTATTTCTTCTGAGAAATCCTCACTTCCCGTTCTTTCTGTCTGTAACTCCACACAGTAATGCGAGGCTTTCTCCCTGGTGTGGAGTGTCATGCTCGCCCCCCTCCCTTGGACTACAGGAATTTTTTAGGGATTTTTTTTTTTACCTTTACAACCCCTTTAACTCCTCAGCGGCCCCTAGTGGTTAACCCCTTCACTGCCTGTGTAATTTTTTCACAGTAATCAGTGCATTTTTATAGCACGTTTCGCTGTGAAAATGACAATGGTCCCAAAAATGTTTCAAAAGTGTCCGATGTGTCCGCCATAATGTCGCAGTCACAAAAAAAAAAATCGCTGATCGCCCCCATTAGTAGTAAAAAAATAAAATAATAATAAAAATGCCATTAATCTATCCCCTATTTTGTAAACACTATGGGCCAGATTCTCAAAAGAATTACGCCGGTGTAACTACAGATACACCGGCGTAATTCGAATATCCTGCCGGCGTATCATTGTTTTGTATTCTCAAAACAAGATACGCCGGAATTAGGCTAGGATCCGACTGGCGTAAGTCACCTACACCTTCGGATCCTAAATGCAATAATACGCTGGCCGCTAGGTGGCGTTTACATCGATTTCAGCGTCGAATATGCAAATGACCTGATACGCCAATTCCTGAACGTTTTTGCGCCGCTTTGCCGTAGTTTACGTTGTTTCTGTAAGTGTAAGGTTACTCCTGCTATATGAAGGGTAACCTTGCGTAGGTCCAGCGTACGCCATGTTAAGTATGGCCGTCGGGACAGCGTTGGGTTTTTTCGTTGTTTACATCGTTTACGTAACTCGTCGTGAATAGGGCTGTGCGCTAATTAACGTTCACGTCACAACCAATGTATTTGCGAGCGTACTATGGAGCATGCGCATTGGACTACGTTTACGGCCGGCGCATTCACAGTTCGTTCGGTGCGGGGGCGCGCTTAATTTAAATACAAGCCGCCCCCTTTGATTTACGTGGGGATACGCCGGGCCATTTACTTGCTTGGAGAATACGCCACTTGCTCCTGTAAGTTGCGGCGGCGAAGTGTAAATAGGATATGCTACGCCCCGCTCGTAGATGCGCCGATCTACGAGAATCTGGCCCTATAACATTTTGCGCAAACCAATCAATAAACGCTTATTGCGATTTTTTTTTTTTACCAAAAATATGTAGAAGAATATGTATCGGTCTAAACTGAGGAAATTTATATATATATATATATATATATATATATATATATATACATTTTTTTTTTGGGGGGGGTGGATATTTATTATAAGCAAAAAGTAAAAAATATTGAATTTTTGTCAAAATTGTCGCTCTATTTTTGTTTATAGCAGAGAAGGAAATAAAAACCGCAGAGGTGATCAAATACCACCAAAAGGAAGCTCTATTTGGACGCCAATTTGGTTTGGGAGCCACGTCGCACGACCGCGCAATTGTCAGTTAAAGCGTCACAGTGCCGAATCGCAAAAAGGGGCCAGGTCCTTTACATGCATAATGGTCTGGGGTTTACCCGGTTATTGACATCCCAGTCTTAGTCTGTAGGGTTTAATATTGAGTTGGCTCCGCCCTTTGCAGCTATAACAGTTTCAACTCTTCTGGGAAGGCCGTCCACAAGGTTTAGGAGTATTTGGAGAGCAAAAAAGTGTGGGACTTTAAATGAGACACCCTAGATAAGTATCTCCAATCCCTTATCAATTTAATAACAAAAAGGAGGAGGTCCGGGACTTTGAATGAGGCACATAAGTGGAACAATGGATCAGTTTGAAAAAAGCAAGTTTAAATAAAATGAGCACAGGTTATACAAATATCTTGGCCAGCAGGCTTCATATAAAAAATATGGTTGTGGGGGTCTGCTTGTGTCTGGTTGTGGGGGTCTGGTAAAAAAAAATCGCAATAAGCGTTTTTTGATTGGTTTGTTAAAGGGGTCTTCCAGATTCTGATAAGCCCCCCGCCCGCAGACCCCCTACAACCACTGGCCAGGGTTGTGGGGATGAGGCCCTTGTCCCCATTAACATGGGGATATCCTTCCCATGTAGAGGGCATGTGGCCTGGTGCGGTTCAGGAGAGGGAGGGGCCCCCTCTTTTTTGCGGCCGGCCAGGTTAACATGCTCGAGTTCCATTTCAAATGTTCGAGTCCCATAGACTTTAACAGGGTTCTAAAGTTCACACGAACATTTTGTGTGTTCGCAAGTTCTGGTGCGAACCGAACAGGGGGGTGTTCAGCTCATCCCTATTCAACAGCAACACCCAGAAGCCTAGAGGAATGGAGAAACCAAGGACAGAGGCTTATATATATTTTATAATACACAGGGCTTTTTTTCAGCGGGAACCCGGTGGAACGCAGTTCCGGCACCTCCAGAACTGAATGTATGTAATGGCATGGGGTGCCGGGGTGTGCTGGAGGACCTATGATGATGGCTGCTTGGGAACCTATTGTTGCTGGAGAGGATCTATTTTTGCGAAGAAAGAGGGCCTATTGTTGCTGGGGAGTTCTTCTGTTGCTAGTGGGGGATCTATGGTTGCTAGGATAGGTCTTATGTTGCTGGGGGGGTCAGTCATTGGTGGGAGGGATGTACTGTTGGGGGATGGATCTTTGTTGTTGGCTGCTGGAGAATCTATTGATGATAGCTACTGGGTAATCTATTGTTGCTAGAGAGGATCTGATTTTGCAGGGGGGGGGGGGGGGGGGCATTGTTGCTGGGGATGTCTACTGTTGCTGATGGAGGATCTATTTTTGCTATGGGTGGGTCTTATGCTTCAGGGGGGTCAATCATTGCTGGGAGGGATCTACTATTAAGGGAGGGGTCTAATGTTGCTGGCTGCTGGAGGGTCTATTAATTCTGGCTGTTGGGAGTTCATTGTTGCTGTAGTGGATCTATTGTCGTTGGGGTGTCCATTGTTGCTTCATCTATTTTATGCCTTTCTTGTTATCAACAAACTTCATACAATATACTTAACACCACAAAATTATACTTGGTTCTGTATTCTCTAGAATGGGCAGTACTGGGAGGTAGGTAGGGGGTGGAACCAAGGGATGTTATTCAGAGGTGGGTAGGGGGCGGAGTCAAGGGGCAACTCAGACAGGAGGAGTTCCTGCACCTATTCTCTGAGAAAAAAAAGCCCTGATAATACACAAATGTCATAATTAGGGATGAGCTTCGTATTCGAGTCGATCGTTCGTCGAAATACGAACAAAACGGGTCGTTCGCGCCAAATTCGAGTTACGCTTCACAGACCATAATTCACTGCGGCATCACTGGCTGATGATTGGCCAAGCATGCACTATGACCCGCATGCTTGGCCAATCACAGTTTTCAAAAAACGGAGATCCATAATTGGCCAAAGCCAGGGTGGCTTTGGCCAATTATGGCTCAGGGGGTTTAGTACACACCCCACACTATAAAAGGCCGCCTGCAGGATCGGCCTTGTGTAGTGTGTTGCGGCGGTGGTTAGAGAGAACAGAGAGAGACAGAGAGAGTGTCATTTTTTGCAGGTAGATAGAGCAGGCAGGCTAGTCAGTTAATGTTACAGTGTGTAGAGGATCTATATACATTCCAGGTGTTGTACATATATTTATACACTGTATAGCTTAGCTAGATCACTTTTTCCTAATTTACTGGCAGGCAGGTGATTGTGCCATTTAAAAACGTTATCACAGGTATAGACACCCAGCAGGTACAATATTTAAAGGAATTTTTCATTTTTATTTAAGCATCATTAAAATCACTGCTTCTCTCCAATGATGCTTAAATAAAAAAAATAAAAAAAGGAAAAATTCCTTTAAATATTGTACCTGCTGGGTGTCTATAGTTTGCCTATGAAAACATCTTTGAGAACCCGGGTCTTGCCCGAGGGAACATGTTTCAATGGAAAAAAAGTTTTAAAAACTGTTGTTTTTTCCCATTGACATCAAGGGGGTTCTAAATGTTCGCACGAACGTTCGGTCCGTCATAATTCATTCCATGACTGAAAGGGGCGGGGGGGGGGGGTTTTGAGATGTTGATATAACAGACTGCATTACATGGCAAGAAAGGGGGGATTTCATAAAACAAATGTCTAAGGTAGTGAGGGCAAGCTTTCATATTAGAACCTTGGGATCCATCCCACAATAAACATATTCTCTAAGTCTTATAACCCAACAGCCGGCACATAATCCTTCCTCAGAATTATAGAGATCTGTTCTGTTTATTACCAGCCACTCTGTCCATGATAAACACGGGGAGAGTCTCGGCAGTTTTCTAAAAAACAAATAAATAGGTTTTATGATAATGAAAAGCATGGGGGAAATGTTTATTGGGACGTTTAGCGAGAGGTTGCTCTCTACTTAGAATCATTATTGTGATATAGTGCGTAGTTACACGGTGATACACATTATAAAATATTGAAAAGTGGAAGTTTTGTGAGGAAAATTACTGCCAGAAAGATGAATCTGATAGGCTGCCGGTGTTTTCTGTTGAATGCCACTAAACCCCGACGTCGTAGGGTGGTTAGCCGAAGAACAGCTCTTTCAATAAGGCAATGCAAAGACCAACATTTTGTGGTTGCCCAGTTAGATTTTACTTTTCACCAGTTTAGAGCAGCTGGTAGAGTAAAATCGGGTGCTGGTTGGTTGTGTAGGGGTTTTATTTTAATTATATAACAATAACAAATTCTGTAGGGTTTCCACATTTACATAAATTGTAAATGCCAAACCCCCATATATTGCAGCCCAAGCATCTATTAGGTACCAGGTGATGATGAATGATGTGGCAAGATACTTATACAGCGGGACCTCGGATTACGAGCATAATCCGTTCCAGGAGAATGATTGTAATCCAAAGTACTGCGAATATAAGCCAAGGCACCTAATTTTACCACAAAAAACGGGAAAACGTATTGACTCGAGTATAAGCCTAGGGTGTCCATGTGCATGCCTCACTGTGTCCATGCCTTACTGTGCCCATGCCTCACTGTGTCCATGCCTTACCGTGCCCATGCCTTACCGTGCCCATGCCTTACCGTGCCCATGCCTCACTGTGCCCATGCCTCACTGTGTCCATGCCTCACTGTGTCCATGCCTCACTGTGTCCATGCCTCACTGTGCCCATGTCTCACTGTGTCCATGCCTCACTGTGTCCATGCCTCACTGTGACCATGTCTCACTGTGTCCATGTCTCAGTGTGTCCAATGCCTCACTGTGCCCATGCCTCACTGTGCCCATGCCTCACTGTGTCCATGACTAGACTGACGTTAAACATTGGAGTCTATGGAAAGGGTGCCGGGTTTGAAAAATTGGTGCTGCCCAGCCGTAAGTCCCCCGGACAACAAACGTTGCATACTTGTAGAGGAGAAATGGGGCTACATGTGTTTCATGTGGTACATGTGGTCCAGGGAACCTATGACCGGCCGGTACCAGGTCCCCAAACTCACCAGAGAAATTACCGTTTAACATGGGAGTCTATGGAAGGGAGTGTACCGAGATAGTCCAGTAGCCCCCACTTTTTTCAGAATTTTGGTTTGGGGACCAAACAAGTCTGATCTCTATATCTTAATGCATTCTATGCATTACCATATTTCCCGGCATATAAGGCGACTGGGCGTATAAGACGCCCCCCTCATTTTCCAGCTAAAATGTTGGTTTTGGGATATACTCGCCGTATAGGGTGACCCCTCACTGTGCTATTGCCTCACCTCACTGTGCCATTGACTCACCTCACTGTGCCATTGCCTCACCCCCTGTGCCATTGCTTCACCCCCCTGTGCCATTTCCTCACCTCACTGTGCCATTGCCCCACCTCGTCTCACTGTGCCATTGCTTCATCCCCCTGTGCCATTGCTTCACCCCCCTGTGCCATGGCCTTACCTCACTGTGCCATTGCCCCACCGTTTCTCACTGTGCCATTGCCTCACCTCACTGTGACATTGCCTCACCTCGCCTCACTGTGCCATTGCCTCACTGTGCCATTGCCTTACCTTGCCTCACCTCGCCTCACTGTGCCATTGCCTCACTGTGCCATTGCCTCTCCTCAATTCGCTGATCTTCATTCCTTTATGCCTGGCACAGTGAGTCAGATATGCGGGCGTCCATTTTTAAAAGCTGTGCCTCCTCCTTGTGCGGTTCCGCGATAGGCAGAACACTCAGTTTCCCAGAAGAGCCTGTGTTCAGTGTTCTGCCTATCACAGACGTCCTCTTGTCCGAGGCGGAGACAATATTCGTGATAGGCGGAACACTAAACACAGACTCTGCTGGGAAACTGAGTGTTCCGCCTATTACGGAACACCACGAGGAGGAGGCGCGGCTTTTAAAAAAATAGACGCCCGCAGTTTGCATCCGGCGTATAGGACAACCCCCGATTTCGTCTTATACGCCGGCAAATACGTTAAGATAAAAAGCCAGCTGCCCCCCTCAGCCCCCCCAAATACTTACATGAGGTCCTTATTTGTCCAACAAAGGCCACGGGTGCCTCAGCCATCCGAGATTCTCCCTCCTGATTGGCTAAGACCCAGCAGTGATGCCATTGGCTACCGCTGCTGTCATTCAAAGTCAGCTAGACATTTAGGTTAGAGAGTGGGTAGGGCTTCGTGTCTGAGTGGACACAGAGAGCTGTGACTCGGCTCAGGTGTGCCCTGCAGCAAGCAGCAGGAGGGAGGGGCCAGGATCACAGAACTGAGCCGAAAGTGGGAGTGTGTACCTGTACAAACCAGGTACCCGCTCTCCCCCTAAAAGGTGCCAAATGTGGCAGCATAAGGGGGAAGAAGGCAGATAAGCAGAGTTTCCTGTCATGGATAGTGATGAGCGGAATACGCCATATTCGATTTCGCGATATTTCACATATATAGAAGAATATTCGCGAAATATTCGTTAATATTGAATATTCGTGATATTTAATAAAAACATTTTTTTTTGAGAAATTTCGCTAATGCGAATGCGAAATTGATTGCAAAATTCTCGTCAACACGCGAAAACGGAGATCATTTCCTGGGTTACTAAACTAATATGCACTAAACACTAACTCTACTTACACAAACTTATATGACTAAACTAAAGCTAATTTTTTTTTTTTTTTTTTATACACAAAACACAGAAGGGCAGAGAAAGTATTCGCGAATATTCGGCAACATAAAAGGATCGCCTCAGCTACTCGGCCCAGGGTCTCTCTCTAATCATACCAGCAATGCTTTTAGACGTCGATGGAGATCACTAGGATGTGATCTGTTTTCAAAATAAATGTGAAAAAATACGCGAATATTCATCGCGATATTCGATTTATTCGCGAATACTCGAATATGCAATATTCGTAACGAATATTCGCAATGCGAATATTCGTGAGCAACACTAGTCATGGATATGCAGTAATGTCTGGCAGCTTACCTTCCTCTCCATGTGTTCACCTTAGAGGCCAGACACTCTCACCTGGCTGCTTTTATCATCTCTCCTCCCTGTATGGCTCCACCCCAGGCCATATCAGGAACTCTATATTAACCAGTGCACTGCAGGTCTGCCTTGTTGATCAACGTTGTTTGTTAAGCATTGTGTTCCTGCTTGCTGTGTGCTAGGTTTATCTCTGTGTACCGATCTTGGCTTGTCCCAGACTATTCCTGTTTGCTTGTGACCCTGACCTTTGGCCTGTCTTTTGTTTATCATTGTCTGCTTGTCGCCCTGACCTTGGCTTACCCCTCACTATCTCTTGTATCCTGAGTGACTGCTTCCCCTCTCTCGCCTCTAAGCCCTACGGAGCATGAGCTGGGGGACTCTGGGGGCCGCGACCTGGATTCAGTTGCAGCTAAGGCCATCCTCACCACTAGAGGCTCTTATCTTGGACTCAAGCTTCCTGTGGGATCCCTGTTTGTGATCCAGTGGACCTGCCTTCCATATCCACTCTGTATTCCATCCACAGCAGTCTGCCATAGGGTTCACTACCTTGGTGCACTCCTGACTCCAATGTGGTGCATCTGTCATTTGGCCACAGGTGACCTGATGGGCGAAGTTATTACTAAAACCAGAAAAAATAGAATGCAGAGGCAATAATTTTTATATAATTAAGAGTAGTAGATACATTTATATAGTCCTACAGATTCAACCCTTGATGAAATTTAGAGTGATACCCCTGCCATACAGGCTACTACCAGCAATGGTGTTTATTCAGAGGCCTAACTTAGGATACTCAGAGTAATAAATATTCTCATCCTACATTGTTAACGAAGTGACTTTTAGCAAAGAGACGGATTGAAGAACTTCCATCTGATGTCATTACAATATGGTCGGCAACATTAGCCGTGACTGGTGCTGTAGAGTGTATGGAGGACAGATGCTGGGTGTAAGAAAGTCATTAAGTCGTGTGAATGAACTTGAAGTCGGCATTAAATGGAGTGTCTTGAAAACCGCAGCTGTTGAAAATTGCTCGGGGCTTCCTTGGGAGAGTTTAAATCTCCTCCTGGGGACTTCTCTTCAGCACGGTTTGATGGGAATAGATGGCTTCCGTGACTCGGATGCAGCTGTCCTGTCCTAGGCGCATGTTCCCATCGACATGTTGCCCCTTTATTCTTGCACTAGTCATTACAGTAGCTCTTCAATAACACATTCTTATGGAAATGAGGCGCCGGCCGCATATTCATTTACTGCAATATTAAGGATCATAAAGCGAGAGACACATCAAGAACATTTCTGGTTAGTTACAATGTAAAGGAGGAAGATATTTCTGTTAAAGCTGAAGTTCAGTGTGCTTTAGTTTTGCCTTCCCTGGTTTATCTATTCACCCCATTATCAACAGGCTAAAACCTTCCTGTTGTCATGAAAAATATTTTAAATTCAGAAATGTTATTATTAGATCACTGTGCATCTCTATGCAATGTAGGCAGGGCCATCTTTAACCACTTCTCCACCGGGCCTATTCTGGCACTTCTCTCCTTCATGTAAAAATCACAATTTTTTTGCTAGAAAATTTATCAGAATCCCCCAAACATTATATATATATATTTTTTAGCAGACAACCTAGGGAATAAAATGGCGGTCGTTGGTCATTTCTCGCACTGTATTTGCGCAATCATTTTTCAAACGCCTTTTTTTGGGGGGGGGAAAAACAATGGTTTCAAAGATAATAAAACAGTAAAGTTAGCCCAATTTTTTTTACATAATTTGAAAGATAATGTTACGCCGAGTTTTAAAATTGCGCATACTTCGTGGAATGGCACCAAACTTCGGTACTTAAAAATCTCCATAGGTGACGCTTTAAACATTTTTACAGATTACCATTCTCGAGTTACAGAGGCGGTCTAGTGCTAGAATTGTTGCACGCGTTTTAATGCCACGTACACACGCTCATTTTTTGTGATGAAATAAAACGACGTTTTAAAAAAACGGCATTTAAAATGATCGTGTGTGGGCTTTACGTCGTGTTTTGTCTTCTGAAAAACGACCCAAAAAAAAATTCGAACATGCTTGAATTTTTTATGTTGTTTTTCAGAATGTCGTTTTTTTGTGTCATAAATAATGATCTTGTGTGGGCTAAAACGACGTTTAAAACAACGTTTTTAAACCCGCGCATGCTCGGAAGCAAGTTATGACGCGAGCTTGAATGGAACAGAGTGCCGTTGTACGTGTTGTACGTAACCACGCTGTGCTAGAGCATTTTCAAGAAACGATGGTGTGTAGGCAACCAAGTTTTTTAAAATGACGTTTTTTTTACAAGACAAAAAACGACTGTGTGTACGCGGCATAACGCTCTAGCGACGATACCTCACATGTGGGGTTTAAATGGCGTTTACATATGTTGGTGGGACTTGCATGCGTATTCGATTCTGAGCGCGAGCTACCGGGGATAGGGGCGTTTTAAAAAATTTTTTTTTTTTTTACACTTTAAAAAAATAAAAATAAATTTATAGAGATGACTGGAAAATCTCTATCGTATTGAGCCGGCCGATTCATTCTCCAGGACCCGATGGCACGGGAGAGCCCGGAGAAGCACCAGATGGCGGCAGGAGGGGGGGACGTCCCCTCCCTCTGCCTATAAGAACGATCAAGCGACGGAACTGCCGCTATGATCGTTCTTATTGTGCAGAGAATCGCCGGCAGAAGACAGTGATATCTGAATGATGCCTGTAGCTGCACCCATCATTCAGGTATCACCGCACAAATTCGAGGACAAGTGGTTAATGTTGATTGGACCCTGGGCAAACATTTTCTTGGGGCCCGCCCCATGCAATTTTGGTCTCCGCCTGCTCTGAGACATGAAATAAATAAAAACCAGACTTAAAATGAGTTTACTGTATCAGATCAGGCAGTGATTGCGATTGGTTGCCAGAGGTTACAGCATTTCATTACCACTTACTGACTGGTTGCTAGAGGTTACAGCACACATTACGGCTCACTGATTAGTTGCTAGAGGTTACAGCACATGATTTCTTCTTGTTGATTGGTTGCTAGAGATTACTGTACAGTAATACTGCTCACTGATTGGTTGCTAGAGGTTACAGCACATCATCTCTTCACTGCAGAGGGTCATGATATACATATGAATGCCGCCTTTATTTACATATGAATGCCGGTTATTTACATGTCGACACAGGGTCTGCAGGTGAGTCATCTGTACACACCTCCCAACATTTTGAGATGGGAATGAGGAGCACATACTACCAAACATATGTAGGCATAGGATACGCCCCTTAAAGGAGAAATAACCAAAACAAAGTTTAATTAAATCCACAAGTGTTTTTTTTTTTTTTTACCACTACTAGTCCTTAATATTGGCTTTTAACCACTTGCATACTGGGCACTTACACCCCCCTCCTGCCCAGGTAAAATTTCAGCTTCCGGCACTGCGTCGCTTTAACTGACAATTGCGCGGTCGTGCGACGTGGCTCCCAAACAAAATTTAAGTCCTTTTTCCCCACAAGTAGAGCTTTCTTTTGGTGGTAATTGATCACCTGTGCGATTACAATATTTTTTACTTGTTGCTATAATAAATATCCCAATTAAAAAAAAAACACATTTTTTTTCTCAGTTTAGGGCGATACGTATTCTTCTACATATTTTTGGTAAAAAAAAAAATCGCAATAAGCGACTGGTTTGCGCAAAAGTTATAGCGCTTACAAAATAGGGGAGAGAATTATTATTTTTTATTATTTTTTTTTTACTAGAAATGGCGGCGATCTGCGATTTTTATTGGTACTGCGACGTTATCGGACACTTTTGACACATTTTTGGCGCCATTCACATTTATACTGCGATCAGTGCTATAAATATGCACTAATTACAGTATAAATGTGACTGGCTTTGAAGGGGTTGGGGAAGGGGTTAAATGTGTATGCTAGGTGTGTTCTAACTGTGGGGGGAGGGGGGAGGGGGGAGTGACTGGGGGGGTGACCGATCTGTGTCCCTATGTAGGAAGGAACACAGATCGGGCTCCTCCCCTCCAGAGACAGGACACTGTCTCTGTGTAAAACGGCAATGAGAGATGATCTATGAGAGATCATCTCTCATTCGCCCACAGATCGCATCGCAAACGGCCACTCTGATTGGCCGTTTGCCGCGATCTGTGATTGGCCGTGTCCAAGGGACACGGACAACACAGGGCTTCCCCGCAGCGCGCACTACAGCGCGCGCTGGGAACGCCAGAATGACATGCCGTCAAATGACGGCATGTTGGATATTCAGGCCCGCGCTGTTGCTGTCATCCGACGGTAGCGCGGGCCTGAAGTGGTTAAAAAAAGAAAAACATGCAGCAATTTAGAATTTGGATGAAAGGCTTAGCACTGAGAAAAACTTTTTGAAAGAAAGTGCATTTCATATCTATCTATATATATAAAACTCAACGTGTGTGTGTGTATGTATGTATGTATGTTCCAGCATCACGTCCAAACGGCTAAAGATATTTACATGAAACTTGGCACACATGTTACTTATATGTCAGCAACAAACATAGGATTGGTGGTTTAACCCTTACCCACCCCCATTTGCCATGGTCGGGGTTTTTCTTTAAAGTCCCATTCAACTCTATGGGAAATACATGTTACTTCATAACTTCCAAACGGCGGTTTTTGTTTGTCAGCAACAAACATAGGATAGGTGGTTTAACCCTTACCCACCCCCATTTGCCATGGTTAAAAGAAAATATGAGAGTACTTCCAAGGGATGAGAATGCTCAATTTTTTTCAAACACACTTCTTGAAATCGGAGAGGTTAGACTACCAGGAAACGTAAAACTTCCCTCTGATTTTTGCAAACTGGTATCGTCAGTTGCAGAACTAATAGATGCAGTATACCCAGGGCCGGCGCAACCACCAGGCGGACCAAGCGGCCGCTTGGGGCGGGCAGGTCCGCAGCCTGGGATGGGGCGAAAAAATTACCTTAGAATTGCGGCTGTACGATTTTTCAAAAGCCGCGCCTATCACGGAGGCCCTCTCGTCCTGTGTTTGGTGTCCGCCTATCACGGAGGTCCTCGGCCGAGAGGGCCTCCGTGATAGGCGGACACTGAACACAGTGCCTCATGGGAAGCTGAATGTTCCGCCTATCACGGAACAGAAGACGTCGGAGGCGCGGCTTTTGAAAAATCGTACAGCCGCGATTCTGGTAAGGTAAGCTGTTAGGTTACACGGCCGCGATTCGCATGGGATAAGGTAAGGGCACTGTGGGCACAGTCTGGTCATGTAATGGGGCAGGTCTGGCATGTAATGGGGCACAGTCTGGTCATGTAATGGGGCACGGTCTAGGATGTAATGGGGCACAGTCTGGTCATGTAATGGGGCACGGTCTAGGATGTAATGGGGCACAGTCTGGTCATGTAATGGGGCAGGTCTGGCATGTAATGGGGCAGGTCTGGCATGTAATGGGGCAGGTCTGGTCATGTAATGGGGCAGGTCTGGCATGTAATGGGGCACAGTCTGGTCATGTAATGGGGCACGGTCTGGGATGTAATGGGGCACGGTCTGGCATGTAATGGGGCAGGTCTGGCATGTAATGGGGCAGGTCTGGCATGTAATGGGGCAGGTCTGACATGTAATGGGGCAGGTCTGACATGTAATGGGGCACAGTCTGGTCATGTAATGGGGCACAGTCTGGTCATGTAATGGGGCACAGTCTGGTCATGTAATGGGGCACAGTCTGGTCATGTAATGGGGCACAGTCTGGTCATGTAATGGGGCACAGTCTGGTCATGTAACGGGGCACAGTCTGGTCATGTAATGGGGCACAGTCTGGTCATGTAATGGGGCACAGTCTGGTCATGTAATGGGGCACAGTCTGGTCATGTAATGGGGCAGGTCTGGCATGTTAGTGTGTTTTTTTATATAAAAAAAATATTGAAAGAAACATTTTTGCAAGGGAGGTGGGTGGCCGTTGGGGGCGCCAAAATGGAGCTTCGCTTGTGTAGGCAAAAATCCTTGCACCGGCCCTGAGTATACCATAATATTTCAGACAACTTAGGCAATCTAAACTGGTTGTGTGAGAGGGCTATTCTTGCTGCTAAAAATGAGGATTTCTGTGAAATTAACAATCAAATACTTTCTATGATACCAGGAGCAGTTACTGAGTACAAATCTTTTGATACCGTAGTAGATGCCGATGAGGCTGTGAATTTCCCACCAGAATTCCTGAATTCCCTTGATCCAGCTGGATTGCCACAACATCGCCTATCACTTAACGTTGGATGTCCTATTATTTTATTACGAAACCTTGACCCACCAAAACTGTGCAATGGAACAAGGCTGTGTGTGAAAAACATGTTGCCGAATGTGTTGGAAGCTACTATTTTGACAGGAAAGGGAAAGGGAGAAACAGTTTTTATTCCACGAATACCTCTTATTCCAACAGATCTGCCTTTTAGTTTCAAGAGACTACAACTCCCAGTGACGCTTGCATTCTCCATCACGATCAACAAGTCACAAGGGCAGTCCATTTGGTACTGCGGAGTTGATTTAAAGGGGTTGTAAAGGTACAATTTTTTTTACCTTAATGCATTCTATGCATTAAGGTAAAAAAACTTCTCACAGCACCGCCCCCCCCCCCCGAGCCCCCGTTGTACTTACCTGACCGTTCGAATCTCCCGGGCGCGTCCACGTCGTCCTCTTCGGTTCCCAGCCTGGCCGTTGATTGACTAGGCTGGGCGGATTGATAGCAGCGCAGCCATTGGCTAGCGCTGCTGTCAATCAGAGCGGATGACGCGGCGCGCTGGGGGGCGGAGCCGAGTGATACAGACTGCGGCTATGGCCGCCGCTGTATCACGGGAGCGCGCTCGCAAAAGCTTTCCTCCATGCGAGCGCCCTCGCATGAAGAGGGAAAGCTTTTGCGAGGAGGAGCCCAGACAGCCGCCGAGGGACCCCAGAAGACAGCTTTCCGGGCCACTCTGTGCAAAACGAACTGCACAGTGGAGGTAAGTATCACATGTTTGTTATTTTTTTTTTTTAAAAGCCCTGACTTTAGTGTCCCTTTAAGATTCACATGGGCAACTTTATGTAGCGTGCTCCAGGGTGGGTTCCCCAAATAATTTGTTCATTTTAGCAAATGCGGGAGAAACTAAGAATATAGTATACAAACAAGTATTGCAATAATATGTCAGTTGAGTTAACCGCACTTTTTAAAGGTCTGTGAGTTGGTACTAATCTGCTTCATTGTACCATATTTTGCTCTGTTTCAACATTCACAAACTGAAAAGGAAAATGTTATAAAAGTTATGAAATACAATACTCTTTACTCAAATAGTAAATTTTCATATTTTTATCTGTCAAATTTCTAAAATTAAACATTGTGTTATTTATTATTTATTTATTTATATTTATATAACTATGATTTTCCTCCCCAAAAGGTTAAGATAGGAAGACAGGGCAACGCCAGGTATTCAGCTAGTACAACTATATAGATCAGACCAAAATGAGGGACGAACGAGAAGGAAAGAGGGACAGAGGGACATTGCTCCAAATCAAGGACGGTCCCACCAAATCAGGGACAGTTGGGAGCTCTGCACAACAACAGGGCAGAGTTGGGCAGCATTAGTAGCAGCACTTCACACTGAGATTTCAGGACACATCACAGGACTAAAGGTACAAGGGAATTTAAACTGGGATAGTTGGCAAGTATGAGGCAGCTGCTTTGGGCCCCACAACAATGACAGGGTCCAGGGCAGCTGACCCTTTTGCCCTGCCTTAAAGATGGCCCTGAATGTAGGTATAGCTTCCCTCTGACACCCCAAAGGCAAGATATCACTCCCAGGTGCCAGGTTGGCAGGCTAGCATTTGAACCCAGGGATAAAATAGGGGGAATGAGAAAGGATAATGGTTGCCAGTCACTTTTGCCTTTTTAAAGTTTTATTGCAGAACACTGAGGGTTTGGGGTCTCAGATATCATAGAAGATCACTTACAGACTCTCCAGATCCAGATCAATGTCCACCTTCACAGTGTCAGAACTTTTAAGTCGACCCAGCAACACTGTGAGCACGTTCCAAAACGTTGGTGTTAGCATGACCACATCTAGATGCAGGGCCGATCCTAGGCAGGGTGCACAGGGTGCTCTGCACCCAGGCGCCACAGAGGTGGGGGCGCCAAAGCTCCAAAGTGCTTCCCTCCCTCCTCCTTGTCTATGTCCAGAGGTGGAGCGCATGTAGCGGGTGGTGCGCTTCCCCATCCCACTTGCTCTATCCGCTGGCAACCAACAAGAGCGCATACCTCCCGCTGTCCCCGGAATCCGGGCTGGGTACCACAGCGTAGCCTAGTACCGAAACACGTTCTGGGACTAGACTCCACTAATTAATTCTGTCCGGTGCGCATGGTGCAGTCTCCTGTCCGCCCCGCCCCCTCGTGTGTGTGTTGGCTCTTCTCCCATAGGCGTGTGATGAGAGGCTTCTGGGTTGGCCGGAGCTGCTGCCAATCATCCCGTGCTCTCCGGGTGCCACCCTCCTAGTAAGCAAAGATGCCACGTATGCCCCGCCCCCTGTAGTGTGCTTCTGCTCCCAGCGCGCCCAAGCTACAGGGATCTATTGGACAAGTACTGATCTATGGGGACACCTGATGTGGGGGGCTCTGATGGGGGACATCTGCTGTGGGGGGCTCTGATGGGGGACACCTGCTGGGGGGGGCTCTGATGAGGGACACCTGTTGGGGGGGCTCTGATAAGGGACACCTGCTGGGGGGCTCTGATAAGGGACACCTGCTAGGTGGCTCTGATGGGGGACACCTGCTGGGGGGCTCTGATGGGGGACAACTGCTGTGGGGGGCTCTGATGGAGGACACCTGCTGGGGGGATTCTTATGGGGAACACTAATGAAGACTTCTTAGGGGGCATATCTGTGTTTGAGTCGTAACCATAGAAACATTTGTAAAGGGGAGGAGTTAGTAAGATGACCACGCATATGTGGGGGCGGCAGAAATATTTCTGCCCTGTCTAGATGTCTAAATGTATTGAGTTGCTGCCATGTGATTGGCTGATTAGCAATTTGTGTTGCCAAGCAATTGAAGTGGTGTACTTAATAAAGTGCCCGGTGAGTGTATATTTCAGTCTTTTGGGAAGAAATTACTTGGTGACAGGGCCTCTTTAGGCAAAAGAAAGCGCTATACAGGGTAGAAAATGGCAAGGATGAAGAAATGGCTGTACAAAAATATTTTAGCGAATTGCATGACCCGAGACTTGTGCCGCGGTTACCTTGATTTCACTTTTTCCCTTTGAATACAATTACTGCATACCTTGCAATGGTACTTTTCTACAGCCGGTGGTGTTTACTGTTGGTGACTCTAATCAGCGTGAACCCATCAAAAGATCAATAAATGAAATTTCAAACTTAATATAAAAAAAAATTTCCATACATATTAAATGCCATTTCAGCATCTCTCAGCTGCTTGGACTTCATAGAACCGCATTTAGCAGCAGTTTTGTATGTATATTTATAACCTCTGCCGGGAAAAAAAAAAGAGCGCGATTGATATTGAAAGTTGGCCGTGGCGAGGGGTTTGAAGTGCAAAAATATTTCAAATCATTTTCTGTCGGAGATCAGATGTTACTTGAAGCTTGGCTTGGAAATAAAGTTTTTAAACTGCGCCATCGATTCAGACTTTTATCTTATTGGATGCCGTGTCCCGGTATTTATAAGGAATCAGAGCTGAAATACAACTCATTTATATTTCGTTCTGCGAGAGAAGAGCTTGTGTAGAAATAATCTATTTGTGTTTGAAATATATATAAAGCCCAAACTTTTTATTTTTAAATTTATATAAGGATGGATTTGATTTTATTATTATTATTTATTATTTTTCATTTCATTATTATTATAGGGTTGTCCTGATACCACTTTTTTAGGACCGAGTACAAGTACCGATACATTTTTTCATGTACTTGTCGATAACGATTAAGAAATACCAAAACATTTGTCCATGTGTCCCCAAATGCAGCCTTGTGTCCCCAAATGCAGCCATGTATACCCAAATGCAGCCTTGTGTCCCCAAATGCAGCCATGTGTAGCGTTGTGTCCCCAAATGCAACCATGTGTAGCTTTGTGTCCCCAAATGCAGCCTTGTGTCCCCAATTGTGTCCCCACATGCAACCATGTGTCCCCAATTGTGTCCCCAAATGCAGCCATGTGTCCCCAAATGCAGCCTTGTGTCCCCAAATGCAACCATGTGTAGCTTTGTGTCCCTAAATGCAGCATTGTGTCCCCAAATGCAGCCTTGTGTCCCCCAAATGCAACCATGTTTAGCCTTGTGTCCCCAAATGCAGCCTTGTGTCCGCAAATGCAGCCATGTGTGGCTCCAAATGCAGCCTTGTGTAGGTCCCCAGTGGCCTACCTGTGTAGGCAAAGAGAAAGCCCCCCCCCCCTTTTTTTTTAAATGTGTCCATGTGTCCCCAGATGCAGCCATGTATCCCCAAATGCAGCCTTGTGTCCCCAAATGCAGCCATGTGTAGCCTTGTGTCCCAAATGCAGCCTTGTGTCCCAAAATGCAACCATGTGTAGCCTTGTGTCCCCAAATGCAGCCTTGTGTCCCCAATTGTGTCCCCACATGCAACCATGTGTCCCCAATTGTGTCCCCAAATGCAACCATGTGTAGCCTTGTGTCCCCAAATGCAGCCATGTGTAGGTCCCCAGTGACCTACCTGTGTAGGCAAAGAGAAAGCCCCCCGCCACCTGGTTGATCAGCACGCTGGGAACATAACAGCTTTCATTTCAATAGCTGTGTGTTCCCCGTCGTGCGTTGTCATGTATAGCCCCTCCCCCTTGTCTGGGCACTTTGATAGACAGATCACCCGTCCAATCCTGGGACGGGTGATCTGTCTATCAAAGTGCCCGGACAAGGGGGAGGGGCTATATATGATGACGCGGGGCTGGGGAACACACAGCTATTGAAATGAAAGCTGTTATGTTCCCGGCGCGCTGATCAACTAGATGGCAGCAGCGGCAGCAGCTCTCCTCTCCTCTCCTCTGTCTTCCCCATTAGTGACATCTATTTTACTTAACCGAGGACTGCTCTGCTCTCCGCCTGCTCTCCACCCGCTCTCAGCCCGCTCTCAGCCCACTCGTCACTCACAAAAAATGTATCGGCTAAGGAATCGGGAGCATGTGCGTGAGTTAGCAAATGCTTAGTATCGGTCCCGATACCAATACTAGTATCGGTATCGGGACAACCCTAATTATTATTACTTTTCTTGTATTTAATTTTGTATTATTTTTACCATTATTATTTGTAGTAGTATTAGCAGTGGCAACTTTTTTTTTGTATAGGTAGGGTGGACAGCAGACAACCCCCCAGTCACACAACCCCCGCTATTGGTCGGTCGGGGATCTTGCGACCGGTTGGTCAACCAGCCCTGAACTTGGCCCATCTAGGTTGCGGCAGGCAACGCTCCTACAGGTGACTGGGAGCAGCTTCTATTGTGTCTCCTCCTCCTCTGCATCGCGGCGGCTTCAGCCATGCACCTCTTCCCTCCTCCTCCTAGGTGTAGTGATATAAATGTATAGCGTAGTCTGGTTAGATAATTGATATTTAGATGTTAGTATGATGACTATAAATTATGTTGTTACATAGTTACATAGTTAGCCAGGTTGAAAAAAGACACAAGTCCATCCAGTTCAACCATAAAAAAAAATAAAAATAAAACAAAGTAAAACACAGTACATCCTCCCATACACCCAACTCCATACCCACAGTTGATCCAGAGGAAGGCAAAAAACCCCAGCAGAGCGATGATCCAATTTGCTACCGGAGGGGAAAAAATTCCTTCCTGATCCCCCGAAAGGCAATCGGATTTACCCCGGATCAACTTTACCTACAAAACTTAGTACTCAGTTATATTATGTGCATTTAGGAAAGAATCCAGGCCTCTCTTAAAGCAATCTACTGAGCTGGCCAGAACCACCTCTGGAGGGAGTCTGTTCCACATTTTCACAGCTCTTACTGTGAAGAAACCTTTCCGTATTTGGAGGTGAAATCTCTTTTCCTCCAGATGTAAAGAGTGCCCCCTTGTCCTCAGTGTTGACCTCAAAGTGAATAACTCAACACCAAGTTCACTATATGGACCTCTTATATATTTGTACATGTTGATCATATCCCCCCTTATTCTCCTCTTCTCAAGAGTGAATAAATTCAGTTCCTCTAATCTTTCCTCATAGCTGAGCTCCTCCATGCCTCTTATCAGTTTGGTTGCCCTTCTCTGCACTTTCTCCAGTTCTCCAATATCCTTTTTTTGAGAACTGGAGCCCAAAACTGGAGTGCATATTCCAGATGAGGTCTTACTATTTGTACAGGGAGGGGGGGGGGGGGCAAAATGATATCTCTCTCTCTGGAGTCCATACCTCTCTTATACAAGAAAGGACTTTGCTCGCTTTGGAAACCGCAGCTTGGCATTGCATGTTATTATTGAGCTTATGATCAACTAAAACCCCCAGATCCTTCTCCACTACAGATCCCCCCTAGCATGTATGATGCATATTCTTAGCCCCTAAGTGCATAACTTTACATTTATCAACATTAAACCTTGTCTGCCACACAGTCGCGCAATTAGACAGAGCATTGAGGTCGGCTTGTAAATTGGAGACATCCTGCAAGGACATTATTCCACTGCATAGCTTGGTGTCATCTGCAAAAACAGAAATGTTACTTTTGATCTCAGACCCAATATCATTTATAAATATATTGAAAACTAAGGGACCCAACACCGAACCTTGGGGTACACCGCTGATAACCTTGGACCATTCAGAGTAAGAATCATTAACCACGACTCTCTGAATTCTGTCTTTCAGCCAGTTTTCTATCCATTTACAAACTGATATATCTAATCCTGTAGACCTTACCTTACACATGAGCCGTGTGTGGGGAACTGTATCAAACGCTTTTGCAAAATCCAAGTATACCACGTCCACTGCCACGCCTCTGTCCAGGTTTTACTTACCTCTTCATAAAAGGAAATCAGGTTTGTCTGACAACTTCTGTCCAGGGGCGGACTGACCATTCGGTCCGTCGGGCACGGACCGAGGGCCCCATGGCCACTAGGGGGCCCCATCAGTGTTGCCAGCCTTGGTAAAAGCAGGACAAGTTTATTGGAATCAGTGTTTTTTTACATCTATCACTAAAATGGCCACTACCGACATAATTTTGATGTACAAATCTCGAGATTGTAGCTGCCCCGCCTCTCCACTGACTTCTCAGCCAATGGGAGCACACTGTACACGCCCCCTTCTCCAGCGCGGCTTTTTTGACATACGAGCAGGAGATGCCGACTGCAGGAGAGGAGAGGGAGGAGGGGATAGCCTGCAGTGTGGGGTGGATTTCTGCCTGATAAAAGGTAAGCTGGCTGAGCTGGAAGAATTGTATTATCAGTGCTTTCCTATCCTGGTGAGGAGGGGGAGGGGGGAGGCTGTGTAGCAGGGCTCCTCTTGCTGTTAGATCGTTTTTCTATGTGAGAGAAGTGCCATGCTTCTGGGAGAAGGATGTGCTGAACTTCTCCAATCTCTACTACATGTCCCTACGCATCACCTGCCCACCAGTACACAGGCACAGCCTCCTCCTCCTCCTGTATTACCACATGCTATGTCTGTGAGCTGCTGGGGCACTACAAGTACCAGCATGGCAGCAGGAGCAGCAGCAGTGTGTTCTATCAGGATGATTTTTGGAAAAAAAAGTGCTGATGTGTGTGTATATATAGATATTTCCAAAAATCATCCTGATTGAAACACACTGCTTTTGCCATGCTGGTTCTTGTAGTGCCCCAGCAGCTCACAGACATAGCATGTGGTAATACAGGAGAGGAGGCTGTGCCTGTGTACTGGTGGTCAGTCAGTCAGTCAGTAAGGACATGTAGCAGAGATTGGAGAAGTTCAGCACATCCTTCTTCCAGAAGCATGGCACTTCTCACTATATATATATATATATATATATATATATATATATATATATATATATATATACACACACACTGTATGTATACTGTGCATGTGTGTGGTGTGTATACCAGGGGGCGGTCCATCCATTAAGGGCACCATTCCCTCTATGTTGAATGTATAGATTCATGCATTGCATGAATCTATCCATGGCCACCCCCAATTCAGGTGTCCATCCCCTTTTAAGATGCTGGGTGCCTAAATTGCAGGGGGGGGGGGTGAAGCACCTGATTAGAGCATAGGCTCTAATAGGCTTCACATTAGGGTGGGCTTGGAGCACAGGGCACTCAGAGCCCATCCAGGTCAGTTTAGAAAAGCAAATTAATGTTTGCTTTTCTAACAATGAACCGTCTCTCCACCAATCAGGAAGTGCCATCAGCCATCATGTGATTGGCTGAAAGGACAGGCGCTCCTATTGGATGCCTAGCAGGAGAAAAGAAGAGATGCAGGGAGTAAGCAGCTCGCCACTGCCCGTCCCACATCTCACCGCCGTCACCCACTGCCTCACCTGCCACCAAGATGGGGCAATTGTCGGTCAGACAACAGGGGGAGGGGGTGCTGAGGGTCACAGTGGCTGCATTTGATGGGACACAGTTGGCTGCATTTTAATGGCATAGTTCATAGTTGGCTGCATTTGATGGGGCATAGTTGGCTGCATTTGATGGCACAGTTGGCTGCATTAGATGGGGCACAGTTGGCTGCATTAGATAGGGCACAGTGGGCTGCTTTTATTGGAGAGTTGACTGCATTAGATGGGGCACAGTTGGCTGCATTAGATGGGGTACAGTTGGCTACATTAGATAGGGCACAGTGGGCTGCATTTAATGGCAGAGTGGCTGCATTTGATGGGACACAGTTGGCTGCATTTGATGGGGCACAGTGGCTGCATTTAATGGGGCACAGTGAGGCTGCAATTGTTTGCCCATGAGAGGCTTCTGGTGAATTTAGTGGGTCACCAACTCTAAGCCACTCAGCATGTCACGGAGCTTGGTGCCTCTCCGCATGGGTTTGCCCACATTCATGTTGCATCAAAAAAAGATCAGGGCCGTCTCTAAGCCTGGGGGCCCCATAATCTCCTATTGCCCGGGGGCCCCATGAGTTGTCAGTCCGCCCCTGCTTCTGTCCTTCATGAATCCATGCTGTCTGCTGCTTAAATAGTTTGTTTCCAGCAAGAACTCATCCATGTGGTCTTTTATTAAAGTTTCAGTATCTTCCCAACTATAGAAGTTAAACTAACAGGTCTATAGTTACTTGTTCCACAGCAACACACCAGGCTCTCCAGAGAATGCATTTTATGTACCTTCCAATAACGAACAAAGTCCACAGACGATCCAAAAATCCAACAGAGTATATAATTCAAATCTCTTCCTAGACCTGTGCCTTCATATCAGAGAATAGAGAATATTCTGATCACTTCTAGACCTGTGCCATATTCATACAGAGTGACAAGACTGATTGAATGCCAGCTTGAATGTCTCAAATACTGGTCTCACACTGGAGGGGGGGGGGGGTCAACCAAATGTTTCCCATAAATGAATACCCCCTCAAGTCTAATTACCATCAATAAATACTTCCTTACGTATATAAAAAATGTACCCTTTGAGGTTAACAGGCCACCTCACACACCTAGGTAGTCTTGCATAAGATTAACACATCAAAGGGTCTTCAGCTGTCTTCAGCTTCAACTGGCTTTGACAGTTCAATTGAATTCCTGGTCAATATGATAACATAATAAAATATTTTGTGCAATACATATAACACAATATATTTAATACCTACATATATATATATATTAATATTACAACACTAGGCGTCCAATAGGATTGCCTGGCCTTTCAGCCAATCGGGTGACGGGTCTCATTGGCCAGGAGGAGAATCAGTTTCTCCTCCTAGCCAATCAAGAGTTAGGACTCCGGGCCAATAGGGTCTTAGGACTCCCGGCCAATCTGGTCTCATGAGGAGAATCAGGAAGACAATAGAAAATATACTCCACGGAGACCCATCCAGATGTTGACGGGGGCCCCAGTGACTTGCTGGGTCCCCAGCTTTGCTGAAAGGATCCCAGGTTGTGGACCATTCTTTGTGGGTTCGGCTTGAGGAGAACCCGGAGGCAGGTTGTCCAAAAGGGCTTGAACGAACGAATCGGGGTTCCGGTCATCAAGACGTGACAGGTATATGTCAGCTGTCAGTCATTGACCATTCATTGCATTTACTGGGAGGATTTGCTCAAGATCTAATTTGTTCTCTGAAGTACTGAAGTACCAGGTCTGTGGCAGAGGCCTGGTCCTCTCAGCAATCTATAAGTGACATTTCGGCTGCCAGGCTTGTGGCAGAAGTCTGCCCGGGAGCACTTCACCCACCCGGAGTGGTGACGAGTTTTACATATAGCTGAAAGCAGGCTTGCTTTTCCTGTTATCCAGGCCTGATACCGCACTGTTCTCTACTGCTTCATCAACCTTTCCTATCCTTCCTCCTGTTGATGTTGGCCATGTCGGGCCTTGAAATAAAGCATTTAAAAAAAACATTTGATGACTGGACATTCGCTCGCTACTACTACTCACTGCTACTACCCCTAGACACACCACAGGATAACTTAATATGCCGATCCCAAACTACAACCAGCGGCTCTTTCGGGGGTGAGTGCTACATAAGGAATCAGAGCTAAAAATACAACTAATTTATATTTCGTTCTGCGAGAGAAAGGCTTTATCTAAAGCTCAAACGTTTTCTTTTTACATTTGTATAGTGTAAGAATGGATTTTTTTTTTTTAATTCATATTATTATTATTATTTGTATTATTAATATTCCTTTTATTGTATTTAATGTTGTATTTTCTTATTTGTAGTAGTAGTACTAATATGTATTGTTGTGAAAATAATTGCACTTTTTATTGGTAATATTAATAATTTAGTTTTTACCTGCTTATTTTGACCACATAATCATCTACATCTACATAGTCTACGCCATTGATTCAGACTTTTATAAGATTTATGGTGGTGTCCCGGTATTTATAAGGAATCAGAGCTGAAATACAACTAATTTATATTTCGTTCTGCGAGAGAAGGGCTTGTGTAGAAATCATCTATCTGTGTTTATCTAAAGCTCAAAAATGTTTTTGTTTTTAATTCCTATTATTATTATTGTTCCTTTTATTGTATTAAACGTTGTATTATTCTATTATTATTATTATGATTATTATTATTATTATTTGTAGTAGTACTAATATGTATTGTTGTAAAAATAATTTCATTTTTACCTGCATATTTTGACCACATAATCACCTACATAGTCTACACGCCATTGATTCAGACTTTTATCAGATTTATGGTTGTGTCCCGGTATTTATAAGGAATCAGAGCTGAATAATACACATTATTTATATTTTGTTTCTGTGAGAGAAGGGCTTGTGTAAAAATCATCTATTTGTGTTTGAAGTAGATATAAAGCCCAAACTTTTTCTTTTAAAATTTATTTAGTGTAAGAATGGCATTTTTTTTTTTTATTCATATTATTATTCTTATTCTTCCTTTTATTGTATTTAATGTTGTGTTATTCCTTTTATTATTATTATTATTATTATTAATAATAATAATAATAATAATAGTATTATTTGTAGCAGTAGTAGTAATAAAATGTATTATTGTGAAAATAATTGCCCTCATTATTGGTAATAATAATTAAAATAAGGGGCCAGATCCACAAACAATTACGGCTGCGGATCTGGAGCAATTTCAAATCTGCGCCGGCGTATCATTGTATCCACAAAACAAGATACGCCGTTTTTTTGCGTAGATACGCCGTCCTACGCCGTCGTCCTAAAGTGTCCTATTTACGCTGAACGCTAGGGGCGCTTCTACGTTGGATATGCAAATGAGGTAGATCCACGAACGTAGGTACGCCCGGTGCAGTGTTTTTACGTCATTTGCGTCATTTACCCCTGCTGTATAGAGGCGTACGTAATGTTAAGTATGGACGTCGGGCCAGCGTCGATTTTTCCGTCGTTTGCGTAAACCGTTCGCGAATAGGGATTTGCGTTGTTTTCATTGACTATTTGCGACGTGATTTCACGCATGCGCACTGGGATACGTCCACGGCCGGCGCATGCACAGTTCAAAAAATACATCGTTTGCGTTGGGTCATTGATAATTTTAATAAAACACGCCCACCTCTTGTTCATTTGAATTACACCCGCGAACGCCGGCCCATTTACACTACGCCGCCGTAGGTTACAGCGGTAATTATTTGTGGATAAGGATACGCCGCTGTAAGTTACAACGGTGTAACTAAGATAGGCTACGCCAGCGGGAGATCTTTGTGGATCTGGACCTTAGTTTTTACCTGCTTATTTTGAGCACATAATCAGAGCAGAGCAGCAGCTACATAGTCTACTACGCCATCAATTCAGACTTTTATCAGATTTATGGTCGTGTCCCTGTATTTATAAGGAATCAGAGCTGAATAATACAAATCATTTATATTTCGTTTTGTGAGAGAAGGGCTTGTGTAGAAATCTTTTTTTTTTTTGTGTTTGAAGTATATCTAAAGCCCAAACTTTTTCTTTTAAAATTTGTATATGGATGGATTTTTTTACATTTTTTATTCATATTCATATTATTATTATTATTATTATTATTATTATTATTATTCTTCCTTTTATTGTATTTAAGCAAAGCCCTTCTTCTTTTTATATTTCTGATTTTGAGATTTCCTGGTCTCAAGAGGGCAGCACTGGCGGAGCTCACCGGGATGTGACTAGACGCGACATTTGGAGGGTCTACTTCTACAGCTCTCTTGGCCATTATGAAGTCCTTAGTCCTTAGTGCTATCATTTTGAGATTCATACTTGTCTACCCCCAACCCTTTCCCTGACCACCACCATCATATAGCCATTCTACAAGCCATTTCTATAGAGAGCTCTACAAAAATGTGAAATGGATCAGCTCCTGATTTCCAACTATTGGGCTTAGTGCTGGACCTAAGATGTTACATAGTTATTATTCTGGTTGAAAAAAAGACACTAGTCCACCCAGTTCAATCAACATTAAAAAAGAAAACACAACTTCCGGTTCCGGCGCCGCATGGAGTAGCTGCTCCTCTCCTCGGCTCCCGCTCCACGACCAGAACCCGCATAGAAAACCGGCTTGAGACGCCCAGCAGACCCCCACTCCGCCTCCGGGGACACAGCACGGTCACCATGGACCGATTTGTGGAAAAATCGGGTGCTCGCACCCAGACGGCGCAGACGGCTCCTCCGCAAATCGAGGCCCCGGTCTCGGCCTACTCCGCAACACACGCGGCGGCGCCACAAACGGCAATGGAGGTAAGCGGCAGCTCACCCTCCCCCCCTCCACTCAACATGGGGACATCATTAGATGGGGACAATACCACGGAGCGAATAGCCCAGGCAGTGGCAGCCCTCTTAAGCCCCATGATAGCCGCATCTGTGGAAAAGGCAGTTAATGCAGGGATGGCGCAGATTAAATCACAGCTCAAGGAGCACGGCACTAGACTAAATGATCTAGAACACCGTATATCGAATGCAGAGGATGAAATGTACCAAGCACAGGCCGCCGAGCATGCACAAGACAAAACTAATCAATATATACTGCAAAAACTGGACGAATTAGAGAACCGATCCAGAAGGAGCAACCTTCGTTTTGTGGGGGTCCCTGAAGCACTTCAATCGGCCGCACTTATTGATTTTTGCGCGCACCGCATACCAGAGGCCCTGGGCCTCCCAGGCCCCTACACGGTGGAAAGAGCTCACCGCATGGGAGCATTCAACTCCAACCGCAAGACTCCCCGTCCTATCATCGCTAAGTACTTAAATTACTCAGACAAGTCCCTAATTCTGCAGAAATTCAGACAACTTCGACAGATACAAATTGATGGCGTAAAGGTCCTGATATTCGCCGACTACTCAATAGAGGTCTCAAAAAAGAGGAAAGCATTCCAGCAGGTATGCACGGAACTTTTTAAACAACAGGTTAAATTCACTCTGGCCTTCCCGGCTACTCTCCGCCTCAGGGCCCCCAATGGCGATCAGCTCTCATTTCACGACCCCTCCGAAGCCGAAGCTTTCCTGCGCTCACTCCATCCTGGTCGTCAGTCCCAGACCCCCTCGAAAGTTCCTCCGCTCAACCGTCCCATGGATCAGAGAAGCCCGCGTAAGGACTCCCCTAAACGCTTCAGAGCTACGATCTTGGACCCCTCCCAGATCACCCTGAATCTGACCTGATCCAACCTATGTACCATCTAGGCCATTACTTGTATTTGTCTTCCGACTGCATCGGACGCTTTGACACGATCTCTACTCATCTTTTTTTTACTCCCCCTTTTGTGAGGCTGTCCACGGTAACTCCCCCCCGTTGGAGTCACCTCGATCTCCCCTTCCTGCCTGCACTTAAACTGACCCGTGACGGTCACCGGCTGAGGTACCCCTCCTTTTATCTTTGGTTTATCATTTTGCTTTTGTTCATGATTGGTACCTAGGCCCTGTTTTGCCTACTACACTGTCTTAATTTAGCTCAGCTCATCTAACATGAGAAGCAACTACATTGTACATGTTCTGGTTTTATCCTCTAATGTCATTTTGATGCTGTTATTTGTTATACAAGCGCCTTCTGGCCTCACTGCGCACAGCATGGTGTTTCCCTCCCCTATAGCGACTCCTCCTGGCCGCATGACAGCATCTGCTTATTCATGGGCTCTCTGACATCATGCTGGCAGAGTCGTGACATGGGAGCCGGCTCTCGCAGTGATCCCATGCGGAAAAAAGTGAAGTTCCCAACTTTGTGGTTACTTTTGTTGTTTTTGTTTTTGTTTACCCCTCCCCCTCCCTTCCCCTCCCACGTTGCCCCCTTCCCCTTTGGCACCGGTACACACTTATATCCTTCACCCCCACCCCCCTGTGGCACATACAACACTCCTTCCCTCGCTCCGGAAACCCCCCCACGAACCGTACAACACCGCGGTGACTTATATGCACCACCCCTTCAGATCCCCCCTTTTGTTGATTCCATAACATGAAAATAATCTCTTGGAATGTAAAGGGCTTAAGATCCCCTAATAAACGAATGAAGGTCCTCCGCCACCTCAAAAGACTCAAAACTGATGTAGCACTCCTGCAGGAGACCCATTTGTCCACCCCTGATTTCCATCGTATGAAGAAACTATGGGTGGGTACAGTCCTGGGTTCAGACGCAATTGGCCGCAAAGCAGGGGTACTACTGCTGATCCATAAAAATCTCCCATGCTCGGTCCTCGGGGTAGAGCAAGACACTCAAGGACGTCTTTTATCAGCTCACATGAAAATAGGTACCAAAGAACTAGTGATATCCAATGTATACGCCCCTAATAGCCCTGGTAAGACTTTCTATGGCGAAATGTCTGCTTGGCTGTTACAAAACACGCACCTTCCCCATCTAGTCGGAGGCGATTTCAATGACATCATACATCAGGTTGATGACAGGTCCTCCCCTAAACGCCTTAGGCCAGGGACTACCCCTCTCACCCCTTCACTTTTCGCTTCCACTATGGACTCCCTCCACCTTCGAGATCTATGGCGCCTACAACACCCCGCGGACAGGGAATTCACCTTCTACTCCAACCCCCATACCATTCTCACTAGGATTGACTACTTCTTTGGCTCAGATGACTTAATCCCTCTGGTGTCGGGTACTGACATCCTGGATATCGCCATCTCAGATCATGCCCCGATCCTCCTTCACCTTGACAACCTAGATTTACCTCCACACCCTCGGATTTGGCGTTTCCCCTCGTACCTTCACAATCTAGCTGACTTCCAACATTTTATAGAGAAGGCATGGTCGGAATACTCTTCGGCAAATTCCTGTCACTCTGACAACCCCAACCTCTTTTGGGATGCTGGCAAAGCCTTCCTCAGGGGTCAGATTATCTCTTACGCTTCCTCCTTTCGTAGAAACACCCTATCCAAATACAAAATAGCCAGTTTCTCGACTCCACCGGGCACAGAGGGCTCTTTTCTCTACTGACTCCCCAAGCGACAGAGCGGAATGGCTAGCAGCTAAGAGCTCTTTCGATGCTTGGGCTGACACCCTTGAACTGATCAAGAAAGCGAACTTAGACGCTTCACTTCATAAATTCGGAAACAAATCGGGCAAACTACTTGCTAGATTATGCAAGGGCTCTTTCCGTCCCACCCACATCACGTGCCTGAGAGATTCCAAAGGCGTCATAAACACCACACCCCAAACGATAAATAAGGCAATGCTTCAATACTATTCAGCCCTTTATGCTCCAGACCCCATTGATAAACAGACAGCCGACGCCTTCCTAAAAAATTTGGACATTCCAATGGTCACCTCTTCCCAACTAGAAGCCCTCAACGCCCCCATAACCCTCTCCGAAGTTTCGTGCACTATCCGCAGGCTTACCCCCTCCAAGGCACCGGGCCCAGACGGATTCACGGGTGAATTCTATAAGACGCTTCAAAAAATAGTAGAACCCACCCTTCTCAAGGTATATACGGGCATGTGGTCCGGTGGCCCTTACCTTCCCCTCGGGGAATCAGGCCACTATCAAATTGTTATCAAAAAAGGGTAAGGACCCCCTAGAACCAGGCTCTTATAGACCCATCTCCCTTCTCAACCTGGATGTCAAGATCTTATCTAAAATCATAGCCAATCGACTCTCAGACATCATCCCCTCCCTAATCCATCCAGCACAATCAGGCTTTGTAAAAGGCAGGACGGCCACCCTAAATATACGGAAGGTTATGTTAGCCCTGGAGCACGCCAAGCAAAATCCCAACGGTGACTTTGCTATCATTACTTTAGACGCGGAGAAAGCCTTCGACAATGTAAGTTTCGATTGGCTTGCCTTGACTATGTCGAAAATGGGTTTTTCAGGTCCCTTCTGTCATCTCATTAATACCATGTATTCTACCCCTTCGGCAAAATTGGTGGCCGCGGGTCTACTCTCAGATGAATTTCGTTTACATAAAGGCACCCGTCAAGGCTGCCCTCTATCGCCACTTTTATTTAACATTGCCCTAGAACCCCTTTCCAGACACCTCACGCAGGTAGCTCCCCTTCACGGTATACAAATCGGCGAACATGACCTGCGCTCCTCTCTTTTTGCAGACGACGTCCTTATCTTCTCAGCCAACCCCTCCTCCGATATGTCCACTATAAAACAGGTCTTCGACACATTCCGATCCTGTTCGGGCCTCCGAATTAATTATGGCAAAAGCGAAATTCTCCCTTTAGGGTCCAAACCCATCCCCCCCTGGTCCCATAACTCCATCTTCTCTGTTGCTAGGTCACACATCACTTACCTTGGTATCTCAATTGGGAAAACCCCTTCCTCCTTATATAGCCTGAACTATCCCCCTCTGATTACTAAAATATCTCAAGAATTGGTGAACTGGTTGGATCTGCCCCTGTCGCTTCTGGGAAGATGTCACCTCGTCAAAATGGTCAGTTTTGCTCGGCTGCTGTATCCGATGCAAACTATCCCATTACTCCTCCGCCATAAAGATGTCAAACAAATTGAATCGGCCGTATCCAAATTCATATGGCGGGGAAAGAGACCTCGCATAGCCCTAAAGAAACTTTTTCTTCCCAGACGCGAGGGGGGTGTCAGTCTCCCTAATGTTAGGACTTATAATTTAGCTTGCTTGATGAGAATTGGTTTAGATTGGATTGCACATTCGTCCCGTTACTCCAACTACCCCCTGGAATCCGCTATGGCACACCCGTTCTCCCTCACAGCCCTTCTCCACTGCAAATGGAAGTCAGTCCCGACCCTCTACCAACATAACCTACTGCTAAGAGACACTGTCATTGCTTGGAGAGAAACCAGGAAATGCCTCCGGCTTCCCCCTTTCATTTCTCGACACGTGCCAATTCAAGGAAATCCGAGCTTTCCCCCCGGACTGGACCACAGACCTTTCCAAATCTGGAGAGACAAAGGCCTCACAAAGTTCTCGTCCCTATGTGACATTCCTTCTGGGCGTCCCCTACCTTATGACTCTGTTGCTTCTACCTTTTCATTACCCCCCTCCCATGTGTTCCACTTCTGGCAATGCACCAAACTATCTGAAAGCTACATGTAAAGAGGCGGGGAAACGCTTTTCTCCCAACTTCTCGGACCACCTGCTCGCGGAAGGATCCTATAAAATTTCAACCATTTACAAACAACTACTCCTTCAGACAACGCCTACTCTACATTCCTCATCTGCAGCCAACTGGGGCAAGGACTTCCCGGATGGTGACCTGGTTAACAAGCTGATTCAGGGTTTCAACAACGTCCAACGCCTAACTCCAAACGAAATCTGGAGAGAATCCCAATTAAAAATCCTCCACCGGGCCCACATACCCTTTCTATACTCCACAACTGACCAATCTGCTGCCAAATGCCCCCTGTGTCACCATCAGAGACCTTCCTTAACTCATCGTTTTTGGTCATGCTCGTACATATCCTCCTTCTGGGACCAGGTATTGGCCTACATCTTCGGAATCACCTTACTAAAACTACCGAAGGACCCACTGCTCCTCATTTTTGGCTATTGGGATCCCCTTCTACTACAATGGTCTCGGCGGACATGCCCTCCCTCATCTGCTTCCCAACCTCCTGCAATTATCAACAAAGACTGGTCTCTTCTCTGCCTCTTAGTTGCAAGGAGAGCCATTTTGAAAAACTGGACTTCTCCTCTCTGTCCTTCTGTGATCCAAGTCCAGCGTGAACTCCTACTCCTTCTCTACAAGGAACGTGCCACCACAGACTTCAACCGTGATACCTCTAAATCCCACTTCCTCTCGACCTGGGGACCCTTTATGCACTCTCATCTATCACCAGAGGATTGCTCTAACTTTGAGAGCTACACCTTTTCCTACTTCAAATCTCCCCACCCTCCGCAACTAGGAGTGAAAACATCCAAATATCCCATGACGCTCCTAGCCCACGGTGACACGATACCCTCCCGGTGCCCCCCCCCCCCTCACCACCCCCCCCCCCCTTCCCCCCTTCCCCCCCTTCCCCCGAGGTTAACCTTCTACAAAGAGCTGCATGTGTTTCCTTTGTTTATGCAACATTCCTATTATCAGTATTAGTACTGCAAGATCCACCCAGTTGCCTGATTGTTATAGGATACCAACTGACTGTTACCATTATGTATATGTTCCCTTATTACACGCCCACCTGGTAGATCCTATGATGGTTTTATTTTGACTGGTTCTCCACCAAGGTCATGTTCCCTCTCCCCTATACCCACTATCAGCGCCTCTTACTGTTATGATTCTGCTACATTCTCTCTTGATTTTGTTTTGTTTTGATTGATTTCTTTGAATGATTTCTTCCCTTGTATGCCTTCTAAAAACTTAATAAAAATTATTTAAAAAAAAAAAAAAAAAAAAGAAAACAAAAAAAACACACACACACACATTTCACCCGCTGATGTCAGCGGGTGACTCCACCCCCTTGTGATGTCACGACTGGGTAGATGATGTGGCAAGGGGGCGGGGTCACTCATTGGCATCATTGGTTGACTCCGCTCCTTACTAGGGAATAGCTTTGAGTTTGACTCGAGCATTGGCTGTTCGCCCGTTCGGCAAATTGTTTGTGGCAAATTTGAAAAGCCGCGGAACACCCTGTAAAAGTCTATGGGAGAAATCTAAAGTGATAATTTTAAAGGTTAATATGCAAGCTATTGTCCTTTAAAAAGTGTTTGGGGAACCGGGTCTTGCCCCAGGGGACATGTATCAATGCAAAAAAAGTTTTAAAAACTAAAGTTTTTTCGGGAGCAGTGATTTTAATAATGCTTAAAGTGAAACAATAAAAGGGAAATATTCCTTTAAATTTCGTACCTAGGGTGGTGTATAGTATGCCTGTAAAGTAGTGCTTGTTTCCTGTGCTTAGAACTGTCCCTGCACAAAATGTAATTTCTAAAGGAAAAAAGTAATTTAAAACTACTCGCAGCTATTCATGAATTGTCGGTCCCGCAATACAGAGAAAAGTAATTGAAGAAAATGCCATTTATTTTTAATGACTTTTATCTGTATTGCCGTCACCCGATAATTCATTAATAGCGCGAGTAGTTTTAAATTACTTTTTTTTCCTTCAAAAATGACATTTTGTGCAAGGAACCAAAGTTAAAAAAATATTAACATTCTGTGAACCCCAAAGCACCTTGAGATCTGGGAGTCCCCATTATTTAAGGGGGCTTCCATATTTTGATAAGCCCCCCACAACCACCGGGCAAGGGTTGTGGGGATGAGGCCCTTGTCCCCATCAACATGGGGACAAGGTGCTTTGGGGATCACAGACCCCCAAAGCATCCTCCCCATGTTGAGGGCATGTGGCCTGGTATGGTTCAGGAGGGGGGGGGGGGGCATTTGTTAGGAAACTAATAAACAAAATGAAATTTAATTCTGAATCTCTGAATAACCAATAAATTGAACGACTTGCACATGTCTATTCAGTTCCTCTAATCTTTCCTTATAGCTAATCTCCTCTATGGAACTCCTGCCCCATCCCCAGAACCCTTGGGAATAGTATGTGGCTAGGAGGAGGCAGTTTTAGATACTGTAATCCTCAGCCTGTGAAAGAACCCCAATAATTTGTGGCATCAAGGAGAAGGATCATTATTGATTGGGCTGAGCTCCTCCATGCCTCTTATCAGTTTGGTTGCCCTTCTCTGCACTTTCTCCAGTTCCCTGATATCCTTTTTTGAGAACTGGTGCCCAAAACTTAACTGCATATTCCAGATGAGGTCTTTTTGACACCCTAGGCCAAGGGTACTCAACCTGTGGCCCTCTAGCTGTTGCAGAACTACAACTACCATCTTGCCTCTGCCTTTGGGAGTCATGCTTGTAACTGTCAGCAGCTTGCAATGCCTCATGGGAGTTGTAGTTCCGCAACAGCTTGAGGGCCACAAGTTGAGCACCATGCCCTAGGCGAAACCTAATTTTGCCGCCCCCTGGCTCTACCCCTGACTCCACCACTTTTGTCCTGCCCATGTATACAAATGCAACCTCACCAGCACCCATCAATGCAGCCTACCAGCGCCCATCAAATGCGGTCTCACCAGGGCAAATCAAATGTAACCCCACCAACGCCCATCAAATGCAACCTCACCAGCTCCCATCAAATGCAACCTCACCAGCTCCCATCAAATGCAACCTCACCAGCGCCCATCAAATGCAACCTCACCAGCGCCCATCAAACACACCCTACCAGTGTCCATCATTGCAGCCTCCTCTAGCCCATCAATTGCTTGCTTCCATCCATTCGGGAGTCGGGACACAGACACATTCCTCCGCCACCACTACGCCTCTGACACTATGTACGAACGGAGTGGTGGCTGTCTGCGTAGCGTAGCGTAACCCATTTACGCTACACCTCCGCACTTTTTACGGGCAAGTGCTATATTCTCAAAGCACTTGCTCTGTAATGTGCGGCGGCGTAGCGTAAATGGGACGGCGTAAGGCCGCGTAATTTAAATAGGGAAGGAGGGGGCGTGCTGTATTTAAATTAAGCGTGCCCCCACGCCAAATGAACTGTGCATTTTCCGGCACTAAACGTAGCCCACTGCGCATGCTCCAACTCACGTCAGAAAATGTCAATGAAACCGACGTGAACGTCATTTACGCAAAGCCCTATTCGCGAACGAGTTACGTAAACGTCGTAAATGACGGAAAAACACGACGCTGTCCCAAATCCATACTTAACATGGCATACGCCGGACATATGTAAAGTTACCCCTCATATAGCAGGGGTAACTTTACGCTTACGGAAACTAAGTAAATTACGGCGACGCGGCACAAAAACGTTCGGGAAACGGTGTATCATGCTCATTTGCATATTTGCCACCTAGCGGCCAGCGTATTATTGCATTTAAGATCCGACTGTGTAAGTGACTTACGCCAGTCGGATCTATGCCATATCTATGCGTAAATGATTCTAAGAATCAGACGCATAGATACCCGGGCACAGAAACAGAGATACGACGGTGTATCTGGAGATACACCGTCGTATCTGGAGATACACCGTCGTATCTCTTCTGAGAATCTGGCCCTTAGTTGCTTGTTGCAGAGATGAGAGAGTAGGAACATCAGTGGCTGGGCACCCCTAGGGCCAGATTCAGGTAGGATAGCGGATCTTTATTTTGGCGTAACGTTTGTCATTTACGTTACTCCGCCGAAACTTTAGGAGCAAGTATTGTATTCACAAAGAACTTGCTCCTAAAGTTGCGACGGCGTAGCGAAAATGAGTCGGCGGAATTCAAATTGGGCGGGTAGGGGGCGTGTAGTATTTAAACTAGGCGCGATCCCGCGGCGAACGTACTGCGCATGCGTCAGCTGTCAATGTATCCCAGTGCGCATGCTCCAAATTCTGTCAGTGTTTTCGTCGTCAACGTCAATGACGTCAATCCCCATTCACGGACGAGTTACGCAAACGACGTGAAACTTTTTCGATTCGACGCGATCACGACGGCCATACTTAACATAGGATACTCCACCTAGGGGGCATGTTTTTCTTTACGCCGATTATCTCTTACGGAAATCAGCGGGAACGCCCCGAGCAGCCATTTTAAAATTGCAGTTCCGATACAACGGCGAAATACAATTACGCCGCTCGTATCTGAACTCAATCCCGGCGTATCTTGTTTTCTGACTACAGAAAACAGATACGACGGCGTAGGTTAGAAGTTACACGGCTTATCTACAGATAAGCCGCGTAACTTCTACCTGAATCTGGCCCTTTGTGTCAAAATGGGGCAATAACTGTTACTGCAGCAGCAACTTTGAACACCAGCCTACTACAAGTTAGTGGTTAACCTACTACAGTATAAATCTAAAAAAAAATTTTGCAGAGCATATTTTTGGATATAAGAACAAGAAATTAACAATTTTTACCTCCACATTTAAGAAAATGAATTTGTGGTGGGGATGGGGGGGAGGGGAAGTCTAAGCCGCCAAGGAAGTTAAGATTGAAAGAATGCATCAAGTTATTGAAAAAGATAAAACACTTTGCAGGGACAAGCTACTAGGAAGCTGGGAGCCATTCTCCAGAACTTTCCGCTCTTTCAATTGGAGCGCATAAAATATCCAACACGTATGAAATATTTATATATAGCGTTAAAATGAGTTTCAGTCATTACATTCTTTTTTTTTTCTTTTCTTTTTATGACTTTCTGCCTTTTACAGATATGTTTGAAGAGCAAGATTCAGGTATTTTATGATGGTTTTATGCTTTGGAACTCTGTATCTGACAGCAGGAAATCAAATTACTCAAATAGTGACTGTTGGAAGCAAGTTTTTTAGAGATTGATTGTCCCGGCCAACACTCTTTTTTTTTCCCCCCGCACATTTGCAATAATTTTTAGATTAACCTGATTATCATAGAGGACGTCCATTCATCGTTCGGGCAATCCTCATTCTTGCTTCAATTTTTTCCCTTTTTGCTGTTGTAGTGTTTAGCATTTGTGCGTTATGTTAGGATTATTAGTATTTATCTAGTATTTATTATGTCTCGTACACACCGCCAGACTTTCCGAGAAAAAAAGTCAGACAGGCTATTTTTCTCTGAAAGTCCAGCCGTATGTATCCTCCATCTGACTTTTTTGCCGGAAGTCAGACAGACCTTAGATAGAGAACCTGTTCTCTTTTTGTCCGTCGGACTTCCAATGGGGTCACGGCGGACTTTTGCATGGTTTAAACGTCCGACCGCGTGTACAGGGCATTACAGGTACCGTATATAAGCTGAGATTTTCAGCCCTTTTTTTGGGCTGAAGATGCCCCCCCCCCCCCCGGCTTATACTCTGTCAGGGATTGGATGGGAGACTGATTTGATGAGGTTGGCCTCTCTTATATCTCCTGTGCTGGCTCCGCTGAAGGTAAGACAGAGGAGACCAAAGGACAAGAGGGACACGTGTGCCTGGAACAGGAGGTCCCGGGAGAACAGCTTGGCAGGGTTCAGTGGCCTGGAGTAGACTGTGATGAGCTGAGCAGGAACAGGAAACAGCCAGGCAGGTAACCGAGATTTAACAGCAACCAGGAACCAGGACAGGAGCAAGGTCTCAGGGATAGCCAGGTTCGTCAGCAGGCGGGCAGTGAGGTACCAAATCATAGACAGAGCCAGAGTCAAGAACAGAGCCAGGCACAGGAACAGAACACAGAGCCAAGGTACAGAGCAAGCCAGGTCTAAATACTGGGAGGACACACAGGATCAGAGCAGGATACAGGAACACAGCTGAAGATCAGTCAGCAAAGCACAAGAGCCCAGACTCCCTTTAAATAGGCTGTCTGGCGCCAAAAGGAATTAGGCTCATACGTGTGCGCGCACCTGTGCGAATGCGTGCCCGCGATCACGGGCTCTGGCACGCATGCATGCGCCTGTGTGCCATTCTATGGCAAAGGCTATGTGCTTGCGCACGTCTGTGTGCAAAACGTTTCACAGGAGTTTCCTGACATACTCGTTGCCCGCGTACGCGCCCCCTCGACCTTCCGACTCTGATGTTTCTGGGTGGCTCATTGTCCTCCACACCATGCCCTCCAGTACATGCACAGCTGTAAGTCAACTCTTCCCTTGGTTTTTGGGGGGTATTATCTCCCCCTCTTACCTGGAGATATCTTATTGACTTTATTTATTTCCCTCTTGCAGACACTGCACATACATGCTCCAGATGAGCGGCTTAAGCCGCGAAACGCGTCGAGCTACCATGACATAGTGTATGTGATACACACCTATCTGAGATATGTATCCATATTATCTCTACCCTATAGGGAATTTTTGGACTGTTGTAAGTGCAGATGTTATTATTTTAACTATATTATCCAATATTAATATGGTGGATCTCCCTCTTTTTTACCATGATCAATAAAGTTTGTTAAGCATGTTATTTACCAGTGTTTGCATATTCAGAGATTGACGCCTTGTTATAGGTGTGGTTTTGGTATATGTAAATAACTACTTGCCAACCAGCCGGTGGCAGGTCTGCTCCCCTGCGCAAGGTCACATAGCTATGTAGCTATACGTCACCTTTCACACACCCCCCGCTCATCCCTGATCCCGACGCGCGTGTCCGGCAGGTGCGATCACCGCCAGGCACCCACGATCGCTCGTTGCAGAGCGAGAACCGGGAGCTATGTGTGTAAACACACAGCTTCCGGTCCTGTCAGGGAGGGAAATTACCTATTCAAATTTATTTTTATTTATTTTATCATTTTTAACACTGAAATAAAAAAAAAAAAATTATCACTTTTATTTCTATTACAAGGAATGTAAACATCCCTTGTAATAGAAAAAAGCATGACAGGTCCTCTTAAATATGAGATCTCGGGTCAAAAAGACCTCAGATCTCATATTTAGGTTTAAATGAAAAAGAAAAAAAAAAAGTAAACAAAGAAATTGTCTCTTTAAGACGCTGGGCGGGTCTGTCATTTCCCCTTGTCAGTCCCACAACCCCTTCACTTCCAGTGGCATTTTTATAGTAATCAATGCATTTTTATAGCACTGATCGCAAAAAAATGTGTCAAAAGTGTCCGAAGTGTCCGCTATAATGTCGCAGTACCGCTGATCACCGCCATTAGTAGTTAAAAAAAAGAAAAATTAATAAAAATTACATGAAACGATCCCCTGTTTTGTATAACTTTTGTGCAAACCAATCAATAAACGCTTATTTAAACAAAAAATAAGTATAATAATAATAATAATACGTATCGGCCTAAACTGAGAAAAAAAAATGTTGTTTTTATATATTTTTGGGGAAATTTATTACAGCAAAAAGTAAAAAATATTCATTTATTTTTCAAAATTGTCGCTCTTTTTTTGTTTATAAACACTGCAGAGGTGATCAAATACCACCACAAGAAAGCTCTATTTGTGGGGAAAAAAGGACGCCAATTTTGTTTGGGAGCCACGTCGCACGATCGCGCAATTGTCAGTTAAACGAGGCAGTGCCAAATCGCAAAAAGTGGCCCGGTCATTGACCAGCAATATGGCCTGGGGCTGAAGTGGTTATTGCTCACATCCATGTTTTGTATGCAACATTAAATAAATATTTATGTCTCCACCATTCACATGCCTTTGTCATCATGAGCTTCATATAAAGTCCCATCCATCCTCCTTTTTCATCACTGTGTCCTACTGCCACATTGTAGCATTTTTTTATTCACTTGAGGACTGGAAGATTTTTTCTGATTAGGGTATTTTATAAAAAAAAATACTGGCCCTGGCGCAGAGTATCAGAGATACACTACACCGCCGTATTTTACCTGGCTCTAAGATGAATTCTGGTAGATTTCGGCCCGTAAGGTACGGCGGCGTAGTGTATTTCTCGCGGCGGAACCGAAATACGCGATTAGGGGGCGTATAGCATTTAAATTAGGCGTGTCCCCGCGGCGATCGAACTGCGCATTCTCCGTTCACAAATTTCCCGCCGTGCATTGCGCGAAATGACGTCGTTACGTCAGTTTTTTTTGAGTAACGTCGTTTACGTACATTTCTATTCCTGGACGACTTACGCAAAAAAAATTAAAAATTTGAAATTCGACGCGGGAACGACGGCCATACTTCACATGGGCTGTCTAACTATAGACCAGATAATAGGTGCTTTAACTTTATGCAGCAAAAAGATGACTACAGATGCCATAAGAGATTGCAAAGGACGATCGTAACTTTGTGGATCGCCGGAAAAAGCGAATTTGCATACCCCGACGCGGAAAACGACGCAAATTCCACCCAGCGGGCGGAAAAAGATTGCAGCGTAGATCCGACGGCGTACGAAGACGTAAGCCTGTCGCATCGAAGCCCGAAGCCGTCGTATCTAGTGTTGCTCACGAATATTCGCATTGCGAATATTCGCTACGAATATTGCATATTCGAGTATTCGCGAATAACACGAATATCGCGGTGAATATTCGCTATTTCGAATATTCAAATGTTTTCAATTTTTTTTTTAGAACAGATCACATCCTAGAGATCCCCATCGATGTCTAAAAGCATTGCTGGTATGATTAGAGACCTTGGGCTGAGTAGCTGCAGCGCTCATTTTATATTGCCGAAAAATCGCAATGCGATTATTCGGCAATAGCGATATCGCGCGATTATTTTATATTGTAATATATCACGAATATTCTGAGCCAATCAGAGTGCTCCATTCCGCATTTCTCGAAATTTCGCAATTATTTTGTATTGTAATATATCACGAATATTCTGAGCCAATCAGAGTGCTCCATTCCGCATTTCTCGAATATTCGCAATTATTTTATATTGTAATATATCACGAATATTCTGAGCCAATCAGAGTGCTCCATTCCGCATTTCTCGAATATTCGCAATTATTTTGTATTGTAATATATCATGAATATTCTGAGCCAATCAGAGTGCTCCTTCCGCATTTGCCGAATATTCGCAATTATTGTGTATTGTAATATATCACGAATATTCTGAGCCAATCAGAGTGCTCCTTCCGCATTTCTCGAATATTCGCAATTATTGTGTATTGTAATATATCACGAATATTCTGAGCCAATCAGAGTGCTCCTTCCGCATTTGCCGAATATTCGCAATTATTGTGTATTGTAATATATCACGAATATTCTGAGCCAATCAGAGTGCTCCTTCCGCATTTGCCGAATATTCGCAATTATTGTGTATTGTAATATATCACGAATATTCTGAGCCAATCAGAGTGCTCCTTCCGCATTTCTCGAAATTTCGCATTCGCAATCGCAATTCGCATTCGCAATAGCGAAAATTCGCAATAGCGAAAATTCGCAATAATTTAATTTCCAAAAAATATCTCGAATATTCGACTATATATTCGAGATATATTGCGAAATCGAATATGGCATATTCTGCTCAACACTAGTCGTATCATGGTTTGAGGATTCAAACTAATGATACGACGCGGGTAATTTGAAATTACTCCGGTCTAACGGGAAATACATATACATACATAACTAGATGGAACTGGCGATCATAGGAAATAATTGTATTAGAAAAAAAGTGTTGAAAAGTCAAGCAGGCTTGGTGAATATTTTTCACATTCGTGTAAGAAATGTTTCATAAACTGACTTCTTAAAGTCCAACTAAAGTCTATACTTAAAAAAAGAAACATGGATAGAGTTAGGGAGGGTTATTATAACACCTGTCAGTTCTTTTTGTTTTTTTTCACCTGTACCATTGGGGAGTTTCTCTTTCACTTCCTGTCCTATAGTCACAACAGGAAGTGAGAGGAAATCCCTCCAAAGTAAACTGTCACCGGAACTAGAATCCCCAGTGGAAGATTTCTCCTCTAGTCCTGTTCTGTTGACAACTAAACCTTTGGGATTTACTTTTTCTCTTGGTGAGAATGGTCACCAGGACAATCAGAGAGGGTGAATCTCCGTAATTAGGGGGCACATACAGCAAGAAAAACATTGCAGGTGTTGTATTTCTTCTCCACTGTATTAAAATGTTATTTATTTTCTAACAAAATTGCTTTAGTTATACTAATACTCCAAATGAGACATTGCCAGTGGCGTCCGGTGGAACCTCCTGCAGCCGCCCGCTCTAGGTCAGTGGTCAGCACTTACCCCATAGGCTGCAGACGGGCAGCGCTCTGGCTCCGGCGGGCGACGGGCAGCAGCTCTTCTCCATTATGTCAGCTTCTGCCATGTGTTTCCTCTCCTCCTCCTAGGCGTCCAATAGGATTGCCTATCCTTTCAGCCAATCAGGTGATGGGTCTCACGCCCCGCTTCCTGATTGACCGGAAGGAGGATTAGTGTGAGAATAGCGAATATTCATTAGCCATTCTCACACAACTTGGTGGGCTCGGAGCACGGTGCTCTGCGCATTGAGACCACCCTTTTTTGAAGCCTATTAGAGCCTCTGGCTCTGATTACATGCTTCCAAAAAAAAAACACAGCCCAACCCCCCTCGTTCTAATCCATGTGTCATGGATATGCAATAAAGTCTGGCAGCTTACCTGTCTCCATGTGTTCATTAGAGGCCTAAATCTTTTCCTGGCTGTCTTTTATCACCTTCCTCCCTGTAAGGCTCCACCCCAGGCCATCCCAGGAAGCCTTTATTAACCACTGCACTGCTAGTCTCCTTTGCTGTTCAACCTTTGTTTGTACCTTGAGTTCCTGTCTGCTGTGTGCTAAGTTTACCTTCCTGTGTACCGATTTTGGCTGGTATCTGACCACTCCTGTTTCCCAGACCTTTTGCCTGTCCCTCGGTTACCCTTGTCTGCCTGTTGCTCTGACCTTGGCTTACCCATCACTATCGCTTGTCCTGGTTGCTGCTTCCCCCCTCTCTCCCTGCGGAGCGTGACCTAGGGGACCCCAGGGGTCGCGAACTGGATCCAGCTGCAGCGAAGGCCATCCTCACACCACTAGAGGCTCTGGTGAACACCAAGCTGGGTCTTAGACTCCGCGCCCTGGGGAATCTTGGGCTGACGCTTCCTCTCTGTTCGCACCAGTCGGCTATAGGGTTCACTACGCTGTGGTGCATCCCTGACCCTAACGGGGGGTGCACTTGTCACCTGGCCACAGGTGACCTGACACCATGGTCCGGCATCCTGCATGTAGATTAGGGGGCCGGAGCCATTAATAGGGGGGGTGGCGCCCGTGCATCCGGTACGGACGGGGCCGCCACTGGACAAAGCGATATCACATTTTTATTATAGTCTGAAAACCAGAAAAAAAAAAAGACAAATTACCAGTGCAAAAAGAAATCTGAATCATAAAACAGCTACAAAAAAAATATCAACATATTGAATTTCTCAACCCCTCACAACCTTCCATACGATAGTATAAACATTCCTCAGCAGGAGATTTCACATGAAATCATTTATGGTGCCAAAATCCGAGGCTCCGCGTCCTGACGATATTTGATTAATCATAACAACCCCCAACTGTTATTATAATCTAGAGGTAGCAAAACACATATGTTACAATGTATCCATCTTCAATAGGAAATAATAAATGTTTGACAAAAGTGAAATTTTATATAAAGACAAGACGGCAACAACAAGTGAAATAACATTCAAAGGATAGAACCCAAAGAACTCCAAGAACCCGTTCACATCTGAGCAGGTGGTTCTATCTAATTGTGTAAGAAATACAAATAACAATCGTTTTTAATATTTTTTTGCTATTTAGGCCTCATGTACTGCAGTGGCGGCTGGTGCTCAAAATTTTTTGGGGGGGGGGCGCAAACGAAAAAAAAACAAAAAAACAATTGCAGCCTCACTGGACCTATCAATTGTCACCATTGTGCCATGCCATCAAATGCAGTCACTGTGCCATCAAAACGCAACCACTGTGCCATCAAAACGCAGCCACTGTGCCATGCCATCAAAACGCAGCCACTGTGCCATCAAAACGCAGCCACTGTGCCATCAAAACGCAGCCACCGTGCCATGCCATCAAAACACAGCTACTGTGCCATGCCATCAAATGCAGCCACTGGGCCATGCCATCAAAACGCAGCCACCGTGCCATGCCATCAAACGCAGCCACTGTGCCATGCCATCAAACGTAGCTACTGTACCATCAATTGTCACCACTATGCCAAACACAGCCACTGTGCCCCCAATTGTTGCCACTGTGCCCCCAATTGTTGCCACTGTGCCCCCAATTGTCACCACTGTGCCCCCACTTGTAGCCACTGTGCCCCCACTTGTAGCCACCGTGCCCAGTACCCCCCCTGGCACTTACCTTTATGGCTTTTACATCCCTCGATGTCTCTTGTCCCGCCCTCGATGACGCTTCAACCAATCAGGTTACCTGATTGGCTGAGACGCCTGTCAGTCTTATCCTCGGACGCACGGCCAGTACGTCCCGAGGATGAGCTTCCGGAAGCCGACTACAGCCTCAGAGCTGCTAACACTGATAGGCACTTCCCCACAGCCAGTCAGCTGCCGCTATTCAGTTGACCGGCGCTCAATGTCCGGTCAGCTGAATAGTGGGCGGCAGCGGCGAAAATATACAGATTCATACAGTGTATGAATCTGTATATTTTACTGGCTGTAAGCGAGCCAGAGGGGGCGGCGCTCCTGCTTTCCTATGGACGCACCTCCACTGATGTACTGGTAAACGGAAGTTCAGAGGACGTTGGACACCTTTTTAGCTGAACTCATCCAATGTTATCTTATGTGCACAGGTACAGAGGGTCGTTTAATCACTTGCCGACCGCCGCACACACATTAACGTCGGGGCAGAATGGCTCGTACAGGCCAATGGGCGTACCTGTACGTCCCTTCAAATTTGCCGCTGTGCGGGCATGCGTCACCCGCCACACAAGCATGCTCATGGGTCCCGCAAACTCGATATTCTCTGGAGGCCCGCGTTTGTGGGACGGAGAGGCAGACCGGGGAGATGCCTATGTAAACAAGGCATTTCCCTGTTCTGCATAGCAACATGACAGGGATCTACTGCTCCTTGTGATTGGGAGCAGTGATTGCTGTCATGTCAATGGTAGCCCAGCCCCCCCCCCCCCACAGTTAGAATCACTCCCTAGGACACACCTAACACATTCAGTGCCAACTAGTGTTTAACCCCTTCCCTGTCCATGTATTTATACAGAAACCAGTGGCTATTTATAGCACTGATCGCTGTATAAATGACAATGGTCCCAAAATAGTGTCAAAAGTGTCCGATGTGTCCGCCATAATGTCGCAGTCCCAATAAAAGTTTGCATATCGCCACCATTACTAGTAAAAAATTATTATTATTAAAAATGCCATAAATCGATCCCCTCTTTTTTGTGCAAACCAATCAATAAACGCTTATTGTGATTTTTTTTTACCAAAAATATGTAGATGAAAATGTAGTGGCCTAAACGGCCTGTATTTAAAAAGCCGCGTACACACGATAGGTTAACCAGAGGACAACGGTCTGAAGGACCGTTTTCATCGGTCAAAACCGATCGTGTGTGGGGCCCATAGGTTTTTTAATCATCGGTTAAAAAAAAGCAAACTTGCTTTAAAATTTAACCGATAAATTGATAACCGATAGGTCAAAACCGATCGTTAGTATGCAAAACCATCGGTTAAAAACCCGCGCATGCTCAGAATCAAGTCGACGCATGCTTGGAAGCATTGAACTTCATTTTTTTCAGCACGCCGTTGTGTTTTACATCACCGCGTTCTGATACGATCGTTTTTTTAACTGATGGTGTGTAGGCACATCAGACCATCAGTCAGCTTCATAGGTTAACCTAAGACAACGGTCCTTCAGACCGTTCTCATCGGATGGACTGATCGTGTGTATGCGGCTTTGGAGTAAAAAAGTAAAAAAATATATATATTTTTTCTAAATTGACACTCTTTTTTTTGTTTTATAGCGCAAAAAAAAAGGATGTCAATTTTGTTTGAGTACAAAAACGTCGCAAAAAATGTTCTGGTCAGGAAGGGGGAAAAATTCTTCCAGGGCTGAAGTGGTTAATGTCATTTCTAGGCAGTTGCATTTAGAGGCTTTTCTTTAAAGGCAAAAAAAAATGGGATCAGACGCCGATGTTTCAGATGCCAGATGCTCCTAAACGCAGCTAAACGTGCCTAAACGCGGTACCAGCGTTTAGGCATGTTTTCAGTTAGAATTTAGCATTTTTAAAAGTGCCCCTATTTTATTTTGAGGGTCTAATGATGTCATCTCGAATGCTCCTAGACGCGAAGGTGCCAAAACAGCTAAACGTGACGAAACGCGGCATGCAAACTTGGCTAAATGTACGTTTTTAAACGCCGGTTTCAAGCTGTCAAGAAAAACGTTCAGAAGAGGTTGCCTGAGAGTCCTGTGTACGTCGATGGCATTACGGAGAACGGTCTATGTGAACAGCTTTACCCCGGATGCCTGCATACTTAGATGTGCCTCTTTTAATTAGACATGTGCAATTTGTTTAGTTTCAATTTAGGGCCAGATTCTCAGCGGCGCTACGACGAAGTATCTCAGATACCCCGTTGTATCGCCGTTTTTTTTTGCCTCGTAGCTATGCGCGTGATGCTTAGCATCACTTTGGCATAGATACGCTTCAACATCCGACAAGTGTAATACCATTACACTTGCGGATCGTAGTTGTAATGACAACTCCGGCCACTAGGTGGCCTTTATGTTGTTTTTTCATTTGCATATGCAAATGAGGCTAGTACGCTGATTCCCGATCGCTTTTACGCCGCCCCGTCGCGTACGTCGTTTTCGTCCGCGTAAGGTTACCCCTGCTTCTATGAGAAGTAACTTTACGAAGTTCCGTCGGATGCCGTCTGATGCCATGTTAAGTATGGCGTCGGGTCAGCGTCGGCTTTTTCCGTCGCTTACGTCGTTTTACAACTCGTTCGCGAATAGGGCATTGCGTAAGTGACAATCACGTCGTTTTGACGTCGGTTTCAACAACGACGCTGTGCGTTGGAGCTGAAGCATGCGCACTGGGCTTTTTCCCCAGCCGGCGCATGCGCAGTTCGTTCGACGCGGGGGCGCGCTTAATTTAAATACAAGCCGCCCCATTTGAATTACGTGGGCTTACGCTGGGCCATTTTCGCTACGCCAACGCAAACTACGGAGCAAATGGTTAGAGAATACGGCACTTGCTCTAGTAATGGCTTACGATATGCAAGCGAATTTCTATGAGAATCTGGCCCTTAGTTTTTTTTTAACAAATTTGGACAAATTAGTTAATTCAGAAATATCAGAATTTCCAAATTTTCGAATTTCTGAATTTTTCTGAAAATTTTGGAAATTTTCAGAAATTCAGACATTTGAAAATCTGAAAATTCTAAATTTTGCAAATTAAAACATTCGAAAATCGAAAATTCGCAATTTCAGAAATGCAGAAATTCGAAAATCGGAAATTCGAAAATCGAAAAAATTCGAATTTTAGCAAATTTGAAAATTCGAATTTGAAAGCCCTAAATTTGGAATCCAAAAATAAGAATGAAAACCCAAAAAATTCTGTAGAACGAAAATCAGAAAATGTAAAAAACGCGAAAATCTGAAAAAATAATTAAAAAAAATAAAAAAATTAGAAATTAAAAACTATAAAAAAAAGAAATTGAAAAATTTGGCTGTTGAAAAAAAAAAAAAAATAAAGTTACGAAAAATGAAACAAAAAAAAATGGAATGTAACAAAAAAATAAAAAATAAAAAAAAAAACAAAAACGTATAAATTTATATTATTATTTAGCCAAAAAAAAAAATAACGGATAAAAAAAAAAAAAAATAAAAAAAAAAACAA